>OY728125.1:836115274-837348207 GCA_963277665.1 Viscum album | reverse complement strand
AGTTCCCTTTTATTTTTGGAAAATATGAATATTAACTTAATATAATTTTTAAATTATCACAATTAGGGGAAAATTAGATAATTAAGGGTAAAAATAATATTAAAAATAATATAACATTATCCTAACCTAAGAAATAATTTTATTTGGTGTATAAGTTTCTAAAAAAATCATACTTTGGAAGATTTTATGAGCTTTCAGAGCCTCTTAAATAACTTTAAGCCTTTTATAATATTTTATTTACAGGAAAGTCCAATATAGAATACTCATGTTTTTAAAAAGTATTACATTTTAAATATGTGCTATTCAGAATATATCTTCGACTATAAATATAAATTTGAAATATAAAAATTTTATCTTCATCATGATAATTTATTTTTAATTTTTTGGGAATAAATTATTAAATTAAAGGCTCAAATAATGATGATGGAGTAATTGTTTAATTAATGGAAATATCAAAAAATGTTATTAGAAATATTAAAATAAATATAATTTGATGTAACTAATTTCATACATGAATTTTCTAGGTGAACTAGAAGTATTATTGAATTTTATTGAACATATCATATTTTTAAGTTATTTTAAAAAGTACATGTAAGTAATAATTTCAATATTGACATTAATAGTATTTTAAAATAAATAGTATTTTATTAAATGATATAAAATTAATGAAAATATAAAATTACTCCAAATGAATGTGATAATGTTGAAACATTAATAATTGATCCTTTTATTATTTTTTTGGCATTTTAGTCTCTATATTATCCCTAAAAGAGTAAAACATTGTGTTTTCATGGTAAGAGTTAAAAGGATTAAATAAGGTTTAAACTATAAGACAAGTATAAGAATGTGACCTAAAACCTATCCAAAAAATATTTTTTGATATAGTTTCAACCAATAATGTTCTTATATTTTTAAAAAATACACTTTGGTCTCATTTTTAATTGAAAATTAATTTATAAAAATTAAATATTCTGAGAGTTTCAAAAATTACCCCTCGCCTCATTTATAAAAGGGAACCTCCTCCCTCACTTATCCACACTACATTGAGCCTTATAGCTTGACCAAAACCAACACTTTTCTATTCCTAACATCTTTATACTAGTTTTTTAGATACTATTATTCTGAAAACACCATCTATATATCCCTTAAGAAGAGATCTAAAGGAAGTCCACCAAAGAAGAGGTAATAATTTTTACCATCTCATCCAATTTCATTTCTTCTACTACATAATATTCATGGGTTATTTCCATGATAAATTAATAAATACAATATTATATATATGAATAGATTTTATTAGGATTATGGTATAACCATATTCCATGATTTATCAACAATATAAAAACTGATAGCATCGTGCATGCGTATGTAAAGCTTCTCGTCTCTACGTCATGGTGTTATTTGTTTTTCATAACCACATTACATTGATGGGTATAATTATTGAAATAGTTGATATATATAGTGATTATTATATTTTATATATATTTATTAATTAAAATACCATCTAATTCCTTAATCTTTCAAAATTAATGGAATGATATCGTCGCTCATTCACACGTACATCCTACCATATCCTCGATGTGATGTGATTCATTTTTCATGATAACCATTCAAAAAAGATTATAAAATTATATATAATTAATAATTATGATATATATATATATTTGAACTTAATATAATTTTTTAGATGAAATAAATATATCTTATACATAATAAATCATACTTATATTACAAAACATGCATTGGAAAATGAATTAGTTAACACCTGAAACAAGGGAATGGTGGAATCGATGATGATGGCGGTGAAATGGATCTTTTTTTAATATGATACAACTTTTTCAATGACTATGATGGTCTCATATGGCTAATGGTGTGTCCGAAGATGGTGGAGTGGCTTCTATTTTGTAGTTCTTCTCAACGTTTATGTGAAGGAAGTGGTGCTTGTAGCTTTGGATATCAAAGGAGATGAAAAGAGAAATGAAAACATTACTTTTGGAATATTAGATGATGCTGCTTTTAGTCCTCATGTATGAAAGATTTAGAATATTGGTTATTCCCCTAGTTTCATTTACTGATGGTGGCTAAACTTATGGGTCATCTAATGGGATTTTGGCTATTAATGGTCCTTCGAAGCATGGGGCTCTAGGGCGTTCAGGATCTTTCAGGCCGCTTGGAAATGTGTTTTGTAATGGGTTTTTGTACCAATTGGATCTTAGGATACTGAAAATTATGTCTGGGTGATTTTGGGACTTCATGTTTTTAATGGGTTCTCCCTTTAACCCATTTCAAAAAGGGGATTTTCTTTTTATTTTTTTTATAAAGGGGATTATACAAAACATATTTCAATCTATGTATTCCAAATATTTTTCAAGAATATTTTTTCTATCCCATGAATGATCAAATTACTTTTAAGCATGTTTTAATTTTTATAAAATGGATTGAAAGGAATCTTTTTATCATTTTCCAAACAAGTTACCTTATGAATTTTTTGACAAAAATATAGAAAGAATTTTTTTTAACTTGTGGCATGAGTGGAGATTTTCACAGTCATGATGCCTTAATGTTTTTAATATTTATTTAAAATTCAAAAAGGTTATTTTCAAAAAAAATCTCTTTTAATTTCATGGGTTTTAAATAAAGGATATCGAAGTAAAAAATGGTATTTCTCTCGAGAAGTTTTTAATGAATTTATAAGAGTATTTTCATCTATGTCAACATATTTTGTTGGGTCTTATTCTAAATTGAGGTAGATCTCTTATGACACAATCTAAAATATTTTATTAAAGGGTTAATGATCAGTTTGATATTGGATGTTCTATTTTGATAACATTCATGGTTTATGGTAAAATTATTTCCATTGTTTATGCTTGTTTTCAATAGAGGTGTTTATTTTTTGTATGTTTCACCCTTATCATATGGTGAATGCATTGGACTTAGTAAGTGGTGGGCGGGGCACTCTCTATCGGCTCGATGAATCTGTAGGTCTCATGTGACAAACTAGTTTGGGTATTCACCTAGGTCAAACCTATTTATATATGGCGTCTTGGATGAATCCTTGGCGGTATGTTAAAGATGTCTCACATTATAAATTCCCTCATTATGAAATTATATATTGATATTCCATGTGATTATTCTCTTAGTATAATGTATTTGTGATTAGTTATATGGAATTATTTTAATTTCATTTATACTTTCCATATTATACTCACGATTTTGTTTAAAAACATGTGTTTAAGATATTCACCTTATGTTAATGTTTATTATAATTTATTCATTATATCATTCATTATACGCTTACCCATAATGAGCATCCGAGAACACCCCTTTCCAATGTTTTATTTTTTCCATGGCTGTCAAGATGTATATTATGATTGACATAAAGGGATAATATTGGAGAATAATAGTGTTCGAAGAGAAAAAATTATGTTTTATTTTATAATTTCAACTTTAATGTATGTTTTATGTATGTGTCTGGATATTCAAAACTAGTAAATTGTTCTATCCTTTAAGATGTGATTCCATTTATCATATGCCAATGTAATAATGTAACCACTAACTTTGGGAAAATGGTGTCAGCGTCTACATAGTGGATATCAGAGAAAGGTTTAGAGAAACATTGTTAACTAGATTGATTATATAACAAAACACTATTATAGAATTTTGAAATATATCATAATAAACTAATATTATGAATTTGATATTAGTTATAACTAAATTTTAAATTTAGTTTCTGTGATTCACTAGTTTTGAGACTAAACATTATGTTTTATAATGTTAAGAATTAATTTGTTATACGCCATTGTTTAGAAATGGATCCTAGCGGATAAAATGGAAACAAAATCAATGCATGTAATCCATATAGGGATTCCCCTATTATGAAATACAATTATGTCAAAGCTAGATATGAAGCTAGTTCTAAACAGATTATAATTATATTGGGTTAACTAAATCAGATTATGGGCAGTAATATGCCCGGTATTTTGTAGCCCGGTCCACAACATGGAGAAACAATGTCATACCACATCATAGAAAAAAACCATCATTTAATGGGACTAAAAATCCATAGTAGATGAAAAATTGATAATTTTCTTATAAAATACGATGCTCACTTTGGGAAGTAATAATGGTAAAAGGTTATCATGAAAATTTATCATTTCTCTGGAGATATAGATGAATGGTGGTCATTGATTCAAAACACTATGGATTATGATAAAATATAAAACATGAAATAGATGGATTTTAAGTAACTTTTCTTAGAATAACATTTCACTCATGAACTACAACAAGATATGGAGAGACAATTATTGAGTACTAGAAAAAAGGAAGATAATAATATTTCTATGTTTGAACCCAACATTACAAGAGTAACATGGAATGTCATGGACTACATATGTAACCCAAGGAGTAAGATTGGTTATTTATTTGATTGGTTAAATCAATTTCTCTGAAATTCACTGGTCTCACAAAATTTCTCATCATATAAAGATATAGTCTCATGTCCTATCAGGACAGAGAATGAATTATCTATGTCTTGTGACTTTAATGGTAATCATGATAAGAAAATAATGTCATATAAAGAGGTAGATAAAGGGTGAAAAGAAGGATTTTTCCACATATGTGTAAAGAAACACCCCGATACATTCCTGCAGGGAATGGATGTTTGTTAAAAATGTGGAGAGAAAATTCACTAGACACATGACTGTAAGGGAAACAATGAAGCTATAAATATATAATGTTGGAACTATAAGAAGATGAACCACAACATAAACGAATACCATATTCATTAATGGAATATACCTTTGATGAAGTTAATGGATCATGGTCAATCTTATGATATTGATGTAGCAGAAATGGAATTATTCTTGTGCTCATATTTTTAGATCTTATAGAAATATTATATGATATTTTCATTATAATAATGATAAAACATATTAGTATTATACTATATTAGTTCTTCTTTAAGGACACGAGAGCATATTTTTAATGGTAGTAATGACCATGAAAAGTGATTTAGTTGCAAGTTGCTCTTTGAAAAAACATGATTTGGGTAAGATAACCCTTTATATGATTTAAATGTTGAGATAATAATGAAAAATATATTACTATGGAATAGTATTGGTGACTATGAAAGTGTTTAGTTATTTGATCATTTATGTTATAATTTTTGGGTTTATTACATGATTGGATTTAAGAAATATACCTGTGATTTTATTATTATAATAATGGAAGTTTTCATAAATATTTAATGGTGAAAAAGGTGTCTATATATTCGATATGGGAAAACATATATGAATTAATATGTTTTTTATAATATTATTTTAAGTTGGTTTGTTAAATTTAGTGACCTCCTGATAAATCTTTGGCCTTTGAAAATGGACTGACATATTTTGGATGAGTTTTATGATTAACTACTTCTACAATGGATTAAGATGAAAATTGGATATTATTTATTTTGGTTAAAGTATTATTTATCATATTGGATAACATGTGATAACCTTTTTGGCTTTGATACTATTTACTTGTTGAAGGAATGACTTATGGATATTTTTTAAAAATTGATTTAGGTGTGAAAAACATACTTGAATATCCATCTATAGGTGTATGAAATGAAGTGAAAATAGATACATGTACAATAAAATGATGAGATTATTCTCATGACATTGAAAGTAATAAATATTTTATCTGAAGGTGTCCCTCAAATATAGGGAAAATATTTTGAAACAAAAACGTTATACATTTACTTATTTACTAAGAAATCAACGGCCCTTTTACCCATCATAGATTTACAATTTTTTGATTGTTAAATTTATCATGACTATATTCTATATAACTCTCTATCAGAACCTGAATATTACTTTTCTCATCCATATCCATTTTTGTCTACATGGAACCCTAGTATGTGTTATCTCAGGTTACCTTTTTACTTACTTTTATTTATTTTAAAGTGGAAGTTTCATTAATATCTTTTTTATGTGGGATTTCCAAAATGTTATTTTGTATAGTCAAACCTCTAGTGTTCAATATCGAGTTCATATTGAGAGGTTTAAATTTATTAAATAGGGAGAATGTATCATATCGAGTTTTTATAAAGAAACACTTTGTTTGATAGTATATATGATAAACCACATCAAGCTGAAACAAACAACTAAATAATGTTATTTAAATGTTACCATTATAACATTGCCGTTAGAATGGCAGGAATGAACATGATTAAAAGAATTATGAAAATAGTTTTTACACATTTAAATATAATGAAGTATTTATTGACCAATTATTTATAAATTAACATAAACCCCTTTCTAAAATAAAAGGAATTATTTTTCTAAAAAATAATTTAAATACACACAATAATGTTTTATACAAATATGATAAAAAATCAAACCTTTTGGATTATATTAATAAAAAATAAAATAATATATTCAATATAATTTTTAAAATTTACTCAATTTTTTTCTAGACCATTTATAAGAACAAATAAAATTTTACTAATAGAGGATGCATTTTTATAAAAAGACAGGTTTACCATCATTTGATGGAACAATTCAATTAAATATAGTTTTTTAACACTTATAAATTCAATTTTAAAAAATAAAATTATTCTTTGAATGAACAATATCTAAATTTTCTTTTATTTAATTTTTCTTAGTTTTCTAGATATTGTTCATATTTTGATGAAAACTAAAAAATAGTGAATTCTAATTAAAAACAACTTTTTATTCTAGATGATTTATATTGTTAAATACTATTTTTTATTTTTATTAATCTATAATTAGATAAATTTTATATCATTTAATACAATTTATTTCATTGTAATCAATTTCACGTTGAATTCGTTTATAAAAACACTTCAATATTTTGAACTTTTTGACTTTAAAAAACAGTATTCTAGTTCCCTCTATGGGATTGATTTTAAATTAATGTTATCCAATTATGTGTTTTTTATTATTAAAAATTGATTCCATATTTGGAATCATAATTTTCGTATTTAATAATTATGTCACTTTTATTTTTGAATAATATGAATATTAACTTTGGTAATTTTTTAAATTAAAACATTTATGGGTAAATTTGGTAATTGAGTGTAAAAATAATATTTTATTTATTAAAAATTACCTTAAAATTTATCATAATTTTATTATATGAGTATTTTTCAACCAAAATAATCCGTTAGAAAATGTTATGAGCTCTTAAAGCCACATGAATGAATTTAATCCTTTTATAATAATTCATTTAAAGGAAACTCAAATATGTCTTACTCAGGTTTCTAATAAGTATTAAATTTTTCATATGTTCTTATTTAGAATATATATTAAATTATAAATATTAATTTGAAATATAATTTTTTATCTTCTTCATGATAATTTATTTATTATTTTTATGGAATAAATAATTAAATTAAAGGCTTGCTTAATGTTGATGCAATAATTGTTTAATTAATGGAAATATCAAATAAATGTTATTAAAAATATTAAAATAAATATTTTTTTATAATATTACTATGATAAAATAAATTTTTAGGTGACCTATACATTTAAAATATGTATAAATGGTTTTGTTTTTAAGATATCATGTTGTTAAGATATTTTAAAATAGTATAGTAATGAATAGTATCAAAATTGACATTAATAATATTTTAAAATAAATAATAATTTTTTAAATTAAATAAAATTCATGAAAATATACTTTTTTCCAAATGATGTGGATAAGGTTGAAACATTCATCATTGATCCATTTATTTTTGATTTGGCATTTTATAGTAACTATATTAACCATCAAAGAGTAAAATCGCATGTTGCCATGGTAAGTGTTGATGGGATTAAAGAAGGGTTAAAAACAAAACACAAGTGTAATAATGTGTCATAAGAACTAAATAAAAGTTATAGGTTTAGGTTATTTCAACCCATAAGTATCTCATATAAAAAAAATAAACATTGGGGCCATTTTTAATTGAAAATTAATTTATATTAATTAATTATTTTGAGAGTTTCAACAAGTAACTATCACATAATTTATAAAATAAAACCTCCTACGTAACTTATTTACACCAAATTTATACTTATAGCTCAACCAAACCCTACCCATTTCTATTCCCAATATCCTTATCCACATTCTGGATATCCTTTTCTTCCAAAAACACAATCCTTAGATCCCTTTAGAGAGATCTATATGAAGTCTACTAAAGAAGAGGTAATCATTTTAACCAACTCATTTAGTTAATTTATTCTATTAAATAATACTCATGTGTTGTTTCCATACTAAAATAATAAATCTAGTATCATATACATTCTATGATTTTATTAATATTACGATACAACTATATTCCATGATTTATCGATCCTATGAAAAATAAAGGCACTGAATGTGTGTAAGTATGGATTACCGTCTCTACATCATGGTGTAAATTGTTTTCCATCACAACTTTAATTGGATTGTTATAATTATGGAAATAGTGGATATATATAGTAATTATGAAATTATATTGATTCTTTATAATTATTATATCATCCCATTCCTTACCCTTTCACCAATAATGGAATGATATCATCGCTCATGCATATGTACATCCAACCGTATGCACAATGCGATGTGAATCATTTTCCATGTTAACTGTTAAAAAATCTTTTAAAAAATATATATAATGAATAAATATGATATATATGAAGTCGATATCATTATGTAAATGAAAACATTTTATCATATACATAATAAACCGTACTTATATGACAAAACAAGAATATGAAAATGAAGCAATTAAAACTTAATAGAATGGAATGGTGGCATCATTGATGACGGTGGTGATATAGAACTTTTTACAGTAAGAAAATACTTTAGTGATGACACTCGTGGTCCCATATGACTGGCAGTCTGTGTAGAGACAATGCAGTGGCTTCTGTGATCGACTTCTTTTGGGTGTGTCTGTGAAGGTAGTGGTTCTCATGGCATTGGATGACGATGGCGTTGACGAAAGTGATGAAAACATGACTTTTGGTGTCTTGGATGATGATGCTTATGGTCTTCAGGGATGAAAACGGTGGAGTCTTGGGAGTCCCCCTAGTTGAGTTTTCTAATATTTGTTGAACTTGTGGGTTATCTGATGGGATTTTGGCCTGTAATTGGCATTTGGTGCAAGGGGTTCTAGGAGCTTTGGGCTCTTCCAAGACTCTAGTACATGTTTTTAATAGGTTTTGTACCAATGGGCTCTTAAGATATTTAAATTTATGCCTATTTGCGTTTGGGATTTCCGATTTTTAATGGTTTCTACCTTTATCCCATTTCAAAAGGGGCTTCTCTTTTTCTTTTTTTAATAAAGGGGCATGTCCCCAGATTGTTTTAGTCTATATATTCTAAAAAAATATTCAATTTTTTTACTATCATATAAATGATTAAAGTTGTTTTACCCATGTTTTAATTTTTATAAAATGGTTTTAAAGGAATCTTTTTATCATTTTCCATATAATTTACTTTAGGCCTTTTTTGACAAAAATATGGAAGGAATGTTTTTTTACTTATGCGGCATGAGAGGATTCTTCCATAGTCAATATGACTTAATATTATAGAGATTTATTTAAAATTCTAAAAGGCTATTTTTTTTAAAAAAAATCTTTTATAATTTCCGGTATTTTAAATAAATGATATCAAAGTAAAAAAGGTTATTTCTCTCCAGAAATTTATAACGATTTTATTAGAGTATTTTCATCTATGTAAAAAAATTTATTGTATCTTATTCTTGATTGAGGTTGATATATTATGATACCATATACTATATTTTATTTGAGGTTGTATTATCAGTTTGACAATGGATGGTCCATTTTGAAACCATTCAGCGATTATGGTTAAAGTATTCACATTTTGTATGATTGTTTTTCATCACAAGTTTTTATATTGTTTATTGTATACCTTTTTATTTGGAGAATGAATTGAACATATTAAGTGATGGGTGGGGCTATATATATCCTCGTGATGAAGTAGTAGGTCTCATGGGACAACCAAGTTTGGGTATTGGCCACGGCCTTACCTTTTTAGGTTTATTTTCTTGGCTGAAGCCTTGGTGGTATGTTCATGATGTATGGCTTTATTAATTCCCTCATAAGAATATTATATGTTGATTTTCCATGCAACTATTATATTATTATAATATCTATGTGATTAGTTATGTGGTATTATTTGATTTTCATTTATTCTTTCCATATTATGATCAAGATTATGTTTAAAAAAATTGTGTGAAAGTTATTCACATTACCTCAATGTTTATTAGTATTTATTCATTATATCTTTAATTGTATTATTAACTTTACTAATAATCTGAGATCTCTCATTTCGTATATTTTATTTTTCCCAGGATTCCATAAAGTATATTACGATAAACATAAAGGGATAATTTTGTAGAATAATAGTGTTCTTATAGGAATCATTAGGTTGTATTTTTTAATTTAAATTGTAATATATGACTAAAGTATGTATCTATTTTTCCAAAACAAATAAATTGTTCAGTCCTTTGTGGTGTTATTTCTTTTATCTTATGCCAATGTAAAAAAATAACCACCAATTATGGGAAACTTGGGTCAGGATATTCATAGTTGGTATCGATGCAAGTTTATTAGAAACCTTGAGAACTATATTGATTATACAATGAAACCATGTGATAGAATATGGAAATATATCTAAATAAAATTACCTTGTGATTTAGAGACTATTTATACGAAAATTTTCAATTTATTTTATGTGATTCAACAGTTTTGAGATTACACATTATGTTTCAAAAAGTTAGGATCTTATTTATAGTATTCCATTATTTAGAAATTTTACCCAGATAATGGAGTGGAAACCATATCAATTAATATAATCCATGTAGGTATTTCACTCTTATACAGGGTAATATTTCAAATCTAGAGCTGCAGTTAGTTCTCAAAAGCTTATAAATATATTGGGACAACTGAATCAGGTTATGATCAATAACATTCACTGTATTTTAAATCATAGACCACAACATAGAGAAATAATGCTAGACTACTACATGAGAAAAAAAACATTAATCATTAAATGGTACTACAAATCCATTTTTAGCTTATAAATAGATATGTTTCTTAGAAAATATATTTATCACTTTTGGAAGTAATGAAAGGTAAAAGGTTATCATAGTAGTTTATCATTTCATAGGAGATGCAGATGAATGGTGTTCAATGATTCAAAAAATTGTGGATGATTAGGAAATATAAAACATTAAATGGAAATAATTTATGTAAAATTTCTTGGAATAATATATACCTCATGAACATAGAGAAGATATGGAGAGAAAATTATTTAGTCTTAGACAAATTAAGGATGAGAATGGCATTATGTTCGAAAAAAATGTTAAAATATTTACAAGACATGTTTTGGAATACATATGTATCCCAAGGAGTAATATTACTCATTTCTTTGATGGATTAAATCCATTTCATTGAAAGGCACTGGTCTTCTAAAATTTATCTTCATATGAAGATACAGTTTCATGTGATATCAATATAGGGAATGAACTCTCTATGTCTTATGATTTTAAGGTAAATCATGATAAGAAAATAAAAACATAGTAAGATATAGACAAAGGGGGGAAGAAGGATTTTCACACATGTGTGTAAAGAAACACCTAGATATATTCCTGAAGGGAATGGTAGTTTGTAAAACATTTGGAGTGAAATGTCATCAGGATCATTATTATAAGGTAGATAAATAAGCTATAAATGTTCCATTGCTGAACTATAAGGAGATAGGCCACAAAGTAAAATGTGAAATGTATTAATGGTATTAATGACACGAAAAAGTGATGTAGTTTCAAGTTATTATTTTAAAGAAACCCATCATTGATGGAATAGAACCCTTAATATATTCTTGATGTTGAGATAATAATGAAAATGTTATTTTTATGGAAGAGTGTTGGTTACTAGGAAAGTTGTTGGTTATTTGATCATTTATTTTGTCTTTGTTGGGTTTACTACATGTTTGGATTTGGGAAATATACCTATGATTTTATTATTAGAAGAATGAAAATATTTATTAATATTTAATTGTGATAATGGTATTTATATATTTGGTATGTGAATGAAATATATGAAATATATTGTTTGGGAAAATTTGATTACACGTTAATTTTGGAAATTTAGTTACCTTCATAATAAATATTTGGCCTTTGAATTTTGATAAAAATATTTTGGATGAGTATTAAGATTAAATACTCATGGAATGGATTAATTTGAACATTGGATATGTTTTCTTGTGGTTAATGTATATTTTATCAAATTGGATAACGTGTTCTAACCATTTTGGTTTTGATAATATTTAAGGGATGAAGGAATGACTTGTGGATATTTTTTTAAAAGTGCTTTAGGCTTAAATAACTATCTTGAATATATATATCCATGTGTATGAAATGAAATGAAAATAGATCGAATTATAATCAAATGAAGAGATTATGATCATGAAATTGAATGTAATAATTTATGTTTATAATCTCAATTGCTTATGTGAAGGAGTCCCTCAGCTATAGGAAAATATTTTGAAACAAAAACGTTATCCATTTTTTTTTGAGACTAATAAATAAATAACCCTTTTAACCAATCATAGATTTATGATTTTATTATTATTATATTTCTCACTAAAATATTCTATATAACTATACATAAGAACATAATAGATATTTCTCTCATTCATGTCTATTTTTTCTACATGGAATCCTAGTATGTGTTATCTCAGGTGACCTTTGAACTTACACTTCTTTATTTTAAAGTGTAAGTTTCATTAATCTCCATTTTTCAATGTATGATTTCCACAAAGTTATTTTCATATGTCAGACCCCTAGTTTTCGATATCAAGGTGAAATTGAGTGGATAAAAATTTTTAAAGGGTGGATAATGTAACATCTTGTGTCTTTAAAAGAAAACACTATATTATATAGTATACATGATACAACACATAGATCATAGAAGAACATCTAGATATTATTATTTAAATGATTCACTTATAACCTTGTTGTTGGAAAGGTAGTAATAAAAATTATTAAATGAATAATGAAAATATTTTTTTCACATTATAATATAATGAATTGTGTATTGACCAATTATTTATAAATGAAGATAAAACCCTTCCTAAAATAAAAGGAAATCTTTTTCTAAAAATCATATTTATATACACTCATGATTTTTTTATACCAATAATAAAAAATATAACACTTTTTAGATTATATTAATTATATATATATATATATTATTTAATATAATTTTTAACAATTATCAAATTTTTTATATACTATATATAAGAACAAATCAAATTTTACGCATAAAATATGTATTTTAATAAAAAGAAAATTTTACTACATTTTGATGTTACACTTATTTTAAATAAATGTTTTGAAACTTTTATTATTATATTTTATAGAATAAAATTATTACTTGATTTAATAATATAAAAATTTAATTTGGTAGAATTTTTTTTTATTTTTCTGATATGTTTCATATTTTGATGAATAGTAAAATATAGGGAATTCTAATTGAAAATATATTTTTTTCTCTAAATAATTTATAGCATTAAATGATATTTTTTCTTTGTTTTAAATTATAATTACATAAATTTTACATAATTTAATCAAATTTATCTTACTGGAATCAATTTCACTCTGAATTTGGATATAAAAACATTTCAATCATTTGAACATTATCACATTAAAACGTGTCTTCTAGTTTCTGCTATGCGATTGATTTTAATTTAATCTTATCCAATTATGTATTTTTAATTTTTAAAAATTTATTCCATATTTAAAATCATAATTTCAAAATTTATTAACTATAAACCTTCTATTTTTTAATAATATTAATAGTAACATTAGTATTTTTTTAATTACAATGGTTAAGGGTAAATTTGGTATTTAAAGGTAAAATTAATAATATAAATATTAGATAATTACCCTTAAACATGTCCTAATTTTATTGGATGAGTAATATTTAACCAAAATAATCCTTTGGACAATATTAAGAGCTCATGGAGCCACTTTTGTGGCTTTATTCCCTCTATAGTATTTTATTTTAAGGAATTTCAAATATGTCATGCAAATGTTTTTAATAATTATTATATTTTGAATGTGTTCTTAAACAGAATATATTTTTAACTATAAAAAATAATTTGAAATAAAAACAATTATCTTCAACATGATAATTTATTTTGAATTTTTAGGGAACAAATAATTATATAAAATACTTGCACAATGGTGATGTAATAATTGTTTAATTAATGGAAATATGAAAACATTGTTATTAAAAATATGAAAATACATATATTTTTATAATATTATGGTCCTAAAATAATTTTATAGGTTAAGTATAAATATTAAAGAGGTATTAGAGGTTTTTTTGAAGATATCATGTTTTTATGATATTTTAAAAAATTCATATAATGAATAGTTTCAAAATTGACTTTAATAATATTTTAAAATAAATAATATTTTATTAAATGATATAAAATTAATAAAAAACTAAAATCCATCCAAATGATTTGGATAAGGTTTAATACATAATAAATTACCCATTTATGGTTTGTTTTTCATTTTATAGTAACTATATTAACCGTCAAAGATTATAACAAAAATGTTGTCATGGTAATAGTTAAAAGGAATAAACAATGGTTGAAGCTAAAAGATAAGGGTATGAATGTGACTAAAAACATTCCTAAAAATTATTGTACTAGATTATTGAAATCCATTAATCATCTTACATTATAAATAAATCCCTTTGGATCCATTTTTATTTGAAAATTAATTTATATTAATTCAATATTTTGAGAGTTTCCAAAAGTGCCCCTCACCTCAATTTAAAAAAGGAACCTTCTCCCTCACTTATTCCAACGAAATTAATCCTTATAACTCTTCCAAAACATTCCCACTTCTCATTAAAACATCATTTTACATGTTTTCGAGATCATGGAATTCCAAAATTACCAACCCTAGATCCCTTAAGATGATATATAAAGTAATTTTGTCATAGAAGATGTAATCATTTTTATCGACTCATCCATGTTTCTTTCTTCTTATACATACTATTCATGAGTTTTTTCATTGATAAAGTAATAAATATAGTATCATATATATTCTTATAGTTTATTAAAATTATGTTACAACCATATTCCATAATTTATCAATCCTATGAAAAAGGAAAGCACCGCACATGCGTATGTACGACTTACAATATCCATGGCATGGTGTAATTTTTTTCATTACCAATATACTTGGATGAGTATAATGATGAAAATAATAGATATGGATAGTAATTATGACATTATAATGATTTTTTAAAATTATTATATCACCCAATTATTTAAACTTTCACCATTAATGGAATGATACTATCTCTTGTGCATACGTGCGGCATACCGTCTCTACGACGCAATGTGATTCATTTTACATTTTAACTCTTAAAAACTGATTATAAAATGTATATATTGAATACATATGATATCTATAAACTTAATATCATTATTTATATGAATGAAATATATCCTATTCATAAAAAATATGATTTACATGACAAAACATGCATAAGAAAATGAACCAATTAACACCCGAAACAAGGGTAATAAATTAATATTATTAGAAAAACGATATAATAGGATCATATATGACATCATAAATATGGATATGATTCATTTATAAATTAATATCATTATTTAAACCATTATAATGTTGGTTAAAAAGATTTTAACAGAAGGATTGTGAAAGATAATGTTTATTTTACAATCTCATTATTATTCGGGATTGTTTATGTTTAAGTCTCAATTGGGGAATATTTTCATCCATGTAAACATTTTCTAAAAATGTTTAAAAAAATACTATCCTATAAATTTTTAATTAATTTTTAACAATATTTTACTTTTTATATAATGGTTTGAAATGAATATTTTTTTGTTTTCTAAATGAGGTACTTTATGACTTCTTTGACAAAAATAAGAAAGGGAATATTTCTCTAACTTATGTGGCATAAGAATATTTTTCTATAGCCAAGATTCTTTAAATTTTTTAAGAATAAATTAAATGTTTACAAGGATATTTTCATAGAATATGTTTTATTTTATAATTTCATGACTCTTAGATAAATGATATCAACGTAAAAATAAGGTTATTTCTCTCAAGAAATTTTTAATAATTTTATTAAAGTATTTTCATCCATGTAAGCATATTTTATTAGATCTTATGGTTTATTGAGTTTTATATCATATGATTACATATACCACATTTTATTTCCTATGTTATGATTAGTTTGACTTTGGATGTTCCATTTTAATACCATTCATGGGTTGTGGTTAAGTTATTCACATTTAATATGATAGTTTCTTAATATGAGTGTCTATGTTGTTAATATTTCACCCTTTTTATATAAGGAAATAATTGGACATAGTTAGTGATGGGTAGGGCCTTCTATATCCCCTATATTAATCGGTAGTTATAATGAAACAAACTATTTTGGGTATTGGCTGAGGACTTACCTGTTTAAGTATGTTGCCTTGGATAAATCCTTTATGGTATGTTTAAGATGTTTGGGATTGTGAATTCATTCATTATGAGATTATTTATTGATAATCAATGATATTATTCAAATATTATAATATCCATGTGATTTTTTAATGGAAATTATTTTATTATAATTTATTCTCTCTATATTGTACTTATGAATATGTTTAAATGGATTTTATTTCAGTTATTCACCTTGCATTGATGTTTATTCTTATTAATTAAAAATAGCATCTGATGTATGCTTACCCTTAAAAAGAAAGTGAGCTCACCCCTTTATTATTTTTCAATGTTCCTAGGATGCCAAGATGTATATTATGATTGACATTCATGAATAATCTAGGAATATAACGGTGTTCTTAGAGGAATCCTTATGTTGTATTTTATAATTTTAATTTTGATGTATGTTTCCAATGAGTATATAGTTTTCCAAAACTAAAAAACTATTTGATCCTATGAGATTACATTCATTGTATCTTTTTCCAATGTAATAATGTAACCACTAACTCTATGTGTCTAAGCATGGGGCCTTTACAGTACCCATTTCTAGCTTATTGCTTCTAGGTTGATGATCATTGGGCACGAACAGTTCGATGAGAATACAAGGATGGAAAAGATTATTTAGGATGACCAAAAATTAATATCACTAATTCAGAGTTACATGAGTACGTAGGTTGGATCCCTAAACACTTAGACACTTGATAGGTGGTTTGTTTGGGGATGGTTACTCAATGGTTAATTTTTCTCCTCTATCTATATTACTTGAGGTTCCATAATTTTGTTTATGTTCATTACCTACATTTTAAAATCTAGTGTTTTTTCTATGTTATACTCTATTCTTTATCCTTTTATTATTTTATTTTGGGTTCTCTTTCATTAATATTTGGAAAAATATTTTTTCAAAAAATGAATTCAGTTTTTTTAATGGTTATTGAAAAATAGTTATTTTTTAATGATAGTGTTGGTTGAGGAAGCATTTTCAAAGTTGTTTTTTTATTTCATAAAACTAAAATAAAATGACTTTAACTAATTATTAAATTCTATGATGTATTTTATGTAAACCCAAAATTTAAATTCTACATTTTTAATTATTCTTCAATGTATCTTGAAATGGATCTTTAATTGAATCTATTACATGTTGAAAGATGGTTTGGGGCCTACAAGGTAAATTTATGTTCATGAATATATTACATGTCAATTTTAGGCACTTAATTTTGATCTTCAACACTCACTAAGCATTGATTAATTTGTGGATTTAGAGGTAATATGATTATTTTGTTATATTTACTACAATATAAAATTGTTCATTTATTTTTTTTACTTCTAGTTATTGATGCATTGTAATGTTTAAATGGATGAGTATGGTGATCTTGGGTTGATGATATTTATAGAGGGATCTGTGGGTGAGATGAGATATATTATCCTATAGTAGGGAGCTATGAGGGTGATTGAAGTGAATAAATATACATTTAATTGTTTAAATATTTCTAATTCACACTTTTTTTATTTTTATTTATTTATCTTTTACACAGACATCCAACTTATGGAATCCTCATAGAGGATTTTTATGAGAATATATATTACTCTATCACTCTTGTTTAAGGGACAATCTGTTCCCAAATTCTTGTTTCTGTGCCCTGGTTCTTATCACCAACCCATGGGGACCAATAGAACCCTTAGGTAAATTGTGGGTGAGTTTATTGTCCAATTCAAAAGTCATCCTGGGATGGGTCATTACACAACATTTTTTATTTTTTTGATATATTTGAATCAACACATATATTCTAAATCTAATAACTCTTAATGTCTCCCCCTTAGTTTAACATGAAAAATAAAAACTACGTTATACCCAAATTTGAAATAGGATATGATTTCTTTTTCTCTCCCACATTTAAAAAATAAAATGAAATGAAAAATGGCAAACAACCATGTGATCATACATGGATTTTATGATAGAATGTACATCCATGAACACACTCTTTAAATGTTAGGTGACATTAATGAATAATTTATTACAAATTTATGAAATTTTCTTTTTTATTGAAAAATAAACTGACAAGAGATCATACAATTACAATTTTTCATTGATGATGTGTACTCGATATCTACATTCATTGACATAGAATGTTTCATCCGATTCTTGGACAAGTGGACTTCACATTGGTTATCATGCCTAATAAATAGTTCTGATAAAAAATTCACCTCATGTCCTTGAAATGTGACATTATCCACATCATTTGTGTCATGGAAAATGTATCTAGAACATATTCCTCATTGGTTTTACTTAATTTTATTGAATTTTGATTCTTACAGTTCTATGAAATACATATTTTTACAATAATGAATGTACCAAAAATATATATCTCTTATACCAAATATTTCATACATAATATATATCATAATAAATATAAATCTTAAATGAATTATTTTTATTACACCAAAAAAACAATATCAATAGTCCCTTTGGTGTAGAGCATGATCTATTTTACTACTTTAAGATGAGGCCCCTTAATATTTCCTTGGAATCATTCAGAAATAGTAAATGAAAATATGATGTTTGGTCTAGAAAACATCATGTAATGTTATCTTGAAATAATCCCCCAAAACAATATTTTATCCACATTATTTCCTTATTCATCACTATAAAACATTGTTCTATATATGAAATAAGTGGAACTCTATCAGTTCTTCTTTGGAAAAGTTATAAAATAACACATTACTATACTTTCCATGTGAGAAAAATATTAAACTTTATATATTCCTAAATTAAAAATACAAAATAAATTTGATCTCAATTGTCATTGAAATATATAAGTGTCTCTTATTTTGTTAAAAATAAACATAAGTTCCATATTTGTTTCTAAAAAAATATTTCATCGATTGACACAATCACTATGAGAGAGTTTATGTCATATCCCTTAAAAAATAATTAATCTAATTTTTCCGTTCTTTAATTTCATGATCCTTGATATACTATCCATATTTGAATTCCATGATTTGGAATGTTATTTAGTCAAATATAATTCGTTCTTTATCTTTCAATGATACATATTATCTTTACCAAGGATAAACCATTCTAGTTGATCAATACACACCACTACCTCAAGTTAACTATTTTGAAATTATGACTCCACATCCTTCTAGAATACATTATAATTAAATTCATTACATACCCTAATAAATATTAGAATCATATCAATCATTTAAACTATAAAAAAATATATTCAAAATCAATACCCTCAGTTTCAATTTATATATTTCCAAAAAAATATATAGGTTTTTTTGTGCTACTTCTAATTTATCATTGTCTTTATTTCATAAAACCCATGTTATCCCAATCAAATTCTAATAATTTGGATATATAACCAAATTCAATTTTATTTTCCTTCTATTTCTACTCATCACTTCACTTATTTTTTATCAAATCCTCATGTTATAAATATTCTCCACCACTCTTTTGATTAACATGTAAATGAAACAAGGTATTATTATAAATTTTTCAAACATTATAATGATAACACACCCATTATATTATCCCTATGTATTTTCTTAGGTTCAATATATTTCATCTGTTTTTAAAAATTAAAACCTTTCTAAACTCGGCCTTCATCACTAAGGAAGTTTTAAAAAACATCATGAGAGTTTTGAAAACTCACTTGTACACCAAGTTTAATCCAATTTTTATCAATATTTTCTCTAAAATATTCATCAAATTTATCCTAAATATAATGATATTATAGTGAATTATATCTATTGTATATCCATTTGAATACAAATTATCAATAAATTTTCTTATATTCTTTTTATAACCATGTTATGTTCATATACTAGGTGTGTATATAAGAAATATGCCTTGATTGGACCTCTAATGAAAAATGTTCAAATTAATTACGTTAATCGTGATATGAGATGGTTTGATGAATAATGTCGATGTTATCAAGTATGTATTCCTTCCAAACAATAAATCAAATGAAGTATTAATTGAATTTGGTCTATATAGACACCATTTAAGAATATAGATAGTCAAGGATATGAATTCTATCCAAAATAACTTCAATGTTACTTGTTATGACAATATGTAAGTTTCCATTTTCACCAACCATCAGTTATTGCATTAAAATATATCTCTATTAGGAAATTTATGGTACACTATATTCATTTTTTATACCATTATTCTCTTGATATGCCTAAAAAAATTTAATTTTTTTATTTAGATCTATCACCAGATTGGAATGTTTTAATAACACCTCTATTTGATTCTCAGTAATTCATTGGATGTGTATGAATATCTCAATAACTTTTTAGTTACCTAATTTAAAATGGAAATTATTAATTTGAGTGAAATCATCAAAAATATACCTGAATATTTTATCAACATTGGTTTACATAAAACTCCATGGTCCCCAATGAAATGAGTGAACTATCTAAAATGGTTTCTTTATCATGTCCTCCATTGGCATGTGGTTCTTATTCAACAATTTTCCCTAATGGATTGTTTCAAAATTAATGAATATTTGTAGATTTATCTTTCTTATATTTATCACATATTGATTTTTTTCAATGTTGTAATCTTCATTTTCACCGTATAGCCATGTCTTTTATGCCATAGTTTAATATGCTCCTTTATAATCCTAAATTAAGTATTATTAAATATGTTTCTCTAGAGGAAAACTAAGAATTTCATTTTTTGTTACTATATCATTTATATATCGAGTTATGCATGATATTATCTTCCAAAAAATAGTTATTATTTTTTTGTGTAATAATTTAATGGTAAATACCATGAATTAGTTTTCATATAAAATGTTTATAAAAATTATGACTATAATGAGATCCATGAGATACAATTAAAATAATAATAAATATATATCCTATGGTCTAGAAACATAATAATGATGAAAAAAATATATTTTTTGAAAATCAGGTGTTAGGGGTTAAAATTGATTCTTATTCTCATTATGTTCACACTTAGGGATCTCGAGTAGAGACGATTATAGGGATTATCCAACAAATAGGAATAACACATGTTTTGTGTATCATTAAATGTTTCTATATTCGAGCATGTGTATTGGTCTCCCAACATGAGAAAATATTAATTTTTTAATCAAATAATATTATACACAATAGAAACCATAAAATTTAGATTTTTGGGATGCTATCTTACATTAGATGCACCATTGGTGGTTTGAGTTTTATCTTATGATCAATATAGGATTTTTCGATTCCAAAGGGAAGAACATATATTTTTCAATTTTACTAGGATGGGAGTTCATGGAAAAAATACAGGGCCTTGTTATATAGAGGTAGTTCCATCCAATATATTCAATAAATATAAATAGTGTTTAAAATTAAGATGACATAATGTTTTATCCTACATTATATTATATCTTGAATTAAAGAGGCTATATAATAAAGTATTTGTTCATTGAAGTTTATCATAGGTATGAATTATAATTATCTATTTAGGTGATATGATGTGTTGCTAGAGACCACTCTTGGTATATTATTATAAATCAATACTATTGTGATATGGTACTAGAGGTTTACATATAATCTGTATTCACATGTTCAACCGATTCAGATGAATCAGAGATTTAGAATTTGTACGCCCCATGTGTGAAGGTCAAAGAGTGTATTAGTATAGATAATTAAAATAAAATGAAATCAATGATATTATTTAAATATAAATTAATAATAATTTATTCTATTTTTCAATCTATTCAAATTTTATTAAATTATAAAATCGAATATAAGAAAATATTATATTTTAAATTAATGTTATGTGTTAAATGATTCTTATTTAAAAATGGGATAAATGACCTATGTTACTGGTTCATATTTCATAATATAAAATTTTAAGGATTCATAAAGCTTTGATAAAATTTTAATGAAAAGTATAAAAAATTTTCTAAGACTTTCATGACATAAATAGGATGGATTTTATAGATTAAATTTATTAATGGGTCAAGTAAAATTTAAAATTGTTATACCAAAGTATAACAATGGTCCAATCCATGTTTAAGGATTAATGAGTCAAACCTCATGATATAATATAGACATTATAAAAAAAAGAATCATCCCAAATATAACCTATGAAATTGATGAAAAATATTTTAGGGGGTAGGATACAAATATAAAGGATCTATAGTGTGTCTCAATTGGTACCATTGGGATATGATGTTCCAGATATTGTCTGAGAACACTATGATTGCAACGTTCCAAGAAGGTACAATTTTAATTTCCTTTTCATACGTGATATTAAATGCATGATATCCTTGAGGGACCCCAGAACACCCTGAGAGGGGAGGGTTAAATCAAGGTGTCAACTTTTTCTTTTAAACAGACGGATCTTGTTCCATCATTGGTAGGAACCTATTAAACCTACTTGAAGTGGAAGTGCATAAAAAAACCAATCACATGAAAAAAATGACCTAACAATTTTACATGGTTCGCTAATAAGGGATATGTCAAAGGATCATACGGCGACAATGTTTTGGTTGTACCAAAAACTACTAATATTCACAAGTTGTGGATTACAAGAGTTTAGACCAGTCACTTTCTGACAGGTGCACTACCTTTACATGGTTTTTGGGAAAGCACACTGTGTCCCTTGGATCACTTCCATTGACTCTCCCTTGATCACTACATTGTAAGAATCGTCACTTATTATATAATCTTGAAGGACGCTTTAATGGTTTATCATTAAATAATACATCCTCAACTATAAATGGATGCTCTGTTGAAGTCCCTTTATCACCCATAGTTGTAATTTACTTTCCTGCACACTGATAGTTTATGGTAATTAATTTTAAAAACTGATTTGGTCAATTTTCATGCTTCCTTGGGTGTTCCGTGTTCCAATTTACCTCATCTGTGTATTGAGTAGCGGGTATGGTTAATGAGTCACCTTCTCCACATAGCACAGTTGATTCCACGTACCATCCTACTTTGTCGCGTACTTCCCTACCCCCTAATTTGTGTTGGGACCAAGGCTGTTTGTTGATAATTATGGAGTTTAGATTGTTTTTTTTTCAATATTCACATTTTTGACTTCGGAATTATCAAGGACTGAGGTCATATGTTTGAGGCTGAAAGCGGTATTGAAGGTGGTGTAGTTTCCCAATGTTTTCCAAATTTTTGGGCCTCAAAATAGGGATTTCGGTGTTGGAAAACAAACGTTTTTTACATAGAAGTGAATGGAATGAAAAATGAAAATGAAAATAAGAAAATAAGGGAACTATATACCTCAAAACATGGACCACATACCATGTTCTGGGAATGGTTCATGGTTGTGTACCTAGCAGCGGGAACGGTACACGGAGCAGTGCACAGAACTGAAAAAGGATTTCAATGATGGTACGCAGTGAAGGCATGCATTACGCAAAATGCTAATGGTTTACAGGATTTTTGTTGTTTAAAAAATAGTATCATTACATGGTGGAGGCTAATAGTAATAGGATGTAGTTTAGAATGGTGAATATTGTCCCACATTAAAAATTTGGGTAAATCAGATTATCAAAATTTGCAGAGTATGTTCCTATTTATGGGAAAATATTCCTATTTGTTAGTGAGTTAGACTGGAGATTAAAATTTTGGAAAGAAATTCGATGATGTCCAAAGTAAATTTTGGAGCAGAAGATGGTGTGTGGAGGGAACCATTCACATAAGGAAAATAATCTATGAAAGAGAGTGCAGTTTGTGGAGGAAGCTCTCACAGTACGTGGTGGGGAAAGGAAGTATGTGGGTCAGGGTGGTACATGGAAAAGCTGAGAAGTATGCAGAGTAATGTAGTATGCAGTTTAGGTTATTTCCCAGAGGTGATAGACGGTATGATGAAACAACAACAGTATGCTGAGGAGGTGAAATAGTGTGTGGAACACCCAAGGAAGCCTTAAAAATGACCAAATCAGTTTGTAAAATTAGTTACCATAACCTATCAATGTCTTGGAAAGTAAGTTACATCTGTGGGTGATAACAGTACATTAAAATAGCTTCCATTTACAGTTGAGGATACAAGATTTAATGATAAAACATTAAAGATAACTTGAAGTCGATAAACTGAGTGAAGATTCTTCCAATGCAGTGAGAAATGGGGAGTCAATAGATGTAATACGAGGGACACAATGTGCTTTCCCTAAAAACATGTAAAAGAAGTGTACCTGGAACATAGTGACTGTGATAAACACTTTTAATCTTCTTCGTACCAATATCATTATGACCTTTGGGTATTTTTACAAGATCCTAAGTCTGATTTTTGTCAATATGATCTAACTCTTCATTCATTACTTTCACCCATGACTCATCTTTACAGCCTCATCAAATGAGGATGGTTCCAAAACTGATAGAAATGTAGATTGTGAATTATTCATCATTCTCTTTATCTGCATAGGTGCATTTTCATCCCTGATAATTTTGGACTAATCAATCTTTTCTCTTTGAAATATCCTTTGGGATTTGACCAAATTCTCTCCAGCTATGGCATCCCTTCTGATTCTTCTTCTGAGTCAACATCATGATGTGACTCCGGAGAGTTTTGAACACCTTCCTCTACCTCTATATTAGCATTTGGTCCATGTTCACATTCTTCCTTATCTTATATCACATCAGAATAAGAAATCCTTGAATCATTCATGTTTTTCTATTTAATGATCTTAACATCACTACTTTCCCCAATTCTTTACAAGTGCTTATTGAAACATCTGTAGGCTTTGTTTTTCATTGAGTATCTACAAAATATTACTTCGCCTAAATTGTCTCCATACATCCCTTGATTTCCTACTTTGTTTTGGATGAAACATTTTCTTTTGAAAAAATTAAAATATTTCAAAGATGGATTCCTTCCATGACACAATTCATATGGTGTCCTTGTCTCTCCCATATAAAGCCCTTTTCGATTTTCAATATACATTGTATCTTTTACTTCCTCTTTCCGGTAATTTCGTGGAATACAAATCTCAATCAATATAGTACTGGCCATGTTGTTTACCTATTGATTCATGCACTCAACAACTCCATTTGGATGTGGAGTTCTCAAATCTGCCACCTCATGTTGCATCCCATGCTTCTATATGTAATTTTCAAATTGAATGGACATGTGTTCCCCTCCATTATTAGACCACGGGACTTTGACCTTCCGTCTAGTATCATTCTTAGTCATTCTTCAATAGTTTTTCATGCAATTAATCACTTGTCGCTTCCTGTGTAAAATGATCACACATGCCATTCTGTTGTAATAATCTATGAAAAGAACAAATTACCTTTATCCATGTTTTTTTGAAAACATTAATCAATCCTCATAACTCTGTATGGATGAGGTCAATGAGATTAGATTATCTTTCTTTCTTTGGCTGGTAGGAACTGCAAGCTAGTTTCCCTCACATGCAAGCATCACATGTCTTTTTTTCATGCTTCAAATTAGGGATATCCATGACTATCTTCATCTTAGATATTATTTCTATTTCATGATGATTTATGTTCCCTAATATATGATACCACAAGTTGTTTTATTCTTCCATGGTCATGTAGAAAATGTTTTCATTACTATCGACATAATACAAGTTTCCCTCTATTCTGCATCCTTTCATAAGACAATTCCTTGTCTTTCCTCGTATAGTAAAACACTTATGATTGAATTTTACAGTTAGGCCTGAGTCATAGACTTGACACACACTAAGAAGATTGTGGTGTAACCCATCCACATAGAGAACTTCATTCTTCTTCAGCTCGCTATTAGCTGGTTCAGTATGTCCACTTCCTTTGATCTACATAGCACAATCATTACCAAAAATTATTATTCCACTGACCTTTTTCTTTACATTAATTAATAGGTTTTCATTACCCATAATGTGGTATTAACATTTTCTATCAAGAATCCAGGTGTTTTTGTTCTTTTTAGATTTGAGGGCTACTTCTGTAATGTTGGATTTTGCAATTTTCATCTTTTATTTCGATGAGATATTAGATTGAGTGTAGGACACTTATGGCCATTCAATTATCTCTTTTTTTACACGGGTTCTTCATATTCAAAATCTTCTTCTAAGGTAGAAAACCTATTTGAAATAAAAACATTGCCTTGTTGATGAGTATTGACTCATCTCTAAGCATTGAATGAATTTCTCATGTCATACCTCTTCCTACAATACACAACATTATGGATAAATTTAGAACAATGAAAACAAAATCCATAGATATTATTTCTTCTATTATTGGTAGGATTGAAATATATGTTCTTTTGTTAAACTCCTAACTCTTACCCATTCATATAGATCCTTGCCTCTTCATTGTATGACATGGTATGGCCAGATAGCCACAAAACAGACAATTCATGAGATAAAATTTCTTCTCACTTCTATTTCTCCTCATTCCTTCTTCCTCGTGAAAATATTTTGGCTGCCTATCATTTCTGGAAACACGAGTATAATCTTTAGTTCTACATTTAGTTTGATTTATGGGTTTCTTTTTCACCACTTTTACAGGATTTTCAACATGATCGACATTTAGCTTTCCTTTATTCTGGTTCACTTTATTTATAGCATTTTACATTTTGGAAACACAACCAATTCTGTTATTTCCCATGCATGCAGGTCTTTGATCACTCAAGATTTGTCAACTCCATCAGAGCCATGTTTTTCTCTCTCTAGTAGCTCATCATCCAAGAACCTTTCAAATTTTATTTTCATCTATGCTTCTTTTGAAATTGATTCACTTTCAATTTTACATCTAAGAGTAACAACTTCTTCTTCGAGTCCCTCAACTATACTGTAATTCACCTCCAGTTTCGAGGTATGGTCATTGATGACCTTGTCTTGTTCTTCAATTATGATTTTTAGTTGCACAACATCATCAGTGATTTCAAGGATTGATGATTATACATTCACCAGTTCTTTCGGTCGTTCAATGTCGGCTTCCATTTGATCCATATCTTCTGTTGATTCATTCATTATTGCTATCGAATTACTGCACCTATTACATTTATTCTCAAGCTTACCAAAATCATCCTAACGTTAAAACATGGGATCAACATTGGTATTCAACTGATTATCTCTATCTTTATCTATCAATGGATCTGACTTTTCAATGGTGGCCATCTTGGAGGCATGGATTCCAGTTTAAAATTCTTGTTCTTTTTCCTCACAGAATTCCTTAATGTCATCTTCCTCCTCACAAGAAAAAACTCTTCTTCTGTACATTCATTGCAAATTTGAAGTTTCCCTTTTAGAAGAATCTTTTCTGTGGCTTCTCCATGTTTTCAACTTCACTATGTTCATCATCAAACTTTCTTGAGCACTGAGAGGCAATGTCTCCAACTCTTCCACAATGAAAGCAACCCATAGGTATATTGCATTATAATTTTCATGTTCCCTTCTTGATCTTATTGAAAATTACAGAAAGAGTTTAATTTTCCTCATCATCTTCATCGCTACTATCTCTTGAAATATTTAGTTTTCCCATGGATTTGAATTCCATTTCCTTTCTCACACAAGATGTAGCCTCTTTTGGTTTGATTCTCATTTCATATGCTGATATATTACTCAGCAAATCATCAGCTAAGAGTTTGGAGAGATCGTTTTTCTCAAGGGATAACACCTTTTCAATGAGAGGGGTGAATGTCTTCTCAATATTTTCTTTACTATGTCAATGTCTTTTATTTCTTCACCTAGACCTCAAATTACTCCTATTACATTAGAAATTCGATTGAAATAGGAGTTTGCATTCTCATCAGGGTGCATCTTCAGATCATCAAATCTGTTGTGTAGTTCTTGAAGTTTCGCCTCCTTTACATTGTTATCACCTTCATAAATATTATCTAGTTTATCCCACATTGACATGGTAGATGTGAAGCTCATTAAATTTAAATAAATAGGATCATAAAGTGCTGTAGTGATAGAATTTGGGGATTTTGCATCAACATTAAGCAATTTCTTGTCTGTATCTGTCATTGACAATCCTGTAGGATCAGTGACTTGTTCTCCCTATGCAGTTACAAATAAAAAATTCATTCCAAGAGATCTTATGTGAGATCTCATCCTATTTTTCCATATTTGAAAATTACTTCCATTGAAGAGGGGAACTCCCCTAACATTGACTAGATTCTCCTTAGAAGCAGAAGATAGATTCAACACAAGCATCCTTTTCCCTCTAATACAACTTGAAGGACCCTAGAACACTCTTAGAGGGGAGGGGTGAATTAGGGTGTCCTATGGTCCTTCACTCAGCTCCTCCACGTATTGTCCAACACCGCATACTGCCTTTCTCCACCACATACTACAAGAGCTCCCTTCGAAAATCACAGTCTCTTCCGCGGACTATTTTCTATATGTGGATGTTTCTCTCCACATACCATCTTCTCCTCTACGTACCACTTCGGATTTTATTGTATTTCTTTCTAAAAATTTAATATCCAATCCTACTACATAACGAATGGGATTACCTCTCCTTAAATAGGCACATAACTCTACAAATTTCACTAATCTGATTTACCCAGATTTTTAATGTTGGACAATCTTCAACGTATACTAAACTCCATCCACGTACTGTAACCCTCCACTACGTACCACTCCTATTTTGAAAAACGCAGAAATCTCACGAACCTTCATCATTCCGCGTACCACACACTTCACCGTGAACCGTTGCTGCAAACCATTTTCAGTTATGCGAACCGCTCTGTGTATCGTTCTTGCTTCAAGGTACGCGGTCACGGACCATTCCCAAAATATGGTACTATGTCTATGTACCGAGGTATGTGGTTTCCTTATTTTGCCGAATTTTTTTGTTTTTTTAATACAATTCACTCCTATGTGAAAAACCATTGTTTTCCAACATGAAACACCCAATTTTGAGACCCAAAAATTTGGATAACATAGGGAATTTGTGCCAACTTCAATACTACTTACGGATTTCCCTGTATGATCTCCTTCCTTACAATCAATCTAATCATCCATTAGAGGATTGACATCAAACATGAACCAAACTCCATTATAAACAACAAACAACCTTGGTTCCAACAATCCTTTTCGTTAATTGTGTATTTATATTTAAAATAATGTATATAAGGATATAAGCTTTTAAAAAAAATCATACAAACATAGAGAAATTAACCAGAAGTTTTAACTATGTAGTCGCAAAATGTTGTCCCCAGGTTGAAGATACTTGCCACATCTGGGTGGAACAAATAAAAAAAAGTGATTATTTTTATAATACAGTGGTTCCATGTGTGAGAAACCTAATATCTCATGGAGGCTCCATATGGTGAGTTCCCCTTCATCAACCTAGGCCAGGATGGGTTTGGATCTACCGACCCACCCAACCTCACAAGGTACCAATAAGGGCCCCGAACCCATTTGAATGTTCCTTTTAAGGATTGAGATTCTTGAAAAAATGTTAAAATACATAAAAATATATAAAAATATTATAAAATTTATGAAAACATGTTTAGGGATGTTCAATATGTAAATTATTAATTAATATTACACTTTAATAAATTCATAAAAAATCCTTCAAGTTCAATTCATAGAATATTGTATTTTATTTTAAAAATTTAATGTATATTGATTGAGCATCATAAGTGAATTCATTGTTCGTGTTTAGGAATTTATTTTTTTTAATTTTAATTATTAATATGTGGAATCTATGGAATACATATTTATTTATTATATTTCTTAGACAATCTATGTATCATCCTTATATCAATAATATGTATAAGGTCCTATGTGAACAAATTTAAGTCCGAAAATGAAATTCCTATATCCCTAGTTCCCCTCGTCTGAATTTGAGTATATGCTGCAATGGTTTTAGGATTCCACAATGTTGTGGTTTGAGTCAAGAGATTATGTGGAACTAAAAAAGAAATTTAATGAAAGTTTCGTGGGTGTTGTTATTTGAATAAAAAATAACTCAAGTAATTCCACTAGGGTATCAGTTGATTTATCATCTACAAGATCGACAAACCATTAGAATCTATCTCATAATCATGTCATAATTTATTAATTTTTATCATTTATGGTTAATTTTATTATTATTTGAATTCATGGATGTTATATGTTCACTTAAGATAATTCAAAATAATTAAGAGAATAAAAATAATAAATGTGTGGGGAATGTATTCTATTTGTGAATGGTTATGTTGTGTGAAATATCACAAAATAGAATGAATGATAAATATAACCACATGTCATTTGTTAAGAAACATATAATATTAAAAATCATGTAATGTAAATATTAATTCAAAAAACCTTCCACAAAAAAGGTATAATTTACATATTGTTTACAGTTCTCATCAAACATTACTGTGGGTGCCTCATTCATCAAAATAGTTATAGAAAGAGTGATGGATAAATGTAACAAAAATATTAATTAAATAAATTACCATTATTATGTTGGTCTAATTTTATAATCACGAATTAATCAAATATAATTTTAGCATTCATTGGAGATGACACGCCACTCAAATGACCAAGTAGCCATATGTTAAAGTGGTGGGTCATCCAAAACCTATCTTATATTGTCATAGTATTGTTGATTCCATATCTCATACAATAAAAACATGTTCCAAGATCCCTTACCACAAGTATAATCAAGTGATTGGTTATTTCGAATGGAGTAGTTAATGTGTGCTTGGATTTGAATAAAAATTATGGGAGGCTTTAACATTAATAAATTTATAATGTATTAATGGGAAATAAAGATAAAATTACTAATATTATAATGATTAGTTTCATATAATAAAATAAATTAAAATTATATATACATTAAAATCAAAAATATATGAAAATGTTGTCGTTATCGGCACATATTTCACGGATGGTACAAGTTCATGCTCATGGAACTGCGATATCAAAGGAATTTGAATGTTTTGGAGTTCCACTACATGATGAGCCGCCATATGAATCCAATGAGGGTAGCATGGAAAGTTTTAGGAGACTCAATGATGACAGTGTTGATGTTTAGATATGTTGACATTGAAAATAATGTATTATGGGAGGCATCATTACTAACCTTTTCCAATCGAGTAAAATCCCTACAAACACAAGCACAAAAACAACCAAAGGGAATATGGTAATATCTCACACAATGTATCTTCCTGATTTTATAATGGATATTAATACCACTTTCACTTGTCATTTAAGGGAATATGACCTTTTAACATCTTATTGAAGCTCCCAATTCTTAAAACTCTAACCTTCATTCATAAAAACAAACATGGATTTCCACAGACAATGATTGTTTTTGGATGACAACTCACGGGTCCTTCAAAGGATAGGATAGTGATAAAGAATATTTTCATAAAATTACAATCTATAAAGAACACCCATTATGCTAGAGGAATATACCATGTCTATTGTGGTTTCATGACACCCTTGTCTTTGAAAATCCCCCTTCCACAGGAACCAAGAAACTACCCTTTTATGGGGAAATGATGTCCTGAAAAATACATAGCTTCATGAGCCTTATGGACTTCATAAAACCCACTTTATTTTTCTCTATATAATACCACATTTCATTACATAGCTTCATAAATGTTGATTTATCAACGGCCTTACACCCATTCAAACTGATTTTATCCATGAATGTACCATTCGAATGACCAGTATCATGTACCCTCATGCCCAATCCCTTTTTATCATGTAGGTTTTGGGAAGCTTCATTGCTTCCTTCTCTTAACCATATGCATCCTCTCATCAGAACCGATTCCTGCCACCTGAATGAACCATTTTCCAAACCATTTTCTATCCAAAGCAATCTTTACATTGAACACATAATCCCCATTGAAATAATTACCAAGGGGAAAGAACCATCATTCCACTTAACTGGTATAGGTAGGACCCCTAGTTCCTTCTCTCATTGCACCCTAACTAGGACTAGATAGCTTCATGTTTAATCCCCAATAACATCTAATCAATAAGACATTAATCTATATAAGAATAATTTCCAAGTAATATGATGATAAACTAAAGGAAAATATCATTGTCAGATTATTTTAAACTATATCAAAAAGTTTCCTCGACACAAGACTTTAAATGGTACCCTTACCCTATGCAGCGAACACGGGATTCCCTATGCGACAAGAACATGATGCCTCCTATGTCAAGAATGAGATGCCTCATGTGATGATCGTAAGATAATATCCAATATCATTGGATGATTCTATTCCAAATACCCCCCTAATATTCCCTTTTTCACTCCTTTCATGATATAAGGGTCAGATAATCAAAGAACCTCATCACAATGGTGAATTTACCTGCACAGAACCTCCACCGCATCTCCGTCATCGAACCAAAACCAACCAACCAGTATCACGGTAAACCGGATTTGGAGATGCTGAACCCACCTGTAGTAAATGATTTTACAGCCGTGATGAGCTATCTATGTAGGACCCTTGTAATCGCCATGGACGAAGGTCGAACTGAACCCCCACATCACTGATTTCGAATCGGGAGCTGTTGAGGTCTGAAACCGCATCCACAAAAGGGGAACCCACAACAGCAGAAGAGGATGCCGCGGGCCTAGCCGTTGTCATCGCTCGGTGTCACAATATCCACAGCCACCCAACCATAGACGTGTTGGAAATACAAACCATAAATGGTGACCATTTCTCTTCCCAAGCATCCCAATACTTTCCCATGTGGCTCTTTAATTCCCATGCATTTGTTTAATTCCAATGCAAGCATTAATTGTTTCCTTGTATTTTGTTCCTTTTTATAAATGTATGTGCTGAACATTTTGGTGTAGTTTAATACGATATATATACGGGAACAAATGTAATCCGTATATATGAGTATGTGCAATAGAAAACCTTGAAAGCTCTTTGTTGTTTATTGTGAGCCATTTCTATTCGCCTATTTTATTTATTGGCTAGTATAGCCAACAAATTGGTATCAGAGGGTAGTACTAAAGCATCCTCCAATTTCCAAAGATGACCACCAAAATTCATCCTCATGTTCGGATGTTTTCTAAGTACAACTATGAACGGTGGTGAATTCAATTGAAGCCACTGTTTGGGTCGCAAGAATTATTTGAGATCGTCACCGACGGGTATATCATAGCATGCAGAGGAAGAAGCCGCCTTCACAAATGAAGAAAATACGACCATAAAAACTAAAAGGAAGAAAGACCACAAGGCATTGTTACTTCTCTATCAAGGGTTGGATGAATTGATGTTTGAAAAGATTGTTGAAGCAACATAGAGCAATTAATCTTGGGATACACTTGCCCCCATTTTCAACGGAGTTGATCGTGTGAAGGGGTTTCGTCTTCAAACATTACAATCAGAGTTCGAAGCGGCGCAAATGAAGAAAGGTGAGAGTATCTCAGATTACATCTCACAACTAATTGTCACTGTTAACAATTTGAAAAGGAATGGTGAAAAAGTGGAGGATATTCGAGTTATTTAGAAATCACTTTGATGGACCACAACCAAGTTTGAGCATGTGGTTGTGGCAATTGAAGAGTCAAAAGATTTGGAAAAAATTTCAATAGAATTACTAATGGGGTTGTTGCAATTACATGAGCAGTGAATGCAGAAAAACATAGGTTCAACAATAGAGCATGCCTTAGAGTCCAAGTTGACACTACAAAATCGATAGAATGAACAAACACAATGAGTCAATAATCGTGCAAGGGGCAGAGGGAATGGACATCCTACAAGCCAACAAAAAAAGCAACAGAACATTACCAAATTTCATTGAAGAGGAATTGAGGGAGGCTGATTCATGCGTGGTCGTGGAAACCCAAAGAATGTCCAATTCTATAACTATAAGAAATTCACCCATTATGCATCTGAGTGTTAGAGAAAAATGGGTCAAGGTGAGAAATCCAACTATGCTAAAGCATCACTCCATGAAGAAGAAGGTATGACACTACTCCTCACATAAGAGAAGGCATGTGAACGCCCCTATTTGTGGTATTTGGACACAGGAGCGAGAAATCACATGAGTGGTAACAAACTGTTGTTCAAGGAACTCACTGAGGAAGTTTGAGGAGACGTGAGATTTGGAGACTCGCCCAAGGTACCCGTGATAGGAAAAACTAAAATAAAAGTCTGTGTAATGAATGGTGAGTCGAATTACATTTCTAATGTTTATTACATACCAAGCATGAAAAATAATATCATATGTCTCGGCCAACTCCATGAGAATGGGTATGTAATTCCCTTCGAGAATTATTCATTTTCAATAAGAGATTCTCACAGGAGACTGATTTCTCAAGTTTAATGGAGATGAATCGCATGTTTCCGCTGCACATCAACACGAAGGCCGAGCAATGTCTTTTTGGCTACAGGAAGAATGAATCGTGGAGATGGAATCTTCGGTTTGGGAATCTCCATTTTAGCGGTCTTAAACTTATATCATCATCAAGCATGGTGCGTGGCTTACCGAAAATTCAAGCTCCAAATAATGTGTGTGAGGCGTGTACACTCGGAAAAAAAAAGGAACTCCTTTCCAATTGGAGTTTCTAGAAGCGAAATAGCACCAGTTCAATTGGTTCAGAAAGATATCTGCGGACCACTTGAAACACCATCACCAGGAAGTAATAGGTATTTTATTACCTTTATTGATTATTTCAGCATAAGGTTGTGGGTGTATTGCATCAAATAAAAATCAGCTTCTTTACATATCTTTAAAACATTCAAATCTTGTGTTAAAACTCAAAGTGGCCATAGAATCAAATTACTCAGATCTGATAGAGGTGGAGAATACACCTCAAATGCATTTCAGGATTTTTGCATGAAATATGTTATCAAATAGTAATACACTACAGCCTATACACCACAACAGAATGGTATCACTGAAAGGAAGAACTGCACTATCCTCAACATGATGAGGACTATGCTGAAGGAGAAAGGGATGCCAAAGAGTTTTTGGGTAGGTGCAGTGACATGCACTGCCTACTTTTTCAATCGGTGTCCAACGAAGAGAATCAAGAACATTACACCACAAGAGGCGTGGAGAAGGTACAAACCGAGTGTGGCGCACCTAATAATCTTCGTGTTTGTCGCATATTCTCAAGTTCCTGAAGTGAGAAGAATGAAACTTGATGACTGTGGTGAAAAGTTAATCTTCATCATCTATTGTGAAGTTTCTAAAGCCAACAAGATTTACAATCCACTAACGAATAAATTATTTGTGATTAGAGATGTGGTATTTAGTGAGGAAGAAGCGTGGATGTGGAATGCCAAAGAATCTAACAAGGAAGTTCCAGTCGAGACAGAGGTTCCTGAAGAAAGGCATGAACATCTGAAGCAAAACCCACAACACCTTCCTCGGGGCATCATCAGTTGGAAGAAGTCCAGGAGTACATTTCCTCACTCCTCAAAGCACTCCAGCATATCAAAATTTGGCCAGATCATCCTCGCTTATGGATCCTATGATGTTGAAAAATCTTAGTGATATTTATGAGCAGACCGAAGTGGTAAATCATTTTTGCTTGTATGCAGATCATGAGCCTCTGACATTTCAGGAATCCATATGGGAAAAATGATGGAGAATGGCTCTGGAAGAAGAAATTCATTCCATAGAGAGAAATGGCACATGAAAGTGGACAACACTCCCAAAGGCCGGAAAACCATTGGCGTGAAATAGTTGTACAAGATAAAGTGAAAGGATGATGGAGAGATCGATCTCTAAAAGGCAGGACCTGTAGCAAAGGGGTATAAATAGAAGTACGGGGTGGACTATGAAGAAGTCTTCACTCCTGTTGCTCACCTTGAAACTGTAAGGATGATTATATCCCTTGTTTTCCATCACAGTTGGATGATCTACCAGCTGGATGAGAAGTCTGCATTTCTGAATTGAATTCTCGAGCAAGAGTTCTATTTTGAGCAGCCTGAAGGCTTTGATATTCAAGGGTAGGACAACAAAGTGTATCAACAGAAGAAAGATATTTATGGGTTGAAGAAGGATCCTCGTGATTGGAATGAACACATCGATAGCTATCATCAAGACAACAGTTTCACCCAATCTCCATATGATCAGGCGATTTACATTAAGATGAATGATAGATGAGATATACTTATTGCATGCTTGTATGATGATGATTTGTTGTTTACAGAGAATTGTCGACCGAAGTTCGAGGATTTCAAGGAGCCCATGTTCAAGGATTTTGAGATGACCAATGGAGGTCTCAATTTTTTCTTTATGGTAATTGATGTGAAACAACAACATGGAGGCATCAATATATCTCAGAAGATTGATGCCAAGGAGTTTCTTGAAAAATTAAAAATGGCAGATTGTAATGCTCTAAACAAATCGGTTGCAATGAGATTTAAACTGACAAAATATGGAGGAGGAAGAAGTGTTGACTCGACTCTATTCAAGTGTCTGATTGGAAGCCTGAGGTATCTCACAATCACAGGGTCTGATATTGTCTATATTTTTGGACTTCTAAGCAGGTATATAGAGGCACCAAAAGAGTCACACTGGTTAGCAGCAAAACGTATCCTCAGGTACGTTAAAGGAACAATGGATTTTGGACTTTTTTATCCATACAATGAATAAGCCAAGATGTATGGATACTCATACAGTTATTGGGGAGGTTCCCAAAATGAATGGAAATGCACTATTGGGTGTGTAATTTTCCTTGGATAGACTACTTTCACGTGGAATTCAAGGAAACAAAGTGTGGTTTCTTTATCCACATGTGAAGAAGAGTATGTGGAAACATCCTCTACTGTTTGTGAGGGAATTTGGTTGAGGTATTTGTTGAAGGAGAAGAAGCATCAACATGATGGATCCACTGTGATATATGTGGATAACAAGTCGTCTAATGAACTAGCCAAAAATATGGTGCATCATGGGAGAAGCAAACACATTGATACTCGTTTTCATTTTCTCAGGGATCATGTGAAACAGAAAACCATAAAATTGGAATATTTTCATACTACCAGACAGGTGGTAGATATTTTCACAATGGAACTACCAAAAGATGTATTCAAACGTCATAGAATGATGCTTGGGATAAAGCTGATTTTGGTTTGAAGGGGAGTGTTGGAAATACAAACCATAAATGGAGTCCATTTCTCTTCCCAAGAAGCCTTCCACTTTCCCATGTGGCTCTTCATTTCCCGTGAATTTTTTTAATTCCAATGTAAGTATTAATTGTTGCCTTGTTTTTTGTTCCTTTTTTTAAATGTATGGGCTGACCATTTTGGTGTAGTTTAATACCCTATATTTATGGGAACAAATGTAATCCGTAGAGATGAGTATGTGAAATAGAAAATCTTGAAAAATATTTATTGTTTTTTGGGTGCCATTTCTATTCTCCTCTTTTATTTATTGTCTTGTATACCCAACAAGAAGGTCATCACGGATGAATCCACTATAGTCCCCACCATCCGAGAAGCTGAGCCACCGCCGGGGGAGAGTCTGAAGTCACGCCACCACTGCCTATCCGGAGTCTCTGCCCCACCAGTAGCCGCCACCGTCGAAGACTCCGCCTCTAGATCAAAGAACCCAGAGGAAGAAGCAGCCGCCTTTGCCGTTGAGGAGAAGCGAAGGGTCACTACAAGCTTCTGAGGAGGGAGGAGAAGTCGTAGTTGAAGACGTCACCCTGGGGACCCACTAAGGTCGAGTAGCAGGCTTCCTCAAAAAAAATTAAAAATAAATTAAAACAAAATAAATTAATAAACTATAAAAATAAAAATAAAAAAATTAATAAAAACAACAATAATTAAAATAAAATGAATTATTAAAAGAAAATAATTTAATCAAATAAAAAATATTAAATAATAATCTTTATAAGTTATAAGTTTAATAAATAAATGAATATCTGTTTTAATAATATTAAATAAATTAAATTAATAATCACAGTCAATTATCTTTACAATATATTAATATTAATAATAGTTATAAAATAAATTAATAATAATAAAATTCCTAAATAAAATTGTTAAAATAATAAATTAAAGTAATAATTAATACCTAATAAATATATTATCTTTATGAATTAAATAAAATAATAAAAGATAAATATTTCTACTTAACATTAAATAATTTTTTCTTTACATACCATTTCTCATTGTGAAGATTCAAGAATAAGTCGAAATGACATCCATGTTCATGAAGAACAGAGGTGTGAAGGTTGTTATAAGGGTTCTTTTCGAGTCCTGGGGAATGTATCGGATGAAGAGACATATACCTTGGAAAATAAGATCCAACCTAAGTTGGTGGAATCATTGGGTGACCAACTAAAAGATGATTGCAGCTTTTTGAATGTAAGTAATAGTAGAGAGGAGATGAATTACATACATTGACAACTACCATCAAGGGAAGATTCAGGAGACTTCTCGATAGTAGAGGCCTTGAGACCTGGGAGAGCAAGAGCAGATCTTCAGTGCATGATTAAGAGGGGGATTCTTCTCCCTTATTTTTCAATTTCATTATTATAAAATTAAATCATTTAAATTTTGATTTTTGATTATGATTGTTGGATGAATTTAATGAACTTGTGGGATAGAATTCCATTGGTTTAATTTTCTACTTCATCACTTTATTTTTCATCAAGAATTAGAATTGAATGGTCAGGTTGATTCTAATTCTTAAATTTAATTTTTTTTTCACACCTTTAGTTTTCAATTTCATTCATTAAATATCAATATTTGAGATTGATTTTGAATTCATGTCATCTGTTTTTTAGTTCAAAAATGTTAGTAACTAATGTCAATATGATTACTGATGAAAAATTCATCATTATTGTTTTCCTGTTGAAATTTCTTGAAGTGAAAAACATCATGATTTTTTAACTAGAGAGTTTAACCTCCTAGGTATGAAGGTAAACATCTCAATTTCAAAGGATGTGGAATCAAATTTCTTTAAAGTGATGATTTTATTTGTATTCAATCTATAGAGTTCAATTACCCAAATTTTGTTTTTTCATGATTGTCAATCCCTTAATTTTCTCATGTTTGCTGAACATAATCCCTTTTGTTTCCAATGTTTCAATGCATATCACCATTTCACAGTTTATAAAACAAATTCACTTTTCCATCATTTCACAAAAAAAATCAAAAAGTAAAAAAAACAATTTTACCCACTATTGGAAATAGTGGCTATGTTTTGAAAATTTGGTCACTCATCTCAAATTTTACTTTTCCGTTGGTTTCAAACTTATGTTCCACTATACGGTAGTAAGTAGGAAAGTATAAATTTTTAAACATCGACGTGTATTCAATTACATACTAATCATTTTTTGGGTGTCGTTGTCGGGGAAAGCCTCGAGTGACCACTTTTTTGTAAAAAACATTTTCAAAAAAAGTACATATAAAAAATTTAAAAAAATTGACAAATTGAGAATTGCTTTATAAAAACATTATTTCTTTATATAATTATTTTTTTTATTGTTACTGTTATTTATTTAAATTTGCTTTTACTGTTATTACTACTCACTATTGTTTAAGCAGAAATTCATATGTTATTACTTATTACATGAACACTATATCATCTGTTGATAGGTTAGAGCTTTTGAACCCAAAAATTGAAAAACACTTAACTATTCTAAAAGGGAAAAATAAAATTTAAATGGAGAAATTATGAGATAGTTTTCCTACACCAAAAAAACAACCAACATTTTACCCTGAACTATTAGAAGAAATAGAGAGACCTAGGATGAGGGGGGTTTAACTCCCTCATGTTCCATGTAACCCTTCATCTAATATATTATCTCATAAATCCCAAAATTATGAACTCGATCCCAATTTTAATTACTTTAATCATTCAATGGACTCTCTAATGAGGACTCTCATGCCTTAATTAGATATTTTTATAACACAGTGAAACAATTTCCTCTCTAAGGACTCATAGAGAATGAGGTTAGAATGGGAGTATTTCCCTTTTTCCTTAAAAGTAATACTAAGAATTGGTTCTTGAGACTAGATGAGAACATTTTTGAAAACTGAGGGCAAATCTTTAATTCCATTATCATGAAATTTTATACCCAAATACTTAAAAGAGAATTAAGGGAAAATATATCAAGTTTCAATCAGAAGGATAGAGAATCCCTTTTAATGTGGCTTGGGAAAGACTTAGGGACCTTCTTAATCAGTTTCCCCATCATCAACACCCATCACATATCCTCATCGACACCTTCTATAAAGGTTTTTCCTCTTCTGGTCAAATTCTAACTGATTAGTCTACTGGGGGAAATTGCACTGATAATACTAATGCATAGTTTTGAAAAATTTAGAACAACCATGCCATAAATTTTCAATATAAAAATTCATGAAGGAATATAGTGAATCGAGATGTTAATAACACTTGTTTAGAAGTAGATACTGAACCAAATTACTGAAATCAAAATTCAAAATCAATCATTAGTGAACTACAATTCCAAATAATATGTAAACTGAGTTTGATTTCAAAACACAAACCAATAACTTAGTGAACAATTCTCTCAGTGTGAAATGTGTGGGAATACTAGGAATTTCATTCCAAATTTTGACTTACCATCCCAACAACAAGAAAATTCCAATTTTGTTAACTATGATCCTAGGATTCCTCCCAGGGATGACCCATTTTCAAAAAATTTCAATCATGGCTATAGGAATAGTCGCAACCTCTCTTGGAAAGAACAAGGTATGATTAAGCAACACGCTTCCCCTGGTTACCAAAACCAATCTAGACAAAACATTCAAAACCATCAAAGGGAAGAATATTCAAATTCACATGGAAATTTTGAGGGTCAAATGTATTCTATGTTGGATCAAGTTTTATATAGAATGGGCGCTCTTTATGGAAAATTCAAGACTCAATTGAATAAACAAAAATCCTAATATGAATTTGATAAAATTCGATCTGATGATTGAATAAAACATATGGAAACTCAATTGGGCTAAATAGCTCATGATATGACATCTAGGGATAAAGGTAGACTTCTAGAATGACTAAAATCAACCCTGGGGAGAATTTCACTGCAGTTTTCATAAGAAGTGGGCCAAAAAACTCATACTGAACTTGAAAAAGAATCTAAAATTTCCTAAATTGAAAATTTTAATGAATCTGGAAACAAAAATATATTGCACACACAATTTAAAAATATTGAGAAAAATGATGAAAATGAAAAAAATATCAATGTTTCACATGAAATTCAAGTTGATTTTTTTTTCTGAAAATAAAAAGAATAAAATTAAAGAGAAAAATATTGAAGAAATGAGGCATATTCCTACCATCCTAAAGAACGTTTTCCCACTCATAGCCTTCATAGAAAATCTAAATCTGAAATGTAACAATAAGGCTGAACTACATTAGTTCTATGAAATTCATACCATGCTCTAAGTGGACATCCTTTTCATCCAATGCTTAATCAAAATTGAATCTAATTTAAAATATCTAAAAAAATTATTTCCAAAAAAACAATCTTGAAAAATTTGCAACATACAACCTCACTGAAGTGTGTAGGGCAGTAATTCAAAAGAAAATACCTCCCAAGATTAAAGGCCTATGTATTTCATCATACCCTACATAGTAAGAAATTAAATTCCACTCAAATGTACATGTGAATTAGGTTATATAATCAACCTGATCCCATACTCACTATTCAATCAATTTAAATAGGGTGATCTTTCCCCCACCATAGTCATCCTACAATTAGCTGACCATTCATTCACACATCCTGCGGGGAGTGTATATAACCTTATAGTTGGTGTTGGTGAACTTTTTTTGCCTGTTGATTTATTAGTATTATTCATGGAGTGTAACCAAGAGGTTCCCATCATTCTGGGTATTCCCTTCTTGTCCACCGGTGTAGCTATCATAGATGTAATGTCCTAGATTTTCCTTGTATTTTTTTTTGAAGTTATATGGGATTATTTTGAGAAAAGGCGCTAAGATGGAACGTGATTCCTAAACCTGGGGTTCTAAGAATAAATGTTCAAACATTTTTTATCTTTATTAAAAAAGGATGTGTGTGCAGTTTTAGTAACTTCTAAATATGTGCCCAAATACAAAATCTGAGGGCACATTTACATTTAGGATGGCGGTTTTACCCTAGGCGCGACTTAACTTTAGTCGGCGCGGGTCTCTAGTGAGAAAACCTGAAAAGGATGTAACTGTAAATTATTTAATTTTTAATATCCAAATAAATCATAAATAGAAACTCGGATTGAAAATATAACACCATTGTTGAGTTCTTAATTGAGTGTTTTCCTTATGTAGAGCCTAACTTCGACCGTTGCATGTCGAGGGAGAATGTTAATTTCGGGACGTGAACGTCTTTAAAATATTTCGTAAAAATAATTTAATTGGCGTAATGTGGTAACACAACATTGTTTTTCTTTTTAATTGATCCTTTTCAAGAAATCCAGGGTTATCAACATAACCCTATAGTTTTTTTAGGCAAGGAGGAGGAACACATTTATTGGAGAATGATGACAAATGACGGATCAAAATCGATCGTGAATGAATTTCCATCAACGATGAATCGTCTTCTTTGATTGATCAAAACTCTAGGTTGGGGTTTTATTTTTCATCATGATTTCATTCTTCGTTCTTGTTTCCAATGACGAACACGGACCAACCCAAAAATAGGTTGATCTGTAGTTCGATCGTTCTTGTTGGATGTTTAAAAATAAAGGATTAAAGGGGATGGAACTTATTAAATATTCTCTTGTTCCACTTTCATCTTTCCCACTGACATGAACGGACAAAGCCCGATACTAATAAGGCCAAAGTCCATTCTATGGGTGTTCTTGGGATTTTTTTCTCCCTCGTTATTGCGTTATTCGCCGAAGGACCCTTCGGTCACGTCATGCGTTTCCAGGAGGTTCCAAACGTGATTGGACCCCCGAACTGATGGCAAGATGAGTTTGATCCCATGGAAATGAAGAACTGGGCCTGAGGGTTGCAAACGTGCTTATGTATTGAAAAATGGATCATCAATGTGTGATTGGTGACCTGAAAAAAGAGGGACGCTAGTGGTATTGTGTTGCAGTGCCGGCAAGGGCGCACGACAGCGCGACCACTCAGCAGCAGGATGTCAACGACTCTACGGCCGACGGCAGAGGACCCTGCGGCACAACGGCCGATGGATGGTGAAAATCATGATCGGATGTGTAATTAAGCCACATCATGTGTCAAGGATCCATGATCATGTTGGATCGTGGTGAGACCCTACAACAACCGTCGTCAGGCATTTCATGTGGCTTCCAACCACGTTGAACGCGGCGTTCGACCGTGTCGACCAGATGGGGAAAAAATGCCATCTGCATCTGGGTGGGATGAATCGGCCCACTCAATCAGGATATGCTGAAGCCAGCAAGCCGAATTGGTAGCCGGCCAAGTCGGACCTTGTGGCTCAGGTCTGGCTAGACTCAGGTCGAGTCTTGGTCGGAGTGGAGCCAGACCCTACCGACCCATTTTTACTTAAATGCACATAGCACTCAAACCGTGGGTCTGTTTGAAAATCCCTTTTTGGTATTGAAACCCTCGTGATGAGGCCATCCATTTGAGATAATTTAACTGATTTTACATGGATGTTTGAGTATGTAAATTTGGATCTAGGTGTAGGTGCCCTTAGAATAAGCAAGCTAAGGATGGAATCCTACTGGTGGCTATGACATAGAAGCTATGTGATTACCTAGAGTGTATGTCTTACCTAGAATATGTGCCTTATCTAGACATTATTTCTTACCAAGACTGAGTTAGTACTCCCCTGTCCCACCAGGTTGAGAGTCCTCTAGTCTTCGACGACACTCAACTTGTCACCTACACTCTGTGTGTTGCCATCACTCTGTGTGTTAGCTACACTCCGTGTGTTACCTACACTCTGTGTGTTACCAACACTCAATGTGTTTCCTATACTCTATGTGTTACCAATTCTCCACGTGTTACTAATTGAGGGTGTTGTGGATTTCTATGACAATCATGTTTACGTTCCATAGACCTACACATGGTGTGATCTAACTCTAGTGACTTTTTTGCTTGTACTTCTTAGAGGCTACACTCCATGTACATCTTTGGTAGTCAACCATGTGTCTTGATTTGTAATTTAACTTTGTGGTTTTGGGTCCTTAATGAATATTATTTTACTACCCATTGCATGATCTTTACCCACATGTGTCATGACTTGTACAAACAATCGATAGCTTTTGCTAAGTCCTTGGTGGTCTAGAGAAAGGTGGTGCTTGAGGGTGACCCGATAAACTTGGTTTGGTTCAACGACATTCCAACAAATTAATGTACTTGCCCTTCAGGTAGGGTTTTCTATAGATGATATCCACGAGCTTGTACATTCCGTTTCAGCTGGGCTTGTATTTCGGTCCCTTCTTCTTTCAGTTTTGTACCTTACTCAGAGTGGGTTTTCATAGTGGTATGCATCGATGTCTGCTTAATAGTTTCAGTTTCAGATTTTGCACGGGGATGGGTATGTGCATTGAGGTACTTGGTAAAATTCCTGCCAATTGTGGGATATGCCTACTCAGTTCTAGTCACCAGCCCTTGGCCTATGGGAGGTGGGCTTGGGGTAGTCTTAGCATGGTCCCTGGGGGATGGGTCATGACAAAGTGGTATCCGAGGGAGGTTTGATTTTACTCTTGTTGTGAGGCAATAGAGTTAAGTGTTTAGAGGTCGTCTTTGAGGACAGGGAACCATGTATTGGTGTGACAATCAATGTATCCATACACCAGGACCTTAAATTCAATTTTTTGAATCAGTACATAAAAATACTAATTGCATGGGAAATTAATAGGTCATGAATCATATAAGAATTGTGTGTTCTCATGTCCTTATTGATTCAGAGTCAGCTCACTAGGTATACTCTATTGTCTGTGGTACATCTTATTCTATTTTAAGATGCTTCCACACAGGTAGCCTGCCAGGATTCTGGAGCCACAAAGCGACGAGGCATCAACGCAGGGACCGTTTCTAGATATAGCACTTCCTGGTGGTGTACCAGTGATACCACCACCTGGAGAGTATCAGTTTATATTGGTATTACCTATAGAATATGCACGTAGACTCAGTGTATTTCAGTAGTTCTAGAGACAGTGACCTCTCAGGTTCTGAGGTGAGAAAAATCCTCAGGTAGCTGAAGACTGGTTGGAGGCGACATGTTTTCCTCCTTGTGAGGATGCCTATTGACCAGATGGAGGTCCTAGCCAAGAGTAATTTACAGGGATCAGTAGGGAGATGGTGGAGATTTACAGTCCAAATTCATGAGGAGGTGACCCTCAAATAGACAAACATTGAGTGTATCTTTAGGGAGGAGTTTTCTCCAACAATGTTTTTCTCTATGTGTATACAAGAGCTCCTACATCTATATTAGGTCTTCCAGATAGTGGAAGAGTACTCAACGTGATTCACAGATCTTTCTTGCTTCTCTACAAACATGGTTCAGGACCCATTCATCAGGTCTCGTACCTTCAATCTGAGACTACACGGGGATATCAAAGCATTGATGATATCCCTTAGCATCCATACACATTCTGGGGTGTAGGGGTGAGCTCTATTGGAGGTGATCATTCTAGGGTAGCATGCACTAGTAGTGAGAGCTACCACGGAGTGATAGGTAGAAGAGTCTTTATTAGTGGGTAGCCGATAGATGACGTAGGTAACCAAGAAGTTCAAGAACTCCAGAGGAAAACCCTAGGATATAGAATCAGTATTGGAAGTCTCCCAGGGTAGAGCAAGTCAGCTGAAGGGTAGACTGTGCTACTCATGCAATGATCATGGTAATCTGGCTAGAAATTTTTTGACTCATCGTACGACCGATCAGGAGATGGTCAAGGGACCATCATGACAATAGTAGAGGTTAGATTAGGGTGGTCAACATGGTAGCATTCGTGGCAAGGGAGTAGGTTGAGCAGTATGTTGTGGGCGGAGGATTGAGGTACTACCACCACCACCCCTAGGTAGTCAACCGTGGGCTACGGGAGCTGGTGGACAGGGGTGGTCCCAGCTTCAGGTGATAGAGTCTTAGATTCTCGACTCTCCAGATATGATTAGTGGTATGATTTTTGTATTCTCTAACCTAGTTTTAGTTCTTATAGACATAGGTTTCAGTCACACATTCTTTTCCAAAGACCTTGTTCATAGCTGAAAGATTATAGTGGAGCTGTTGACTCGATCATTAGGTTTAGAGACTCATATGGGAGGGGATTCAATGAACAGAAACTTGTGCCGGCAGTGTGAGCTTACTCTTGGGGGTGAGATCTTCGAATGGAATTTTATAGTAGCAGTCCCCAGGCCTTATGACATCACTTTGGGTATAAACTAGTTATCCACAATCCATGTTCAAAATGACTATTTTAGAAGCAAAGTGCAATGCGTCCATGTATTTGGGAGTTGGTTGTAACGACCCGATATTTTGAATAAATTTGGTTTCTTAATTTTGTGTGTTATTTCATACTCAACAAAATTGTTTCATTTGATAACATGAGTATAATTAATATGAGACAGTTGGTTTTGGACTGTTATATGATCGTTGGTCAATATGAATGCTGGAAACTAAACGTTTCGATTACTGTCTCTAAATACAAGTGATCTTGGTTAATTAATATAGAAAGAAGATTTGATGGACTCATCCAGTAGTCTCGAGAAAATCGAAGCCCAACTAATAGAACTTGGGAAGGAGGTAGTACCAATGGTCTTTACTCTGTACCAAACCCAAGCCGAACTTCATCGTGTGAAGAAAGAACAGAATCTCCATCACGAGAAGTTCAAACTGATAGAAATTACTACTCGTGCAATGTTGGCCGAGCCACTGCAAGTTTCTATCACCCCAGCACACCTTACTCTTAGGTTCTATGCTGGTGTTATAAGGGGATATGTAACGAGACCATAACTGCTTTGTGTAATCCTTTGTGATAAATAAAATTGCGTTCTCTTCTGATGGTGAAGTTCGTGAATTTTCAAATGTCCGGATAAATATAGTATGCATATTTTTGATGAATTTTAGAAAAATAATATTTTAAAAATGTTTATTTAAACCTTAAATAATTAAAAATGTGTAATGATTTTCAAAAAATGTTGTTCTACAATTATGTTTAGTATGAAATTTAGATTCTAATAAGATCAACTAAATTTTTAATGAATAGTAAATTATGAATAGTGATTTTATGCTTATGATTAGTAATGTGACCAAATGAATTAGTAATATCACTTAAAGATATTATTAATATAATCTAGGCACCATGATTTAGTAATGTGATTCAATAAAATGGTTAAATAAAAGTATCATAAATTATTAGTCAAGTATTAGTTTTTTCAGGTGACTAATATTTTTTAAATAAAAATTAGATTAAAAATATTTAAAAAATTATTTTTATAAAATGGACTTTATTTTTGAATTCAGAACATTCATATTATGCTAAGGTAATTTTTGGGGATTTTTCTGAAAAAATGAATTTTCGGTGAATAGTGTATTTATTTAAAAATTAAATTAAAAATATTTAGAAAATTATTTTTATAAAATGGTGTTCATTTTTGAAATCAGAGCATTGATATTTGGTTAAGGTGAAATTTTGGGATTTTTCTGAGACAGTTGAATTTTCAGTGAATAGTAAAAATACAATTTTAGGGTTTCGGTATGTTTAATGACATCATAGCAGTGTCATGATGATGTCATGAAATATTTTAAGGGTTGGAAGACCAAAGGTGATGAATTATTGTATGGGGGGCCCATGTGGCCTAACTCCATTGGAAATACCATCGGAGAGCCCATGGTTTTGAGAAAACCACTTGTGAGGTGTCCCTTGGCCATTAATACCTTGTCCCATCACGTTCCATATAAATACCCTTCCTTTACTCCTTTAGTTTTCACTCCCAACTCTCCCCCAACAAATCTGTTGTCTCATTTCCTCCCACGGAGTCCTCTCAAGGTTCCCCCAAACCCTCAAGGTCCCATCCTTTTTGTTTTAAGAGATACATTTTAAGGTAAGGGATCCAACCTCTCTCTTTCTTTTCAAGTAATCTCTTTTATGTCATTTCTTTTATGCTCCATGTTCATATGTTGGAGGATTTTATTTTATATTCCTCTTATTTCCCTTTTCATGTTAATATTATGAGAGATCCCCTCTCACTCTAATCATTTTTATGAATGTTTAAGTGGCGTCATTAGGCTGCCGAAATTTTTGTAACGGATTCTTCCACCCTTCTCATTTTCAAATTCTATTTTCTTGTCAAATATTTCTAGTTCCTTTTAATTATGTTGGGGTATGATCTATATATCTATCATACTGATATTTTATGTTCGTATTATTAGAGACCCTATTTTATCTCGTCAATTCATTTTTTTTGAAGTTTAAGTGACGTCGTTAGGGTGCCGAATTTTTAAGGGATTCTTTCACCCTTCTCATTTTCAAGTTCTATTTTCTTGTCCAGTATTTCAAGTTTTTTATTATTATGTTGGGTTATGATCTCTATATCTAAGATACTGGTCTTTTATGTTCATATTATGAGTGACCCTATTGAATCTCGTCAATTCATTTTTTTAATGTTTAAGTTACGCCGTTATGCTGCCGAATTTTCATAAGAGAAATCTAATTTTTGTCTTCCTTTCATGTTCTTAATTTCATATGGTATATCATTAAAATTTCATTACCATGTTCTTAAATTATTTATATTATATCCCCCTACTGTTTTATGGATCATTTATGAGTGGGTTACCCATGTCCCCTCTTTTTTCAATGTTTTCTAAAACCCTACAACATAGACGTTATGCTGCCAAATTTCTGTCTCAAAATGTCTCTATATTTTTCTCAAATTCATTTATATTATTAAGTGAATACTCTAAGATCTTTCTTCTAAATGGGTAATAACATATATACCAAAAAAATTTATTTTAAATTCTCTGATTTATATACATGAGACCTAATTTCCTTTTCCGTGGGTTTAAAGTGACATAAAGATCATGTCTTTAAAGAAATTTTTAAAAAGATAGTATTATGAAATGAAACCCATTTATTTTATTCTATATGGGTTATTTATGAAATTTTTGATGATGATATACGTGTCTCACATGATAGAAAATGAAAATTTAAGGGTGCGCCCAGATAGCACTCCAATGCATTGGGTAATGACTTTATCTCTAGAGATAACCATTTTGACTGATACCTTGGTGAATAACCATGGTAATTTTCAATGACACCTTGGGGATGTATCTTGGTGAAACGGAAATGATTGTATATGTTAAATGCTGTACACACATCTTCATGTTATGAAACACATTATTTTTTTATGATATGCATCATGATCTCTTTCTCATGCCTTAATGTTATTTTTCATGACTTTTTATGTATCTCAAGTTCTCATGTAAAATGTTTCCCTTGTTTCACATAATGGACCTTTTTCTCACGCTTTCCTTTGATGTATTCTCCCAGTTTATGAGATGTTGTAATGAAATTAGGATGAACAAATGAAGAAGCCTTTCAAGTGTTTAAGAAGAATGTTATTTTCCTCATGTAATAAGTTCCTGGTTTCCAAGACACTAAACATTAATGATCCTCAGTTTTGTATAATGTAATGAAAGTTTATGTGATAAAAATGTGGGATGCTATAGTTGGTATCAAAGGATGGTTTAGTTATTTGTGTAAATTGGGATATAAAAACATTATGAATAATCCTATAGAAAAGTTTAAATATAGGAAATCTTCCTGGTATTTTGGTGAGTATTGAGTAAGGGGTTTCCAAGCAAATACATCCCTATCTGGATACGAGCAGGTAGAGGTGGCTCTGGCCCAGATTTACATAGGGGTAAAACCCAAAAACACCAGTTTGAGCTAGACTCATACAGGAACTAGTACACGGCAATGGGCCTTGCTTCACTATTGGTTATGACACTCCCGGGGGATATGCTTTGGTAAATTCATAAGCTTAGTATGAACCATTATTAAAGGAACAAAGATAAAATAAAATAAATATTGACATAAGAATATATGATCATGGATGACCATGTTTGGAACCTAGGGGATAACATGTTAGAGTAAACATTTCTTCGATAAGTTATCCTTCTATGCTTTAAGTTCCTTTTCATGATTATTGGATAAGTATTTAAGCCCCTAATTGTACTTTCTTTTCATAGTTAATGGTGGGAAATGGAAGAACATGTCCCAACAAAAAATGTGATAGGAAATGTGACGATTTCCGTATTAATATGACAATGATGATTAGGGCATTAAAATATGATTAATATTTTGGAAGACGTTCACTATTTTGGGAAACCTATTTGATCGAGGTAAATAGATTACTACAGAATTTTCTTTGAGGAGTAAAGGTTGACTTATATTTTGATGAATCGATGAATTTAAGGTGAACTTATTGTAATTTAGGTTACTTATGGAAATTATTAACCTATGTTGGGGAAAATATGTTTAGGTTAGCTACTTTTGTTATAAGATGTTAGGAGTGGATGATGTTGTTTGGAGATGAACGATGATTTTTATTTTGGAAGATTATGTTATCAAATCCTTCTTGTATTTGTTTTAAATATTAGTTTGGTTTATTTTGAGGAATTTTAAGGACAATTATTTATTGAATGGTCTATGATGAAATTTGGGAAGTACCATGGAATTTTGAAGATTTAAAGAAGTTTCCCTTCCTATGGTATTATTTCTTTTTGAAGAGTTCTTTTATCTTACCCATTCTATTTTTGGGATAATAGATGAAATATATAGTTAATATTTGGTGAAACAGAAATGATTTTCTATGTTAAATTTTGTATCCACATGTTCAAGTTATGAAGCACGTTATTTTTGTTATGATATGCCACATGATATCTTTCTCATGCCTTGAAGTTATTTTTCATGACTTTTGATGTATCTCAAGTTCTCATGTAAAATGTATCTCTTGTTTCCCTTACGGGGCCTTTTTCTCAACCTTTATTTTTATGTATGCTCCCAGGTTATGAGATGCTATAATGAACATAGGATGAAAAAATTAATAAGCCTTTCAAGTGTTTAAGAAGAATGATTTTTTTCTCATGTAATAAGTTCCTGGTTTCCAAGACACTAAACCTTAAAGATCCTCAGTTTTTTATAATTTAATGATAGTTTATGTGAACAAATGTGGGATGCTATATTTTTATTCCTTTCCCAATGATAAGGAAACAAATGAATATAAGGTTGGACTCACACATAGGAGGGTGGATCCAATCAAACACTAGTTTTATGGAATGACCCTTAGTGTATCAGAGGATACGAGTCATCAGTTTTCTGTAATGGTTGATGAGTATGAGGATGTATTCCCTAACGATGTCCTAAGATTACCCCATTGTAGAGAGGTAGATTTATTCATTGATATGTACCCCCAAATGGAATCGATATATACACATAAATATCAGATGGCTCCTACGGATCTCCGGGAGTTAAGGTTATAGTTGGAGGATTTGTAGAAGAAGGGATTCGTGAGACCTAGTGTATCACCATGGGAAACCCCAATATTTTTTCCCAAGAAGGTAGACATGAGATTGAGGTTATGTTTGGAAATCCAATGCTTGAATACAGTGACTTTGAATAATAAGTATCTACTAACAAGGATTTATGACCTCTTCAATCAGCTGAAGGGAGTGAGATGGTTCTTGAAGGTAGACTTTAGATTAGAATATCATCAAATTTCGGTGAGGGATGAGGATATCTTGAAGATGGATTTTAGATGTTAGTACGGTCACTAAGAGTACTTAGTGGTGTTGTTTGGCATGATGAAAACTCTAATGGTGTTCATTAGATTCATTAACATGATCTTTTATCCCTGCCTAGACCAGTTTTTAGTGGTCTTTATCGATGACATTCTAGTGTATTCAACATCTGATGAGGAACACATGATACATTTTATGATGATCCTACTCTTATTACAAGAGCATCAACATTATGGGAATCCCTTGAAGTTTCAGTTTGATATTTATGAGGTCCACTTTCTGGGACATGTCAGCTCAAAGGCTGGATTTTCAGTGGATCCATCAAACATTAGGGTGGTGTCTTCTTGGGGGCCACCCATGAGTGTTACCAAAGTGTGGAGTTTCCTTGGATTGGCTGGGTACTATCATAGGTTTGTACCTGACATTTCTAGAGTAGAAGAATCCCCGATAGTCGTTACATGTAAGGGGAATCCTTTTTTATGGATGGAGATGTGTCAGGAGAACTTTCAGTAGCTAAGGTACTGTTTGATGAGAGCTCCCATCCTAAGATTTCTAGAGGGGTTGTCGAGTACGAGGTGTTCTGAAATGCATCAAGGAATGATCATGGTTGTTTCCTGATGTAGGGTTAAGCAATGACTTCCTATAGTTCACAACAGTTGAGACCATATGAATAGAACTATGTGACCCATGTTCTAGAGTTGGTGGAGGTATTCTTCACATTGAAGATGTGGTGACACTACCTTATGGGAGAGCGGTTTATCATGTACTTAGACCAAAAAAAGTAACAGGTGTATCTTTTCTTAGAAGTATCTGAACCTAAGACAACATAGTTGGATTGAGTTCCTCTAGGATTATGACTTCAAGATAGACTATACTCCTAGGAAGGGGAACATGTTGTTAGATTCTCTCATTTAGATATCGAGTTCACAATTACTGAACAAGGCCTCATAGCAGGTGTCCTCACTTCAGATATCCTTCATGGATAGATATGGAGCATCTTATCTCCAATTGATGGTGGTTACAACTCCTCTCTTATAGCAAGTTAGGGAGGTACAACTCAGAGATACCAAATATGAGGCAGTACAAGCTCAGATGTCCATAGGGTATGCTTCTGATTGATATTCAAAAGCTAGGGAGCACGTCGTTCTCATTAGAGGGAACATAGCTGTACTAGTGACGTAATGGGGGGAGGTTTTGAAGTAGTTCCATACATCACTTTGGAAGTACATCCAGGTGTGGAAAATATGTGTCGGGACCTCTGACATCAGTTTTGGAGGTTAGGGATGAAGAAGATAGTGGTTGAGATTGTCTCTACATACCTCACTTGTCAGAAAGTGATGGCCGAGCAACAGGTTCAAGCGGGTTTGACTCAACCCCTTGAGGTCACGAAGTGGAAGTTTGATGGAATATCTATGGAATTCATGATGTGTTTACCATGAACATCCAGGGGGCACGATACCATCTGGTTGATAGTTTAATGACTCACCTAGTCGTCCCACTTCCTAGCGATTCAGGAGAAGAGTCCCATAGAGAGAATGGGATGCCTCTACAAGTAGGAGATAGTTCGACTCTGTGGAGTCCCATCGACAATGTTATCCGATTTAGATTCATGATTTACATCCTTGTTGTGGAAGGGATTGCAGGAGGTATTTAGAACTCAGCTGCACTTGAGCATAGCTTTCCACCCCCAGACAGACAGCGAGACGGAGCAGACCATTCAACTCCTAGAGGACATGCTATGTGATTGCATCCTCTATTTTCACCATATTTTGGAGGATCGCCTAGACGGGGTAGAGTTTTCATACAGCAACAACTACCAATTCACCATCAATATGAAATAGTTCGAAGCCTTGTACGGGAAACCCCGTTGGTAGCCACATTGCTCTACTGACCCCGGAGAGTCAGTACCCATGGGACCAAAGTTGGTATTGGCCACTACGGAGAAGGTTCAGGTAATCCATGAGTGGATGGAGACTGAAAAAATCTATCATAAGTCTCATTTTGATAGGTGAAGAAGACACTTGAAGTTAGAGGAGGTAGATCATGTGTTCCTTCGGGTCTCTCCTCAACATGGGATATAGAGATTTGGCCGGGGCGGCAAGTTCTCTCCAAGGTTCATTGGAACTTTTTTTATACTATATAGAGTGGGTGAGGTAAAGTATCACTTGGTTATACCTCTGTAGTAAGAGTGGGTGCATGAAATCTTTCACACATCTCAGCTATGGAAATACGTACACAACACTTCACACATCGTTGACTGGGGAGAGTTGGATGGTGATGACGGGGAGACTTTTGTTGAGTTCTCGATGGAGATTGATGACCGACTGGAGAGGATACTTCAAGGATGGTCAATTCCATTGGTTCACATTCATGGGAATCACAAGAATATTTAGGTGATCACTTGGGAGTGGGAGGCTCAGATTCATGCTTAGTATCCCCATTTTTATCCCTTTTTTTGGATTTCCGGGATAAAAATCCCTAATTCAAAGAGAATGAAATGTCCCATATATTCTATGTAATTTTTTTTAATATTATATTGGATTATTTTGAGACCAGGTGCTGAGAGGACACGTGATTTTGAGGCCCAGGGTTTCTTGAATAAATGTCTGAACATTTTAAAGATTATTAAAAATACCACACGCTTGTCGTTTTAGTAACGTATAAATGAGTTCCCAAATCGGATGTCTAAGGGTACAGTTGCGTTCAAGATGGAGGGTTTACCCTATGCATGACTTAACCTTAGTCGGCACGGGTCTCTAGTGAGAAAACCCAAAAAAGATGTAACTGAAAATAAAGTAATTAAATAAAATAATTTTATATTTATAATATGAATAACTTATAAATGGTGGTTCATATTTTAAATCCAATATCACCATTGAGTTTGTAAGATGGTGTTTCCTTAGGCGGAGCCAATTATCGATTAGGGCAGGTTGAGGGTGAAAGTAAATTTATGGACATGAACGTCTTTAAAATATTTAATAAAAATATCATATTTGAAGTAATGTGGTAATGCAGTGTTGGTTTTAATTTTAATTGAGACTTGTTATGAAATCCAGGGTTATCGTCATAACCCTAGATTTTTCTTAAAGCATGGAGGAGGAACCCTCTCATTAGAGAAAAACAACAAACGACAGATCAAGATTGCTTGTGGATGGATCACCATAAATGATGAATTCTATTCTTTGACTGATCCAAACTCAAGGTAGGGGGTTTATTTTTCTTTGTGATTTATTTACTCATTCTTGTTTTCAATGATGAATGTGGACCAAACCATGAACAGGTTGATTCTCAGTTCGACCGTTCTTATGGGATGGTTAAAAATGAGGGATTTAAGGGGTTGAATCTTATTAAATATTATATTGTTCCTATTTCATTTTCCTGCTAACATTAATGGACCATGTCTGACACAATAAAGGCCAAGGTCCATTCTAAGGGTGTTCTTATCATATTTCTCTCCCCCATTCATGTGTTCTTTTTCAACGGAACCCCATTGTCATATCAGCCTTTGTTGGGTGGTTCTGAATGTGACTGGACCACGGAAGCAATAACAAGATGAGTTCTAGCCCATGGTGATGAATAAATTGACTCAAGGGTCGCAAGCATGATTTATTTTTGAAAAATGGAGCACCAGAGTGCGACCAACGATTTGTAGAAGGAGGGTCGTCGGCAGTAGTGCAAGGGGGTGCCGATAAGGGCATACGACATTGCAGCCCCCTGATAGCAGGAGGCCCCTGAATCTACAGCTATTAGAAGAGGACCCCGCAACATAGTAGCCATAGTTAGAGGATAAGGTCTCTTGCATAAAAATGGTTGGTGGGCTCGACCAGATGTGGCATGGAGCCACGATCTGGATGGACCATGGTGAGACCCCATGACAACCGCGGTGAGACACTACGTCAACCGCTGTGAGACCTCGCGGTAACTAATGCAGGGCAGCTCAAGTGGTGGCCGACCGCATTGAACGTGATGTCAACTGCATTGACAAGATGAGGATGCAGCACCTACCACATCCAAGTGAGGCGAACCAGCCCACTCGAGCGGTTCGGGCTGAAGCCGGTATGTCGGGCCAGACATAGTGGTTCTGTTCGGACTTGGGCCCAACTGAGCACTTTTTACTTGAATGCCAATAAATCTAAAACTATGTGTTTGTTTGATGATTCATTTACAGCCTTGGGACCCTCGTGATGAGGTGTGCTTTTTGAGATACTCTAAGTGAGTTTCTATGGTAGTCGGTGTATGAACTTTTGGATTGGAGAGTAGGTGCTCCTCAAACAAGAATGCTAAGGATGAAATCATGCGACTGGATACAACCTAGAAGCTACGTGATTACCTATAATAAGTGTCTTACCAAGACTATATGTATTATCAGGAAATTTTGTCTCACTAAGACTGATTTGGTACTACCTTTTCCCATGAGATTGCGGGTCCTATAGTCTTTGACCACAATCTGTGTGTCACTTGCACTCCATCTGTCACATACACTCCCTATGTTACCAACAATCCATGTGTTACCTACAATCCATGTGTTACCAACACTCCATGTGTCACCTACCCTCCGTGTGTTACCAATGCTCCTCCTGTTACTACGTGAGGGTAATATGGATTTATAACGAAAATATATTTTTACATATCATAGTCCTATACTTGGTGTGAGATGACTCTAGTGACTCTTTTGATTGTACTTCTTAGAGGCCACACTCTGTGTACATCATTAGTAGTCTACATTGTGTCATGATTTTTGGTTTACCTTTGGGGTTTGAGGTCCCTACTGATATTATTTTACTCACCCCTGTATAGGCTTTTCCCACACGTGTCGTGTCTTGTGAAAAAAATCAATAGCTTTGACAGATTTAATCATGGGTTGGAGATATGTGCTGCTTGAGGGTGACCCGATATATGTGGTACACATCAGCGACATTCAAATAGCTTAATATAAATACCCTTCAGGTAGGATTTTTTGTACATGAGATCTTGTTACTTGCACTTTCATTTTCAGTTGGGCTTGTATTTTGTCCCCTTATTTGTTATGTTTTGTACCATACTATGAGTGGGTTTTCTTAGTGGTTTTCATCCTTGTTTACATAGTCTTTTCAATTTCATCTTTTTCATGGAGACTGGTGCGTACGTACAGGTACTTGGGAAAATTCCTCCCACATGTGGGATATGCCTACATAGTGCTAGTCGCCAGCCCATGGCCTATGGGAGTCAGGTTTGGGGTAGTCATGAAATTGGCCCCTAGGGGGTGGGTTTGTGACAATAGATTTCTAAGGGTCCACTAATTTTTATAATTGGTGATCAATATAAATAATTCAATATTTTTAAAAAATTTAAAGGACCAACTTTCTTTGAAAATTATTTTGAGATAGAGTCCTTATAGGCTAAAAATTAACTTAAATTTTATGAAGAATATAAAGAAAAACCATATATTGAATAAATTAATTTGGAAGATGAAGATGATATTTCAAAAATTGTAAGATCTGCTCAAACTAACAATCTGGAAAATTTTCCAGAACTGAACAATCATCCAGTTTCTGCATCAGCTAGAGATTTTCCTTCTTTATCTGAACTAAAAAACATTCTGAGGAAACATATTGGTGATTATGTTGTAAACAATACTTATTAGAAATTTTGTGAAGTATAAGGATAGTTTATAAATAATCTTGATAATTTTTCTTTGATAAATATTGAATTATGATATGAAGAGTTATGAGAGTGAGTTTTCCACTTTGGATAGCAGTGAGCGAAACCTTATATTTGGTCATGAAATTGAAAATATTTTAACTTTTCAGACTCCATAAAAAAGAAATGTTGAATACCATAGACCTCATAAGCCCAAGAGTCTTCCTTTAAGTGAAAAAGAACCCATATTGGAACATAAACTACTCCATGCACATCTTAAATATTCTTTTTTGGGTGAGAATTCTACACTTACTGTAACAATTTAAACCATGCTAAAAGAAAATATAGAATAATTTTTTGGGTGTTTTCAAGAAATTTAAATATTTCATAGGTTAGACAATAGTTGGTATCAAAGGTATTAAACCTTTTTATTGAATCCTAATATGAAAGAAGTTGTGAGAGAGGAATTCGTCAAGCTGCTGGACACTGGGATTATCTATACCATCTCTAATTGTACTTGGGTCAGCCTGATCCAAGTTGTTCCAAAAAAGAGGTCTCACTATTGTTCCCAATGAGAAAAATTAAGAAATTAATGTTAGAAAGGCTATCAAATTAAGAGTTTGTATATATTATATTAATCATAATTTATCATATTGGAAGGATAATTTTCTAATTCCCTTCCTTGATAAAATGATTTAGAGTCTTGATAAAAATGAATTCTTCTATTTTATGGATGGGTATTGTAGTTACAAGAAGATTCCATTAGCTCTACCTAATCAAGGTAAAACTACCTTCACATTCCCATTTATGTCATATGCCTACTGTTGGATGCCCTTTGGTTTATATGGTTCTCCTTCTACCTTTCAACGATGCATGATGGCTATATTTTTTTGACATGATTAAGAGGATTATAGATATTTTCATGGAATATTTATCTATAGAAAGTATCACATTTGATAATTGTTTGAAAAATGTGGAGTTAGTTTTGGATAGGTTCTTATAGAGAAACCTAGTTCTTAACTGGAAAAGATCTCAATTCATGGTCACTAGAGGGATTTTTCTGGGACATTAGGTGTCTAAGAGGGGTTTCGATGTGGAAAACTCCAAGATAGATCTCATTTAAAAATTACCCCCTCTTTAAAATGTTAAGGGTGTTAGAAGTTTCATTGGGAATACTATTTTCTACTAAAGGTTTGTTAAAGACTTCTCAAAAATAAAAATCCCCTTATGTTCTCTTCTTGTCGAGGATTCACCATTTCATTTTGATCAAATCTACCTTGAATCATTTAAGATATTAAAAGAAAAATTCAATACATCACCTATCATCACTGAACCTGATTGAAAACATCCTTTTGGACTAATGTTTGATTATAGTGACATGGTTGTTGGAGCTATCTTAAGACAGAGGAGATATAATAAGATTCATGTGGTTTATTATTCTAGAAGGCTGCTTGATGAGGCTCTATGGAATTACACTACTACAAAAAAGGAGTCATTAGTTGCGGTCATTGCTCCAGAAAAGTTTGTGCAGTATCTTATTGGTTCTAAAGACATTATCTCTATAGACTATTTGGCCTTAAAATATCTATAGTTTAAGAAGGAGATGAAAAATCAGTTGAAATCCACTTTTATATGCTTCTTAGTACCCACTATGAAGATCCAAGGGAGTTAAACTCTTCCTTTCTCGATGAAAAGCCTCTCACTATTTCAACAAGGGAGTCTGTTTGATTTTCAGACTTTTCAAATTATCTGAAATCTACAATCATTCATAAGGAATTGTCTAATAACCAAAGGAATAAATTAATTTATGTTCTGAAGTATTACCTTTGGGATTATCCTTTGTTTATTCAGATATGTACTGATGGAATTCTTAAAATGTGTGTTCCAGAAGAAGATATGATGCCTATACTGGAGAATTGTCACTCCTCCGCTTAAAGAGGGCATCATGGTGGATAAAGGACAGCTCAGAAATCCCTTTAATATATATTTTATTGGACCACCTTATTCAAGGATTATAGGAGTTTTATTGTTAGATGTGATAAATTCCAAAGACTTGTTAATTTTGGGAGGAATCTAGAGTTACCCTTGATGGGTATTCTAGAAGTTGATATTTTTTTGTTTTGGGATTAGACTTTATCGGACCAGTCTAAAATTCTCATGAGAATTATTATATTTTAGTGGGTTTTGACTATGTTTCTAAGTCAGTTGAGGCAGTAGCACTTCCAAAAATCAAGCAAAGAGTGTAATAAAGCTAGCCAAAGAGAATATATTTTCATGATTTGGAGTTCCAAAAAAAATTATTACTGATAATGGAACACACTTTCAAAATTAAAAATTTAAGAATTTAATAGAAACATATGGCCGCACCTATTAAACTAAAACTACTTATTATCTTAGATCTATTGGATAGGTAGAAATATCAAATATGGACCTTAAACAAACTCTAGAAAAAAATGTCTAAAATTCTAGGAAAGACTGGTCTCTTATGTTTGATGTTTCATTATGGGCATATATAACTACTTTCAATACCCTAATTGGTATGCCTCCTTACTCTATGTTATTCTAGAAATATAGAAGATTTTCCTGTAGAGTTTCAGCACAAGTCGTATTGGGATGTAAAAGATTTAAATTTTGATTTTAAGACTGCTGGAGATAGATTGCTGCTTGAGGTAAATGAGCTAGATGAGATTAGGAGATAGTGTTATGAAAACTCTAAGATATATATAAAGAGAGGTCAAACTTTTTTTCATGATTCTGTCATAAAAATAGAGGGTTATACCTTGATAAAAGGTCCTTTTCTTTAAGTCAAGATTTAATCCCTTTTATAGTAAGATAAAATATTAGTGGTCTGGACATTTCAAAATTGTTTGAATGGTTATGAATGGAGTCGTTGAGATTGTAGGATGATAAAATAATATATTACGTTTAAATGTCCAATGATTTAAACTATATTTTGAATGGTATCCTGAGGGATTAGTTACCTTCACTATATATGAAAACTAATTCTGAATAAAAAGTCTAACATGAGACTTAAAACATAGTTCTTCATGGGAGTCAACCCATGTTACTTGATTTTTATTCATTTTTACTTTTCTTCCTTTTTTTGAATAATCTTCTCTTTATTGTTGTCATTTCCTTCAATATATATGATGGATATGTATTCTTTGTCATGTGGGTTCTTGTTTTCAGAATAAGAAGTATTCAATTCGTTTCACAGAAGAGTAGAATTCCCCTTGTTATTCAATTTTCTTTGAGTTTTATGCTATATCATCTCAGAATAGATATAATGTTCTTTACTCTTTTTTTATTTCTGCATATTTATTTCTCTTCAGTATTATTATCTAAAAGGGAAACCAAGTCGTTGTTCAATACCTATTCCTCTATATAATGGTGTGTCCCTGAATCACTATTCCATTGTTGGCGGTGAGTCACCACAACAGTGACTCACTAGTAAGGTAGTGGCGATCAGTCATTGATGATTTTCTGTTATTAGGAAACTTCAATTTCATGTGCTTATTTTTTGGAAATATTTACAGCATGATTTCTATTATCGAAAATTTAATGCTATAATGATTAAAATTCAGTCATGTTTTGGAATTAATTGTGTTTTAGAAATTCAGTGTGTGTGTGTGGATGGGGGGATTTACCTAGAATGTTTGTCTTTTCTTGGTTTTTATCATGCATTTTTATTCTTTATGGAAAATACTTTTGAATCAAAATTTTGAAATTACTGACCCACTTCATTGTTTATTCAGTATTTTCACATTCTTTTTTATAACATAATTGAAAATGTCTATTCAATGGCTTTAATAATAATTCATGTGAACCTATTGTATTATAATATGTTTTTTTGGAACATACTATTGGAGTTTCACTATGAACCTTTTAACATTTCATTAATCTACTAAATAGAAAATCTATTTTAATATTTAAACATCAAATTGTTTTCTTCTCCACCATTTGAATTAAAATTTTGGGACGAAGTTGGATTTTAAGTGTGGGGGATGGGGTCAACTTTTGTTGAACTAATCTATTCTTTAATATATCCCATAAAATCAATCTTCCTCTAAAATTTTGGTAAAAAATTGGTTAAGTTTTTCAAATTCTTTTTCAATCTGAGATTCTTTAGGCTTATTTTGCACTTCAAATATGTCTTTACTTAGAATTAGATCTTATAGAGAGTTAAGAGTTGTCTCAAATATTAAATTTTTAAAGATGAATAACTGTCGAGTAAATTTTATTATTGATTTTATGAATATTCTATTTAGGAACAATGTTTTTGAGTGATATAAGATACCTATCTATGGAGTTATGATCATAAATTTCGGAAACTGGAAGATTGAACATTATCCAATGAGACTCATTTTTTTAATTACGAAAAAATAATCACTTTTGCGTGCCAATGTAAATGGTATTAATATAAATATTTTGAAATAGTAGTAAATGGTCATTTGGGATCCCACGGTGAATCTCTGAGACCTTGGGCATAGTGTGTGTGAGTAATCCCTCTATACAATTCAAATAAGTTCATATGCACAGTGCATAGGACATGTTACATGGATGAGAAAAATTCGAAAAATAAAAAATGAAGATCCTAGTGTAAAAAATGATTTCATTAAGGTGAGGGGAATTATGAATTCTAGATGAATAAGAGGAAATTTTATTTGCATGAAACCATTTATGTTGTATCAATGAGGTTATTCAAAAAAACATAATTATTCCCTTTATGAACATAGGAGGATGTAAAAGTAGAAGGAATATTTTTTAAGTTCTTAAATCCATTCATTTGAACCCATTATCACTCTTGGATTTGTAACTTCAACTTGAATTGAGGTAAGTAGGCATGCAATTTCATAAAAAAGGCATGAGATCCTTAGAAGTAGATGATCCATTGCTCCCATAATCACCTAGTGTGTAATTTGACTTTTGTAAAGGCTTATTTCAAAATTTACCAACATAAACACACCATCAGACAGTCAAATCACCTCAACATAATGATGAATCTCCCTACACAGAACATTAACTGCATCTCTGCCACCGATCCAAAACCGTCCAAATAGTATCACGGTGAACCAAATTGGGAGAGCTTGAACCCACTAGAAGTGGAAGATTTTGCAGCAGTGATGAGCTGTCAATGTAGGACCCTTATAATCATTGTGGATATGGGTTGATAAGAACCCCTACGTCATGGATTTTGAACCGTCGTCTCAAACCTAAAACTCCGAACTGGGAGCCGTTTAAGGCTGAAACCACATCCACAAAAGGGGAACCCACCGTCGTGTAGTACCACTGAAGGGGATTCCATGTGGCAAGACACCGTCGTCGCTCGGTGTCACTAGATCCATAGCCAGCCGATCACATAAGGCCTTCGTGGATGGATCCACTGCTGTCACCAACTATTGAAAAGTTGAGCCACTATCGAGGTAAAGTCCGGAGACACGACGCCACTGCTATTTCAGAGTCGCTATCCCACCGGTAGCCCCCTCTATCGAAGTCTATACCTCAAGATCATATAACCCGGAGGCCAAGGAACCCACCTTCACTGGTGAGATGGAGTGAAGAGATGTCATGAGTTGTGGAGGAGGGTGGAGAAGTCGGTGCTGAATACGCCACCCTAAAGACCCGCTAAGGTCCACCTGTAGACTTCCTCAAAAACCCAAACACCCCCCACCACCCACTTTTTATCATCTTCAGTACCTCCTTTTATATGATGGTTCAGTGATATGGGGGGATCTTGACACGTGTTATTCTTACAAGTGGCACCATTTGGTCTGCTTGAGGCGATGGAGGAATATTTCGTCTCAGAGCTGATTGGGGCACGCGTGAAATTTCCTAGGCTCCACGCCAGGGGTTTGGTCATTCGGGCTTAGTGCACCGAGTTGTGGTGTAGGGCTACGTCGCGGCGCTCTGGTCGAGGTCCCTGGTCATTCTAGAGGATGGCATGTGAGGGCTATTTGGCACATTTTTGTTCAATGTTCGAGTAGGGCGGGACTCATTTGTGGTTCGGGTATGGTGACACACTCATTCGAGATTTCAATGTTCTCTATATAATGGATAGTGATGAAGGTATTACAAAAATTTTTATTTGATGCACTTTATTCTTGTTTTTGTTTTAAATTTGATGAATGATGTTTTCTTATGTTTGATGTGGTCTTCTTACTGGAACTAATATATATTTTTGGTGAATTGTGGCACTTTTAGTGGTGTTTTTTGTCTTGTAATTTGCAGTGAAACTTCCACTTCATGTCTAAGTTTATCTCGATGTCAACTAGAGGTTCTACTAAAAGATTTTGTGATATATAGTTTTGTTACATTGTGGCGCTCCTAGTAGTGGTGTTTTCCCTAGTTTTTATAGTGAAACTTCCACTTCATGTCCATGTTCCTCTTGATGTCCACTAGAAGTTCCACTGGCATTTCCACTCAAACATGCACTCTAACTTCCCCTGGAAGTTCCCATGATATATATATTTGTTTCATTTCGACATTTTTAGTGGGTTTTTCCCATGTTTTCATAGTGAAACATCCACTAGATGTCCATGTTCGTCTCCATGTGCACTGGAAGTTCCACTGGCAGTTCCACTAGAAGTTCCACTAGAACTTCCACTCGAACATCCATAGGAACTTCCACTAAAACGTCTACTGGAAAATATATTTTATAAATTTGTAATAATTTTTATTTAGTTACATTTATATTTTATATTTATCTGTAACTTCCAGTGGAACTTCCACTAGGACTTCCACCTGAAGTTCCACTAGAATTTCCACTGGAAGTTCCACTGGATGTTCCACTGGAAGTTCCAGTGGAAATTATATTTTATAATTTTTTTATATATAATTTCAGAAAAATAATATATTATATATATATATTTGTAATAATATTTATTTAGTTATAGTTTTGTTCATATAGTTTTTACATTTTCAAATGGATTAAGTCCTATTATAAAGTTAATGTATTTTTCTTGAACTATTGTTTTTTGTTGCAGGGTGTTGCAATGTTGTTGATGGTGATGTGGATGTTGTAGCAGCTTCTACTAAACTAGTTGTAGGGATGAAGTTCAAGTCACCTGATGAATCACAATGTTTTTATGTCACGTATGGGGGAGTAAATGGAATCATTGTATACTATAAATACTTGAATAAAAGGAGAAAGGATAAATCAATTGTCACATAAAGCATTTATGCATGTAGAAAATATTGTCATAGGAAGATTGAAAAACGTGATAGCATGGTGAATTTTCCTCGGGCAGTGACACGTACAGGTTGGCTTGCAAGAGTGGGGGTTAGTTTATTTTCTTCTAGGTAGTATGTATGTACTATATTTTTGAAGAGCATAATAATCCCTTTCACAAGCCTGAATCAATTCATTTGAAGTGGTACCCAAAAAAATAACAGAAGCACAAGAAGTTGAGTTAGATGTGAATGCTTCTGTGGGTATTAAAAAAAATGATTCTTTCTCATTGGAGACAACTATTACAGGGGGTGAGATTTTATTGGGTACATGCCTGTTGACCAGTTGAATTTTCAAGGTCTAAAGAGGAAATATATTTTCTTCATTGAGATGCATGTTTCATGTTAGAATACCTAGAAATACAAAGTCAAGAAAATCCATCATTTGTTTTTACTATGAAGTTTGACATGAATAGAAAAATTATTAATATTTTCTAGGATGATCCAAAAATGAGAAAATATTATGAGTTGTTTGGAGATGTTGTGTTTGACACCACTTTTACCCCTAATAAAGAGTACAATATGTTAGGTGTTTTTGTGGGGTTCAATCATCATCGAGAGATTGTTGTTTGTGGGGAAGCATTGTTATATGATGAAACAATGACATAGATTTCTTGGTTTTTTCAAACATTTTTACAGATGCATCACATGAAGAGTCCTCAAACTATTTTTACTGATCAGGATGCAGCAATGGGAAAATCCATTTTTGTAGTTTTAGTGGGAACTCGACATTGCCTTTGTTCGTGGAATTTGATACAAAATGGAATTAAGAATTTAGGTAATTGGATGAAAGATGGATCTAGTTTTATAACTATATTTAAGATGTGTATGTTCGAATACCATGATGCAATTTATTTTGATTAGGAGTGGTCTTCACATAGAGTATAGTATGGGGATGGAAAATCACAGTGGCTAGATGAAGTTTTTGTGTTGCGATAAAAGTGGGCGCATTTCTTCTTGAATGATTCTTTAATATTGGGTATTAGCAGCACTCAATTAAGTGAATGTTTTAATAGATTTCTTAATTATTATGTTCATAGAATGTTAAGTGTTGTTGATTTATTTAAGAATATTTAGCATTTTTTGGAAAAAAATTGGTATCATGAAACAAATGAAGAATTTGAGATGCGGGAGAAGTTTCCTCGTAATCTTTAACCCTACCATGCATTGATGTTCTAGGATTCTACTATATATACCCCAAAATTATTTGATTTATTTTAGCATGAATATAAATTTATTGGTGCTTGTTTTTTGATATCTTGTTTTGAAATTTGAGTTCAATTCAGTTATGTTATTGGAATGGTTCATTGTAAAAATCAATTCTGTGTATCATATAAAGCTTCAAATGAAGTTGTTGAATGTTCTATTCAAAAGTTTGAGTCTGTTGGGTGTCTTTTTTGTCATGTTTTAAAATTTTATGATCGACTTGATGTGAGAGAAATACCTGAAAATTTTATTTTGGGGAGATGGACCCAATTGGCTAGAAATATGGTGATGTTCAAAGGATCTTCTATTGAGGTACTTCCTGATAGAAAATCAGTTGTAGAAAAATGTTATAATGATTTAGCCCGAATGGGAATGAAGTTAATTACCTAAGCTTGTGAGACAGATGTGGGATATGACATCGCCTTCTCAAATCTCAGTAATTTTTTAAAATAGTTGTCGATCATAAATACATCAGCAGATAATGTTAATGGCTGTGCTTGTTCAGATTTTTTTTATAAAGGCTTCATTTGAAAAGAAACCAAATAGGAAAGGGGGAGATATATTAAAAATATTTTTAAGGAATGGATGATGAAAGGGGAAACAGTTGAATAAAACAATTAAGCCTACTACTATGATGACTATATGATTTCCTTTTATGATTCATTTCATTTATAAGAGTAGTTTTTTTTGTTATTAATATTTTATCTGATATCATTATTGTTTGCACTCAGGGAGTCAAGGAGCAAGAAAGATCAGAAATTTTTGTTCGAGCTATAAAAATAGTTTCACATGTAATTTTTATGAGCATTATTTTCCATAACTGTTTGTAATTCTGTACTTTTTTTGTTGTAGGAATACTTTTCCACCAATTTGGAACATCAGTATAGGAGGTGGATTGCTGGGATAGCATTGGAAGAGGCCGAGCATTGTAGATAACATTAGCTGGTAGTAGTTTTTTAAATTGTAATGAGTGAATTGAAAAAGATATAGCCTATACTCACTTTCGGTTATAATGGATTGGCTGTGCGATTTAGATACTTCACGAAATTGTAAATGTATTTTATGTATTTGTTCTATATGGAACTATAATGATGTGATAAATCTGGGTTCTAAAATTCTATATGCATTTGATCGGTGAGGATGTGGTAGTACTTGACAGTCCACTTTTGGTTGTAATGGATTGGGATTGGGATACTTAATGAAATTGTAAATTTGTTGTTTTCATGTGTTCTATATGGAACTATAAAGATGTGATAAATCCATGTTCTACAATTCTGCATGCATCTGTTATGTGAGGATGTGGTAGTACTTGACATTCCAGTTTCGGTTGTAATGGATTGGCAGTGGGATTGGAAAACTTCATGAGACTATAAATGTGCTATATGAATGTGTAATATATGGAAGTATAAATATGTGATAAATCTAGGTTATACAATTCTATATGCATTTTTTCTGTAAGGATGTGATAAATCCAGGTTCTTGAATTTTGATGAAGAAATCCAGAATACTGAGTTAGAGTTATTGGATCTTTGGGAGAAGTCTTTTCATATAGAGACTCTCCATCTTCTGATGAAATACAGATGTTGGCCAAACATAATAGTTACAAACAGTAAAGATAATATCCTTAAAGTGTGAATCATCCACTAACAAAACTATTCATCCATTGTCCCCGAATATTTTACATGTTCTTAATTATGTTTTTATTTTTTCCACAAGACAACTACTGCTTCTATAAGATGTTTAATTTCAACTGTATGCAAGGTCTGTAATGAAACAGTGCACCATATACAAGCACATGTCATCAAATTCTTCTTGTGATAGGGTCTTGTTATAACATTAATCCTTTGCCAACTTCTCAATTTGATAACAATCAATTACCCCACAGTCTAATGTTGCATCCCCCTGTTGGGGACAATCTTCCAATATAAATGGAAGTGCTACAACAGTCATCTCTAGGTATTCGGGATTCCATTGTCTGATGACTTGTTCAATAATTATTTTCTACCAGTTTTGTATAAATTTTATTCAGTAAGTTGTTTTATATGAAAATTCATTAGATGTCGAAGAGGATAGAATTTTCCATTTGGAGAGCATCATGTTTATAACAATCAATTGAAGCAGGACCCATGCGAGGCTACATGGAGTTATAGTAGATGAATTTTTTTTCAATATCAAATACAAGCAATGTCCAATGAAGATTGTCTATGATGATGTGGATGGAGACATTCCCATTCAACTTCATTGCCTCTTTTATGGTATTCAAAACCAAACACTCTGTCAAACTGTTGTTCTTACCAGATATAATGCTCTGTAAATATGAGTATAGTGATACAACATATTAATTAATATCTTTCAAACATGAAGAAAATATATAATATTAGACTTACCAATGTGACACCAGTAACCATTGTTGATTTCTATCGAAAATTCCAGCCATCTTCCCTATTTGACACTTGTTTATGATAAGCTGAGTATATGGATCTATAACCTGATATCAATAAAAACCAATGGAGGATTTTAGACTAATTAAATATTAATTTACAGTAAGCTTGTTTAAATTAGGCTCACCCGGATACTTGTTATGATTTTCATGAAATGTTGTAAAATGTCATATTTTCCCACAAAATACAAGCTGTTTTTAGCTTCCCATACATATTGACTACATTATAATCACAATAATGTATAAGAAAAAAAATAAATTTCGAGAGAATTGAATTGAAACCCTTGAAATTAGGGGCAAACATACCAGCCTGTTTCCATCTGGAGAATCTTTTGCAACTGTTCATAGTCTTTTTTCTGCAGCCGTCTACTCTGCCCGACCCATTTAGGTATTCGTGACAAACCTATAACATCCTTTTTTTGTTCTGTTTTCATTGAAACATTTCCTACCTCAATTGGTTTTTCCAGTTGACTTTGTTGTTCTGTTGATTTTTTTCTAGCTATTGTTCTTCTTCTTGTGTATCAGGTTTGATATTGAAAAGAAGAATCCAATTTCATCTGCTTCTTAGATCTGGACTTCACATTTTCAATCATTGATCTCGTTTGATGAATCTCGGTTTCTGTCCGTCCAGTGTGGATGCTTTGATGTATAGGTGTGGTTTGTTCAGCATCTTCTTGCAGTTGATCTGCAGGCACCTAAATCCCAGTTTCCTTGGCTCCTAGTTACTGATTTTCCTTCTGCTATTCTACTTCGAGAGGAGATGCGGGTTTTTCAAGAGGATCTTGCTGCATTCCAGCTTCAATTTTAGCCTCTTTCTAGGTTTCCTCCTTGATTTATTGACTCTTTTCAGCACTACCCTATCTTATTATTTTATCTATGCTAGCATTCTCACTTAGTTACTGCTTCAGTATTTTATGTTTTAGGTCTATTTTTAAAAAATTACATCCATTTTATGAACTTTTCGTTTCAGGGAAAAATTTTCTTTTGCAGGAACATTTATTCTGTCATCCTACAGTACAACCTTTTCCTACTATCCAACAGAATCTTCGATAACCGTTGCTAGCTCATTAAATTCTACTTTTATTTTGTCTTTCTCTGGATTATCCATTTTCTTCCATCCAAAAAAGCTTCTATAACCATTGATGGCTCCTCTGCAGTTGGAACATGATGAATCGTTAGTTTCTTTAAAGCAACATCAAAATCAGAGAGGCTCCGCATTTTGAAAGGTGGATTGGTTATTTGTTCATTCCCTTTCACTTGTATACCTTCTTCACAATACCAATACTACAATAAGAAGAAGCATATGTATATTATATTATACATTTAATTGAAAATAAATATTAATACTTACCAATAAAGTAATAATTTCCCATATAATCCTTTCATGGTGCGTGTGGAATTATTTAATTGATATTATCAATTGTTGTTTTATTGCATGAGACCACTTTAGTGTTCTCATGTCTCTTGAAGTATTCAAAAAATTGATAAAACCCCAACTTACGTAAGAACCTGTGGTAGGGAAAAAAATAGTTGCACATGTTTATAAAGATAGAAGTGCTGCTGTGTCAAGATGATAAGGTTCTTCATCTCCCTTTATTGCTTCCAAAAGGGACGATTTTATTGTATTTTGTGTCAACAACTTGACACACATTTATTGTAAAAATAAATGAATTTATCATTTCAAAATTTCACTGGAAGTACCACTGGAACTTCCTATGGAAGTTCTAGTGGGACTTCCAGTGGAACATCCTATGGAACAATAAAATAAATACTCAATCCAGTTGTGACACACATTTATTGTAAACAATTATTGAATTCATCATATGGAAATTCCACTGAAACTCCACTGGGAGGGCCACTGGAAGTCCCACTGGAAGTTCCACTAGTCCCACATGAAGTTCCACTTGAACTGCCACTGGATGTCCCATTGGAACTTCTAGTGGAAGTTCTAGTGGGAGTTCCAGTGGCCCTTCCTATGGAACAATAAAAGAAATACTCATTCAAGTTGTGACACACATTTATTGTAAAAATGAATGAATTTATCATTTGAAAATTCAAATAAAAGTCCCACCGGAACATCCAGTAGAAGTTCCCGTGGGTGTACCAGTGGCACATCCTTTGGATCAATAAAAGAAATACTCATTCCAATTGTGACACAAATTTATTGTAAAAATGATTGAATTTATCATTTTAAAATTCCACTAGATGTCCCACTGGGATGTTCACTGGAAGTACTAGAACCACTAGAATTTTCACTAGTCCCACATGAACTGCCACTCAAACTACCACTGGAAGTCCCACTAGAACTTCCAGTGGAAGTTCTAGTGGGACTTCCAGTGGAAGTTCCTATTAATCTATAAAAGAAATACTCATTCCAGTTGTGAAACAAATTTATTGTAAACATGATTTAATTTATCATGTGAAAATTCCACTAGAATTCCCACAAGGAGGGCCATTGAAAGTACCACTGGAACATCCTCTGGAATTCCCACCGGAAGTCGCACTAGAATTCCCACAGCCACCGGAATTTCTAGTTGTCCCACGGGAAGGGCCACTGGTACTGCCACTGGAAGTTCCAGTGGCAGTTCCAGTGCCACTTCCAATGGAAAATTGAAATAAATAATCATTGAAATTATGACACATATTTATTGTAAAAATTATTGAATGTATCTTTGAAAATTTCTACAAAAGTCCCACTTGATCTCCCAATGGAATTCCCACTAGAAGCCCCCATGAAACCTCTAGTGGGAGTCCCACTGGGACTTCCAGTGGCACTTCGAGTGGCGTACTTCCAGTGGGAGTTCCACTAGGAGTTCCATTTGAAGTAAAACAAGATCTTCCAAACTAAAAAATGATTTCAATTGCAACTGGCATTGGAAACATTGTTCATGTTAAAGTCGAACCTGCTGAAACCTCCATGGGGCATTGCATTAAAACCTCCAATGAGGAACGATACACCAAAAAAATTTAATTATAAATTAATTTATACATATAACATTTAATGAAAATAGCTCATAACACAAAAGTTCTAAATAATAATTTATAACAATAGAAATGAAATAAATATACATACTTCAGCAAATATAATTATGTTATGCCACCTTCTTCAGTCATTGTTTCTATTTAGTACACAAACGTATATCAAAAAGCTAGATGAAACCACACCAGCGTGAAGCAGTTGTCGTAGAAAAAACCCTCGCCTTTGCATTGGTTTAAACTTGAGGACAACATGATAATTCCTTTCTGTCATCGTCATTGCTGTCGCTGTAATTTTAGGATGCCCAGTTGTTGTTCCCATAGGCGCTTGATTCGTTCTGGTCGTCGTACTACCAGATTTTAGTGCGGGATATCAAGGATTTGTCATCATCGTCGCAGCTGAGGAGCAGTTGACCCTGAATCGCAAAAGGCATGGTAAAATCCGTCAATACATTCAAATCAAATGAATCCCAATGATGGATGATCCGACGGGTCGAAATACAAATGGACATGTGTTTTGATCGAAAGGGTTTACTGGATATTCCAGTTAAAAACAAAACCGGATACGATTCTTATCCCCCCCACCACCCTTCTAGATAAGGAGGCGTACGCGGGGGGAGTAAATTGTTAAAATAAAATTAACAAAAACAAAACAATATACTAAATTAATAAAAATAAAAATGTAATAAAAATAATAATAATTAAAATAAAATTAATTATTTTTAAAAATATTTTAACAAAATAAATAAATAATAAATATTAATATTAATAAATTATAAACATCATAAATAAATTAAAAACTTTTATAATAATATTAAATTAATTAATTAAATAATAACATTTAATTATATTAAAAATAAAATAACATTAATAATGTTAGTAAAATAAATTAATAAAAATAAAATTTCTAAATAAAATAATTAAAATAATAAATTAAAATAATAATTAATATTTAAAAAATATATTTACTTTAGTAATTAAATAAAATAATAAAAATTACATGTTTATACATGACTATAAATAATTTATTATATACATAATTTTTCTCATTGTGTAGATTCAAGCAAAAGCCGAAATAACGTTCAGGTTCATGAAGAATAGAGGTGTGAAGGTTGTTACAAGGGTTTCGCTCGATTCATGGGGAATGAAATAGAAGAAGTCAAATGTACCTTAGAAAAGAAGAGCCGACCTTTGTTGGTGAAAATAGTGGGTGACCAACTAGAAGATGACAGTCAACATTTTAAATGCATGTAGCAGTAAACATGGGATGAGCGACATACATTGACAACTATGATTGGGAGAAGTTCTAGGATTCTTCTTTGGAATAGATAGTTGGAGATATGGGAGAGCAGGAGCAGAGCTCTAGTACATTATTAATATGGGGATTTCTTCTCCCTTATTTTTTAATTTCATTACACTATAATTGATTCATTTCATTTTCAATTTTGGATTATGATTGTTGGATATATTTAATGAAATATGGGGATAGAATTCCACTAGTTTAATTTTCTACATCATTGATTTATTTTGTATCAGGAATTAGAATGGAATGGTGGGGTTGATACTAATTCATAAATTCCAAAAATATCACTCCTTTAGTTTTAAATTTCATTCCTTCAAGATCAATTGTTTAGATTAATTTTGAATGCATGTAATCAATCATTTAATTCAAAAAAATCAGTAACTGTTGGTGTGATGATTACTGATGATAATTTCATCTGTACTTTTTACTTGTTGGTCTTTCTTGAAGTGGCGAACTTCAAGATTTATTAACTAGCGAGTTAAATCTCTTGGTGAGGGAGGTAAGTATCTCAATTTCAAAGGTTATGGAATCAAATTTCCTTAACGTGATCAATTTATTTTTATTCAATCTGTGGTGTTCAATTACTCCAAGTGTGTTTTTCCGGATTGTTAATCTATCAATTTTCTCGTGTCTATTGAACATCATCCCTTTTTCCTATTTTTCAACACATATCACATTTTCATTTTTTTATAAAAAAATTAAATTATCCATCATTTATCATGAAAATCAAAGAAGAAGAAAAATAATTTTACCCATTATTGAGAACAGTGGGTATATTTTGAAAAATTGGTCACTCATATCAAATTTTAGACTTCCTTTGAGTTCGACCCTACTAGCCACTATACTGTAGTAAGTAGGAAAGGATAAATTTTTAAACATTGACATGTATCCAGTGACATATGGGTCAAGGTTTTTGTGCTGTTATCGGGGAAGGATTCGAGCGACCAATTTTATTTAAAAAACATTTAAAAAAATTAACATGTATTAAAAACATTTTCATAAAAAAATTGAAAAATCGAAAACTAATTTAAAAAAACAGTTTTTCATTCTCTGTTTATTTTTGTTGTTTTTACTATTATTTATTTTAATTAGCTTTTTCGGTTGTTATAGATCACTATTGTCTTTGATAATATTAATATATCTTTACCTATTACATAATCACTGGATAACTTTTCGATATATTAGAGCATTTGAACCAAGAAATTGAAAAACGTATAACATCTCTATAAAGGAAAAATAAAATTTAAATGGAGAACTTATGAGATAGGGTTACTGCATATAAAAACCCACGAAACATTCACCATGAACTCTTAGAAGAAATATAATGGCCTATGATTATTGAGTTTCAACTGCCTCATGTTTAATGAAAACCACATCTATTAGATTATCTCATAGAGATTGAAGTTATGAACTTAAATAGTCCCACCATTCATTACTTCCTTAATTCAATGGACTCTCTAATGAGGACTCTCTAGCCTTCATTAGATATTTTTGCAACATTGTGAAACAATTAACACTCTGAGGACTCATTTAGAATGAGAATATAATGGGAGTATTTCCCTTTTTTATTTAAATGGAATCCTAGTAATTGGTTATTGAGTCTAGATGAGAAGAATTTGTAAAACTAGGGCCATATCTATATTTCCTTCATCATGATTTTCCCCCAAAGACATAAAGGAGAATTAAGAACCAATATAACAAGATTCTATCAAGAGGATGGAGAAGCCATTGATTAGGCTTAGGAGAGATTTAGGGACATACTTTGGTAGTGCCCCCATCATCATCTCCCATCCCATGTCCTCATGGACATCTTCTATGAAGGTTTTTCCTCTTCTAGTCAAAATTTGATTGATCGATCTGTTGGGGAAATTATAGTTATATGACTGACGAAGAGTTAATACAAACTTATAACAACCGTTACATAAATTCTGAAAATAAAAATTCATGAATAAAGAGAGTGAATTGAAATATTAACAACACTGGTTCAAGAGTAGATACTCAAGAACAACTTGTTTAAATCACAAATAAACATTAATCATTAATGTACCAAAATTCCAAACAATATGTAAACCAATTTGTCTTTCAAAACAAAAACCAATAACTTATAGAACAATGCTCACAATATGTAATGTTTTGGCATACTGAGATTCTCTATCAAAATTATAACTTACCTACCTAATAACAAGAAAATTAAAAAAAAATTAAATATGGTCCTACGATGTCTTCTAAGGATGACCAATATTCAATAAATTAATATCAAGGATATACGAACCATACTAACCTCTCATGGAAAGAACAAATAATGATTAAGTGACCCAACACCCCTAGTTTCTAAAATCATCCTAGATAGAACATCCAAAACCAATATAGGGAAAAATCATCTAATTTATCAAGATTGTTTTTGGTTCAGATGTTTTCTTAGATGGATCAAATTTCAAATATAACGATCTATCTAGATGAAAAATTCAAGACTAAATTAAATAAAAAAATTCCCAATATGAATATAATTAAATACAATCTGAAGGTAGAATGAAAAATATGGAAACACAAATGGGCTAACTAGATAGAGATATGAAATATAGTGATAAAGGTAGACTACCTAGTATGACTAAAATAAACCATAGGTATAATGTTATGGATGTTGTCACAAGAAGTGATATAAACACTCAAACTAAACATGAAAATATATTGAAATTTTCTAAAAAGAAAAATTGAACGAATCTAGAAACAAAATTATATAGCACTCATAATCAAGAAATCCTGAGAAAAATGATGAAAATGAAGAAAATCTCAATTTTTCACCTAACATTCTAGTGGAAATTTTTCTTAAATTAATAATAATAATAATGAAAAAGTTGTTGAAGAAGTAAGGGGTATTCCTACTATCCTTGAAACATTTCACCACCCATTCCTTTCCCAGAAAATCTTAATCCCAAAATTAACAACAAGGAATATAGCATCCCACCATTTAATAACATAAACTTTCATTACATTACACAAAACTGAGGATCTTTAAAGTCTAGTGTCTTGGAAACCATGAACATAATACATGAAAACAACATAAAAAATTCTTCTTAAACACTTGAAAGGTGTCTACTTAAGTTCATTCAAGGTTAATTACTGCATCTCATAACCTGGGGACATACATCAAAAGAAAGGGTGAGCAGAAGGCCCAATAAGGGAAACAAGAGGAACATTTTACATGTGAACTTGAGATACTTCAATAAGGACATGAAAAGAACATTAAGGCATGAGAAAGAAATCATGAGGCATTTCATAATAAAAATAACATTTTTCATAACATGAAGATGTGGCTACATCATTTAACATAGACAATCATGAACATATCACCAAGGTCCATCCCCAAGGTGTCATTTGAAAATTACCAAGGTTATTCACCAAGGTATCGTGAAAATTGTAATCTCTAGTGGTTACATCATTACCCAATGCATTAGAGAGCTATCAGGGCGCACCCTTAAATTTTCCTTTATTATCATGTGAGCCACATATATCATCATCAAAAATTTCATAAATAACCCACATAGCATAAAATAAATGGGTTTCATTTCATAATCATAACGTTTTAAAAACTGCTTTAAAGACATGATCTTTACGTCAAATTAATCCCACAGAAAGGGAAAGAGGGTCTCATGTATGTAAATCCCAGAATTTAAAATGGAACATTTTGATATATATGTGAATACCATTGTAGAAATAAGAGCTTTGAGTATTCACTTTATAACATAAAATAATTTTTGAGAAAAGAGAGAGGCATTTTGAGGCGAAAATTCTGCAGCATAACGGCTAAGTTTCGGGTTTTTAGAAAACATTGAAATGAGAGGGGACATGGGTCACCCACTCATAAATGATCCATAAAACAGTATGGTGAAAGAATAAGAAGGACATATGGACATGGTAAAGAAATATTAGGGACATACCATTTCAAATGAAAAACATGGAAGGAAAAAAGATTAGATTTCTCTTATGAAAATTCGGAAGCCTTACGGCGTCACTTAACTTCAAAAGAAAATGATTTGACAAGATCAAATAGGGTCCCTCATCATATGATCATAAGAGAATAGTATGATAGATATAGAGATCATACCCCAACATAATAAAACGGAACATGAAAGACTTGACATGAAAATCGAACTTGAAAAATGAGAAGGGTGAAAAAATCCCTTAAAAATTTTGCAACCTAACGGCGTCACTTAAACTTTCATAAAACGAAATGATGAGAGTAAGAGGGGATCTCTCATCATATAAACATGAAAGGGAAGTAAGAGGAATATAAAAGAACATCCTCTCACATAAAAACAAGGAGCATAATAGGAATGACATAAAAGAGATTACATGAAAAGAAAGAGAGGGGTCGGATCCCTTACATTAAAACGTGACTCTTGAAACTCAAAGGATTGGACCTTGAGGGCTTGGGGGCACCTTGGGAGGACTCCTTGGAAGGTACGAAGACCAGAACGTAGTTGGGGGAGAGTTGGGAGTGAAAACTAAGGGAGGAAAGGGTGGGTATTTATAGGGAATGTGAGGGGACAAAGCATTAATGGCCAAGGGACACCTCACATGTGCTTTTCTCAACCCCATGTGCTCTCCCTTGGCATTTATCATGGAGTTAGGCCACATGGGGCCCCCAAAACAATAATTCATCACCCTTGGCCGTCCAACCCTCAAAAGATCTCATGACATCATCATGACACCGTTATGATGTCATTAAACATACCGAAACCCTAAAACTGTAATTTTACTATTCACTGAAAATTAACCTTTCTCAGATAAATCCCAAAATTTCACAGTAACCAAATATCAATGCTATGATTTCAAAAATGAACTCCATTTTATAAAAATAATTTTCTAAATATTTTTAATTATATTTTTAAATAAATACACTATTCACCGAAAATTCATTTTTTTCAGAAAAAACCCCAAAAATTTCCATAACATAATATCGATGCTCTGAGTTCAAAAATGAAGTCATTTTTATAAAAATAATTTTATAATTATTTTTAATTAAATTTTTAATTAAAAAACACTATTCATCCGAAAAAACAAATACTTGAATAATAATTTATGAAACTGTTATTTACCCATTTTATTGAATCACATTACTTAATCTAGGTGTCTAAATTATATTAAAACTTTCTTTAAGTGAGATTACTAATCCATTTGGTCACATTACTAATCCAAAGCGTAAAATCACTATTCATAATTTACTATTCATCAAAAATTAATTTGATCTTATTAGACACCAAATTCCTTACTGAACACTTTTGTAGAAGACCATTTTTTGAAAATCATTACACATCATTAGTTATTTAGGGTTTACATAAATATTTTAAAATATCCTTTTTTCGAAATTCATCAATAAAATACATTCTAAAATTATCTGGATATTTGAAATTTCACAAACATCACTAAAGGAAGAAATCTCAATTTATTCACCCAAAAGGACTACACAAGGAAGCTAGTGTCTCGTCACATAGCCCCTTATAACACCGGCATAAGACCTGAGTGTAAGGTGTGCTATGGTGAGAGAATCTGAGGGAGGCTCAGATAACATTGCCCTAGTAGTAATCTCTACTAACTTGAACTTCTCCCGCAGGCGTTTCCGTTCAAGCTTGACACGCTGGAGTTCAGCTTGGGCTTGGTCCAAAGCGAAGCCCACATATGCTACCTCCTTCCCAAGCTCTGATAAGTGGGCTTCATAAGGGTTGAGTCTACTGGATGAAGCCATCGACCCCTCTTTCTTCACTAACCATTAACATCTTATTAAATCAATAAGAGTAAGTTAATATACTACTCAAAAAGATTGGGTCGTTACATTCTTCCCCCCTTAAGAAATTTTGTCCCCAAAATTTATACTTGAGGCCTAGTCGAAAAGGTGAGGGTACTTTTGCTTCATCGTTTCCTCAGGATCCCAAGTCGCTTCTTCATATTTATGACTCCTCCACAACACTTTCACAAGGTGGGTAGTCTTGTTTCGTAGGACCTTGTCTCTACGGTCCAAGATCTCCACTGGCTGCTCCTCATAAGGAGGTCATGTTCCAGTTGTACCACCTCTAGGTTCAGTACATGCGAAGGGTCGGGTATGTACTTCCTCAAGAGAGATACATGGAAGACATTGTGAACTTGAGCTAGGTTCGGTGGAAGTGCTAGACGATAGGCCACTACTCATATGCGATCAAGGATTTCATAGGGGCCAATGTACCTAGGGATGAGCTTCCCTTTCTTCTCAAACCGCATGACTCTCTTCCATGGAGAGATTCGAAGGAAGACTTTGTCACCAACACAAAACTCCAAGTCTCTTCGTCGATTGTTAGCATAGCTCTTCTGCCGACTCTGAGCAGCTTTTATGTGTTGTTGGATGGCATGAACTTGTTCTGTCATTTCTTGCACAAGATCAGGCCCAAGAAGCTTCCTCTCACCAGTTTCATCCCAACAAGTAGGAGTTCTACACCGCTTTCCATATAGAGCTTCATAGGGTGCCATCTGAATACTCAAATGGAAGCTGTTGTTATAGGAGAACTCAACTAATGGGAGGTGTTGATCCCATCCACCTTTAAATTCCATTGAGCATAATCTCAACATGTCTTCGAGTGTCTGAAGAGTCCTTTCAGATTGGCCATGAGTTTGAGGATGATAGGCCGTACAAAAATTCAATTCAGTATTCAGAGAATGTTGAAGACTTCTCCAGAATTTTGATGTGAATCTTGGGTCACGATCAGATATGATGGATAGTGGTACCCCATGTAGCCTTACCACTTCCTTCACGTATATCTTGGCAAGCTGATCCAGAGAGAAATCTTCCCGAATAGAGATAAAATGGGCTGTCTTGGTGAGACGGTCCACAATAACCCATATCGCATTGTTTACTTTGGATGTTTTTGGGAGACCAGTTACAAATTCCATGGTGATATTATCCCACTTCCATACAGGTATGGGTAGCAGTTGTAATACCCCCTTAGGAAGTTGTCTTTCTGCCTTTACTTGCTGACACACCAGGAACCTTGTAGTGTAATCGGCAATCTCCCTCTTCATGTTATCCCACCAATAATGATCACGAAGGGCTCTATATATCTTAGTGCTTCCCGGGTGTATAGAGAATGTAGAGCTATGACCTTCATCCATCAATTCATTCATTATCTCCGGAATAGATGGAACACATAGTCTTGTACGAAATTTCAATACACCTTCTTGATCAATATTGAAATCAGGGAACTTCCCATCCTTTACAGCCTCGAACTTCTCCTGCAGCAAAGGATCTTCTTTTTGAGCCTTCTTGATCTTCTCTAGTAATGACGGTTGAGAAATCATTTGGAATATGGTTGATGATGTCCCTTTCCTTATAATTCCCATGTCCAGTTTTACTAGATATTTAATCAAGGGATCTCCCAGGATCCTCATTGTTGCCAGAACAACAGGATCTTTCCTGCTTAACGCATCCGCGACTTTGTTTGCTCTTCCAGGGTGATAATTAATTGAACAATCATAGTCTTTAATAAGCTCCAACCATCTCCTTTGTCTCATGTTCAATTCTTTCTGAGTGAAAATATACTTTAGACTTTGGTGGTCATTGTATATATCACATTTCTCCCCATAATGATAGTGCCTCCATATCTTTAGAGAAAAAACAACTGCCGCCAGCTCTAGATCATGCGTAGGATAATTCTGCTCATGAATCTTCAATTTTCGAGATGCATAAGCAATTACTTTGTCATTTTGCATGAGGACGCACCCATGCCCTTTTAGAGATTCATCGCTAAAAATAACGAATCCTTCTCCAATAGAGGGTTGTGTTAACACAAGTGCAGTAACCAATCTCTTCTTTAGCGCTCGGAAACTTTCCTCACATTCCTTTGTCCAGATGAACTTAACCCCTTTTCGAGTCAACTTGGTTAGTGGATTAGAAATCCGTGAAAAGTTTTTCACAAACCTCCTATAATATCCCGCTAAACCAAGGAAACTACGAATCTCAGTTACTGTTGTGGGTTGAGGCCACTCCTCCACAACCAGTGTCTTTGCAGGGTCAACCGAGATTCCTTCAATGGTTACGATGTGCCCCAAGAAGGCCACTTGTTGTAACCAAAACTCACACTTTCTGAACTTCCCAAAGAGCCTCTCCTTCCGTAGAGTTTTCAAAATAACCCTCAGATGATCTTCATGCTCCTCACGACTTTTTGAATATATCAAAATATCATCAATAAAAACTACCACAAAGATATCAAGGTAGTCCTTAAAGACTCTATTCATAAAATCTATGAAAATAGCAGGAGCATTAGTCAAGCCGAAGGGCATAACAGTAAACTCATAATGCCCATATCTTGATCGGAAGGCAGCCTTTTTAATATCTTCCTTCTTCACCCTCAGTTGATGATAACCAGATCGAAGGTCAATCTTAGAGAAGAATTGAGCCCCACGAAGTTGGTCAAATAAATCATCAATTCTTGGAAGAGGGTATCTGTTCTTCACTGTGATCCCGTTCAGTTCTCTATAATCAATGCATAGCCGCATTGATCCATCCTTCTTCTTCACAAAGAGAACTGGTGCTCCCCAAGGAGACACACTCGGTCGGATAAACCCCTTCTCCAACAAGTCTTGGAGTTGATTCTTTAGCTCCTCTAACTCCACATTTGCCATTCTATATGGAGTCTTTGATATCAGTTGAGACCCAGGTACGAGTTCAATGGAGAAATCTACCTCTCTTTCGGGGGGAGGTCCAGGTAACTCCTCCGGAAATACATCCATGTATTCCTGAACAATCGGATCATCTTCAATTTGTATACTCCCTTTCCCTTCTTCATCATCACCGATTAACTCCATAAAGAATGCTATGGGAGGTACTTCTAGATAGGGATCAGTTCGGGATATCTCTCCTTGGAAGATAACTGTAGGTCGTTCATTCAAGACTACTGAGATTTCCTTACTTCTGCATTTGATCTTAGCATTATACTTTGAGAGCCAGTCCATCCCTAGTATAATGTCGAATTTCATCATGGGAATGACTACTAGATTTGCGATAAGATTGAGCTCACCAAAGTAAACACTAGAGTCTCTAAATACTTTTGATGCAAGGATAATCCCACTTGGAGTCTTTACTGACAACTCTACCTCTAGCAGTTCAGGGATTGATTCTATATTCCTTGCAAACTTGGAAGAAATAAAGGAATGCGTAGAACCAGAATCAAATAAAGTACTTGCTAGTTTTGAGAGAACAACAAGAGTACCTGCTACCACATCGTTCGGAACTTCAACTTCAGTTGTTGTGATAGCGAAAGCACGACCTTTCTCCCTTGGCCTCTGCTGAGGTTGATGGTGATTCCCCTCCACCTCCCTCGGATTTGGACATTGATTAGCAAAGTGCCCAAGCTGTCCACACTTGAAGAATGTGACTTCGGGTAGGGCCAGAACCATCTTTCCTCTGTTGTTAGTGTTGGGAAGTTGAGGCTTCACATCACCACGACAATTCCGAGAAATATGGCCTTCTCTTCCACACTTGTAGCACTTACCCCTTCCGATCAAGCAGTTCCCCGGATGCTTCTTCCCACATTTATTGCATGTGGCATGTTGCATATGCTTTCCACCTCTTTCCTGATCAAAACTTCTTCCCAGGTTTGGTTATAGAGTTCTCTTCTTCTCATTATATTTGTGAGACCATTGTGTCTCCCCAATCTCTAGTTCAACTTTCATAGCACTTCGAACTATTTCTTCATAGCTATTGTAGTCCATGTTGGCTAGATTCTTCCGTAGATGTGGTTGTAGTCCGCCAAAGAATCTATCAACCTTCCCATTAGGGTCCATGACAAAGCTTGAGGTATAACGGGAAAGCCTTGTGATGTTCATCTCATAGCTTCCGACAGATTCGTTCTCCTTCTGCTTCAGCTCGAGAAACTCTTTCTCCATTTTCGTTCTCATGGAATGAGGGAAATACTTGTTAAAGAAAATCCCCCGAAATTCTTCCCACTCCATAGCTTCAATCTCTCCTCGTGGCTTCGTGTTTTTGATCAGTGACCACCACTGATCAGCTTCTCCCTCTAGGCGGTAAACAGCAAGGGTGACTTTTTCTTGTTCCGAACAATGAAGTACAGAAAAGACCTTTCAATGGAGCTTATCCATTGTTCCGCAACCAATGGGTCAGTAGATCCACTGAATGTTGGCAGTCGTTGACGCATGAAGGACTCAACAGAATGTTGTTCCCTTCGTGGTGAGGTCGGCCTCTCAGCTTGATTCAAGTTATTACTCATAACTTGAGTCAGTTGGTTAATCATTCGCATGAATGTTTCCATTCCAGCTTCCATCGGAGGGCCGTCAGCACATGGTGCATTGCGGTCACCATCGGCCCGGTTTCTCCTATTGCCCGCCATTTTCTAAATGAATAAAACCTTAGTGGGAAACTTATTTCATTTATGAATCTTTTAACTAAGACCTCATGCTTAGACAAATATAGTTCTCTATAATTCCTTCATAATGATTCATAAAAAGCATTTGATTGACCAAACATATCCCCCGGGAGTGTCGTAACCAAGAGTGCAGCAAGGCCTGTTATCGTGCACCCGTTCCCGTTCGAGTCTAGCTCAAAGCGGTGTTTTCGGGTTTTACCCCTATGTACATCTGTGCCAGAGCCACCTCTACCTGCTCGTATCCAGACAGGAATGTATTTGTTTGATAGACCACATACTCAATACTTACCAAAATACCAGGAAGTTTTCCTATATTTAAACTTTTCTATAGGGTTCTTCCTAAAGTTTTTATGTCCTAATTTCCACAAATAACTAAAGCATCCTTTGATACCAACTATAGAATCCCTCCATTTTATAACATAAACTTTCATTACATTACACAAAACTGAGGATCTTTAAGGTCTACTGTCTTGGAATGCAGGAACATAATACATGAAAACAACATAAAACATTCTTCTTAAACACTTGAAAGGCGTATCCTTAAGTTCATTCTAGGTTCATTACTGCATCTCATAACCTGGGGACATACATCAAAAGAAAGGGTGAGCAGAAGGCCCAGTAAGGGAAACAAGAGGAACATTTTACATGTGAACTTGAGATACTTCAATAAGGACATGAAAAGAACTGTAAGGCATGAGAAAGAAATCATGAGGCATTTCATAATAAAAATAAAATTTTTCATAACTTGAAGATGTGGATACATCATTTAACATAGACAATCATGAACATATCACCAAGGTCCATCCCCAAGGTGTCATTTGAAAATTACCAAGGTTATTCACCAAGGTATCGTGAAAATTGTAATCTCTAGTGGTTACATCATTACCCAATGCATTGGAGCGCTATCAGGGTGCACCCTTAAATTTGCCTTTATTATCATGTGAGCCACATATATAATCATCAAACATTTCATAAATAACCCACATAGCATAAAATAAATGGGTTTCATTTCATAATCATAACGTTTTAAAAACATCTTTAAAGACATGATCTTTACGTCACTTTAAACCCACAGAAAGGGAAAGCGGGTCTCATGTATGTAAATCCCAGAATTTAAAATGGAACATTTTGATATATATGTGAATAACCTTGTAGAAATAAGATCTTTGAGTATTCACTTTATAACATAAGATAATTTTTGAGAAAAGAGAGAGGCATTTTGAGGGGAAAATTCTGCAGCATAACGGCTAAGTTTCGGGTTTTTAGAAAACATTGAAATGAGAGGGGACATGGGTCACCCACTCATAAATGATCCATAAAACAGTAGGGTGAAAGAATAAGAAGGAAATATGGACAAGGTAATGATATTTTAGGGACATACCATTTGAAATGAAAAACATCGAAGGAATAAAGATTAGATTTCTCTTATGAAAATTCGGCAGCCTTACAGCGTCACTTAACTTCAAAAGAAAATGATTTGACAATATCAAATAGGGTCCCTCATCATATGATCATAAGAGATCAGTATGATAGATATAGAGATCATACCCCAACATAATAAAAAGGAACTTGAAAGACTTGACATGAAAATCGAACTTGAAAAATGAGAAGGGGGAAAGAATCCCTTAAAAATTTGGTAGCCTAACGACGTCACTTAAACTTTCATAAAACGAAATGATGAGAGTAAGAGTGGATCTATCATCATATAAACATGAAAGGGCAGTAATAGAAATATAAAAGAACATCCTCTCACATAAAAACAAGGAGCATAATAGGAATGACATAAAAGAGATTACATGAAAAGAAAGAGAGGGGTCGGATCCCTTACATTAAAACGTGACTCTTGAAACTCAAAGGATTGGACCTTGAGGGCTTGGGGGCACCTTGGGAGGACTCCTTGGAAGGTAAGAAGACCCGAACTTCGTTGGGGGAGAGTTGGGAGTGAAAACTAAGGGAGGAAAGGGTGGGTATTTATAGGGAAAGTGAGGGGACAAAGCATTAATGGCAAAGGGACACCTCACATGTGCTTTTCTCAAACCCATGTGCTCTCCCTTGGAATTTATCATGGAGTTAGGCCACATGGGGCTCCCAAAACAATAATGCATCACCCTTGGCCGGCCAACCCTCAAAAAATCTCATGACATCATCATGACACCGTTATGATGTCATTAAACATACTGAAACCCTAAAACTGTAATTTTACTATTCACTGAAAATTCAACTTTCTCAGATAAATCCCAAAATTTCACATTAACCAAATATCAATGCTATGATTTCAAAAATGAACTCCATTTTATAAAAATAATTTTCTAAATAATTTTAATTATATTTTTAAATAAATACACTATTCACCGAAAATTCATTTTTTCAGAAAAAACCCCAAAAATTACCATAACATAATATTGATGCTCTGAATTCAAAAATGAAGTCATTTTTATAAAAATAATTTTCTAATTATTTTTAATTAAATTTTTAATTAAAAAACACTATTCATCCGAAAAAACTAATACTTGAATAATAATTTATGAAACTGTTATTTACCCATTTTATTGAATCACATTACTTAATCTAGGTGTCTAAATTATATTAAAACATTCTTTAAGTGAGATTACTAATCCATTTGGTCACATTACTAATCCTAAGCGTAAAATCACTATTCATAATTTACTATTCATCAAAAATTAAGTTGATCTTATTAGACTCCAAATTCCTTACTAAACACTTTTGTAGAAGACCATTTTTTGAAAATCATTACACATCATTAGTTATTTAGGGTTTACATAAATATTTTAAAATATCCTTTTTTCGAAATTCATCAATAGAATACATTCTAAAATTATCTAGACATTTGAAATTTCACAAACATCACTAAAGGAAGAAATCTCAATTTATTCACCCGAAAGGACTACACAAGGAAGCTAGGGTCTCGTCACATAGCCCCTTATAACACCGGCATAAGACCTGAGTGTAAGGTGTGCTATGGTGAGAGAATCTGAGGGAGGCTCAGATAACATTGCCCTAGTAGTAATCTCTACTAACTTGAACTTCTCCCGCAGGCGTTTCCGTTCAAGCTTGACAAGCTGGAGTTCAGCTTGGGCTTGGTCCAAAGAGAAGCCCACCGATGCTACCTCCTTCCCAAGCTCTGATAAGTGGGCTTCATAAGGGTTGAGTCTACTGGATGAAGCCATCGACTCCTCTTTCTGCATTAACCATTAACATCTTATTAAATCAATAAGAGTAAGTTAATATACTACTCAAAAATATTGGGTCGTTACAAGGATGATCTTTTTCAGTTCCTTGGACTTCTAACCAAGCTCCATGTGAACATCCCTTTCTTCCATGCCTTAATCCAAATTACATCTTTTTTTCAATATCTCAAATAAATTATTTCCAACAAAAATACTCTTGGATAATTTTCATCATATATTCTCATTGAAGAGTGTAGTGATATACATCAAAATAAAATCCCTCCCAAGTTTAAATACACATATAGTACTTCTATACCCTTCACATTAGGAAATTTAAGTCAAGTCAACTACCTATGTGACTTTGGTGATAGTAATAAACAACCCTCAAAATCACCATTCCAACAGTTGAGATTGTGTGATCTTCAACCCACCACAATCATCCTATAATTAGATGACTGCTCATTCAAACATCATATAGGGAGGGATTATGACCTTCTAGTTGGGGTTTGAAAACTATTTTTACATGCTTATTTCTCAGTCATAGACATTGAGTGTGACTAAGAGAATACCATAATTATGGGTAGGCCCTTCTTAGACACTGGTGGAGCTATCAAAGATATTTATAAGGGACAGATAATTTTTAATATTGGATATCCATAATAAAAGTTCAATGTTTTTAAAAAAGACAATGAACCAATTTTCTCTGAAAACAATTTTATGATAGAGTCCTTTAAAGATAAAAACTCACTATATTTGAAGAATATGAAGAAAAAACATCTATTTGGAAGTTAATTTGGAAGGTGAAAATGATATTTAAAAAACTATAGGAGCTTTTCACAATAATAATCTGAAAAATTTTCTATAACTAGACAATATTCCAGTTTTTATATCTGTTAGATATTTTTATTTGGTATTTGAACTGGAAAAACATTATTAGGGAACATGAGGGTCATTATGATATCACCAGAACATCTAAAAAATCTTTTTATGTAGAAGGAGAGATAGTAAAACAACTTATTTTTTTTTTCATAAATAAATATGTTGAATTCTGATCTGGATAGTTATGAGAGTGAGCTATCAACTTTGGAAAGCAATGAGGGAAACCATAAATTTGGTAATGAAATTGAAAATATTTGAACTATTCAAGATACCTAATTTTTTAATAGAATAAAATAGACCTACTTGTCTCAAGATTCTTCCATAATGTTAAAAAATAACCCATCTTGGAACATAAAATTATCCCTTCACATCATAAATATTCATTTTTGGGTGTGTATTCTACACTACCAGTAATAATTTCTACTGATCTGAAAGAAAATCAAGAAGAAAATCAATTGGGTGTTTTGAAGAATTTTAAATATTCCATATGTTGTACCATATTTTTTATCAAAGTTATTATACCTTATTTATTCACACACAACATCCCTATGTAACCAAACCACAAACCAAGTGTGGAGTTACAAAGAATATTGAATCCTAATATGAAAGAAGTTATGATAGAGGAAGTCATCAACATGTTGGAAACTGTGATTATCTATCCCATATTTGATTGTACTTAGGTCATTTAGTTCTAGGTTCTCCCAAAAAAGGAGGTTTCACTTTTGTTAACAATGACAAAAATGAAGAAATTAAAGTTAGAAAGGCCACCAAATGGAGACTTTGTATAGACTATAGGATGCTTAATTTAGCCACTAGGAAGGACAATTTTTTAATTGCCTTATTTGATTAAATTTTTGATAGGATTTCAAGGAATGAATTATTATATATTATGGATGGTTATCTTGATTACTACCAGATTCTAGAAGCTCCAAAGGATGAGGAGAAAACTAAATTCACAAGACCCTTTAGAAAATTTTTCTACTAGTGGATTCCCTTTGGTTTATCTGGTAATCTTGTTTCCTTTCAAATATGCATGAGGGATATCTTTTATGATATGGTTGATAGGATTATAGATGTTTTCATGGATTATTTCTCCATATTTAGTATCACATTTGATACTTTTCAGAAAAAATTGGAGTTATTGTTGGAGAGGTGCTTAGAGACAAACCTAGTTCTTAATTGGGAAAAATGTCAATTCATTATCACTGAAGGGATTTCACTATGACATAAGCTTTTAAAAGAAAAAATCACTAAATAACCTATCATCACAACACCTGATTGAAAACTTCTTTTTGAACTAATGTGTGATTCTAGTGACATGGTTTTGTGATCTATCTTAAGACGAAGGATTGATACGAAGTTTCATGTGTTTTATTATGCTAGTAGGGTACTAGATGAGGATCAATGGAATTACCAACTATATTAAAATAGTTTTTAGATGTGGTATTTTATATAGAAAATTTTAGGAAGTATCGTCGAGGTTCTAATTTCATTATCTTTACTGATCATCCTGCCTTAAAATATCTGTTTTCTAATAAAGAGTTCAAAACTATGATGATTATGTGGATTATGTTGTTATAAGAATTTTATTTAGATATTAGAGATCTGAAAGGAGATAAAAACATAATTGAGGGCCACATTTATAGGTTTCTTAATACCCATTGTGAAGATCCAATGGAGATAAACTATTCCTTTCTTGATAAAAATCTTCTCACTATTTCAATAAAGTAGTTTTCTTAGTTTGAAGACATTGAAAATTTTCTAGAAGATCATGTCATTCATAAAAACATTTATAATAACCAAAGGAATGAATTAATTACAAATATTATGTATTAACATTGGTTTTATAATTATCTATTTATGATATATGCTAATGGAATTCTTTGAAGGTGTGTATCAGAATATGAGATGTTGTATATACTGAATATTTTTCACTCCTTACTTCTGGGAGGACAACATGGTGGAGACAAGATATATAAAAAAATTCCTTCAATATAGATTTTATTTTCCAAACTTATTCAAGGATGATAAGAGTTTTTTCATTGGATGTGACAGATTCCAATGTCTGGGTAATGATGGGAGGAAGCATGTGTTACCCCATAAGGGTATTTTAGAAGTTATGATTTTTGATGTTTAAGGATTAGAGGTTATGGGGCCATTCCCATCATCTCATGATAATGAGTATATTTTAGTGGCTATAGACTATTAATCTAAGTGGGTAGAGGCAATATAACTTTCCAATAATCAATCCATAGTGTAGTCATGTTTTTTAAAAAGAACATCTTTTCTTGATTTGGAGTGACAAAATACTTTATTACTGAAAATAAAACACACATTAAAAATTAAAAATTTAAGGATTCAATGGAAAAATTTGGATTCACCCATAGGAAGGGTACTACATACCATCCAAAGTGTAGTGTATAGGTAGAAATCTCTAATAGAGAGCTTGAACAAATTTAGGAGAAAACTATCTCAAATTCTAGGAAAGATAGGTTTCTTAAGTTAGATGGTTTATTGAGGGCATATAGAATAGATTTCAAATTATAAACTGGTATGTCTCCTTAAAGGTTGTTATTCGAGAAATGTTGGAATCTTCCTACATAGTTTTAGCTCAAGTCATATTTGGAAGTTAAGGATTTAAATTTTTATTTTAAGACTACTAGATATAGAATAATGCTTCAGCTATGTGAGATGGATGAGATTAGGAGAGTGAAGTATGAAAAATATAGGATATATAAGGATAGTTACATCATTTTTCATGGTTTTGTCATAAAAAATAGATAATTTAAACATGGATAGAAGTTCCTTCTCATTAACTTAATACTTAAGCTCTTTCATGGTATGTTACACTCTAAGTGGTGTGGAACTATTAAAATTGTTAGAGTGATTAAGAATAGAGTTGTTGAGATTATAGGAGATGAAAAAAAACTAATTCTTGTTAATGGACAAAGAGTTAAACTATATTATGAAGGGAATCCAAAGGACTTAGCTTCCATCACTTTACTTGAAAACTAATTCTGAATAAAAAGTGTATCTGAAGACTTAAAACTTAGTGCTTCATTGAAGTCAACCCACGGTCCTTTCTTTTTCTTTGCTTTTTTCCTTTTTAATAAACTAACGCTTATTTTTGTCTTTTTCATCTCTGTATATGATGGATATGTGATATTGTTATTGTTGGTTCTTGTTTTTAGAGTAAGAAGTATATTTTTTAGTTTCACAGAATAGCTGGATTCCCCTTGTTCTTCAATTTTCCTGGAATTTCTTCATGTATCATTTCTAAATAAATTTAATCTAGGAATTTATTTACTTTTTTATTTCTGTATCTTTTTCTAACCTTCTCTATTATTTTTTAAAAGAAAAAACATGTCACTGTTCAATCATTATTCTAATGTACAATGGTGTGTTCTTGACTCACCATTTCACTTTATTCAATATTCCTCAATTGGTGTTGAGTCACCACAATGGTGACTCACTGGTAAGGTAATGGTGGTGAATAATTGATAATTTATTTTCAATAGAAAAATTCTACTGCATGTGTTTAATTGATAGAATTTTTTATTCCTTGTTTTGAATTATTGAAAATTTAGTACCATTATGTTTTTAATTCACTCACGTTTTGGAATTAACTGTGGGGGTTACTTCCCTTGTAGGTTATTCTTTTCTTGGTATTTATTATGCATTTTTCTTCTTCATTGAACACCCTTTTAAATCAAAAATTTAAAATTGCTACCCACTTCACTATGAAATCAATATTTTACCAATCATTTTTTAACTAAATTTAATATTTCTATTCACAATATTTATTGAAAATGAATGTCAACCTGTTGTATTATAATATGTTTTTTGTGTCACTTACTATTTGAGTTTCACCGTGTCCCTTTTAAATTTTCATTAATATACTAATGTGATAATTCTTTTTAAGCATTAAATTTAAAATTGTTCTCTTCTACACCCTTTTAATTCTACTTTGGGAAACATGTTAGGTATTATGTGTTTGGAGGGGGTCAACTTGTGTTAAGAAAATCTACACATTAATGTAATCCCATCAAACCCCTATTCTTATAAGAATTTGGCTAAAAATTATTCATCCTTTTCAAATTCATTTTCAATATGATTTTTGTAGGCTTTTTTCTACACTTAAAATATGTATTTCTAAAGAATTGTATCTTATCGATAGTTAACAGTTGTCTTGAATCGGAAATTTTTGATGATGAACGATTGCAGAGTGATTTTTTATTTTTTTTTTAATATTCTATTTAGAAACTAGGTTTGAGTGTGATATAGGATACATATTTGTGGATTTATGATCATGAATTTATGAAATCGGAAGATTGAACTTCTTCCTAGGGGAAAAATTTTTTTATTATGGAATAAATAATCACATTAGTGTGCCAATGAGAATGGTATTCATATAAATGTTTTGAAATTAGAGTAAAATGGGCATTTGGGAACCCACGGTGAATATCTGAGATACTAGAGACAATGTGTGTTATTAATCCTTCTGTACAATTCTAATAAGTGCATATTAATAGTGATTAACACCTGTTACATAGCTAGAAAAAATTCAAAAAAAAACATTAAATTTCTAAATATAAAAAAAATTCATTATGGTTAGAGGAATTATGAATGCTAGATGAAGAAGGGGAAATTTGATTTGTATGAAACCATTTATGTTGTACCAATAAGGTGATTAAAAAACGACTTAATTATTTCCTTTCTGAACCTATGAGGAAGTCAAAGTAGAAGAAATATTTATTAAGTTCTTAATTCAATTCATTTTATCTTGTTATCACTCCTATATTTGGAACTTCAACTTGAATTGAAGTATGTTAGTAGGTAGCTTCATAAATGAGGCATGAAATCCTCAGAAGTAGATGATTCCTTCCTCCCTTAATCACCTAGTAAGTAATTTTTCATAGGCCGGGTCTTATTAAAAATATTTCATTTAAATCTCATGTTTCATAGTTTTTTGTCCTCTAATTATAATTTTTTTCATGCTTCATTTCGAGAGGATTATTAAAAACATATTTATGTTTTCCAAAAGAAAATAAAGCATGGAATTGATTGATGACAATCAATTATTAAGTGTATAGGAATTTGGAATGGCATTAAAATCTACATATTTTCAACATATTTTTATGATTTTTTAATGATTTAATTAATTAATTTTGATTCTACTAAATGATAACACTTTTTTAATTTTACATTTAAATTTGTTAATTAATCACTTTTTATAATCAATTTTTTATTTTTACATTCATATTATTTACTATTAATTTATGGGTTCCTTTTAATCTGGTAAAATGATAGTTTTATTAGATTCTATTTTAATTGTTTTCAATAATAATTATTTTAATATTTTGAAAATTAAAACATAATTTTAGTTAATCATACTATAATTTTATTTTTATCCCTTTAATTTTAATTTATAAAAATCTTAATTTGTTTAACTTTAAAAAAATTATTTTTATTTTATTTTATTATTAATCTTTCTATTTCATTTTTTAATTAATTATTTTTATTTAACTCTTTTTTAGTTTAATGTTTTAATTTTTTCTTGTTGAGAAATGAGTCACCCCCAGTCTCAATAAATGATGGCTCGAGACCACTAGAACCATGAAAAGGTGAGTCCTCACATTGTGAGTCCCCATTCCTTTCTAGATTCACCCCCACTACCATAATCATGTCGACCAACCCTTGGAAGACACCACTAGATTGATTGAACCATCCCCAGCCTCCTTGTTTTGAGACGTTGCTGCTTGAGCCACCATCACCACTGCAGATCCACGAGTCACAACCACCTCCATAAAACTCGATACCACCCCTACACCTATCAGTATCACTTTCGGCTTCAATACACCTCCCTCCAACCCTTGAATCACTGTCATAAAATCAACTCACTTCAACTACTACAACTCCCTGACTCAACGTTAAAATACAACCCACAGTCCCTAGTTTCACCACGAGTCACTGTGGTAGTGACATGCCACTAGCAGTTCAAAAAGTCACCGCCACCCTTTCTCACTACTCATGACTCGCCATCATCAAAATCAAAAAACCTTCTGAAAATCATAGAACCTCAAAAAAATAGTAACATACCCTCCACAGAACCTCAAATGCATCTCTGACACTGATGCAAAATCATCCAACCAGTATCACAATGAATAAGATTTGGAGATGCGGAACCCACTGGTAGTCAAAGATTTTAGATCCATGTTGAGAAATCAATGCATGACCCCTACAATCGTTGTAGATGGAGGTCTAGAATAACCCCCACAATGGTGATTTTAAAATTCCATATCAATCCCTAAATTCTAAACCAGGAGTCACTAAAGGTTGAAACCGCATCTGCAAAAGGGGAACCAGACACAGAGAACCGTCGTAGAAGGGGATTTCATGGGCCTAGATGTCGCTATCTCTTAGTGTCACTTGATCCACAACCACTCAAACATATTTGGCCATCGTGGATGGATCCAATATAGTCACCACCATCTGTGAAGTTAAGTCGGCACTAAGGGAGAGTCCAAATTCACAATTCAACTATTGGTCCATAGTCATTTCCCCACCGGTAGCCGCTGACGTCAAAGTCTTCACCTCTAAATCAGAGAACCTAGAGGAGTAAGCAGTCGCATTCTACAATGAGGAGAAGTGAAGAGCCTTCATGAGAATCCAAGGAGGGAGGAGAAACATCCACTGAAGTCATCGCCCTGAAGACCCACAGAGGCCAAGCATCAAGCTTCCTCAAAAATCCGAACAACCCCTGAGTTTTTCTGAATACATTTTCTAATTTTTTTAAAACAGATTAGGTTTATAATATTTTTTAAAATATGCCTCAAAGGTGGCATCACTGATTTTGCCTATGGGATTATTCCCAAATGATGCATCGACGATGCAGCCTTCCATCCCTCATGCCGCATTTGGCCTTGATCGATGACATGGAAAATGAGACAGGGGGAGATTCCACCTATTTCCTCTAGGTGAGTAAAAAGGAGGCACTACCAATTCCACCTTTGGCCTCCCTTAAAGGTAAAAGGTGACAATTTCGATGATTTATTTTCCTCAAATTCCTATAAAAGGGCAGCCCCCCTATTATCCTCACTTTATTTTCCCCCATCTCTTCTATATCCAATTCTCCTCTAAAAAAATTTATTTTTCGTGTGGGGGAGTCAGTGGTCCAAAAGATGGTAGTTTTTTATGAAGAATCATTTAGAGGTATTTTTTATTTAATTTACCATATTTAATTTATTTAATTGAATTATTTTCAGTTCTAAATATTTCATTTTTAAGTAGTTTAGTTAGTTCGAAATATTTTGTTTATTATGTTGTTTAATTAGTTATATATAGTTTGGAAAAATAATTTTTATTAGTAATGATTAAGTATATATTATGTATAGTTTAACCTAAGATTTAGTATGTGAAATTTTGGTAGCATAAATATTATGTGGTTATCTAAGAAATCAAATCCTTGTTTGAATACAAACAAGTTGTTGTAGCTCTAGTACAGATGTACCTAAGGGTAAAACCTGAAAACATAACTTTGAGCTAGACTCAAGTGAGAAATGGTGCCTGAAAACAAGCCTTTCTATACTCCTAGTTTGACACTGCCACATGATATGTTTTTAATGATTCATATTTTCATTACAAACTACTAAAATATCTAGGAAAAGAAAAATAAAATTAGTATATTTATCAATTATAAAATGATAAATATGATGTTATAGAATGAAATTGACAAGGAAAAATGAATTATATAATGAAATTTATTATTAGTAAATGAATTCTTTGTAGTCATTTTTAAAGATGTTATTTATTAAATAGTTTAATTAGATATATATTGTTAATAAAAAATACATATTATTAGTAAATTTTAATTATATATTAATTATTGATAACTTATGATTAAAAATTAATACATATGATTAGTTAATTATAATTAAATAAAGATTATAATATGATTGATAATTAAAGAATTAATAATTAAAGAATTACTTAATAATGATGAACTAGTGATTAAAGGATGACTGATTAGTTAGAAACTGTACTAAAAATTAGTTGATAAAATGACAATTATGATTAATGATAACATAGGACTAATAATAGAATAATTAATAAATAAAATAAATTAAAAAAAGAATCCATATAATGATTAGCTAACGATACATATGATCATATAAAGTGGTCTACCATCATTGTTAATATTTGTTACACTATCATAATTTTGATGAAATAAAAAAAATTTGATGTGGAAAGTAATGTTTGCATACGTGTACTACTATTGAGAGATTATTTAAATTGATCATGGAGCTTCTTACGGCACACAACTAATAAAAATGGTTAGCACAACTGATTGTATAACCCTAAGTGACATTCATGAGAGAATCTATGGTTCCTTAAATCTGGGACATGGTCAAGAGATCAGGTCTATGATCTATAGACATTTATAATTCCCGACAACACTATGGCATCTAGCTTTTCCATTGGTTGATGATGCGCGGTGGGTCTATGAATTTATTTTATTTTCTCAATAGTTAGATGGTACCATGATGGAGTTATATGTTGATGTTTCTACTATTCAACAATAAAAATATCCAGTTCTATGAAGACATAGACTTACTATAGTGGTTGAAGATAGTCCGCCCCATAAAATTGAGCCTATTCCAAATGATGCAGAAGAGGACAACCTAGATGATCTTCTGAATATACATGTCAATCCGAATTCCAATGATGAGTTTCATAATGACAGAACATATGGTGACAATAGTGCTTATGAGGAGGGACCAATAGAAGTTAGGGGGAGGTTTCAAGTAATAAATTATTTGTACAGAAACCTCGACCTATAATAAATCATTCACCACTCCTTGTATCTTGTTAAGAATTAATTACACATGTGACTAAATTTGAAAATAATGTTTTCACACAGACAAGTGAGTTAACGGATGTTGTACCAGATAGGTTTTGTGATTTGGAAAAAACCTTATATATTGGAAGGAATTTTCCAAGTAAATATTCATTTACAACACACTAAAGTGATTTCACATTAAGAGGCACTAAAACTATATAGTTCACAAATCATGCCATAGTAGATATGTTATATGATGTGAGAATTATGGGGATGATCGTAGACTTCACTTGAGGTTGATTTCGGACATTGAATTTAGAGGTTGGAGAATTTCGAGGATTGAGACAACTCATACATGCGTTCATCCAAGCATGACATAAGATCATACCTCATTGGATATAGAATTTGTGTCATCCATTGTCGTTTAGATGATCAGGACATGCCATGATGTTCTGATATACCTTTTGCAAGAGAGGATACAACAAAAATTCGATTATAAGATTTCCAATAATAAGGCATGGATAGCGAAATAGAAGGCAATTTTTGAAGGTCTATGGTGATTTGGATGACTCATATCAGGTGTTTCTGAAATTTCTATCCATATCGCGTTATCATAAAAAAGTTTTCTTCCATCTTGATACAATCAATCATGTGTCTCATTATAACTGACTTGATCTATCTCATGTTCAATTTCATCGATTGTTCTAGGCAATCCACACCTGTATCTCTGCATTCTATTTCAGAAAATAGTTTATTCATATTGATAGAACATTTCTATATGGAAAATACAAGGTCATATTGTTGATTATGTCAACCCAAGGTGGAAACTGTTCACCTATTCCTCTTGCAGTTTCCATTGTAGAGAATGAAAACTATGAATCATGGAGTTAGTTTCTGGCATGTATCAACAACGATTCCACCAACATTCAAGGTGTTTGTTAGATATCTGATTCCCATCAGGAAATTATTGAGGCAATGAATGTGGATCCTAATACAAGGAAATACCCAAATTCACATTATTGATTCTCCTTTAGAACCATTTCTAGTAATGTGCATAAAACATTCCATAATGAACCGATGAAGAATGAAATCACGAGGCTTGGTACGCATTGTATTTGTCATTTTTTACTATTTCAACATAAATATAAAATAAAATTATAAGAAATATCATCTATTCAGTATGGCATATGAGTTGAATCTACAATGGGTTGAATAATGTTTTGAACAGATCCTCTATGCTAATCAAGAAGTTTATGATTATATGATGTAGATTCCAAAATAAAAATGGACATTGGAATATAACGGTGGGAAGAGATACGAACACATGACCCCCAACATTTTAGATTGAATAAATGGTGTCTTTAAAGGGCTTCACAAGCTAACTATAACCTCCAATGTTTATGGACATTATATTGATGTGTGAATTACTTTGTTTATAGAAAAAAACTTGCATCCAATGGAATACAACAGGGGATAAGGTAAGGAAGACACTTTTAACGAGAGATTAAAAAGAATATTAACAATTATTCTGTTTATAATGTCTTCCTTTTCAATGAGAAGAATCTCTATTTTATGTTCAAGAACGTTCATACCCCATCACAAATCAAATCGGTGAAAAAATGGTGGTATTTCTAGAAATGAGGCAATGTCTGCATGGAAACTTTCAGGCCTTATGGTTTCCAGAAACATAAGTCATCACCGTATGTGCCTCTGTGAACATATCATGTAATGAATATATTGATCCAGTGTACCAGATAGACACCATTTCCAAATATTATTCTACACCATGGATGCCTATTGGGGAGTTTCTTTATTTCCAAATGCCTGAAGTCCAACTGATAGTGAATGCCTGAAGTCTAAACGATAGTGATACCTAACTGCAATCAGTTGCATCCTCATTAGAGACTGAAGGCCAGTAGGATGCAGAATGAGATGGACTATCCTTAAGAACAATAGAAGAGTTTGAGATGCACTATATGTCATCAAGAAGGTCATAACTGGAAACAATTCCCTAACATTTTTGGGTCGAGCTTGCACTCTCAACCACTATGTTGTATTGTCTTCATTCTGAGATTCTCATATTATATATTATATATTGTTATCTCTTATTTTATCCACTATATTCTAAACACCAAAACCCATAAGTAGAACACTAAACCACAAAAATCATTCCTAAACCTTAATATCAAAATTCTAAACCCTAAACCAGAAAACCTAAACCCTAACAAAAAATTCATAAACCTATACCCTAAAACCTTACAAAAAAAACCTCGACCCAAAACTCAATATCTAAAACCCCAATATATACCTCCTAAAACCTAAAATAAGTATTGTAAGCCCAAAAACATATTCCATTTACCACTATTTTTGATAACATTATGTGTATGATATTTTAATAAACTTTTATATAATGAAATAATAGTATCATATTTATTAGCATAAGTTATTAAATATAGATAATTAGATAAATTTATAAAACATCATTAATAATAATCATGGTTTATCTTAATCCAATCCATTATTAGTTAATCAATAAACCCATCCAAGAAATATCTAACCAAATTCAAGACCAAAAAAATTAGAAATATCATCTCTACGATTCTAAAAATCAGTATACCAATAATTGAAAAATGTATATCTTAGTGACACATACCTAATATTTAAATACCCTATTAATCTTTAATACTTAATAAAAACATGCATGCTATCAAGAATTAATATTCTATTTATTCCTCCAATAAAATCTTATATTATAGAATTTATTTCCAAAATTCAATAAATGAAATAAACTTCATCATGAATTACTTTTTCATCAATTCATTATCAATTTATTGGTCACCAATACCATCCCAAAATATCATTTTGTAATTTTCTCAAAATTAGGCACATATTTAGGATCATATTCCCCAAATCATGTGTTTTAGAAGAGGTTAATTTTTTACTAAATCAAATTTCTTGGCCATTGGTTCCATTCAACATATTCTCTCAAATACATTAATAAATGGTATTACAATTCAACCCTTATACATTACATTATTCTTAAAAAGATAAATTTCTTTAATAAAATTCATTCAAAACATATTTCTTAGGTCAAAATTCACAAGAATAGAAATCATTCCACTTCAAAAGTATCAATAAAATATTCTTTACATTAGTGTCTTGGATTCTTGTAAGCTATATTCCCTTGATGCTCGTCGAATTAATTTTAATAGTAACTCATCTCCTTAAATTTGAATCATTTCACATTGTAAAATTCATTCATTCTCATACAATCATGATCATGGGTTCCATAATCCCTACACTTATAGTAAACTCTAATTCCCTTAATATATGTATCAATGTTTTTACTTCCACAATTATCATATGTGGAGAAATTCATAAATGTTGTTTTTAACATTATCTATTTTTTATCTTCTTCCCTCTTGTTATCTTTATTTCATTCAAAACCAAAATAATTGAAGAATTATATTTCTTTTGGTAAAAATAAATTCATTAAACAATGCGAATAAACACGGAATGTCTTTCATTCTACAAGTCATAACATTATGCTGAACATAATGTTATATTTATATTTTATACTTATGAAAAATTTCATTTATTTTTATGTAGATGGATGATAACATACTACTCACTCAATAGTGTACCCATATTTCCCTGTTCATGTTAGCGGGTGGTGCGGATCGATCGATCATGGTGCACCGAGCACACCATTTTCATCACAGGGAGCCTCCACATGCCATTAGACCATACATATTCCATGCTGGATTCTATGACATTTCTATATCAGATTTCATATTTGTAGACCATTACCTGATTACTTCCCTCATTAAGTTGTGGAGACCAGAGACACACACATTCCAACTACCTGAGAGAGAGATGACCATATCCCTCCAAGATGTTCAGTGTTTCTCGGTCTTCTTATATTGGGGAGACCCATTATTGGACCCACTCGTGCATCTTGGCGAGACAAAGCTCAGCACTTCTTAGGTTTTTACATTTTGTCCATCCGTAGGGCTAAAAATGGAGCATCGAAGTCTATTACTTGGTTGGAGGTGCATATTCCACATTTACCTGATAATAATAATGAGCAGTCTGTCATGCGTTATGGCCATGCATATATATTATAGTTCATTAGAGAAACCATGTGTTCTGATCACTCAGAAATGCATGTGAACATGATGTATCTACCCCTACTAGAGGACTTTGATCGAGCCATGATGTATAGTTGGGGATCATCCTGCTTGGTATACACGTACAGAACATTATGCTGGCTATCCCATAGTGACGACACATGTCTTAGGGGATGCATCATCTTTATTTAGATGTGGGCATGGTAACGTATCCCCGCTTTCCGCCCTGAGCTTGCTGGTCTGCCAATCAATATGGATGTGCTTCATGATGCTCCACGTGGATGATGGTATGATCAGTCATTTCTGTTTGTTTTTTATTCTACTAGGAGTTATTGACTTAAATTTCTCATTATTTGTCACTATCGATGTTGTATTTTACAGGTGGTGTCAACAACACAATTTCAACGTGGTTCTGAGACACCATTTGGGCGTGTATTGGCTCTAGTTGGATTGTGTCTCACGTGACTAGGTATGTATATACAATCTATCAATGTCTAACAAATTTAATAATACCATCAATTTTTGTTTTTAGTTAGGACCTTTTTTTTGACAAAGTCACATGTCATTTTAGATTCCATGGCTTCCAGACTAGAGTATTATGGACCAGTTTCCAGCATATTGCACTATTGGGATTTATGATTCTATGACTGCAGTGACCGTCATTCAATTCCATATTATTCAGTGGAAGTATCTTGATAGTGTCATGTGGTAGTTTTTCTTGTGCTTATCCAATTCCAGTTCCACCGAGACAGATAGAGCGGCTTCATTGGATGAAGCTGACAGGGATGAAGAATGGTGATTGGGGTCGAGTACGTGCCCACTTCCCCAACTGCTGGCATAGACGTGTAGAGTTTCATATTTAGGGTGTACCTATGAATCAATTATTTCTTTCTAAGTAGGTTGAGTATGATCCATGGTATAGGATTAAGTCTATACCGAATCTTACCTGACATGGTAGAGAGATGCAGAGGATTTTTAGTCAATAAATTTCCCTTATTTTTTTATTACACTATTATTTAATTCATTTTGGATCACTATACAGGGAAGTCACTCAGAGCAGATTGTTCACATGAGTGATGAAGAGGAGGAGGGGGTCTTTAGCTGGGAAATTGTCCATGATAAAGCACTGGATAAGAGGGTATCTTTTCATTCACTTTCTGAGAGCATCTTTAAGCATCTATCTTGGAGAGAGGAGGTTCCTACCCCGAAGGATGATCTTGCAGCAGCTGCTGGTGCTGAGAATCCACATCCACAATGATATAGACAGTTTCATGCTACACATGGGGCCTCACCTATTCCACAGGTATAGGTTGGCCCTCTAGTAGTCCACCCTCAGCCGACTCAAGATGTGCCTCAGGTAGCATGGGATCAATCTTTCTTGATATGATCTCTACAGTTCTCTCCAACTTGGGGTCCAGATCGATAGAAAAATTGGGGTCCAGATCCATCACAGCCTTGGGGTCTAGTTCAATCATAACCTTGGTGTCCAGATCCATCATATTCATGGGGTATAGCTCCATCATAGGCTTGGTTTCCCACTACAATGTTGACAGGTCCTTCTACAACCCTAGTTGGAGAAGGATCAGGAGGGAAGTGCGAGTTGTAGTTGACAACTCCTCCCACTGAAACGTAGATCGAGGATGTAAAAAATGACATTCTAGTGCCTGAGATTCATCCCTCTCCAGGTCATTAGTCCCCACAGTGAACTCAATGCAGATTTTTTAATCGCAGACCACCAAGTGGGACAGAATCTCCTCACCATAGACATGGAAATTGATTGTACATGTTCATTTATATGTTTTATGTCTACTAAAATGAAAGTAATAATATTATTATCATTCATTATTATATTTTTATAGATTATTTTAGTTTTTATTTATAATATAGTCATAGTTTATATTTGATATCATTCAATGTCGACTCCTTAAAACATAGGAATAATTATTAAATTTCATGTAGATAACTTTAAAATATAATAAAATATACAGTATAAAAAAATGTAAATAAAATTTAAAAGATATAATAAACATATAAAAAGTTATTGAAAATAAATATTTTCATAAATAAAATAAATAAATGAAAATGAAAAAAATGTAAGAAAAGTAACTTTGAAGTTAGAGCAGATATAATGAACGTCGAGGAGGACCTTAAGCCACATAATTAACTTTGAAATCCTATAAAATATAAACTATAAGACCCATATAAATAAAAATTAAAAATTAAAGTACTTTTTATAGGTTTAATCTATGTATAAAGTTTCATTCATATCAGTCTTATAGTTTATATCTTATAGGCTAGCAAAGTCACACACTTGAAATTGTTTTAAGGTTCATGTAGTTGGATTAGAAAGCATATAAATTATTATTCATCAAATATTTGTAAGAAATAATATTTATTTTAGACTACTTCTATTATGTTTAATCAATATATAAAATTTAATTCATATCGGTCTTATAGTTTATATTTTATAGGCCAGAAAAGTCACGTACTTGAAATATTTTTAAGTTTCAAGTAGTTGGATTATAAAGCTTATAAATTATTTTTCATCAACATTTTTTATGAAATTAGGATTATTTTCGACTACTTTTTATATGTTTAATCAATGTTTAAAATTTCATTTATATAAGTCTCATATTTTATGTTTTATAGGATATAAAAGTCACATACTTTAAATATTTTTAAGTTTCATGTAGGTGGATTAGAAAGAATACAAATTATTTTTCATCAACTTTTTTTAAGAAATTTAATTTAGTTTCGACTACTTGTTTTATTTTTAATCAATGATTAAAATTTCATTCATATCGGTCATATAGTTTATATTATATAGGCTTGAAAAGTCACTTACTTGAATAAAATATAAATTATGTCGAAATATTTTGTTATATATATATATGTAACTATAAACAAATAATAATAAAACATTAAAATTTTAAATATAAAAAAAAAGTAAATATATTTTTTTATTATTTTAGGGAAAAAGAGGCATCAGAGATGCCGCCTTTGAGGCATATTTTTAAAAATATTTTAAACCTATGATGTTTTTTTTCTTCAAAAAATGTATTAAAAAAATCTCCCCATGTGTGGCTAGATAAGGAGGATTAAGGGGGGGGTAAAGAATAAAAAAATTAAAATAAAATTATAACAAAACAAAATAGTAGAATATATAAATAATACTAAAATATTAATAAAATTTTAATAATAATAATAAAATTAATTATTAAAACAAAATAATTTAATCAAATAATTAAATATTACATAATAATATTAACAAATTATAAACTTAATAAATAAATTTATAAATTTTATAATAATATTAAACAAATTTAATAAATAATAACATTTAATTATCTTTAAAATATAATAACACTAATATTGTTATTAAAATAAATAAATTATAATTTAATTTATAAATAGAATTATTAAAATATTCAATTAAAACAATAAATAATAAATAATAAATATATTAACATTAATAAAAAATAATTAATTAGTTATGGTGCTAGATGAAATAAGCAATTCGAAAGTGGTAATTTTGGGTAATTTGGAGCCTTGACCTTCCCATGGATGTATATACCAAAATAACAAAAAATAATTACCCCAAACATAGAATAAAAAATGAATAGCAAAATAGCTGTGAATATCTTCTCAAAGTACATTGAGTAGATGAAAAATGTTTGGTATGTAAAAATACTTGAATTATCATAAAAATACACTATTCCTTGATAGTAAGAAGATGAGTATCATTGGGTGCATGATGACTTGGAATTCTTGTTTCCATGTCAAGATCACTAATGAAATAAAACATATATTAGTCAATCCACCCCAACCATTAAAACTATAAACTCATATGAAATACATTCCCTAGAATGTTTTTGAAACACTCCCACTACAATATGAAGGTAATTGGAATTTAGGTTGTCATAGCCCCAACTACCACATAAGAATCAATAACATATGACCCATCTATAAAGAAGAAATTCTCACATAGGGCCTCTTAACTGAACACTAGGGTCGGATCGACCATATACCTACTCTAGATTCTATGGTTTGGGAATAATGACCCCGAAATTGGTGGTGGTTCACCTATATTTCTCTTTGAGATTCCACTCCAATAGAATTCCTAGGCTCTCAGGATCCCACACCCTATTCATGTGGTGAATTTTTCTTATGCATCTCCTTGGTTCCCTCACATCATTACTCAAGTAGAACATGATTCCATATCACCATGGCAATAAATAACCATTTTGATAATGGATATTTTGTGATGAATAAAAACCAATACCCAAAACATTGTGGTAAAAATAACCCATATTTCCTCCCTAATTGATGGATAATAAGGATACGGAAGAAATATAATCCTATTGACACCTCCAATATCTGGCATACTGCATGGTGGAGACCCATTGGTGGAATCACCCCACATATTAGGAGTAGTTTTTCATCCTTTCCTTATATTGGGATACTCTTGTAGACATTTTTCATATGGCATTGACCATTCTAGGGAAATCCACTCTCCCTACTCCATGATACATCACTCCAACCTCTCTAGATACCCTTTCAACCCTATTACCACTCTCTATCATCTCAAAAACTATATAGGAAGTTGTTTTCTTATAAGATGGAATGAGAACCCGACAGTCCATAAGGAATGTTGGGTTGACTCTCACTACTTCTAGCACCATTAGTAGAAATCAAAGAGGCCCTCCTCAAAATACAATTATTGATGCACATGGAAATAATCCTTGGCACACTGATCAACTCAAACATGTAGAACATCTACATATATTCCAAGATAATTATAATCGGATTATATGGTAGGACCCCTTAAACATCCAAAAATCATAAACCATTTGGAATTAGTTTAATTAACCCCATACCACCACAATCTCGGGGGGGGGGGGGGGGTGGGGGGAGTCACCTAGACAACTTTCAAGAGCTCATTCAAGGGTTTCAAACAAGATATTTATATTAAATCCAGTGTCCACTCAACTTCTCCCCCACCCTACTATAGGAAATGTTCATGAAGTAATTCCTCAAATATGCCTAGTCACCCAATGTAAAACTTCTTGAAATTATCCTAGTATAATTATGTAAAACTATATGAAAATCATCCTCCTATAATTTTCTAAAACTTCACATGGTAATCCATATTGTATATAGATATACTTAAAAACATCCATGGTCTTATGTGTATAACCATAAAAGGAACATGATTCAACCTTGTTGCACGATGCTAAACTAAAAAACATCACTATTTGTGAATTTATTACTGTAAATGGTATATTTTCATGATAGTTACATGATAAATAACTACATGAAATCATCCTATCCCAATGACATAATACTGCCTGAAACAAATCATCCCATCATAATGCAAAATGGAATAGCATCTTCCATATTTCACAATGGAAAACTACACAACACCTTTTTCCCTAATTGTATACCCCTAAAAGGAACATCTTTCATCCCAAGTACATGATGTTAAATAGAAAAATGTCCATAGTCATATGTGAATGACCCTTAAAAGAAATTAAATAATCATTTATGAATGATTTTATTCTTTTAAGAATATTTGGTCTCATGGGAACATCCATAAAATGAACATCATTTGGTCCAACTTGTTTAGCCATAAACTAAAGATCCTTTGGTATTTCATTAATACCCTCTTTGCAAGATGATGTGATTATTATCCCACTTTATATAATGTGGTCATCATTTTTACCCTATGAACCCATGTTATCTTATAAATCACCTACATATATCTCCATTATGAAATGTTTAATATATGGTGATGTATCTTAAGATTTCTAGATCCCCTATTGATCTATTATTATTTAATTTGAGATATACATCATATTTCATATCCAAATTGGAACCTTTATAGTGAAAATACTTGGATAAATGCACCTACCATCCAACCTAGGTTCATGCCCTCAAGAATAGGTCCTTTATTTATGAATGTAATATTCTATAGTGACAACACATGGAAAATGTTCTCCCCTACCATAAGGATGAATTTACCATAGGGACCATCTCCTATAGTATTCTAATGGAAACCGCATTTAAAACGTGGTCATTAGTAGTCCATAACACATCCAACACTCTATCATTGTAGGTCTATTAGTTCATATTTTGTACATGCTATCTACTACCAAAAAATCAAGTGAAATTCCCATAAATATGATGTCGTTTTTCATTCATCATTCCATATTTTGGATGGTAGTTTCATCATTTTAGAACTAGTTCTTACCCTATTCCCCCACATTGATGTGTCCCCTTGAGGAGATCAATGCACTACTATTAGGCGATCTATTCCCAAAATCTCTACACACTCTCATGTGGTACAAGAAATTTCAAATTTTAACTTGTTTCCCACACTAGGAATGATACATATGGGATTATGAGTCTTTTATAGTTTTCTAGTTAACATAATCATGTTGTGTTCCCATCTAGGGAATGATTGTCAATGTCCTCATTATATAATGTTAACCTATAGGACCACAACCCAGTCATATGGCTTTAAACTGTCAGACATAATCCTAGTTACATAATTTTAAACTCTATGATATAACATCCTTGTATGGTGACATCAAAAATTGGGACAACATCCTAGTAGTGTGAAGTTAAACTGTTTGGAATAATGTTCTAATTTCATGTTGATAAACTATGAGAAAATTTCATTGTTAAATGGAAATATACTATATTACAACCCATCCTCACAATATGATATTAAAAAAATCCAATATAATTTACAAAATAAGTTAAAATACATGGTCTACTTCCTTATCGCTTTATATAAAACTGCATGGTTCTCCAACCCTCTCTTGAGAGGACATTCCATTTTAGTGTCAGTAACCTAACTCACCTCTTTATAGATATACATATGACTTGATTCCCATTGCATGGAATATGTTGGAACATCTAGATATGAAAAAACATGTCTATCATAGTCACTATTGTACTTCATTTTTTGTCCCTTGCGAGTAGGTTTGAATCTTTGTCACTGTTACACCCATTCAATGTTGTCAAACCTTATGTTGTGTAGCCCCAAGTGTGTTGACTTGTCCACGAACACCCCCATTCTATCCTATAAACATCATTTCTTCCTAGATTTAAATACTCACAATCCTTTGGGTCCTAATGGTATCCCCTTTGGTGCTGAAATAAGGAATAATTGTCTCACCGCCCATCTAAGGTACAGACCACCATGGGATTCATGAAACAAGTGATGGTTCTCATGCTTCAAAATTGGGAAATGGTTGATCTAAAATGCAATCATCCAATCCTTGATAGTTGGGGTTATGGAACTTAATTTTCAAGAATTTTTGTAGTCATATATCTCATATTGGTTTCCTTCTTTGTAATTTTGGTATTGGAATTCATGATTTACATCTTTTCCACCATTCATTTCTCCAGGGTTGTTTTTACACCCTTATTGTTTCCTCTTCAAGATTTTTTAAACTTATATTAAGTACGTCAATATCTCTACAACCCTTCTAGGTAAACTTCTATTTTCCCATATCCTATATTCCCATCTGATAAGATGGGTCCCACACCACTCCATGTTTCCCACGTCTATAATGGCTCACGTGGGCTTAAAAATCATGGTGGGTCCACCCCAACAAGATTAAGATTCATAATATTCCCCAAATAGGAGATCCCTTCGATCCAAGCATCAATACCTTAAACTATATGTAGGTATTTCTTGATACGTTCATTAGATTCATGGCCTCTTTCTCCCTCCATCCATGTTGGGTTCCCACTCTATTTTTCATCATAGGACCTTCTCTAAAGAACCCATTTTAGTCTGATATATATGAAAATAAAATAGAATAAAATCCAATGGTCCAAGATCCATGACCATAAAATGGTAGTGTCCCACACATTCCAAGAAATATAAAAATAAAATTTGATCAATGGTCCATACATAAGAACCTATGTGTGTTCCCCTTTATTTGTCGGATCACATATATAAGAGATAAGATTATTGATCCCCTCTTCCTTTCAGTTAATGTCGAGTATGATCCAGTCTAATTAGATATGTCATATCACTCTTCTTGTCCATAATCTTTGAACATATAATATCTATAACTATTTGATCAATGAATTATGGAGGTGAAAAATATGTGATTGGTTCATTCACTAAACCCATATATTGATTGTATACTAATAAATTAAGTTCATGTTGGTGGAGCACCTAAAGTATTTTCATTTATTCACAATGGGTTCACATTACATTAAATGTTGAAAAACTAATGTCCCCATTTTTAATCATAAACACATGAAATTAAGATACATTTTATTTTTCACATAAAAACAATAAAAATAGTATGACACCCTGATCCCACAATTGATTTGATTCATGTCTTCCAGGAAAAAATAAACTACAACACCACTTTCTATAACTACTTGTGATTTATTCCAATTTCATGGGATACACATGGAATCATGGATAACTTATCTTCAGATGATGAATAAGTTTCCTATCACTCATTCATTATTTTATAAATTTTCATTCTATTGTAAAAATGTTGTTCCGCAAAATTTATTGGGATGGATTTTCACTTAAATGAATGTGGTATACGCATTATGTCCTTAAACTATGAACAACCCTTCTGAGGGAATGTTTACGTGGATATGTGCCTCACATTCCCTCCATTCATTTCATGTTCATGTTTTATATCATCCCAAACATACTATTTTATTACAACATTGGTCAATAAAATTTGACCTTAAAATGTGTTCCATGGTCTAAGATTTTTGTGTATAAACTTAACACCCCTTATTCTATCGAGAGAGTGAATTATAAAACTAGGATTCACTTTTCTATAATTCATTTCAGGTTTCTTCTTTCTAATTTTTTATATACCATCTCAAAAAAAATTATGTCCAATATATGTGACTTTAAAATACAAACATATATTTTTGAAACTGTATGACCTTGAACTCCACCCCACAGTTGTCCAACGGACATGACCCTAGACATCCCATGGTAAAAGGTATAAATTCCAATCTGGTTGAAAACATATAAAATCAATATGATAATAAAAATAGATCTTAAATATATAAGTTATCCCTATGAATTATAAAATTTAAAAAGAAAAATTTTGAATGGACCAGTGTATGTGAGAACCATCATCAGACCTCGTAAAAACCCTAAGTATGCTTTTCGAACCCACGAATTCTGGAAATAGTGAAATCAAACCCTCATCAAATTTATTTCTCTCTTTATCATTACTGAATGATGATAAACTAAATGGTAGTCTCCCCATATCAAGAATAAAAACACAATACCTTTAGTGTAATAGCCCTAAACCCTCACTTCCAAATTCAATACTAAAGATCATCTTTTATATTTTCTATCTTGATAGTGATAAACGTGAACCAATTTTCTACATCAAAACGTTTCAGAATCAAAGGGATATTTTGGATCATGTACAGACCCAAGGACCATTTAGATTTATTGTTTTATGGAATTAGGAAAAACTTTTAAATAATAACTTATATATATGAATAACTATTTCATAAAAATATAATTCCTCTTCCACTATGTTCTTCACATATTTTATACTGTATAGGTGATATTTTCTTAAACCCATTTCTTTATTACCTTGGTAAATGGAAAACATAAGGATGGTGGGATAAAATTTTTCATAAGGTTTATATATTGTAGAAATTTCCAAGATAAAATATGGTGTAATCTATATGACATGGAAAATAATTGAAAACCCGTGAAATTTAATCAATATAATTTTCATAATGAATAATATTTAAAGAATAAATGATGATTTAACACTTACATATAAATAATCACATGAGATAGAAATTTATACAATGATATCATAACTATTAAAATAAAAACCCATACATCAATGCCTGATTTCATAATGATGGAATTGATAATATCAAACACCATCAACAAAATATTAAGGGATACTACGAATACATCTAATATAAATGGGTAAGGACTTAGCCAAATACCCAAAATAGTCTGTCTTATGATACATATTAATTCATTGAGGATCTCAAATATGACCTTTACATCTCCCACTATTTAATATGAATTCATCATATGAATGGGTAGAATAACAATTAAATTTATAATTAAATTAAAATTTTGTATTGAAAGAATTGAATATGGGATGATAATATTTCCCCTATCAAACTGATCATATAGAATCTAGACAATTAATATAGATAATATCATCACAATATTATCCCTAGTTGAGTATAAGAAAAACTTGGGGTATTTTCAATAATTAATTGAAATACCATAAACATATTTTCAAAAACAATCTTGAAGAAAATACATTTTTAATTTTAAAAAAATTTAAAAAAATTTCCAAAAAAAATTTAAAATAAATTTTTTGAAAATAATCATATAATTATTTAAAGTATGTTTAAATTCATTTTATTTTCAATATGGAATTAAATTCAATTCTTGATCTTTACATTAAAAGAAAGATTTCATTCATATTTTTAGTGAATAAACAAAAAGTACCTCATTTGAGAAGATGTAACGAATATTCTATTTAAATAATTTTTGATGAATTAAAACATGTTTCAAAATGCCTTTAATAAATCATTGGATAATAGTGAAAACATTTTGTAAGATAGTTTATGGAAAAATTGACATGTTAGAAAAATACTCTTGATCGAATAGAAAACAATGTCATTTTTTTTATTTTTTAAGATACCTTGGTCATATAAATTAATAAAAATAAAGGAAAACTAATAATTTTTAAAAATAATAATAGGATATTAATAAATATTGGGATTATTATACAATGATAAAATAAATCACCCATAAGAGACATAAAAATAAATAATCATTAATAATGATGACATTTTGATATAAACCCTTACCACTTTTTTTTACTTTTGAATCACAATCCCCGTTAAATAAATAACATTGAGTGGATATTTAAATACAATGAAAATAAATTTAATCATGATATATCAAATTATAGGGTCATTATATACACTACATTAATGAATAATGTGGTGGATACAATATATGCCTCATCAGAAAAAAATCAAGATGATAAACCATTACAAAGATCGTATCAACAAAGTGATAACTAATAAATGATGTGTCTTTGTGTAAAAAATTTAAATCAAAATAAATCAAGTGAAAAAGGAAAAACAAAATCATAGGTATTTTATCACATAATTAAGGAATAATATATTCAATGTAGTTAAATTATAACATAATTAATGGAAATTGAGTTCAGAAACCCCTTACATCAGGTCCGAATCATTACATAAATTATTTACCTTCTAGAATAATAAACATGTGTTAATTATTTAATATATTAATAGAAATTTTCATTTTAATTATTAATTTTTTATATTTAATACTTATCTATATTCAATTACTTATTTATTTAATTTCATGCAGATATTTGGATGATATTCAGCTTATATGTCCAAAGTGACATTGGTTTTTTAATTAAGGTCAAAGTGTTTATTATTCAATCATATTCATAATAATAATAATCAAATTTTTTTCATTTTAATTAATAAATTATACATTTATAATGAACCTTTAATCATTGTTATATAAAAATAACTCCATTAAAATCATTGAGATGGTAAGCCATACATACATGTGAGTAACGTTTAAATTTTTCAATGATCACGATGTAAAGAAGGTAAGTTCTATTTTATATTTATATAATTATAATGATAATAAATACCATATTATTTATTTAAATAAACTTATATATATCTTCCATGTGATGTGGTGATGGAAAATGAAGTGAATCATTTCTTGGAGGTGGTAGTCCACAAGTACACACGAACAACATCGTCATCTTTCAACAAATGGAAATATAAGATTTGTTTTCACATAATTTATTTTTTGAATTGAAATTATATTATTAATATCATATATAAATATTTAATATATCATTATAACTAGTTGGGATAGGAGTGTATGGAAAATGAATTACATCAGATCACGAGGCGGTAGTCCTCCGTACACACTAATAACAATTTCGTTCAACATTTTATAATATAGGGTTTAAATACGGGTTATTCAATAAACATAATAGAATATTTATATATATATATTTAACATAATTGTATTATTAGTTTAAAATGTTTTAAAAATAAATACTGGAGGTATAATAAGAAATAGATGTAAAACATTTGGTAGAAACCTATATCTATTCTTCATATAACCTACATTGATTGACGCATTAGTCCTAGTAATGTTTCATTTAGAAAAAAACAACATATCTATAATATTTAGAAGATATTTTTAAGTGATTTTGATAGGTATTAGTTGATTATAAAATCTTTTTATGTTCTTGTAAAATAGGAGAGGATGATCCCATTTATAATACATGATAGGGGTACTGTTGGAATTTCATAAATTATTAAATTAATATAAAATAAATTTAATTATAAAATTGAAGAAAATATATATGATTTAAAGTTAAGACGATTATGAGTCAAAATACTCTCATATATTAAAATTTTGACAAGTTTATGTGATGTTTTCATCATTATAATTTGGGTTTAAACCCCTGATAAGCCTTTTGACAATTATCGCGGTAATAATGTATTTTTTTATGATTTATGGGTCAATGAAGTTATTATAAAAGTGGAATTTTCCAATAAATATACCATGGTTTTCGTTTTAAAAAATAATCCAATCACAAGGAAAAAGTTATTTTTTTAAAATTTTAAATAATTTAATAAATTATTATTATATATAAAATATCCATAATGTAATATTCGGAACTACATTAAAAATTATAATATAACATGTTTATAACTCATTTAAAATGGTCTAAAAAGAATATGGATTACATGATAAGTATTTTATGGGATTAATATAATCATACAATAAAAGTTTGACATGTTTTGATGTCATTTTAAACTCTATCATTTAGAATAACCCCTTGGTTAACAAATTTTAGTCGTAACCATGTTAATGAATTTTTCAATATTATGGGTTATTATTTAACATATAATTTGAAACTTCTCCCACAAATTGATACAGTATGAATTCATTTATATTTTCATTATAATTTTCCTATTGACATATTTTCTAGATTTGTAAATAATTTAATAAAATATCATTAATGTGATTTTTGACAGTATTAATTTATTTTATCTCCGAAAACAACATAAAAATAATTAAAATAAAATATAAACCACTAATAAATCCATAATAAGTTAAAAAAAATTATGTAACATTATTATACATTAAAAATATACCACTTCTAATTTTCTAGAATCATTTATTTTAGTTTTCTTTTAATTTAATAATTACGGTGATAGTGGAGGGCCAAAATAGGCTCACCTCCTTCCCCAAAAAATACCTGGATTGATCCACCTATATTATATCTGATCACACTTAACTACTATGATGGTTCATTACTAAAATAGACTTACCTCACCATATAGGGAACACATCCTTGATGATACATCTTTAGTAGAATAGATGTGGAACCCTTGTTTCTGACATGGTCAATTGTTATCCTCAACCCACCAAACTTCATTCATCAGTAAAAACATATGAGTATGAAATATACCTATATAAACATTACAATAACTCATATTTAATTATTAAATATTTTTTTATAACCTATTATATCCTACACAATGGTAGGGATTATGAATCCCATTGAATTTTGATATCCTATTTCCAAAAACCATGGGTTTTAGAGGTTTTCAATGAAACATTCAAATCCTAACCCTTCACCCCATGTTTGGAACTCTAATAGAAATGATAATACTATTATTATTCTCTTATTTCTCCCATATATTGTGACTAATTTTGGTTTAATTTTTTATATTTTGGTGTCTTTTAATATTATGGAGTGGAAGAAATAACATGAGTAATTCAGTTTAATTTCATGTTTATTAAACTAAATAGAAGGACATTGAGTATGGTCATCCATATATTAGATCATATCCCTTAAATTAATAAAAAACACTTACGTATTGTCCTTGATTTTGGATCTATCGAGATAATATATTCTCATATAAGTAAGCCCATGGAACTACAAAACCTGGCTAGTTACATGAGCTCCTCCTTTTCCCAAGGAAACACTTCAACCATCCAAACACATAAACTTCAATGTATAGATTCAGAATAAAATATTTGGGACGTATTCAAAGATTTTTTAACCCATTATATTTTAATTTTGACCTCCATGTGACAGAAAATATCCATCCTGGTTGAAAATATGGCTCACTATAGGTGCACATAATATTCTAGATGGGAAAACTCTGACTAAGCCACCGAAAGAGAGGAAACACCTAAAAATTAGGACACATAAAATGGAAGGAAACCCTAAATCCATTCTATATGCATCATTTATACTATTAAATATCTATCCCAATCATGAAGTACAAGATATTCTACTCCACAAAACCCAAGATTCCATAACTAGTGGTGGTGAGATCTTATTCGACCTAACACCTCTTCTATTGGTGTTTCAGTGGTAATTTTCAAACATAATTCCATACCATATATTGTATCACCCAATTATCTATGGACACATATAGACTTGGGCTGTCAATTTCTTCTAGGGCATGCTCATATTCTGGGAAGGACATAAATACCTCCATTATAGGATCACCCATTAAAAAAAATGAGGGTTGATGTCGATATCATGTTGCATCACATATTTAACTTCTAGTACAAAGGATTCCTATTCTATTCCAATAATAGTAGAATGTGATGGATTTTAAAGTTCTACATGGGATATATCAATGGCCCCATCCTGTATTATGCGACTCTCCTAATATTTCCTCTCTATAAAACACAACAGTTCCATTTTCATCCCGGGATTTTGGTGTCATACACTTTGCCTCATCCTTAGAAGACATCCCCACCTTGGGGATCGCAACAGCCTCCTTAAGGTATTCATCCTAAGAGATTTTCTTAGATATAATGGTCTCTTCATTCATCCCCATCAATTGTCCAACTTGGGTGGACACTATAATATACATGGAATCAGTGTGGCTAGGAATAAACTTAGGTTTTTGACTCCCTAAGGCAGGGTGAACTACCATTGCAAAGGAATGTTACTGGAATAAAAATCATATAAGTCAAGTAAAAACCGAACGAGGTGAGATGTATTAAACAAGATGTAAAGGGATGAAAGGTTGAAGTGTCACACAAATTCAATGGCAGTTTTCCTAGGAATACTATAAGGTTAAACACTATATATTTAGCTATGGCTGATCTAATACCCCACACCATCCAGTATGTTTATATTTGGGATGTTCGATGAAATATCTGATAATTATGGAATCTAGAAATCAACATGCACTTCAAAAACAATAAAGGGATTCCTTCTAGTTATATGCATTTTTTTCTATTATAAGGATGAAAACATTAAAGAAAAAATAAAATTATATGTTTATCTAAAATTGGTATAATTATTAGATTCTAACATTTTATCTCATGGCAATCTTTCCCATCACATAGAAAATATAATACATCTCTTGGGTGGGTTGACCACCATCGACCACAGCATTTGGGTGATGCGTCTATTTTAACCTATCGACTCTTGGTACCTACTCAACCATCCTTAGAGATTCATCATGAACATTTCATGCTCCTATACTTATTGGTTCCTATATATATCAAAGGATATGAGTTAGTAAAGCCCAATGGGGTTACACTTATCATAATATTTCTGAACTGATTGCCATACCTCTTCACTAAAAATTCCTTCTATTTTAGGGGAGTGTCAATGGGCATCACCTCCCAGTGCTCTTCATTAGTTGGTCCATCCCCAACAACTCCTTTAGAATATCATCATTCACATAGATCTATAGGTTATGTAATGTCCAACATAACCTTACCTTGATCTGTCAAGGTTTTTTTATTCTATAGAGTTTATAACATTCATCTAATCTTGAAGGTATTTTATATCCTCTATTAAGGAATCTAGGAATCCATCCCCAGAATGGAAAAGTTATAGAAGAAGTATCACATCGATATAATTAAACTTTAGTACACCATATAGGATATTTAACACCTAATTATGGCCCAATTCTATTATAACTAAACTTTTTGTAATTTGATATTTTAATATATGTTTATGTATATCGAGATTGTTCATTAGAGTTAGTAAAATATTTGTGTGACAGACGACCCAAAAATTAATATATTGAAAATATTAATTAATATTAAAGAACTTGTACACATATTTTTAGGATAAATGATTTTTACATTGATCAAGATATCATATTGGAAGTTTGAGACCATTTTTGTTTCCTGAATGTTATGTTTACCTTCAGAATGACATAAATTTGGCAACATTAGGTGTCCGATTAAAGGAAACCATTAGCGGGTTCATTATGTGAACTAATTATTTTTTTAATTTAATTATTTTATTTTTTTACTACACCTAACTCCATCTATTCATATATTATAAATCTAGAAAAATCATTAGGGTTATCCACATAACCATGGACGATTTTATAGGATGAGGAGAGAATTGGTTTTCATAACATGTGAATGTCATTCATGAACTAGTAGACCTTGAGAGTTGTAAGATAAAAAATAAACAAATCATGACTCTCCTTTATCTCTAACATTTTCGTTCTTCACCAATTATCAATATATTCTTATGTTAAGGCTAATTGTTTAATTTATTTCCACCCTTTTGATTAAATATCCATGTATTGATTTTATATTTTATTATGTATTATGGAAATTTAAAATCTTTGTATGAGAACTTATTTAATTGGAGTTCTTAGAAAAAACTATTTATTTACCCATTGTGCCTCATTTTCAATCATGGATTCAGAATTTTTATTTGGAATTATCTAGGATCAAATCACCCAATTATGATCTTAAATTGTTATTAAGCTTTTTCCCACCACCATTCTTCGTTTTATATAAAATTTTACCCTTAGGATACGATTTCAAATTTTTGGGCATGATATGAGTGAGATCGAACCCTTGAATTTATCTTGCATGTGTTAACGATTTACATATTAGAGTTTTCTATATGGATTGATGTTTTTTGTTGGGTTGGTGTGATGGAATCAAGGATCTGGACCCCAAACAACAACAAGATGAGTAGTGGCTAACCCATGGGAGAATAGAGTTGCATGTTTTATTTTTACTAGAGGCTAGAAAATGATGACTGGAGGCCCCAATTATATTATATAAGATTTTAGATTTTAAAATGGTTCTTCAAGTAGTGAATTGGGTGGATCAATGGTCCCACATTTATACAATGATTTTCTTGAAATTTCAAATTTACATGGTGTGTAGTTCATATGAACCCACACCATGTGTCCCCCTTGGCATCTTTGATGTTGTTCCAGAAAAAGGTGTACTGGAGTTTCAATATATGTGTTGACTAACATTTCCTAAATCCAGTAATAATCAAGAATAATTAAAAAATTTATAAGGATTAAAAACCTTTTTGATCAATTTAATAGAACAACTTAGTTCCCAAAAATTGATCACAAGTCCTTTTACCATCAATTTAGGGTTTTCGGGGATGATATTATGAGGGAAAAAAATTTATATCACTATGGACACTCTAATTTCATAGAGTTTACATTCAATATGAATAATTATCTTATTGTGTTCATTTATATTATGAACCTGATCAAACAAACATATATTGATTTATTCTTAATATTCTACAATGATGAAAATATCATATACTCTATGTCTATGTAGGAGAATATATATAATTTAAATATGTACCTAGACATATATAGTGATAAAATGATTTATGGTAAGCACTAGAAGTGTCATTTTAGCATATTTTAGGTTCTTTTACTATGAAATGTAATCTAAAATCTTGGTTTAATTATAGATATGGTGAATATTAATTCCGTTTATTTCTTGGGAATGACCCAAGTGTTTGTTAGAGGTGTGGAGTATTCTTTGATTGGTAATGTATTACTATAGGTTCATGACAAAAAATTCTAGTATAGCATCCCTTTTGAATTTTTAACATGGAAAGTGAATCCATTTTCTTGAATAGAGTATTTATAGAGATCCTTCAAGAAAATGAGTTATAGGATTACTAGTAATCGTGTTCTAAGATAACAAAAATACTTTATTGAGCATGTGGTGTTTTGTGATGCATCTCGATATGAGCTGTATTATGTTTTACATAGAGTTAGGTAGTGATAACTTATTGGTCAATGAATTTTAGATTCTATTAGATTAATTAAAAGAATAATGAATTATAGTTAGTACTACTAGTCTTTTCTCTAAGGATGGGGATTTATTATATTCCAACAGAGCATTTAATCGTTTAAACCGACCACTAGAGTCTCATGTGCAACTTCCATTAGATAAAATTCAACCTGAGAAAAAATATTTGGTTGTTGTTCATATATTAATAAGACATTGAGATAGTCTATACACCAATGAAGGAGAAATATGGTATCTGATTTTCGTATCTATGAATCCCATTCTCACATCTTGGATGAGGCTTTAGAGTAGTTGGCTTTGTTGGAGCTAACCATGTTGGAAGAGAGGGATGAACATACATAAATTCGATGGTGATGAATCATCCACATATTTAGTATGTGAGAGATTAATAGCTAGTATACATATAATTTTAGGTTCTATATGATATGATATCCTTGGGAGATACACTAGAATAATTTATTGTATTGGAAACTGTCATTATTTTCATAGGACGGATGGCAGTTCCTGTCATGTTGCAAGAGGAAGCATTGAGGGAGTTTTATACTTCCCCTTTGATGTAAATAAGGTTGAGTAAAATATTTAAAATGAAATTTGGTGGATATTTTGGTGGGTTTTCATGAGGCATATAATTACTAATTTTAATTCTATTTGTATCCTATGTCACCAGTTAAAGGTGGCACATCTGGTTCCAACATGATCGAGTCAACCCTTAGGATCCGGGAATGGAATAGGAATGGTGTATCAATGGATTTTCAATCAGGGATTCTAGAATTTTATATAGGGATTTATGGGTGACTATTAACTAACATATCATGTTTCTACACTATTTTGGTTAGGGAGAAGACTTTTTTCAATAGTTTAGGGTAGTTGTACGTGCAGGATATCATTCTACATAAAAGGGGTACCCATGATAATTAAATAAGAACATGATGATTGTTTTAAATGATGGTTTTGGGGGGGTCTATGAGGATTTTGGTATCTAGTTATCAAATTGAATAGAGTTAAACCCCCATATGGATGGATAATATGAGCATACAATCCATGTTTTGGAGGACATGTTGAGATCTTGTGTGTTAGTCTTTGACTGAAGTTGGGATAATCACATTCCATTATTATTGATTTTCTATAACAATATTTATAACTCTAACATTTATATATACCCTTTTTATTTATTGCATGGGATAAAATTTAGTTCAATTTAGTTCTATAATTTCATTATCTCTACCTCTCTTGTTGAGACAGAGTTGGTTTTAGAAACAATAGAGCTGGTTTCATTTATCTTTGAATATATCAGGAGAACCTGGAGCCGATAGAAATATTACACTAAATGATTTTTGAGTCCATTAGATTTCATGAAGGGATAACATGTTTTCTTGAGACATACACCATGATGACATTGTGGAAATTTGGACAGGGATGAAAGATATCCATGAGTTTCATCGGGCCGTTCTAGACTCAGTGGAGGGATCGAGAGTTTTCTTACCACCCGGAACCCTAAATTATAGACTGGATGAATGTCATCTTATATCATTAATAGTTGAGAAGATACAGGTTTTATATAACACACATTATTTATTTGGGTTATCTAGTTATCAAGTACAGAGCCACATTCTTGTAGGAACATTTTCTTCTCCTTGTATTAAATGACATGAAAAGTTCTACGAGCCATCGATGGGGTTCATAGGGTGTGAGATAATTAAGTTAGTTGGATCCCACCCGGGTGTTCCATAATAATTCTCTATATAATAATATGAACATGCACAAATTTAATGAAAATAATGCATGATTTTTTTATAGTTTTTATATCAAAATCATGGAAAATATTTAATTTTCCATTTTCCCAAATTTCCAAAATAAGATAGGTAAAAATAGATTCAAATTTTTAACATATATCTAATCAGAAGGAATCATATATCACATATCATATCATATCACATAAGTACAATCTAAAATAGTTATAGCCAAATAATAGATAACATAACACCAATTATCACTATAGGTGAGGCAAGAAAGCTACTTATACCAAAATCAATTACTAGTGGACAATGATTTCTTTATTACACATGCCAAATGAGTAGAGAAACACCCCATCAGTGAATCCCCCAAAAATATAAATATCAATTACCTAGATAAATGGTTATAGGTAATGGAGTAATACCCCATGAGTAAACCCCTTGATAACACATAGATGATGAAAATAAGATAAAACTTCAACCTAAGCACCCAATGCTTCTCACGTGATCTATTTCCAAAAACCATTCATAAAAAACATAGATTAACAACTATTTCAGAAATATATTTCTCAATGCTTTGAAAATACCCTTTTATTTTACCAAAGTCAGTGAAAACCCATTTTTTATAAATTTTTTTCTAGAAACACAATTTAATCAAACAAATTTCCATTTCATTTATAATAAAAAAATATAAAACTAGAGCAATGATGTTTGTCCAATATATACTAGATACGGAACCACATACCTCAAAATCATGTTTCACATTCCAACAATATTTTCCACCAATAAGAATGTACACAAATACAACAATAAAGGTTCTAGGTTCAATAAACACAGCTCATAATTAATTAATTTTATCAAAAGTGTCGGTAGAGAGAATATATCAAAAAATTCATTAATAAACACTCACATCACACCACAGATAACACTAGAGAAAATCTCAAGAGGAAGGAATAATGATTTATCTAGAATTAATGAATATGAATCTACTAAATATATCAATAAATCTATAGCAACAACATAACAGTGCTACCACGATAAAAGGAAAAAAGAAAAAGGTGGAGTAATAAGTAGGAGAAACACACCACAACTAAAATGATGATTAATCAATAAAAAATGATCTACATAGATTGGAGGTATACAAAATTAAATTTTAGATATCCTAGGATGAGATGGAAGCGAGCTATAGTTTAATGAAAAACACATTAGCCTTTCAGTACCCTAAAATCCAAACTCGTGAGATTTACGAAGTGTGAATCTTTTTTTCAATGTCGTGCAATCCATGAAACCCAAATACACTTGAAAAAATACCTTTTATTAAAATACATATTTTTAATATTAAATGATTTGTAATTTATATTCTTGGTGTCTAATCTTCATCTTATTTAGAAACACATGTCATCATCTCGACACTCAATACATGATTTGTAAATATCTAACACAATGTATAAACCTCTCTTGACATTTAAGTAGTTCATGATCTAAACTGAGCTCAAAATATCTTCATGATTACCAATAATTGATTTGTAAACACATTAAATGACATATATTGCCCATTTTTATAGAAAAAAAATTGTTTTTATAAAAACCTCAAAATAACTCAAGTAGTCTCCGAACTCAGGGAGCACCCTACAATGTCTTTAAAATATTTATTCCCAAACTCCATTAATTGAAACAAACATATCTCTAGGAACATTATTTCACTTTCTATATCAAATTATATCCATCCTTAAGAGTCTTAAAACACACCCATATAAAAATGAAAATGCTAAGATATAAGATAAATACCTAAAAATGGGTAACATGACATTACAAACTCCCCACGATAAGACTTTTTTCTCCAATGAAAATCATGTGGATGAATGATTTTTGGAAAAGGGTTGAGGATAATTATCCCTAATAAATGAATCTCTATATATTGTCTCATGACATTCTAATCCATGTGTCTATAAAACTCTAACCAATGTAATTAACTTCCCACAAAATAATTTCACTTGTGAGTTATTGATCTCCCCAGGCTGCTCCAGAACAGAAACATCTGCCACAAAAATCAATATCTTACAATCTCAAAACATGGGAGGGATCATTATGGTATTTCTAGAGAAAAAATATATGGAAATCACCATGGGTTCAATTCAACTGAATCATAAATTCCAATTGATAATAAACCTCTCCAAGATGTCTAGTAATGTAACATAGTAGTTAATGATTGAATGAGTATTTTTCATATTTATTAATATTTAATAATTAGATAATAATATTTTCATAATAAGGGACTATATTTATAATAGCATACCAGACATGCAACAAGGTTTATCTCGGAACTCTTATATTGCAGGCAATATTGAGTTATACTAAAAAATAATATATTATTAATATTATTATTTTTAGTGTTATTTATCTCATAGTCGTTGTATCTGTGGGAATGAATAGAAAATAAAGAATAATGGATTCATACAAAAAAATGGTTCCTAACTCTATGTCTAGATACTCATCCATGCATATCTGAAGACCAACTCAAATCTCTTGTATAAGGCCATTACCATTTTCGTGACCTGCAACCACGAAATCATCTCATTACCCAATGAATTACCATGTAAGGTGTGACTATAAATCAGAAGGCCACCACCAACAGTGTGTACAAAATATCTAGTCTAGACATATAGTGCATGTAAGTACTAAATAAATGAAAATAGAAACAATTAAAAACTTAGGTTCTATTAGGTAAAAATATTCTCGTTAACCATTTCCATCATTATTTACATTTTCATTACTTATACCTTCTTCATTACTAAATTCATCTCCATCACATGTTCCTTGGGTTAAGCATTTACCCCATTTACACAATGGCCTAATTTGGCCAATTATCATGAATAAGGTAATAAGTCATGTTCTCTATCACACTAGAGGTAAAAATTTCGTCAAAAATAACATCACACATATAATAGAGCCTTAGTCCATGTAGTATCATCAAATGAAACTGTTAGGGGCATAGACCCATGGTACCCTTCCCTAACTCGTGCATTATAGGGGTTTGGTTTAGAGCCTCTGTTTTAACCAATACATGGACATAAATCCTCAATTAAAATACCCCACAACTAAAAATTCATGTACACATACTTATTTATCAATTAACTACATGTACCGTATCAAAAACCATATATATTCAATAGAAAATTCATATTTATTCACAAATAACTTAATATAAAGCCTTTTCCCATTATTACATTTACAATTTATATCACATAGACCATTTAATCTCTTCCACTTTTCACACCTTAACCCATTCAACATATTCAATAATTTCTATACATCATTCTATTTAACATAATTCATTAGTTCACATGCATTATCCCATTTACACAATTCAAATTAAAAACTCAAAAGTCATTTGACCCGTTCTATTTATTCCATTTAATACTTTTCACATTTATCTAAACAACCCCTTATGAAATTTCTAATGACTAGACATGAATAACATTAATACCTTTTTTATATAATTTAAAATAACATGTCAACACATTTATTATGGCCTCTATTTCAACTCAATTGAAATTTGTGATTTAACATTGAAATTTTCCAAGTTCGGTAATATTAGCACACCTCATGGGTATCCCTAAACTAGTTTTTTCAACCTCAACACATCCCATATGGATCATGAGGGGTTCAATTTTTCATTTATCAAACTATTATACCAAATCATACTAAAGGAATAAAATACACATCAAGAGGTATGAAATAGCAAAACCACACATGAAAAAATCTATAATAAGGCTATGGGATATAATTTTTAGACCACCTACATTGAAGCTGTAGATGAACAGTCTCTTAACATTATACATAGATCTGGATTCAAACACACCTCTAATACCCAACATACGATCCAGTCGAAAAAAGTGGGATTTATGGATTTGAAAGAATAACAACAAAATCACAAACTCTAATCTAGAAAAGAGATGAAATAGAAATGTTAGACTCACCTTGAGCTTCGATATGCACCCAACGTCACTCCAAATTGCCTAAAAATGACGAAGATAAACCCTTGGAATGATTTGGGAGATTTTTTTCATCAACAGGTATTATAGACAAGAAATGGGGAGATATATCTTATAGAATACTTAAAATCATGAGGGGGGAATATGGTAAATGCTCACTTTTCAATGAGGCACACCATTTGGATACATGGTTTATCAAACAATGCACCAACCGTGTTCCAACCTCTATCCAAGATTTTCCAAATCACACGGTTACCTAGTAATATCACTTAGTTTTAAAAATAATGTTCCAACCATGAAACCTTACTCTATCCAAGGATGCATGGTCTAGCTCTCCAACTCGCACGGCTTACAATAATCATGATCTAATAGTGAACCTTGCACATTATAGCCCGATTTCCCTTTCATTCATGTCTTATACACCCGAAACACACCCAAGCTTCCTCATACACCCGGTAAACATTTATTTATCAGAATTTATGGTCTTTAAACGATAATTTAATAAAAAAACATACTTCCAATAATCCCATTATATTACAAATAGGAATGAACTAAAGATAATTTACACGATTCACTCACTACCATTTAGTGATTAACTAATAACAAAATATTTTAATAGAGATATATTTTCAATGAATCATATACTTTTTGATGTAATTTTATGTGGTTTTAAAGTGGAAATGAATCTGATTTTTTAAAATTCACACACTATAAACATGGAACACAACACTTAGTAGTTTGGTTTTAGATATACTATGTTTGTTAGAGGACAATATGAGGTGTTTAGTTATAATTTATAGAAGAAGGTGGACATGATATTTTATGAGGTATGTATACATATCTAAAAAAATAAACATTACCATCATTAATCCTGAAAACTTATATCAATATATTATGACATTTATGCAATTAAAAATCACTATTTTGACCAATACTCCAAATTAAGGGACCCTCTCTCATTTTTTTGAGGAAATATTTCCAATTTTCACATAAAAATATCCATTTAATTAAGAACCACTAAATCCTTACATTTATAGATGGAATGAAGACTAATAATATAGTACATTTGGAATTATAAACATACTCAATAGTCCTAGTACCCATTTGGTTATGGTAGTAAACCAATAACACTACCCTAAAACCCTCAATCACCATAAATCCCATTAAAAGTACACACTAAAATACATGATCCAAGGTTAGTAATATTATTGATCAATAACTATATAGTGGTTGATATATAACCCACCCAACATTTCCTAGGGTTATGAACCACAATCACTAAGAGTCACCCTTATCATATCCACATGGATGTTTGGGAGAGTAAGTGATGTATGAGGTGTTTTTAATGAATAAAACATTGTAATGCACAAAATATCATGATATAACTAATATTTTTTAGAGGATATGATTAAAATATCAATGATATTTTAGTTTTTATAGAACAGATAAGTATTATAGGGGGTGTTTATATTGGGGTTTTAAGTCAAATTATCTATTCATGAATTCATCAGTTCTCTTATAGCATAATCACTCAATTATATTAAGCACTCTATCAGGGTACTCTTAAAATTTGTCCTATAATCATATTTCATTTTAAGGTTACCTATGATAATATCACTAAGATTATTATGTTTTTTATTCCAATGATTAGTTTATTCCTTTTTCTCTAATTAAAATATCACTCTTCAGATAATTTAGTTTTTACATTAAGTGTTTAGGTTTAATTTCATCCTTTGATTCTTAAAGTAATCCTATAAGGTCATATAATATTTAATAAATCTATATATGAATATTGAATAAAATAATAAAGTGATCATTTAGTTTAATCAAACTATTATAAATAGACAATAGATACAACTCTCTCTAACCCCACTATTTTTTTATCCAAACATGATAATGAAAAAAAATCAAGATAATGGAATAATAAGTTGTAATTTATTGGAGAATGTAAATAATTATTATTCTTATTGGTTTTTATTTTTTTCAACCCTCTCTAATAAAATTTATGATCAATATATTTATTTCCATAAGTCCTTTATTATATTTTACTAATCTAGTCTATATAAATACATAATATTTCCATGATCATTCCACATTGATATACATGAAAGTATATCTATATATTTGGATAAAAACAATCATTTAACATTGGGTAGGAACTACTACCTTTTCCAAGTTGACCAGTTTATCTCTCCAATGGATTACCTTCAATTATTTCAACTTGTTATTTCATTTTCTAATTTGGTTAGATAGATTTGTATGAGTACCAAACTCTTATATCAAAATTTTATATATAATTCCCATAGAAACATAATAGATCAATGGATACCATTTCTTGATCTATAGCCTTTAATTCAAATTTATTAATTTATAGTATTTTTCTACATATTTTAGGATCCATGATGAAATATTGTCATTTTAAAACATTTAATAAAAAAATTAAAACAACATTTGAAACTAAATCCCTAAGCATGTGTTAGACACAATTTATCATTCATTGACACTCTGCATGATGTTGGATCAATAATTTAATATCAATATGGTGGGATATAGGCTACCTTATAGTTGTAAAATATAATATATTGATTTCTAGAATTTCATTAGAGTGTGAATCTATTAACAAGATGTATCATCGATAAATTTTTCATAGATGTAGCCTAAAAATTTGATGTTGTTTTAATTGGATTTTGAATTTATTATCATTATAATTTTTTTTATGATTCTGACCAAAACGGTTTTTGTCACTTTTATTACATTGTCTCATGTTTTTAATGAGAATTGTCACCCATAAGTATATTGGGAATTGTATGACTTAAATTTTGACTTCTACAAGGATTGGTAGAAGAATCTTCATCTTAGTTATCTTTCTACAATACATTTTATCAAGCATAGTCTCGATAAATTGACATAGTTTCCATTTATCAGTGGATATATTATTTAAATAATGATTATGGGATATGTTCAGGGAACCAAATACTATAAAAATATAATAATAGTCTATTTTTTCAACAACATATTTTCATGTTTACAATCCAAATATAATATGGTCATTGATATATTATCATGGTTATTTATAAGGATCAGTTGGTTCCCAAACACTCAATTTTGATTGTGGACATCATTATTTCAAATATATAGATCCTTATTATGTACTGGTGCATGACTACATTGATTAGGTGAATTATACACATGGTTCTAAAACCCATATAAATCTTCACCCAATGTGACCTCAAACCCAACATGCGAATTCCAGTCAACATTATCCATTTTCTATTTCTTTATTTACAACCTTTTCTATTTCATCCAAACACATGAAATAGTTAATAATTATTCTCCAAACTTATCAAAATTTATGTAATATAGTGAATGAATTAAAACACATAAAATTATTTTCAATATTAAAATCTTATTATAAAAAATACTAAAATTTAAAAATATCCTTTAAATAACTAAATATATATAAAAAACGCCAATAATAAAATTTAAAGAAAATATAAAACAACGATAAAAATGTTTTATGTACATTATCGTATACTTGAGTGATTAACAATCCTAAAGTAATTATTATCAACATGTTTTAAAATGATAAAATATGTATTTAATGTTTGATTATAGGTTCATTGATGGTTAAATTATTTGGATTTATTTGATTCATTATTCTAACATGAAATACCTTCAAAAATTACATTCATTTAAGTTCCTAAAATGTTAATTGGTTTCTCACTTTTTTAATACAACTTAAATGAAAATATTATATTCTAGTTTACCCTTATTTAGTCACTTTTAATATTCCCCTCAGTAACCGTCCATACTATAGTCATATATTTGCACTATTTTTTCTATTTTTAATAAATAGAATGTTATTTGGACTTTTTATTTTTGTGTGATTGTTTTTTAACTAAAACATCTATTATTTACACCCCCTTCCAAGATCATTTGTTTTATCATGGGAATGGAAGTATGATAAGAAAATCATACTAAAAAAATAAATTTTACTCTTATTAATGGCCATGATTTTTTACACACACAAGCACACACACACCCTATGAATAATCATATTAGGTACATTAATTTGGATCCTAATTGAAAATTTTACTATAGTTTTTAAGACATATAATATTATATTTTATATTATATTCATGAGGTTTTACTTTCTTAATGAGAATAATTTGTGCAATGTTATATTCAAAATAAAGTGTAAATAAGTTCAATTTTGATTCCCAAAATATATTTTCCCTTTAAAAATATTTAAACGGGTTCATAAATTGGAGACTGATTGTTTTATAAGTGATCTACCACCTAGAGAAATGTTGGATATAATACTAACGTGTCATTTTTAAATAGTGAACATGCAATAACCAACCCATTAGTGTTTTTATTATATTTCATTATGTGAATATATATTTTATTTAAAATATTATATAATAATAACACCAAATTAAATAGTTAGGGTAATTAGAATACCATTCTCCCATGAAAGATCATTATTTGTGATGAAGTTTGTTCATTAAACTTTAATATTTATTCTTCTTATAAATAAACTAAAACTTGTCGAAACACACTCAAAAGTTTATATTATACTTAATAAAATTTGAAAAAATGTGTAAAGGTTAAATAATATAACATCTTATGATTTCAATATATAAATCTCTCGTCAAATAATTTTTTTTGATAGCTTGCGATACTGGAAACCCTAAGTCTAAATAAACTATAATATAAAATACCATCATAACATATCTATTAAATTCGAAGGATGGAATTAGTATAATTATGTTATGTACCATTTATGTATAAAATAAATTCAATTTTAGTAAATTGATTAAAATGTAAAATAAAATGCATTTGAAATTAAAAGATATTTTTCCAAAAAAAAAATATTTTTATGCGCACAATGTGTTTTGTTACTAATTTATTAAATTGATCACTAATGGTGAATTATTTTAATTATATTTATATATTATACATTATATAATTTTTTTTACAATCATAAATTTTATTTTTTTGACATGGGATAATAATAAATCATATTTTGTGCTTAAATTGTATTAAAAATCATTTATGCTTTTCACACTTATTTAAAAATGAATTTATTCCACTAATAGAAATTTAATCTTGAAGAATGTATTAAATATTTGGAATAATCAATATTGAATTTGGTAAGTAGTTTCATATTTTTCTTTCACAATATGAATTATAACCATTGTAAATTTTGTCATCCCGGTAAGAGTAAAGCTGGTAATGTAGGGATAAAACATTTGTACAATGATTTAAAATTTCTATAAGACATGATTATAACATTTTTTATGAGTGAATTTAATAAAATTCCATATAATAGTATAATATATTGTCACTTGGTGCAATATATCTATGATTATGACCTTAAAATCAATTTAATACAAAATAAATATAAGATGTCACTCTCTTGACATTAATATCTCAGAATATTTTACATGTGAATAGAAAGTGGAAATGATCTTTAATAATATTTATTTTAAATATAAATTACTTTTCTAATTATTTTAAATTAATTATAGTTTTTATCAATTATAAAATTACCTTAAATTTTTACACAACATTAGAAAAAAATTTATTCAATTTTTATTGAAATAAAATAAAGGATTTTAAAATAATCTAATATAATATAATTTAAGTTATTCATTGTGTAATGTATATTATGAAGATAAATATAAAATATTATCAATATGTATAAGGATTAGATTAATATTCCATCATTTTCTTGGTGTCTTTAAATAAAAATTAACTGAATTTTTCCAAAATTGATATTAAAGATATTTTATAATAAATAAAATATTATTAAATGAATTAAAATTCATTAAAATATTATATAAATCAAAGAGAATGGAATATAGTAGAAAATATAAAATATGTTATATTTATGAGTCACTAACCCATTTATGGTATCATTTTAAACCCCACAATATCAAAATAGTAGTTACCACTATTATAGTCAATAATAGTTAATGAAAGGGGTTAATTAAAAGTTACAATTTAAAATGACCAAAAAACATGTATAAATTTTATTTGATGATATTATTTGACTCTATCCTCTTTATATTAAAATTTATTTCCATTTTAAGCATTTTTAGTGAGAATGACTATATTATATTTTAATCTTTTATGAAATTCCAAGTGTGACATCTCCCTCCCTTATAAGTGGACACCACAAAATTATCTTATTTACATCACATTGATAATTTTATATTTACCAAACCCTACCTATTTTTCTTCTTGACATTACTATCCATGATTTAGAGATCCCATTATTCTTAAAAGACAATTTTAAGGATCCTTAAGAAAGTATCTATAGGAGGCCAAATGGAAGATAGGTAATCATCTTAACATAACTCTTTCAATTTATTTCCCCTTATACTTCCTCCAATTATATGGCATAAATAAAAAAATATAAATTTTATAATCATGAATATACTTATATGTTATTATGATTATGGGATCACCATTATTCTCCCTCTTTCATATCAAATGATAAGTTAAAGTATCACTTCTGTGTATCCACGTAATGATAAAATTCATTTTCGATCACCATATTTCACAAATTATTATTATAATGGGTTCAAATTTAATATATGATATTTTTGTTAAATTTATAAATATAGATTTATACTATCAACTCTAACATCTTACCTTCCATTATATTGGAATTGGATAACATTTCACTTGTGTACAATAAATCTATATAACATAATTATTATTTTCCAAAGGTGAATTATTTTTAACAATTATTTCTTCTCATATATCAAAAAGTTAAAAAAATGATTATATATATGTATTCCCTACCATCTCCACAGAAGGTATAATTTATTTATCTATATTTACTTTTATATATGACTCTAAATATATATATATATATATATTATTACTATATATCATTTTAATATCATGATTATCTTTATAGAGATGATATAACCATGGTAAATTTATATATATCAGGGATTTATATCTGAAAAATGGAGGCAAATTGATGCAGTTATCACCCATAATAGTTATTTTATGAAACAACTGTTAAAACATAGGTGATAATATTTCATAAGTATATAAAACATGGTATGATAGATATGAATATTATACCATAATACATGTATGATAAATATATATTTATTATATACAAGGTGAGAACATGTGTGATGAAATGAGAGTGAAGGGTCTATAGGGCATCTTTATTTCCATAAGGGTCAATTAAAATTAAAAAATTTATAAAAACTCAAACTACAAAACATAATTAATTAAAATTTTTCATTAGTAAAGTTTGGGGTCAAACCCAAATAGATGGTTAATTATTTTAATTTGTTTTCAAAAAAATTGATTAATTTTCATTTGAATAATATGTGAATAAAATATGGATTTGATTGATTTTATTAAATTGAAATAAAAAATTCATATTGGTTGTTTTGGAATTTGATCTGAAAATATTCTAGGTTTTAGTAGTTTTAGGGTTCAGGTGAATTTTTATTTAGAAAATAAAAATATTAATCCATGTTTTGTGTCATATTTGAGTCATTTTAGATCCAATTGTCTTGGTATCCCCTCCTCAACATGGAAATCCCCTATTTTGCTTGGTCATGTAAATTAATGTTTCACAAAATCATGTTTTCCTTAATATGATATTTAATCATGGTTTCCATGAATGTGAAAATATTCATTCCTTAATTTTGGGTGACCAATTTCACAATTAAAATGGTTATGTTCAGTTTCATTCCAATGTTAAGGGAAAGAAGAAGAAAGATATTGTAATTTATTAATTATGTTTTAGAAAACCAATTACATGAATAAAGAAAAATAAATAAATCCAAGGAAAAATTCCCTATTATACGACATAACCCAAGAATAAAGAGGGTTTACCCCTCATCCTAGTAGTGATAGAATAAGAGGGAATGAATGAAATAATAGAAATAATAATTAATAACTAGTGATTGAACTGGTAAGGACCATATATAGCTCAACTTCTCACTCTATGCTTTGGTCTCTATATGTCTCTGACAGCAGCAACATGAATTTCTATTTAAAGGCTCTTTATAGGCTTGTGTAGAATTTAATATCATTTAATATGGGTCAAAAAGTTTTCATGGGTGGTCCTTGGTCCATAAAACCGGATAAAACCCCTTAATATGTATAATCTAGCTATTTTGGGCCGTCTCGTCCCTTTAACCACGTGTAAAACTTTCTCCACGTGTAAATATTCAAAATGTTTAAATTTTCACCAAATTAATATTTTCGGCTATATGTACATTTATATATCCTATAATATTTACATAGACATTAATTTTTACATAGCCTGTGATTTTTACACATCATTTAATTTTTACACAATCTATAATGTTTACACAACCTATAATTTCCAGCTTCACCAATTTTCTTCTGTTTAGACCCTCATAAGAATCCCATTAACAAAATACATTGTGGGAATCCATATTTTAGGGAATATAATGGTATATTTTCAACTATTTTTTACATTTCCTACCAATCATTTCATCCTTCACAAAATGAACAATTATATAAAATACCTTGAAAATAATTAATCATTTATGCATAAAAAGTGATGCATTTATATATATAAAATTTTGAATGTAATGGTTTTATCAAAATTCTAAACACTTGAACTCATACATGTCCTCATAGAAGTAATCTCAAAAAATTAAAAAGGATGATCTCCCTACTAGGCTATAAATTTAATGTAAACAAAATAAATTGATCAAATTAAAAATAAAATATCTAAAAATCACACATAGATAATAAATTATTGCCTCACTTTTAAAATAAAACAAATAAACATGTATTTTAGTTATCTAATTTTAAATATCCTTACCTTTTCATTCATCCTTTTTTATTTTTCAATTCGTTTTTAATAAGAATTATATTTTCATTCTACCAAAATATGAATATTTATTCTCATAATCAGGGTATTATAGAAAATAGTGTTCAACGCATACCTCTATAACATGACAATTACTATAGTTTTTTAAGGAATTTAGCTTTACCACCATGTAAAGATAGAATGAAAAATAATAATTAGGTCATCATAATTAGCTTCAAATGAATCTATGTATTTTGGGAAGAAGGGTAAATGATGTCAAATTAATGAAAAAAATGAGGTTTAACATTAATCCACAATGCATGGTATAAGATGAAAAGCTAAAAACCCCTTTACAGATGTCATCCCATTATTCCCCCCAAATGATCAAATTGGTCTTCTAAAAAAAGTAAGAATAATGAATGAATCATCATCTCTTGATCTTCTTCCCATTATATTAAAAAATTCTCTTTCAAAAAAATGTCACATCCACATCCTAAGAACATATTATAAAAAGTTATTTGGTCTAGAAATGGATATTATTGATCCTTCAAAGACAAAACCCATTATTTATATATTTTTATTTATTTTTTAATTTTTAATAAATATGGGTAAATAATGATAAAGTTTAATATAAATATCATGGACTCTCCCCAAATCATAATGAATAAAATCCAAAAAATGTATGGTCAATAACGTATATCCTAAAAGATCTTAGAAAGTATCTCCCCACACACCTATTATTTTATATGTCATGCAATTAATTTAGATGAAGATAGAAATAAATTATATAGGATTGTAACATGAACCATTTCCTAACCAGTATATTGATAGATTATATTATCTTTAAAAATGGTTAATATAAGATGGCTTCAAGGATATAGGTTTAGTAAAAAAATACTTAATCATTTTAAAAGTTGTTTTGTTCAGTTATATATTTGATAAGATTCCATGAAATTTCTCAATGAGAGTATGACTGAGTTTTACTAAAGAAATATTTAATACATGATTGAGAAATACTTTCTGGAGAGGATTTCTTGGGAATGATAACTTTGGTTTGGGACATTCACTCATTGAAATTGATATTAATAATTAAATCAATTAACCTAATTATCAGAAACTCAAGGTATTCCAAATCTCAAAAAAAATTCATTTACAAAATTGAACATGTTTCCCTAAATCATGATTTTTCAAAATCCTAATCCAAATGCTTATCCATACTATTTATTTCTCCAATTTTCTCATTCATATTTATAGACAAAGAAATATAAATTCAGGTCATGGTAATAATGAAAAGAATTTTTTTCTCATATTTCAATTGATTAATGAGAAATTCAAATTATGGGAATGAAATTGGTAGTGAAACTCACTAAATAAATTAAATGTGCAGAATATAGTATAAAATATTTGAATTGAAATTATTACACCCCTTCTAATTTTTTATTTGTTGTTAACTGTGTAGGTTCTTCCTACTCTTAATTCATAATGTGTATTAGTCCTACAACCTCTTCTTGTGATTCCTACTACTTGCTGATGTATAGGGTTCTGATGTACCAATTAATTAAAAATAAATAGTTGAAATCATAGGCCATAATCAATGAAATACAAGAAAATTGGGGTATGTGAATTCATGCCTCTAAAATCTGAAACTAAATAAAGAGAAACACAAAATATCAGTTTGCCTCCTGAAAGTGCTTTTGTTTACCACTAGGGGATGGACCATACCTCCCTTAGTTTCATATTATATTTTAGATGATTATAAACTTTTTACATATTTGGGGTCTATAAATGGTCTCAGTTGGATATTTTCTATGTATGCTGACACATTCCCTTATTCGCACAATAGATTAATTCTTCCTCATTGTTGTACATACTTATTCTCCAATGGACATGTCCCCCATTTCTTCCTCAATCCTAATGAGATAAATGTAAGGTCATGCACCATTAATACATGTTGATATTTATCGAATGTGGTGGAGTCATTCACTCCTTTTATGTCAGTAGTCATTATCTTTATTTGGTCTTTCTTATTTTCATAGCTTTTACATAGAATATCCTCTTTCACAATTGCATCAATATCATATACCACATAACATTCAGGTACACCCTCATCTTCATGTATTTTCTATTCTCCTAATAAATTATCATCTATCACACCGCAGTTCTTCATAACATGTTGAATATTGAAACTTACCTTCTCAAATAAAGCTCATAGATAGTGTTCATCAAATTGGATGTCGATATACACATGCATAGTGGCTAATAATGGTCTATCCAGAATGACTGGATTTAGTTCCTCTTCCATGTCTAACACTAAAAAATCAATAGGGGTATTATTTTTTAACACTAATAATAATATATTCTATTACTACTCATGGGAACTTAATTATAGAGTCTTTTATTTTGTGTGAAACTCTTGTATTATTTAGTCCTTCTTGTCCCAAACTCTTGAAAGTTATTTATAACATGATATTGACAGTCACACAATTTGTTTTACAAATCATTTACACATTTATTAGCTCTGATAAATATTGGAATTGAAAAGAATCCTAGATCCTGTTTTTTCATAGGAAAATCCCTTGATACCACTGCCAAACACTCTTTGTGAGTAGGATGGTTCAAATTTCTTTAAACTTCTTATTGTGGGTCAGCATATATTTAATGAATCTTTTTTAAGTAAGCATGTTTGTGACAGTCTCTACAAATGGGATATAAATATTTAATTTTCTGAAGTGATCAAGAAACATACCCTTTTGTGTGACGTTCTTCTCCTATGTTAGTCACTCTATAAAGTATGGTCTTGGTTTGTTCAATGATATTTCTTCATCTGCTTCTCATTAAACTTATTGTTCTCTTTTATTTTTCCTACTTTTAGATTTTTTTCACTTTCTTGAGCTGGTTGTTCTTTATTACATCATATAAATTCAATACAACTTATTTATGTCATCTTCAAACTTTTAATTAGTATAGATTTTAAGCCCTTTGGTGGGCGTACTTCAGGGTATCCATGCTGTAATCCTCTGGGTCTCACTTTCAGCTTCTCAGTGATCAGTCCAACATGAACCTCTAGATTCCATAGTTCGGCATTCTAGCATGCCATATATTCTGTTAATTCATTGATTACAACCCCATATGTAGCCATAAATATGCTCAGTGTCTGTTAAAATGTTTTGACATAGATTTTCAGTGTGTTCCCACCACTAGAGATTTGGCCTTCAATAGTACTGACTGTTATCATCACTAAAACAAGCACTGATAAATGGTTCCTTTTATCTGGGCTTTTGTTTAGCCTTGATAAAAGGTACCCTTTATTAGTGGTTTTTTCCCTGATAAAGGGTAACCATTATATGTTTTCTTCTTTAGCACTGATAAAAGGTACACGTCATCAGTATTTTATTTTTAGCACCGATAAAGGGTTCACTTTATCACCACATTTTTTATTACTGATAAATGGGGTCATTTACCAGCTCTTTTTTATATCTAGTAAAGGTTCCAAATAAAATTAAATAATTAAACAAAAAAATTAAAATGAGTAAATTAAAAAAAAAAAATATTTAATTAATTTATTAAATATTGGCAACAATTATTAAATTTAATATTCTATATAAAAATTATAAATAGTTAGAAATAGTAGATATTAAATATATAGGTATGTAAAATCAATAAAATTAAATAATAAAACAACTAAAATTAAAAGTTAGTTAATTATGAAAAATATTAAACATGTTATTAATTAAATAAATATAGATAAAAATGAATAATTATAATATACATATATGTATATAGATTATATATATATAAATAGTATATATTAAATATATATATATGTATAATATTTCCTAAAATATGATATATATATAGTATAAAATATTTATGTTTTCCATATATAAGTCATATATTAATGAAGAAATGTTTATAGTTAAAAATTAATATGAATTAAAAATACTTACTAAGTGCATAGAGTAATGGACATAATTTAATGTTGTTTGGTTTTTTAATTTAACATATAAAAAACATGTTTTATATTGATTTCACATATATATAAGTAATTAATAAATTTTTATATACAACACATATAAATTAGTATTTACGTTGTTAATGAAATCTTATATAGAAACACAAACACCCGATATTTAGTAAATTTTTTCAAATTTTTGTTTTAATTTTATAATTTCATTATAACATGATACATTTCATATAATATGTCTTTAATCGGTACATTTTATTTGCTTATTTTTAATTTTATTAATGTTAGGTATAAATTCAATTTTAATTTTTTTATTTGTAATTTTTTGGGGAATTTAATCATTTTTTATTATTTATTTCCATTTATTTATTTACTATGTTTTAATATCTAAATATGTATTCATCTTTTTTTTAATATATACCCAATTTTTTTAATAATTTGTATATAATTTATTAAACTTATTAATTTTTTCAATATTTTAAATTGTACTCATATTCAATTATTCAATTTCACATTTTTTTAACATGCTTGGATTTTAGATTTTATAGTCATTAATAATTTTAAAAGTATATTTGTAAAAATGTGTAAATAAATATATTTATAAATATATATTTTTCATATTTATAAATTTATATATAAATAATTATAAGTAAATAAATATTTTTTTAAAAAGGGTTTAATTTAAATAAGAATAAATTATTATATATATTTAAATAATTATGATAATTATAATATTTCTTTAAATAATTAATATATTTACTATATTAATATTATTATTTATATTTATATTTATATTCATATTTATATATATTTATATATATATAACTTAATAAATATAAACAATGATGTATATATATATGTATTTGTAAAATTTATTAATATAATTATATATTTAAATAATTATAAAATTATAATACATATATTTAAATAAATATGACATTATAATTAATATATCCATATAATGAATAAATTTACTATCTTTAAATTCATATTTATATATTATATATATAATTATATATATATATAATGAAAGAGATATAAATATATTTAGAGAATAATAATAATTATATTTAAATAATGAATATTTTCATTATATTTATATTTATAAATATTTATTTAATATATAAAATTATATAAGTATATAAATTTATATAAATATATGAAAAATTATAAATAAATAATTAAAAATATATTTATCAATATATATGTACTATATTTACAAAATTATATATTTTTAATTATAAATATATATATATATATATATTTAAAAAGTATATATATATATATAAAATTTTAAATAAATAATTATATATTTAAATATTTATAAATTTATAATAAATAATTATATAATTATATAAATATCTCTTAAAAAAGTTATCAATAATTATAATTATAAAATTTTTATCAACTTTATTATTTTATGGCTTCCATAGAAACATTTTATCTATGCTTATTTAGTGTTGATAATGATGGAGCTTTATGAGCTCTAAAAAATCTCTAATAAAAGGCATATTTATCAGTGCTAAATAAATTTCTAATCACTTTTCCTTTTATCAATGATTATTAATTTCATACTGATAAAACAGATCTTTATCAACACTTATTTCAACGCACTGATAAATGTGTCCTCAATCTATTTAATAACCTTAACCATGACTGATTGAGTCGTGATTTCTCTAGCTATACCGAAACGCCACCTCCTGCCAGTGCTCCTCATTGATTAATCTATGCTCAAATCTAGTCTTGAATGAATCCAAGGCTTGAATCCAAGGAATGAACAAGTCAAGGCGTGAAGAATCAAAGTTTCCAACAAATCCAAGCTTTCCCACATGGTATCCCTATTTTTCATGGACCAATCAAAGCTTCAATCCAAGGCACCTTAATTTTTATCCTCCTCAATCATCTTTCTTGTTTGATGATATAATTTTTCATTTTTTGTTCATTATCTCTTTTTATTCATCATTCATCATTGTTTTCCCTTGTATAATGAATTTATAATTGGGGATTTCTATAATTTTGTGTTTTTATTGACTATTTAAGAGATTATCTTATTTCCATGTAGTGTAATAAGACTTTTACATGTTGATTTCATCCATTATGGTATGTGGATCAATTCTGTATATTTTAAATGTGGAACCATGAATGCTTGTATATTTTAAATCCATGTTTTTATATGTATAAAAGTTTATTATATTTTTTCATAATGGAGTTTTGGATTTATAAGTTTTTTTCCTAATTTATCATTAACATGAAAGGATTCTTAATTTTATTTTATTTTTAAATTCATTCCATTGAAATAACACACACAAATTTTTTGTTAAACATCAAACCATGGTTTGTATTAAATAAATCAAACTGGATTTCATGTAGTTATTTCTAATGATTTATAATTAATTACTATAATGTTTTGATTATGTATTTATATGAATTAGTTCATTTTAAGATTTTAATCAAGATTATTTTTATGTTATAAAATAATATAGAAGTATTGTTTCCTTTTAATTTAATCATGGAGGATAAATATTTCTTCATATCAGTAATACTAGTTTGGTTGTTTTTAAATATTAATATTTCATCGACACTGTAACACCCCAAGATATTATGAATAATATTCATTTAATTTCACTGATGTCTTGTGTTGTACACTACACCAAAGGGAGATTTCACTACACACAACCCTGAATTGGCTTTCATTACACGCAATCACGACTTTCCTTGATAGCGTGTGTTGTACGTAATATCAGGTTTCACTAAACAATGAAATATGGTTATAATATTATTATGAACTAGCTTTTATGAATTGTATTAACTAAATTTTGAATGTTATAACATTATTATTTCATCTTACAGATTTTCTATAACATGGTATGTGAACAAAATAAATTTTTCGGGTAAAATAAGTATTTTTTAAAAAATGCAGTTTTTCCGCCTTTTAATGGAACACCCACATTAAATCTACTTTTTGACGTGTTTCTAAGTTAACTTTTACAAAATAATCTTCTTATTTTGAATTAGGATATAAAAATTTACATTGGATAAAGTTTTTATATTTTTCTGATAACTTTCATATTTTAATAAATAGTAAAAACGCGCTATATTTTAGTTAAAAACAACTTTTTTCATCGTAATAATTTATATGGTTAAATTATAATATTTAATGGTTTTAAAGTATAATTAGAATATAATTCTACCATTTAATATAATGTATGTCATTAGCATTTATTTTACCTTGAATTCGTAGGTTAAATCAATTCAATGTTTTGCAATGTTTTAAACAAAACCCGTTTTCTTTCGACAACGTGATTAATTTTAATTTAATTTCTTAAACTAATGTGTATTTAATTTAAAAAAATGGATTCCATATTTGGAATCAGTGGTTCGAGATTATGTTAATAACCTACTTTTTATTTTTGGGCATTATAAATAGTAACAACGGTAAATTTTATTTACCATAGCTAAAGGTAAATCAGGTAATTAAGGGTAAAAATAATATTATAAAATTACCCTAACACTTGCCAAAATCATATTGGATGAATAAAAGTCGACCCATATCACCTATGGTTCAGACTATGTCACGACCCGTCCTCGGGGCCCTTGTCGTGACTACCCCAAGCCCGCCTTCCATAGGCCAGGGATGGTGACTAGCACCAAGGCGTAAATCCCGGTAAACAGGGAAGGCACTACCTTTGTACAGTAAACAAGCACTACATAGTAAGAAAGCGGAAAAAGTAAACACTAAGTAAAAGCTGGTACAACAGTAAGTGCGGAAAGTAAAGGGGGGCCGGAAATACAAGCCCAACTGTAAAGTACAACTGATAGGGGAAAAACAGCAACTGAAAAGTAAAGCCGCAACGTCGATCCGTCCTCTGGAAGTCCCACCTGAAGGGTGGGTACAGAATCCTCCACTACTTCTTGGGTCCAGCCGACTGCTCCGAGAACGTCCCGCCCAGTGGTCCACCTCCAGGTATCGTCCTGCTCCGCAAGCCTCCACCACGATTAGCGATGTCCGTCGTTTGCAACCAACACAACGTAGTGCGGGCATAGCCCGTGCAGGGGTGAGTATAAGCTACTCAGTAGGGACCCTGAGACCCCCGATGGTATCCCATAATCCACAAAGAATAATCCACAACGTAAAGATACAATCACGAAAGAACATCCTACACGGCTTAGGTATATGCCAATACATATACCTAAGTCATCAATTCTTGCTCGGATCCAACATCCGAGCTCAAGTACAACCCAGTCCACACAGGAAAGAAAAACGTAAATCCACACAGGATAGCACAACACAATCCACAAAGGAAAGTGAAACGTAAATCCACACAGGATAGAACAACACAATCCACAAAGGAAAGCAAAACATAAATCCACACAGGATAGCACAACACAATCCACGAAGGAAAGCAAAACAGGGTTTCAGCTCACACAGGTATACTTCTTCGAATGACGATAGAGATATTCACTGATCCATCTAAGTCGTCGGACCCACGAAGGATTGATAGGTACTAACCCCCGCATTGACCCACAAAGGATCGATAGGTAACTAACCCCCGCAAAGACCCACACCGGATCGGGCCCAGACAGGACCTGTAGGCGCTGGCTCACACAGAACCGCTGAACGCTGACCCACATAGAATCAGACCCACACAGGATCGGTAGCACTGACCCACAAAGGATCGTTGAGTGCTATAGTCATCGCCGTTGAAGCCACTGAGGATCTATGCATAGTCGTCATCGTCACAGTAGCAGTCGCAGCCAACTCTAGGATTCCTGCACACAACAAGCTCGTTCGGGAGGGTCCTCTCCACGAGCCGAGAGGTTGATACATCAACTGACACATAGTCCAGATTTGATGTATCCAAAAGTTTTGTATCGTCATCAGAAAGTCAACGCCGCCGACGGCGTGTCAATCGGACGCCCGGTCTGAGAGTTATTGGATTTTTTGTCCCAGGGTCCCGGTTGATTTTTAAGCCAAAACCAACCCAACCGTAGTCCACCTGCGTCCAAACCTCGGGTGGAGTATTCCAAAAGATACGTCTCACTTAGAGGAATTCAAAGAATTCGACAGCATGTCAATCGGACATCTGAAGCTCAAGATATGAGCGTTTCCGCTCCGAAGGCCCGGTTAGTTTCGTGTATGAACCAACCCGGCCGAACCCAAAGTATACCAAAACCTTGAGTACGATATACCGAAATGACCGTCTCGATCCAAGGATCACATCTCTGCTGACGGCGCGTCGTTCATAGGCTCGTAGCTCACGATATAGGTAAAAGACCGAAAACGGTCCGAAGATGGGGGGTCTAGGCCCGGACCGACCGGCCCAACCCCCCTGGGTCGGCCCGAACCGGGTCGACCCACCCCGGGTCTGGGTCAGGCCCGGTTCGCCATGGCCCGGTCCGGCCAAGGCGCGACCCGGCCGGTCGGGCCGGCCCGGCTCAGCTCGGCCGAGCGGCCGAGCGAGGGAGCCGCGGGGTGGCGTTGCCCCCGCGAGAAGAAGGTGTTGCGGCGCACGTGGGGTCGCGCTGGAGTCAGCGGATGCGGCTTTGCCACGTCGAATGCGTGCCGGACCCGCGCGGCCGCGGGTCTGCTGGCCAACGCCGCCGCGACTTCAGCCGCGACGGCCCTGTCCGGCGGCGCACCGGGGCCCCGCCGCCGGTGGCTTCCATGGGCCACCAGAGTTGCTCTGATCGTCTGATTTCCTTCCCATCTGTGCCGAAGCTCCTCCTGGGTCCCGTTCTTCACTGTGGAAACAATGGATCGTCCATGTGGCATGTTTTGTCCTCGCCTGCCAATCCGCACATCAACGAAGAACTATGGAGGGTTGTCGGGTCGTGTTTGTTTGGCATGCACCCTCCGCGTTAGATGATAACAGTCGGGAGAAATAATCAACACATGAAAACACAACAAATAAAAATTTTAATAAATTAAAATTGTTTTTATGAAACTGGGTTTTTTGTTTTAAATGAAACAATCACGGGAATTTAAGATTGTTCTCAAATAAAAATCCCTACCTCGTCAAGCTGTCGCAGGCGCGTTCTTCGCGGAAATGATCGTCGCGGAAGGAGATGAACATCGCGTCGCGGAAGGGCGTCGCGTCGTCGTGGAAGGGAGTCGCGTCGTCGCGGAAAACAGTTTCACGTCGGCGAACTCCAAGGATCAATAACATATAGATTTAATTAGTAATAATTAAATCTATATTGTTGTTATAACCCACAAAAAGATTTAAAAGAAGAATCCCGAAATCTCCTACCTCAAGCAGTTGGTGATCAGAGATCGTTGCGGGGAAGAACATCTCAGAAGAAGCATCGTGGATCTCCGAGGGTGATGGTGTTCTTTGCGTTCTTCGGTTTCTTCGCGTTCTTCGTGTTCTTCGCGTTCTTCGCGTTCTTCGCGTTCTTCGTGTACTTCGCGTTCTTCGCGTTCTTCGCGTTCTTCGCGAAGTAGGATGAAGGCACAATATTTGTCATAACCTCGCAACGAGCAATTCTCCAGAACTCGTTTGTTGGTCTTATTTTATTATTATGCCAACGGATTGTAAAAAGGTTAAGAAACGATTAAATTAATTCATAGAATTAATTCAAGGAATAAAACAACCCAATTAAATGGTGCGTTAAGATGTTAGGAAAACGCGTCAGTTGACTTTCATAATGACGGGTTTTCGTGGGTGCGTTACGTAGCGGAAATGAAACGGAGGGGCTCGTGTGGTCCCCACCTCACAAATATCCTACCAGGAGGGTAGGATGTTTCGGGTTCTACCCTATCCGCTTCAACTCAGCTTAAGCAACATAAAGTGGCTTTTAAGTGGCTTTAAGTGAAATAAAATAATGTTTTTCGTACCAATTATTTTATTTCTTAACTTTAAGCCCAAAAATTAAAAACCACATCCGAGCAAACGCAACTCTAGAAGAGGAGTTTCTAAGAAAATAGCAGTGCTGCAATTCCATCGGTGCCCTCATAATTCGATTCCGAGCACCTATTTAAAAGTTAGAAAAACCCGCTAGTCTGTTCACTGAACGTACCCGAGCCAAACTTCGGAAAATGATTCTGGGCACACCGGGCCTCGGAATCAGGTGTCATCAGAAACTGCATTCTTGTAAAATTTCAAAGAAAATTAAGACAACAAATTTCCTTGAAATTTATGGGTCTTTACATCACTCCCACGTCAGGGCTTTACATCCCCATAAAGATACATCATAAACTAGGGAAACAAATGTGGGTACTGAGCACGCATCTGAGCCTCCCGCTCCCAAGTGCTCTCCGGGAGGTTCCCGTGCTGCCATCGGATGTGCACAAGAGGAATCGGTCGTCCATGTAGGACCTGCTCCTGTCAATCCTCGATCTCTACCGAGACCTCCGCAAAAGTAGCCACATCATCCACGTCTAGCTCCCCATGGTCAATGATGTGCGTCGGGTCATGCACGTATCTCCTCAGCTGGGATACATGGAAGACGTCGTGCACCCGGTGCAACTGAGGTGGTAGAGCCTGGCGATAAGCCACCTCGCCAATCCTGCTGATGGCCTAGAATGGTCCGATGAAGCGTGGAGACAACTTGCCACCTCGGCCAAATCTCCGTAATCCACGTCTAGGGGAGACATGCAATAAGATGTGGTCACCATCCTCGAATTCTAGTGGCCTCCGCCTCCTATCAGCATAAGACTTCTGTCGGCTCTGAGCTGTCCTCATCTGCTCCTGGATGACCTGGACCTTCTCTGTCGTGGCCTGGACCATCTCTGGTCCCACAAGTGCTGACTCCCCCAGGTCTATCCAACACAAAGGAAATTTGAAAGGTCTGTCGTACAACACCTCGTATGGTACCATCCCGATGGTGGAGTGGCAGCTATTGTTGTACGCGAACTCCACCAAGGGTAGGTGGTCCTCCCAGCTACGACCAAAGTCGAGGACACATGCGCAGAGCATGTCCTCGAGAGTCTGAATGGTTCTCTCCGTCTTCCCATCCGTCTGAGGGTGAAAGGCGGTGCTCAGACATAGCTGTGTCCCGAACGCCTCCTGCAACCCCTTCCAAAGCCGATAAGTAAGCGAGCATCTCGATCGGAGATGATAGATGCTGGCACACCGTGAAGCCGTAAAATCTCCTGAACGTAGAGACGCCCCAAGCTCTCCACTGAGGCCTGCTCTCTGATGGGTAAGAAGTGAGCCGACTTGGTGAGTCAGTCAACAATCATGCAGATGGAGTCGTGACCTCTTTAGTGCATGGAAGTCCAGTCACGAAGTCCATAGATATCCCGTCCCACTTCCACTCCGGGACCTCCAATGGTTGTTCCAAGCCTGCTGGTACCTGGTGCTCTGCCTTCACCTGCTGGTAGGTGAGGCATCGAGAAACGAACTATGTCACAGCCTTCTTCATGCTGGCCACCAGTGCTGACGTCTGAGGTCCTGGTACATCTTCGCCACTCTAGGATGTACCTCCAAAGGAGAAGTGTGAAACTCTCTCAGCACCTCCTCTCGTAATGCTACTGGTACCAAGGTACGTCCTCTTAAAAGGATGTTGTGATCTGCTCCAAAGTAGAATCCATCAGGTGCCTCTCTTGAGGATAAATGCGCACGCCGCGTCTCACAGTTGGCGTCCCCACGTTGTGCCTCTCTGACCCGCTGCAGTAGTGGAGGAGTGACTGTGAGAGACTGAAGTAAGGCTGCTCCATCCCTATACACGAAGGATATCCGCAAAGCGGCTAGCTGCTCTGTCGCCTCCTCAAGTAGTTGGATGTCCGTCCTCCTGCTGAGAGCATCGGCTACCACGTTCCCCTTCCCAGGAGTATAGACTATCTCAAAGTCATATTCCTGGAGGAACTCGAGCCATCGCCGCTATCTCAGGTTCAGTCCCTTCTGAGAGAAGATGTACCTAAGACTCTGATGGTCAGAAAAGATTTTAATGCACTCGCCCATCAGGTAGTGTCGCCATGTCTTCAGAGCGAAGACCACTGCTGCACTCCAGGTCATGGGTAACGTAGTTCTGCTCATGCGGCCTCAACTGACGTGATCCATAGGTGATCACTGCCCGCTCCTGCATCCGGACACATCGGAGTCCGGTCCTTGATGCATCGCAGTAGACTACGTACCCTACTCCCTCCTCAGGCAACCTCAAGATAGGTGCGCTGGTCAATCTCTGTCTCAGCTCCTGGAAGATCTGCTGACATCTGTCTGACCAGACAAAGGGTTTCCCCTTCTTCTTCAAAGCTGAGAGTGGTGTCGCAACTCTGGAGAAGTCTGGCACAAACCTCCGATAGTATCTAGCTAGTCCCAAGAGACTTCGTACCTATGTCACGCTCCTAGGTGGCTCCCAAGCTAGCATTGCCTTGATCTTCGCAGGATCCACTGCAACTCCTAGATCAGAGATGACGTGCCCCAAGAAGTGGACCTCACGTATCCAGAACTCACACATCGAGTGTTTTCCATAAAGCTGGTGCTCTCGGAGTGTGTCTAGTACAACCCACAAGTGGTAGGTGTGCTCCCCCCTCAGTCGTCGAGTATATCAAAATGTCGTCGATGAAGACTACGACAAATCGATCGAGGTAGGGATGGAAGATCCTGTTCATGAGGCCCATGAACACATCTGGAGCATTGTATACGCCGAATGGCATAACCATGAACTCATAGTGGCCATACCGACATCTGAAGGTCGTCTTCTGCACGTCCTCGTCTCGAACTCTGAGCTGATGATAGCCTAACCTGAGGTCTATCTTCAAGAACCACAGTGCTCCCTTGAGCTGATCGAAGAGGTCATCAATCCTCAGTAGAGGATACTTGTTATTCACTGTCACCTGGTTCAGGAGACGATAGTTGAAACACAGTCGCAAACTCCTGTCCACCTTCTTGGCAAACAATATCGGGGAAGCCCAAGGTGAATCATTGGGTCGGATAAAACCCTTTCCCTGTAAGTCCTCCAACTGTACCTGTAGCTCTCGATGCTCAGCGGGGGCCATCTGATATGCTGGAGTCGATATCGGGGTTGTCCCGGGGTACATGTCGATATGAATGTCTACCTCTCTGCGAGGAGGTAGCCCTAGAACGTCGTCGGGAAAGATGCCCGCATACTGATCCACCACTGCAGGAAAACTAGGACTTCGCACGTCAATTGCTCCTAGGATGAGGCTAGACAACTGATGAGTGATGGGTTTTCCTCTCCTCTGCGGAAGTCCATCTTTTACTGCGAAGGCTCCCTTCTCGCCGGTGAAGGTGAACCTGCTCCCGTCGGTGCGTACACATCGCACCTTGCGCCTAATACAGTCAATCTGTGCATGGACTGTAGATAACCAATCCATGACCAAGAGGACACCGTAAGGCCTCGACACCGCTACAAGAAGATCCCAGCCGAAGCTCTCACCTCCTAGAGTAAGCTCACACTGCTGGGACAAATGCGTAGTCGTCGAGTCTGCTCCCGTAGGAGTCTCTATCCATAAAGATCGAGCCAACGTCTCTGTCGGAATCTCCGAGCTCCGAACAAGGGAAGCGGCTATGAAAGAGTGACTCGCTCTTGTGTCTATAAAAACTGCAACAAGGGTGGAATAGACACAGATCGTACCTCGAATCATCTCGGGCGCGCCGTGGTCGTAGGCCTCCGCTGCCTGGAGTTGTGCGTGTCTCTACCCGCCAGCTCCCTGTGGTCGGGCTGGACCTCCTGGTGGTGGTGGTGGTAGAGCCTCAAAGTTTCACCCACCACCTGCTGATCGGCCAGCTCCTCTGCCTCGTCCGCCTCCTCCCTGCGGACTGCACGGTTGACCCTCTGCCTCTGCCTAGGTGGCCCCTCAACTGTCTGTTTCTCCTCGGCACGATGGGTCGGGCAGTAACGATCCATGTGACCCTGCCCGCCGCAAGTGTAGCACTGCCTGCCTCTCGGAAGACTGGCTCCGCGCTGTGTGCCCCGCACTGCTGAACCAGTGTCCTGAGGCCGTCTGCATGAGGGTCTGGTCTGCCTGGACCCATGAGTCATCCTTCAACTACCCACTGCGGAAGACTCTGCTACGTGTTGCCCCGCGGTAGGTCTCTCCACTAGAGAAGCCTCATCAAGAAAGCTCTCGATCAAAAGGGCTCGCTCCAGTACTCCTGCCTGGGTCGGGATGCTGAGGGAGATCATCGATGCCCGGATCTCGTGTCTCAATCCCTGCTCAAGGGTCAGGGCCCAGAAGAACGGGTCTCGTACCATGTCGGTCGAGTAGCGCGAGAGATTGGTGAATCTCACCGAGTACTGGGCGACCGTCAAGCTACCCTGCCGCAGCTGAAGAAGCTCTTGGATGCGCACCGCACGGAGGGTGGCCGGAACGAACTCTGAACGGAAGAGGACCTCAATGTCTGTCCAGATGAGAGAGGCCTCATCGTGCACCTGGAGCATCAAGCTCCACCATCTTCATGCTGCTGCGTGCAGTAGGTCGCTGTGAGGATCACCATGAGGTCTTCGGGTGTCCTCACTAGCCTGAAAACTTGTACCACTACCTCTAGCCAGTCCTCGGCTGCCTGGGGGTCCGTCTCCCCGCGGAACCTAGGCAGTCGCTGGCGCTGGAACTCATGCAGTGCACTGAGGCGACGTGCATCGTCAGCGGCTGGTGCTGGAAGCATCGGTGGATTGGCGGGTAGAGGTACCGACGGTGCCTCTGCTATCAAAGGGCCCTATACCGAAGCATCATCGCTCGGCGGGCTGTCGTCACGTACCACTCTTGGAACCCTAGCTGGCTGCTATCGTGGGGCCATCCTGAAAGGAAACAGGTGCGCCACGGTCAGAACAGTATACCTGGTGAGCTGACATAAAGTAATCACAAATTAAACTTGAAACACACATGTAATCAATGTTTTCGTGCATTAAGTCGGAAATCAGAAGTCAGGGTCCTGGTGAACGGATACGTTGGCCGCCGCACCAACATTGGACTCCCTGGACTGATAACCACACCCAATACGCTAAACACTATTGCTTCATATAGAAGAAAGATCAGAGTCTACGGTAGAATCGACCGCCTCTGATACCAATTTGTCACGACCCGTCCTCGGGGCCCTTGTCGTGACTACCCAAGCCCGCCTTCCATAGGCCAAGGGCTGGCGACTAGCACCAAGGTGTAAATCCCGGTAAACAGGGAAAGCATTGCCTTTGTAAATTAAACAATCACTATAGAGTCAGAAAGCGGAAAAAGTAAACACTAAGTAAATACTGGTACAATATTAACTGCGGAAAGTAAAGGGGGGCCGGAAATACAAGCTCAACTGTAAAGTACAACTGAAAGGGGAAAAACAGCAACTGAAAAGTAAAGCCGCAACGTCGAGCCGTCCAGTAGAGGTCCCACATGAAGGGTGGGTACAGATGCCTCCACTGCTCCTCGGGTCCAGCCAACCGCTCTGTGTACTTCCCGCCCAGTGGTCCACCTCCAGGTACCATCCTGCTCTGCAAGCCTCCACCATGATCAGCGTTGTCCGTCGTCTGCAACCAACTCAACGTAGTGCGGGCATAGCCCATGCAGGGGTGAGTATAAGCCACTCAGTAAGGACCCTGAGACCACCGAAGGTCTCCCAGAATCCAGAAAGGATAATCCAGAAAGGAAAGATACAATCACGAAGTAACATCCGACACGGCTTAGGTATATGCCCATACATATACATAAGTCATCAATTCTCGCTCGGCTCCAACATCCGATCTCATGTACAACCCAGTCCACACAGGAAAGAAAAACATAAATCCACACAGGATAGCACAACACAATCCACAAAGGAAAGAGAAACGTAAATCCACACAGCATTGTACAACACAATCCACAAAGGAAAGCAAAACATAAATCCACACAGGATAGCACAACACAATCCACAAAGGAAAGGAAAACAGGGTTTCATCTCACAAAGGTATACTTCTTCGAATGACGATAGAGATGATCACTAATCCATATAAGTCATCGGACCCACAAAGGATCGATAGGTACTAACCCCCGCAATGACCCACAAATGATCTGACCCACAAAGGATCGATAGGGAACTAACCCCCGCAAAGACCCACACAGGATCGGGCCCACACAGGACCTGTAGGCACTGGCTCACACAGAACCGCAGAGTGCTGACCCACACAGGATCAGACCCACATAGGATCGGTACCACTGACCCACAAAGGATCGCTGAGTGTTGTAGTCGTCACTGTCGAATCCACTGAGGTTCTTTTCATAGTCGTCATCGTCACAGTAGCAGTCGCAGCCAGCTCTAGGGTTCCCGCACACAGCCAGCTCGTTCGGGAGGGTCCGCTCCACGAGCCGAGAGGCTGATACATCAACTGACACATAGTCCAGAGTTGATGTATCCAAAAGTTCTGTATCGTCATCAGGAACTCAACGTCGCAGACAGCGCGTTAATCGGACGCCCGGTCTGAGAGTTATTGGCTTTTTTTTCCTAGGGGCCCGGTTGGTTTTTAAGGCAAAACCAACCCGATCGTACTTCACCTGCATCCAAACTCGGGTGGAGTATGCCAAAAGATCCGTGTCACTTAGAGGAATTCAACGAAGTCGACGGCACATCGATCGGACGTCTGAAGCTCAAGATATGAGTGTTTCCACTCCGAAGGCCCGATTGGTTTCGTGTACGAACCAACCCGGCCGAACCCAAAGAATCCCAAAAACATGAGTGCGATATACCGAAACGACCGTCTCGATCCAAGGATCGCATCGCCGCTGACGGTGCGTCGTTCGGAGCCTCGTAGCTCAAGATACGGGTAAAAGGCCAAAAATGGTCCGAAGACGGGGGGTCTGGGCTCGGACCGACCCGGCCCAACCCCCCCTGGGTCGGCCCGAACCGAGTCGACCCGACCCGGGTCTGGGTCGGACCCGGTTCGGCGTGGCCCGGTCAGGCCATGGTGCGACCCGGCCGGTCGGGCCGGCCCGGCTCGGCTCGGCCGAGCTGCCGAGCGAGGGAGCCGCGGGGTGGTGTTGCCCCCGCGGGAAGAAGGTGTCGCGACCCACGTGGGGCCATGCTGGAGTCAGCGGACGCGGCTTTGCCACGTCCTGTGCGTGCTGGACCCGCGCGGCCGTGGCTTCAGCCGCAGCGGCCCTGTCTGGCGGCGCGCCTGGGCGCCACCGCCTCCGGCCGCCGGTGGCTTCCGCGGGCCCCCGGAGTTGCTCTGGTGGTCCGATTTCCTTCACGTCTGCACCGAAGCTCCTCCTGGGTCCCGTTATTCACTACGGAAACAACAGATCGTCCCTGCGGCATGTTTTGTTGTCGCCCGCCAATCCGCGCATCAACGATGTACTGCGGAGGGTTTTCGGGCCATGTTTGTTTGGCCCGCACCCTCCGCGTTAGATGATAACAGTCGGGAGAAATAATCAACACATGAAAACATAATTAATAACAATTTTAATAAATTATAATTGTTCTTATGAAACCGGGTTCTTTGTTTTAAAAGAAACAATCACAGGAATTTATGATTGTTCTCAAATAAAAATCCCTACCTCATCAAGTCGTCGCACGCGGGTTCTTCGCAGATATGATCGCCGCTGAAAGAGGCGATCGTCGTGTCGCGGAAGGGCGTCGCGTCGTCGCGGAAGGGCGTCGCGTCGTCGCGGAAAACGGTGTCGCGTCGGTGAACTCTGAGGTTCATGAACATATAGATTTAATTAATAATAATTAAATCTATATTCTTGTTGTAACCCACAAATAGATATAAAAAAGAAACCCAAAATCTCCTACCTCAAGTAGTTGGTGATCAGAGAACATTGCGGGGAAGAACGTCTCAGAAGAAGCATCGTCGATCTCCGAGGGTGACAGTGTTCTTCACGTTCTTCGCATTCTTCGCATTCTTCGCGTTCCTCTCGAAGGAGTATGAAGGCACAAGATTTGTCAAAACCTTTCAATGAGAAATTCTCCAGAAGTCGTGCGTTGGTATTATTTTATTATTACACCAACGGATTGTAAACAGGTTAAGAAACGATTAAATTAATTCATAGAATTAATTCAACGAATAAAACCGCCCAATTAAATGGTGCGTTATAAAGTTAATAAAACGCGTCAGTTGACTTTCATAATGACGGGTTTTCGCGGGTGCGTTACTTAGAGGAAAAGAAAACGGCGGGGCTCGTGCGGGACCCACCTCAAAAATATCCTACCAGGAGGGTAGGATATTTCAGGTTCTGCCCTATCCGCTTCAACTCATCTTTAGTAGCTTAAAGTGGCTTTTAAGTGGCTTTAAGTGAAATAAAATAATGTTTGTCGTACCAATTATTTTATTTCTTAACTTTAAGCCCAAAAATTAAAAACCACATCCGAGCAAACGCAACTCCGGAAGAGGCGTTTCTAAGAACATACCGGCGCTGCGATTCCATCGGTGCCCTCAGAATTCGATTCCGAGCACCAGTTTAAAAGTTATAAAAACCTGCTCGTCCGTTCACTGGACGTACTCGAGCCAAACTTCGGAAAATGATTCCTGGAACACCGGGCCTCAGAATCAGGTTCCGTCAGAAACTGCGTTCTTGTAAAATTCCAAAGAATATTAAGAAAAAAATTTCCTTGAAATTTATGGGTCTTTACAGACTAGATTCATTTCAGGGAATTTTGACCAAGAAATAATATAATTATTATTAAAACCAAAGAAAGTGACAACATGTCACTCTCTTAAATCTTATAAGTATATTAATTTTAATTTACTGATAAACTTCATGAAACTTTAAACGTGAATAGTCTACAGAAAGCTAATAAAATAATCTACATCATATGAGTTTATTTATAATTTTTAGGGATTAAATAATTACCATTAAAGGTGACATAATAGTGATGTTGAAATTATTTTATTAAGAGAAATATCAAATAAATGGTTTTAAAAATATTAAAATAAATATTATATGAACTAGTTAATGTGCTCCACTAATTTTCTAGATAAATGTGAAATTTTATGAATCTATTAAAACATTAAGTTAGAACATATCGTCTGTATATGTTTTTATTTAAATTCAAATAAATGTATAGTGTCAAAATTGACACTATTGTTATTTTATAAAAATAACATATTATAAAATTGTTTAAAAATCACGAAAATATTTAAAAATTATAAATTTAAATTTATATGGTCGAAAATGTTATAAAGAATCCAATTATAGACAATTTACAACAAATAAATAATTATTTATAAAAATTTTATTTTTATAATTTTATTACCACAAATAGAATTAAATTGATAAATAAGGATATATCAAGTTGATAATGTTGAAAATAAATTTCTAACATGGCTAAATTTTATTGGTTGATGATATTACAAAACTATCTCATCTAATCACCTGATAGGAGTCATTTTGGATGTTTTTATGTGGGGTTGGGATTTAATATAAACTAACATTTCTTATATTTCCAAAGGTGCCCATCTCCTCCTTTATAGAAGGGCACCTCCTCCCTCTCTTCCTCACACCATTTTGAGCATTGAAGCTCGCCCAAAATCTGACCATTTCACTTCCCCACTTCCCTAGAAACATTCTGGAGGTCCTGGTATTCTTCAATGACCAATTTTAGTGCCCTAAGAGGAGTTCTCAAAGAGGCGTTTCAATGAAGAGATAATGTCTGTTACCGATTCATTCAACTTTATTTCTTCTTCTACTTCTTATTCTTTAGTTGTTTTGTTATGAAGTAAAAACATCAGTATCACTCATATATTGATATGTTATTATAAGTATGAAACAACCCTATTTCACCATCTATCCATCATACAGAAATCTAAATCACCGCGTGTGCGTACGTACAGAATACCGTCTCCACGCCGTGGTGTAATCTATTTTCCACCACCACCATACATGAATCGGTATAATGGTGTAAATAATGACTATATATGATTATTTTAAATTGATATTGATTCTTAAATAGTATACATACACTCCAATAAAATCCCATGATCATGGGAATGATATCATCGCTCGTGCGTACGTACGGACTACCGTCTCCACGAACACGATGGGATTCATTTTCCATGATTAACCATTGAAGAATTATTATAAAGTATATATAATGAATAATATTGAAATATATGACTTAATAATTCTACTGTATTTATGTATATATATATGTATGTCATCTATTTAATTTCATTCAATTCAATAAGGAAACGAAAACAGCATTCATGCGTACGTACGGCCTACCGTCTCCATGAACGGTGTATTTCATTCAATTTATCGATCTTTAATATATATATATATATATGATTAATAGATATTATATATAAATCATTTTTTAAATTCTATAATTATGTAAATCGGGATATAGGTAATAATATCAAGAACGACAAGTCGAAACACATACGATAAATGAAATGATTTTATCCAAAACGCTGCTTTTACATTGAATTTACAAAAGAATGGGTATTATAAAGTCATAAGTGAAACATATATGATATCATAATAATGAATATGATTATTTGATAAGCTAATGACGTTATTTAAATCATTATACAGGAAGTTCAGATCCATACGAAGCATATCATACCTAAGGTAAGGGATAACCTTTCCAATCTCATTCTTATCCAAGATTGTTTATTTGTAAGTATTTACTCGGGCTATTGTTATCATCCATGTCAATGTTTTATAAAAGTGTTTTTATGTATGTTTGAAGTAATTTGTACCCATTTTTTACTTTTACTACATGGTGTGTAAGTTATCTTTCTTTTACGAGGTACTTTTTGACATTTCCTGCAAAAGTCCGAGACGAATGTTTTTTTAACTTATACGTCATGAAAGGATTTTTAAATATTTATAAAGCATTATTTTAATGAAGTTTCCTACAAAATATTTCATGAATATTTTCAACAAAATCATTTTCTTTTAAAAATGCACGACATTTTGTGAAAAGAAAATGATTTTAAAGAAGAAAGGATATTTTCCTCAAGAATTCATTTCAAGTGTTTTATCTAAACCATTTTTCATCTAAGTTGACATTATTTCATATTTGTATGTTTCAAGTATAATTTCTCTATGATTTAAATGGTTCCACTTTTCTTATTATGAAATGATATCCATTTTTTATATGGATTATGTTATGATGGAATGATGTTTAAAAATCACATTCTATTACATGGGTTATGCTATGATGTATGATTTAAGATTTTGTGGCACATGAAAGATTGATTTCATTATGAGATGGGTGAGACCTATGTCTCCCTCCAATGCATTGGGTAAAGATTTATATCTCATGATATAGACATGGCTGGAATGGTAAGTTAATCTGGTTCAGTGTTTCAGGACTAAAACAAGGAGTGAACTTGATTCAGAAAGGGACTTTGTTCACTAAGATGCTCTTGGCAGTAATGCCTTGGCTACTATGGAAATCATAAAATGTGCTAAATGGTTTCTGCAATTACATGTTTTATTCCCATTATATTTTATCATGGTTTATGTTCAATTATGATACATGCCTTACGTACTTCCACGATTTATGTATTTTCTCAAGATTTTGATGTTTAAATTTCATGTGCAAGTGTTTGCTTTAAAATGTTTATGGATCGTTTTATGTTCTCTATGTTTTCCCTTACTAAGCATCTGAGCTCACCCTTTTTATGTTTTATTTTCCTTAGGAAATAAATAAGTGTTTTAGGTAAGGAAACAAAAAGGGGACGATCATTATGGGAGTTGTTGAAGATCTTTCAATATGATTAGAAGATTATATTCCGAGATTGCAAAGACACTAAACTATTACGATCCTTGTGTATCAGTTTTTTTATGTATTAAGTATTCTGAAAAAGTAATGTATTGTCCATGTACGTCAAGCTTTGAGTCTCTACATACACATGTAAAGATGATTACTTATTATTATTTTATAAAAATTAAAAAGTACACTTATTAACATTATTTTGTAAAAATACATTAGAAAATATAATAGAATCATACTTCTCATGTTGTTTTGGATTTTATTTAATACCATAAGTATATTTAATTAATTTACATAATTTATTTTGAATATATTATATATAAAACTTTCACATTATTCCATGTAAATTTTTTATTTAAATATCAATTTAAAAATATAGTTTTAACATTTTTTTAATAAACACATAAATGATTTTTTCAATTTAAAGGAAACTAATATCATTATTGTTGTAATTTGAATTAAATGAGTATATGAATCTAAATAACCAATATATTCCATTTTTATAAACTTTTTACAACTAATTTTTCTTTAGAAACCTATATGTTATCATTAGAGTTAGACATGCTTTTAAATAAACATTTAACCCAAATACAATTTGATTATTTTAGAAAAAAATTATTGATGTTAGTATTAATTCTCATAATATAATATATTTAATCATTAAATGATACATTATATAATGATATGTAGTTTTTGGGTAGTGATTCATTATATTATTTGAAATCATCATCTATGGTTAGCACAAAATGATATTTTTTTATAATATTACAATGTCGATGTCTATCAATAAGAAAAGTGAAGGATTTGAAATATATGAACTAATGATATAGAAGTTTTTGGTTTCTAGATCTTGTCATCTATTTTGGTACAGCAAAAATATATTCATTTTCCCTCCATTATATTTCAACTAGATTAAGCATTAGATTTAAGGCATGAAGGAAAGTTTTAATTTTAATTATCCTTATAAAATGTATTCAAAAAAATGAATAAGACTCTAGATTCAAAATTGGCATTAACTTCTATGTGTATTAATTGATATGAGTTTTTATTATATTCCATAGTATAAAATCACATTTAATTATTTTAGATTCTTTTTTTTGGGAATAGAAACATAGGAAAATTTTAAGCTCCCACATTTTTCAAGATAATAATGTTTTGGTTTCATCCTCAAAAAATTCCTCTATCGATCAATTATTATTTCATTTTTTTTCTAGAGAATCATCCTACAACTCTTTTATGTTGGTTGTACTACTTTGAGTAGTAGTTACCCAAAATGATCACTAGTACCTAGTATGGGATGACTACTTCTCAGAGTAGTTCATGCAACATTGGTGGATGTCCAAAAGAAATGGGGAACGAGTCTTATGAAAAAATGTAATAATAGTTGTTTGGGAGATAAATCAAATGTGGATAAACACTATTTATAACATTCACCATTAGATGAATTTAGAGGATAAAACCTAACTTAGTGGAGTAATTCTTTTTTTAAATTCAATCACTTATTTTTTTCAAATCATATTGAAATTATTTGAAACAATAAAATGTTGGGATCCCCTTACTGGAATTCTCTATAATTTTCACCTTGGATAATGAATATCATATGTGTATTTATTTATTTAATATACAAAATGAATATTTTTAGAACCTAATAGGATGAATATGAATAGAAAATGGATGCGCACTAATCATTTGACAAAAGAGTATGAATTTGCAGTTAAATAGTGCATCATGTTTTCAATAGAACATGTATACGAACCTTCTAAAATCCATTTTTTATGTTTACATTGTTGTTATTCATTAAAAAATATTCTGGAAGAGTTGTAATGTCATAGAATAGATCAAATAAATAAATTTTGTACTAAACATAGGAAAAAATGAACATGAACACCGATTGGGATGTTACTGCTATTTATCAATACTTTTATATGAATAACAATGTAAGTGGTGATGGAGATCGCTTTGAGGAAATGAAAATGTAAATTGAAGATAAAATTCATGATTTTGAAATGTTGTTTGATAAGGTATGTTGATTTTCTAAGATACCGTTGTAAATCAGTTGTACAAAATTCAAAACATTTTTATTTGTATTGATGTTATATAATTTGAAATATGGAAGAGGATGGATGAAAATAATATTTACTGAACAACTTGGTATCCTAAACAAAAAGTTTCAAGAAGAAAATGAACTTTCATGATGAATATATGAGGTTAAACGAATGATACATTCAATGGGAATGATCTCTAAAAATATTCTTGTCCAAATTATTTAATTTTTTTTATCAAGGACCATGATTCAATAATGAAATTCCTTAATTGTTGTGTAGATTGGTACAAAAAATGAATCAATTCATTGAAAATATATATTGTACATTCGTATAATTCCACGATTTATGAGATTATATGAATGTCAGGAAAATGTGAGACAATTGATCTGGCATTCAGATTCAAGAACTAAAGTTGGGAACCTACATTATCAAGTATGTTTTCCTCCATAGGGAAAAATTGACTACGAGTATCATGAATTTGGATATGAGATGAGAAACATTTGACTTCCATTATCTAAAGAAGAATAATTCCTTTTTGGTGTATAGAGTCATACTCATGGTATATAGCCCATCATGTTGGTAAATTACAATATATCTGCATGGTTATGAATGAAGATCATATACATTATGTTGTCTATACTTATATTTAGAAAAAAAACTCGATAAGTAAATTGAATTATATTTGGATCCATTGATCATAAATTTCACATTGCTGTGGTTATATGTGTTATAATGTATGATGCACATAGAAGTTCATAATTCACATTTAGGGCCATGTTGTTTATGATGATAAATGAATTTATTAGTTAGGGGAATTCATCATCATATTACATTAAAGGAATGTTGGGGTGTCCCATTTGTAAATAATGTACACACTCAGTTTAGCTAAAACATTACTTAGAGACTGTGTTTTTCAGACATCTAAAACACGACAATATAAATACTGATCCTACAAGACAATATTCGATGGGAATATTAAACAAGGTAAAACACCATCTCTACTAATGGGGGATCAAATATTTGATAAATTAGAAGATATTGACACTATTTTGGGTAAACCATTTTCAAAAACCCTTACAATATCATTTTGGAAGAAGAGATAAATTTTATTTTAATAAATATAATAGAATTTTTTGTATGTATACAATTTTCATGATGTCGTTCATGTAAAAAACGTATTTGATAGTGTTATTGGGATATTAATAAATGATAAAAGAAAAAAAATATTGCATAATGCCCAGGTCGGACATGATTTACATGGGGATAAGGGAAGAGTCGGCACTGGTGAAGTGTAATGGGTGGACTTTTCTTCCTACATTAGATTACACTGTACCTTGATAAAAAAATGAAAATTTTCCTTTTACTTAACACTAAAAAAGTTCCAAAACATTATTCATAAAATATAACAAATGTCATGTTAATGACTAATTTGGAGTTATAGGGACTAAAATCACATGACTTTCCTATTTTGATGTAAGATTTGTTGCATGTGTCTTTATGTTTCATTCTACCTAAAAATTTACAACATACATTAACCAAACTCTACTTATTTTTCAAATCCCTATGCAGTATAGTTATAGACCATATGAAGTTTCCAATCATGAATATGGAGGTTTCAGTCATAATATATGTATTAGTGATGTTTTTACCACCATAATTCATTGATATAATGGCCCACTAAATGGTTCACTTGGTTAGAAAGGTTATACTATGTGGTCTTGTCCATTACACATGGATGTACCCCATTGAATAGTATATAATGATTTTGAAAGGCTGTGTCAAGAATCATAGTCATCCAGATTGTTGTATAGAAGAATGATATATTTTTCATGAAGCTAATGAATTCTTTAATGAATAACTTTCAGATATTGATAACATCAGTCTCTAAAAGTCTCATCACAGCCAGAACCTTATGGTTTAAGGGATCTCAGGAAGACATATTGTTACAATTAACTTCACAGAGAAGGAAAAATAACACCTTTAAATTTTACATAATAGTGAATATGATGATCAATAAGTTGAAGACCACAAATCAATTTAGATATATTTGAATCCATCAAGGGATGAATGATGAATATTCAATACACATAATCAATGGTTTATAAGATCGTTCTGAGAAAAAATTTATAAGGATTTATATGAAAATCACAATTCAACTGCCGAATGACTTTGATGACTATATAGGGGACCAAATGAAAATGTTTTGAAATACTGGGTTCCCTAGACATGACTATTTAGTGATTTTTATTACCATTTTGTTTATACAGTTAGATATACATGATGTCATATCACCATTATAGTGTAGACTTTTCTACATCCACTATTGAAATTGTAATGCCCAAAGATTAATTATTGTATTGAATGTTTATAGATGATACTAGGATATAATGATATACTCTAAAAACTGTGAAATTAGACTTAAATATATATTCTATGGTCTAGATAAATCTTACTGATCAGACATAGTAGATGCTTGACTATCAGGTGCTGGGGGATCTTAAGCATTGAGACCTCTTGTCATCAAGTTCGCTCTTGGTGATCTCTAATTGAGAGATCATGAGGATAGACCTGCCAATATGAACACCACATGTACCAGGTGTCATTCGATGTTCCTATCTACGATCATGTGTAAAGGTCCCCTGACTTGAGTTCATTACCAATGTATGTCATTTGATTGCATACTTTGGTGAAATATGATAACCATGGAAATGAATTCATGGAAAGGTAGTTTTTTTGAGTGCGTCATTTGTGGAATGACATTGGTTGAATGGTCAATAAAGGATTTGATGCTTCTGAGTTATAGAATTAATATATCTCAGACCATGTTGATAAGGATAGAAGTACCTTTATAAGACCATGTCCATCGTAGTCGAGGGGAAATATGCCTTGATAGATTAACAAACAATAAATCAAGAAATGGGAGATGACGTGTTAGTGCGTCTTTCTTTATGAAATATTACTCAAAAAGATATTATATTACATAGTGTGTGTTCATAGGTTGGTTGTCACTGCTATGGCAATCCTTATCTCTTTAGGGGCCACGATGGGTTCCAAGATCCCTCTCTTGGTCTGTGAATAATATTCACTACTATCGAGATAATGGCCTAGAGGGTCACACACAATAGAGTATTCGAGAATATAACATATTCAAATTAATATGAGATTTTGACATGGTGGGCCCACCCCTTGGGGTATGGGATTTGTCCAAGTTTAAATGATCACCAATGCAATAAATAAATTCATATTATTCAGGTTAAGAATAATGGGCATTGAATTTATTTAGTAATTTTATTTACATGTTTTAAGTAAATACATGAAAAAATATTATTTGAATGAATATTAATATATTCAAGGTTCAATTAATATTTGCGTGAGTAAGAGCTGTGTTTATGGATTAATTATTATCACATGATATATTTAGTATTTCACAAGAAAGTTATAATAATTTTGATGAATAATTATATCTCATAATAGTAGTTAAAATATTATTTATAGTGTGATTAACTATTCGGGGGTCCGGTCTAACATTTCTGGGTAATTCTATTTTACTCTACAAATAGAGGAGGAGTAGAGTTTTCTATATACTATTCACTACCTCTATCTCTCTCTCTTTTCTTCTCTCTCCCACATCTTAGAGAGGGGAGTTCAAGATCCAAGGATCTTGTATGGATCTCTCTTTCATGCATCTCAAGCGAAGCGATACAGTGATCATCGGAGTGTCGAAGGAGTCATCATAGCTCCGCTCTAGCACCCAGATTATGATGACCAGTGACCCTATGAATTCCTTGAAGCACATGTGGATGATCTGGAGGAGTTCGATGTCAGATTCTTTGAGCATAAATTTCCAAGGATGAGCAGACATCGTTCGCGGCTTCAGATAAAAACCTATTATTTTATGGTTTATTTATGTGCTCAAAAACCTTCACACAAGATCCTCGACATAAAATTGGGAAGTTGTTCACTGACATCGACAAGATTATGTCGATCGTCAGTAAAATTTTTCAAAATTCAACCTGTTTAGAGATTTTGTTGCACACCCAGTTTCTTCAAGTGATATCAGAGCGAACACATGTCAAATTTAATAAAAATAAATTAAATTTTCATTAAAACATATAGAGGGAATTGGTATTGTTCCAACACCGCAGACTGCATCTGAATCCAATATCAGATGACCAATCTATGACCATCTGATGTTTTAAATCGGAAGAGCTCCTCATCCAAAGTGGAATTCCAGTCGCCAGAATAGAATTATCTAGGACAAAATTCCCCATAAGAATATTTATTATTATTATTATTATTTTTTTATTATAATAAATATAGTTTTTTTACAATAATAATAATTATAATATCTTATTATAAAAATATTATTTTCTTTATTATAATAATATAATAATATAATTTTCCAAAGCCTAGTAAATAGGATTTTAAAATTTTATTGGGTGCTTGACTTGTTTTTAAGAAAATACTTATACTTCAATTCTCTTGAAAAAATAGAAGGTGGATGACTGTGTACCACTTTTGTGGGTCAAGCATATAAAAAGGGGGGGAGTTACAAAGCATGTCAAAAAAAATAGGAGGGAGGGTTTGTGGTCCGAGTGGCCCCCCCTTTTGGATTGTCTCCAACCACATGGAGATGCGGTGGATTTTTTTTTACGTTTTTAAATAAAATCCAGAAAATGCTTAGGGCAAAAAAAATTTAAAAATGCACCTCAAATGTGACATCCCGGATGCCGCCTTTGCATTTCGGGGGCAAGGCGACATCCGCGATGCCACCTTTGCACTGTAGGTGAAAGGAAGAATCCACGATGCCGCCTTTCTCCTAACAAAATATTTTTTTTGAATTTTTTTTTGATTTGTTTATATATATATATATATAAACAAAAAATTTTAGCAGAATTTCTCTACTGTTAATGATCCAGCGCTAAAACCATTACATCAGTCTGGATTCTGACAGAAACTCTTATCCAGGACTCCCTTTTATAAGAGGGCTAGCCCTAAAAATTATTCTGCATTTTTGATGTGGGATTCAGGTTCTACCTTTACTGCGCAGTACATTCTGCATTTCTGATGTGTGATTCTGTTTCAAATACGTGACATTGAAATACAATAAAATATAAACTATAAGTCCAATATAAATGTAACTTTAAAAATTGATTAAACATATAATAAACAGTTGAAAACAAAAATAATTTCCTCAAAATTGTTGATGAAAAATAATCTATAACCTTTCAAAACCGCCTACTTGAGACTTAAAAATGTTTCAAGTAAGTGAATTTGAATGACTGTAAAATATAAACTATAAAAATAATATAATTGAAACATTAAACATTGATAAAAAATATAATTAATAGTTGAAAACAAAAGAAATTTCCAAAAAAAATGTTAATGAAAAGTAATTTATAAGCTTTCAAAACCGCCTACTTGAAACATAAAATTTTTCAAGTGTGTGAATTCGAAAGACCATAAAACATAAAATAGAAGACCAATATAAATGAAACGTTAAACATTGATTAAACATATAAGAAATAGTTGAAAACAAAGGAAATTTTGAAAAAAATGTTAATGAAAAATAATTTATATGCTTTCTAAACCGCCTACTTGAAACTTAAAAATGTTTCAAGTACGTGACTTTGAAAGATTATAATTATATTACTAATTAACTAATTAATTATTATATAATTAATAGTTATATTAATAATTAACTAATTAATTATTATATAAGTAATAATTAATGAGTAATAATTAATAATTAATAGTTTAGTTATAATAAATATTTATATTACTAATTAACTAATTACTAATTACTAATTACTTATAAATAATAATTAATTACTAATTACTAATTATAATGAATAATTATTATACATATTTATATTACTAATTATCTAATTAATAATTAATAATTACTAATTACTAAATAATTAGTTATAATTATTAATTGTATTTCTATTTAACAAAATATTTATTATATATGTAATAATTATATTACTAATTAATTATTATATAATTAATGATAATATTACTAATTAACTAATTAATTATGACATATTTAATTATTAAAAATTAATAATTAAAAAATATAATAATTATATTTAATGATAATATTACTAATTAACTAATTAACTATTATATAATTAATAATAATATTACTAATTAACTAAATAACTATTATATAATTAATATTTATATTAATAATTAACTAAATAATTACTCTATAAGTAATAATTAATAAGTAATAATTATTAATTAATAATTATAATGAATAAATGTAATTAAAAATTATATTACTAATTTACTAATTAATTGTAATATAATTAGTAATTATATAACTAATGAACTAAATAACTATTATATAATTAATAATTAATAATTAATAATTAATAATTATAATGAATAATTATAATTAATATTTATATTACTAACTAAATAATTAATATTTAATAAATACTAATTACTAATTACTAATTACTAATTAATAATTAATAATTATAATCAATAAATGTAATTAAAAATTATATTACTATTTTAGTAATTTATTATTATATAATTATTAATAATATTATAAATTAACTAACTAATTTTTATATAATTAATTATTATTAATTATTAATTAATAAATATAATGAATAATTATAATTAAAAATCATATTACAAATTTACTAATTAATTATTATAATGAATAATTATAATTAAAAATCATATTACAAATTTACTAATGAAATATTATATAATTAATAATAATATTACTAATTAACTAATTAATTATTACATATTTATTTATTAATAATTACGAATTAATAATTATAATTAATTATTATAATTAATTATCATATTTCTAATTAACTAATTAATTATTATATAATTAATAATGATAGTACTAATTAAATAATAATTTATTATATAGTTAATAATTATATAATTAATCATTATATTACTAATTAAGTATAATATAAATAATAAATAATAATTAATAGTTATAATGAAGAATTATATTACTAATTAACTACTTATTTATTATATTATAATTTTTAATAATTACTAATGAATAATTATAATGAATAATTTTAGTACTAATTAACTATTTTATAATTAATTATTCATAATATTAATTTAATAATTAAATAAAATATTATACGTTTAATCCTTGTTTTAACTTTAAATTATATCAGCCTTATAGTTTATATTTTAGTCTTTCAAAACTGCATACTTTAATCATTTTAAGTTTCAAGTAGGTGGTTTTGAATGCTTATAAATTATTTTTCATGAACATTTTTTACGAAATTCATTTTATTTTTGACTATTTGTAATATATTTAATCCTTGTTTTTTGTTTCATTTATATAGGTCATATAGTTTATATTTTATAGGCTTTCAATGTCACGTGCTTGAAACATTTCTAAGTTTCATGTTGGTCGTTTTGAAATCTTATAAATTAAATTTCATAAATATTTTTTATAAAATTATTTTTATTTTCAAATATATGTTTTATGTTCAATTCATGTATTATGTTTCATTTATATTTGTCATATAAATTATATTTTATAATCTTTCAAAATCACGTAGTTGAAACTTCTTATGATTCAAGTGGTTTTGAAAGCTTATTAATTATTTTTTATCATCATTTTTTATGAATTCTTTTTTTGTTTTCAACTATTTTTTATATGTTTAATCTATGTTTTATGTTTCATTTATATTATTCTTATAGTATATATTTTATAGTCTTTCAAAGTCACATACTTGAAACAGAATCTCACATCGGAAATGCAGAATGTTTTGTCCAGGAAATGGTGAACCAGAATCCCACATCGGAAATGCAGAATGATTTCCAGGGTAAGCTCTCTTATAAAAAGTAGCCCTGCGTGAGAGCTTTTGTCTGAATCCAGATTGTTGTAATGGCAGTACTGCTAGATTTTAAATAGCTAATAAATTCTCCTGAAAATTTTATTTTTTCTGTTTTAGGGGAAATGTGGCATCTAGGATGTCGCCTTTCACCGGAGCCCAAAGGCGGCATCATGGATGTCTCCTTTTTGGCGTATTTTCGATTTTTTATTAACCTAGCCTATTTTTTAAAAATATTTTTAAAATAAATTATTAAAAAAAACTCGAGATGCGACACACTAGACATGTGATGACCCCTACAGGGTTCCCTCCTCCCAACCTGATTGGAGACATTTCTACCACCTCTCCATTCCTCTTATCACCGACCCGCGATTTCCCACACAAGAGGCAGTGACACCTCAAGCCGCTCGAACTGGCCACCCCGAGGTAAACCAGGATGCCTACTGCCTCACCCGATGAGCCCCTCTACCATGCTGTTCTGACCACCTCCACACCCTCCAAGAAAGATGTCGCGCTCTCCTTCGTCACTCCACCCGTGTAAGCTCACCGACACCCCAGCTGGCTACGGACACCCCGTCAGGCTTTCTCCCGCCACTCGTCCACCTCCTACAGCATCTCCTCCGGAAAACTGCACCACAGATGAACCCACTGGTGACGACCCACCTCATTCGTAGATTCCCCTCCTCCATCCCAGAAGGCCACCTAGCAGACCGCCACTCCCAGCCATCCACCTCTGACAGTCCCAGCAGAAAAACCCCTACCGGTGGGTTCTGGACTTGCTACCGCATCTAGCATTCCTTGGACACCAGTTCCTGCTGATCCTAGCTAGCCCGCTTCACCTCAAACCCGCCTTGTTTCGGCCACCATGTCGTCCTCCTAGTGGGTAGGTAACATGAACTGCCCCAAAATATGTTCGAGCGGGTTCTCCCTTCCCAAAACGAGCTCGGTTGGACCGGACCAACCCAGAACGCCCCTACACAGGGTTAGTACAGCCCAATATGGGCATGCACAGGTTCTCCCCAACCTGCATAGGCCGCTACACAATGTTTTATGGGACCTTGGGAGTTAATTTAATAAAAAATTAATTAAATTAATTGATTAAATTTCATTTGAGAATTAAATTGGCTAAATATTAATTTTTTTAATAAAATCTAATGCCGCGTAATTAATTTAATTTAGATTTAAATTGAATTAATTAATTAATTTATTTTTTTTGTTTTAAAATTAAATTAATTAAACATTACCAAACAACATATTTATATTGAATTAAAATTAGAGGGAAATTTTAATTCAATAATATAATTCCATTGTATTATTTAATGCAAGTTTAATTTTTATTCTTCTTTTTGTTGATATACATGGGTTCAATGTGTATGCTAACCATGAGCTAGAGAGTGACCAATGCATGTCCGGTGCTTGTTTTTTTATTTAATTGTTTATTTAATTATTTCATGTTTTTTTGTAATAATTATTTTAGTTAAACAAATGGAGATATGCGTATCATATCAGTGTCATTATATGTATAAGGGAATGTGTGTCCACTTCTCTAATATATAAATTTTACTCCCCGATATCCCCTCATTTGTATGTGAGTACTATTACATAATGATGAGGTGAGGTGGGACACAGTTCATGTCAAGTCATGGTGACACACTAGACAAGAGATACAATGCATTGGAGGGACATACACTGTATTTCGAGTCACAGGCGATGCAACACAAGGTATGACCCCCTAGGGTTTAGGTTTTTCTGTTATTCACTCAACAGATCAATCAATAGTACCGACTCGTGATCATATATTAATTTTTTTTCATTATTTATAATTTTTGTGAATGTGTAGTTAATGCGTGATCATGTAGAATAATAATAAACAGGCATGGAAGATAAAATGAACATGTAACACGATGAAGTTTTTTAATTCTTGCATGGTCAGTTGTGAGTGAGATCACATAGTATGTTCTTATAAAAATTGAAAACGATTTCCTTTGTCACATTAAAAATGATACACCACCCTCAAAGATATATTAAGTCATAACAGCCGTATGTCATTCAATTTTGGACAAAACTGGTTGTTTGTGGTTCTATTAATTCCATAGTTGAGGTGACTCTTCCTACCAAGTAGCCTTTATAATAATGATGGATTGACTTAAATATATTTTTAGTAAGGATTATCCATTTCTAAATTAATATCATTTTATAGAAAATTGTTGAGTAAATCATGTTTTGATTTTAGAAGTTGGGACTTCACTCAAGAGATCAAGGAACTACTAGTTAAAACTGTCAGTGATCCAAAATCCCACCTTGAAGCATCAAAGTATTAGTGTAGCCATATCTTGTAGACTATGAGGGGTGGTTCTGGGATCTGTTCCAATAGAATACTCAAGTGATGTAGTATTTCAATTATAGCACAAAGGGTTCCTAGTATCTGATAAAATAGTGGGATACATTTAATTAATTATTTTAATAAAAATGTCTAAACTGGTATTCATGATAAAAGTATTAATCTTCTAAAATTTATTTTTGTATAAAAATCGAAATTTATACAACAAGTATAAAAATGTGATAAATATTGGACAATTTAAATGTAATCACTGACACGAGGATCCAAGAATAATACAGGCACTTGCGCATAGTGTTATGATATAGTGAACTCAAGGTACCAGTGACCCCAACACTGTTAAACTATCCCATGAAGCAAGGGTGAAATTTCTTAAAGAATAATAATGTACAAAGCATATGATAATTATATCATTATTCTTTCATCAACGTCCAGTGTTAGTTATGGATGCTGCACAAGGACATAAATGATATAAACATAAAGTCTCATCTCCATGATTTTTGTAAGGGGAAAGAGAAATAATGATATGAATAAGGTTATGGTTACATCGATACGTGTAAATTTAAAGATTGATCATAATATTTAAATGGATCCCTTTCTCATATCATTTTAATTACATTAATCAAGTCTTGTTTTATGTTACAAAATGAACAATTATTGAGTAAAATCTTCATTACCAATTTAGGAAAAGTTCACCAAGATAATATGAATATCAAAGATAATTTCATCTTTAATTAATATGGTGAATAAAATTAAATACAATGAGAAAATTCTAATTGAACATTTGTGACATCCTTCAATTAATGAGGTACTAACAAATTTTATTTGCATTGTATATTATAAAATAAAACAATGGAAGTTTAAAAGCAATAAACTATATTAATGAAGCATGTTACCCACTTCTTCATGAAAAATATTCATCAATTGTAATGTTTTAGAATTAGTACATGGTTATTAAATTCAATATGTTGGTGACATATTTGTAGTCTAATATGATATCCAAGTAAGAATAGAAACATTACTGGAAGTAAATTTTATTTTCCAATTGGCTACAAAAGGGTGATATCTAGGCCAATAGTGAGAAGTAGATGAATTCTTTATTTCTAAGTGACAGATTCATCTTGAACTATTATTTATTAAAACGAAAACTTTTATATCTCATGCCCTTTTGACACAAGGAGACATATTTCTATGTTTCTAGAATGAATATTGTTTTTGGTATCCAATACTCAATCAATAGTTCAGTAATACATGAATCATATGTAATGAGTGATGAATATAAATGTAAGGCTTATACCCAGTTGTTACAAGATAGTTATTTTTCCTGTAATACTAAAATTGCACGTTATGAATATACCAATTATGGTATTTATCTCAGCATAGCTAAATAATTTTGGTATTATTGACTTATTTAGTTTGGACAAAGGAATGTTTATAAATAACGGTACGTCAGAAAGATTTTGGAAATAGTTCAAAAAGTGAATGAAATCTATTCCATGGGTAAAATAGAGTTATAAATATACATCATATAATTCCCTTAAGTTATTAAGTAATGTTAAAATGAAGTACGTTCATTATCAGAAATATGAGCTTCTTTTAGCTGGCATGTTGAAGAATATCCTGACTGTTCTGCCAATGATCATGATAATGTAGCATGGATTAATTCCTAAATGCACATTACCTTATCCACATCATGACATTGATGTTAATGATGATGATCAATGATGAATTCTTAACTGTTAACATTGATCAAAAAAATTAGTGTCAAGTAATTACTAAATGCACATTTTATACATTAGAGTCATGATGTATGGAGTATACATGTTAAAACATGCAACAACTTCCATTATATTTCATTAAATTATTTTCAAATAACTGTGATATCCCATAACCATATGCCATCTATAAATTAAAAATCAATATCAAATGAGTCATAATATGATATAAATCCATTATTTCATTAGTACATGTGTTTGTATGACAAGATTTTGTTAGGAAATAAACAAACTTGCATCAAGACGAACACATTGGGAATTTTCTATAATAATCCAAATGATTTCTTTGGATATTACATAAATCCTTATGATAGAAAATTTGTAGTCACGTAATATACTACACTTATATATAAGGGTGTATATCTCTATTAGAGATAGTGGGAGCTATATTGACTTGTGTTTAGTTAATGCTCAAGATGCACAAATAGTTGTCAAAGGAACTAGTTCTACAAGTGCATGTAGAACAAAGTATGTTCCAGAGAAATATAATACGTAGGAAGGATAAAACCATGGTGATGGTTTTTATATTCACTACAGCTGGTGATCTATTATTCAATGTGAATAATATTTCCTACAAGTAAGATGTGTATGGAAATTAGCTAAAATTTATATGAATAAATAAAATTTAATTAATGGATTCCATGTATCAAAGTGAAAAGTGGATTATTTATTTCAATATTGTTGTGGGTATTCAAGTGAGTTGATACAAGGATGGTACAAGTGTAGTACAAATAAGGATAAATTGGTTTCACCAATCCATTATTCCTAAATCCATTATAATTTTACTTATCATAGCAAATATCTATGATCAAATTATTTCGAATTTGATGTCATGAAAACCAATAATGGATGGTGTCTATACGACACATCCAGAAAGATTTGATCACATCACATAATTCTAATAAAGGTTGAATGTTAATGAAATATATTTTAGGATTAATGTAAGAAACATGATCATAGAATATACATTTTCCAAAAAAAAATCCATGATTCTACTTATGGTTAGTGAGAGCGCCAAGGTTTTCCCAGCAATGTATGTTTTTCTACATATGGAAAAAATACATTGGTCATATAGTCAGTTAAGACCAAAATGAAATTTATTCTCCAATGTTTGAATAAAAGTTGCAACCTATGTTCTAGGGAACATGATCTACTGAGGTATATCTATAGGTTTCTTGGTCCTAGTCAATTTTATATATAGTGACATTGTATTGAAACATATATGTTGGCATAGTTCATTAAAATATTTGTTGCCTATGTCACAGGGAAAAATCTCTTTAGGTTGACATGTTCGAGACATGGGAAGAGGTAAACATGGTGAGTTGAAGTCCATACGCTTAAGCGATGGATTAATCACATATGTCGTGATATGTAAAAGAATTTTTATTTCCAGGATATGCTTTATAATAGGAAAATATCGTTTATATCCAGGAGAACTACAAGGGATGCAGTCAGAATTATCTAATTGTACTTCAAAAAGTACAAAAGATATGTACCTGGTAAGTGGAGAATATAGGATACTAGTTTTAGGGGATACAAACTAGTCTCCCATATATCAAAGTGATCTACTATCGTAAGTAAGATAATGCTGATGAGTGTGTCAAGATCATATCAGCCAGTGGTACCCATACCTAGAAATATCGAGTACGTTGCATCTTCTGAGGCAGCTAAAAAGCAGTTATTAAATTCAATGATTTTTTCCAGTTGGTGGAATTTCACCTGGGGAGAAACATATTATCATAAGATAAATTATGATATTCTTAATATCCATGATGTTATGTTATGATAGTGAAAAAGTGGAATATACTCAGGATACCATCTCTTGAGAAGTTTTGCCCTAAGAGATAAGGTTGCAATGGCATAATATCCATGCGGAAAAATCGTGGTAGACCTAGTAGCTAAAGCTATTACTCAGCAGAAAAATGATGTTCATCATGTGAGTACCTAACATGTTTGGTTTGTAATTCGGCTTTAGTGAAAGTGGGAGTGTTGAAATAGTGGGATCTCTAGACCCAACTATTCATTGTTTTTATTACCATATCATGTATATATTTATCTATACATGATGTCATCTTACCATTATAGTGTATACTTTTCTGCATCCACTATTAATATGGTAATGTACAAATATTAATTGTTGTATCAAAAGGTTATAGCAGATCACAAGCTATACTGAGAACCTCTAGATACTGTAACATTAATATTAAGTATATGTTCTATGGTCTGGATACATATTAATAATTGGACACAGTAAATGATTGACTATCAGGTGTTGGGGGATCATATTCATTGAGAATTATTCTCATGAAGTTTTCACTTGGGGATCTCTAATAGTGATATCATGAGGAAATAACCATCAATTGGAACACCATATGTTTCAGGTGTCATTGGAAGTCCTTATCTATGATCATGTGTAATGGTCCCTTGAATTGAGATCATTAGCAATGTATTTCATTTGATTTCATACTTAAATGCAAGTCTAAAACCATGGAAATGATGTCTTGGCAAGGTAGTTTGTGTTGGGTGCATCATTGGTGGAACGACATTGGTTGAATGTTCAAGAATGGAGTTGATGCTTCTGGGTTATGGAATTAATATATCTCAGGACATATTGATAAGGATTTAAATACATTCATAATACCATGGGCATATAAGTAGAGCGTAAATCTATCCAGTTAGATCAACAAACAATAAATCATGAAAAGGGTGATGACACATGAGTGCGTCCATCTATATGAGATATTACTTACAAAGAGATTATAATACAAAGTGTGTGTTCGTAGGGTTGTTTTGACTACTATGATAGTATTTGTATCTTTAGGGGTCATGATGTATTTCTAGATCCCTCTCTTGGACTGTGAATACTATTCACTGATATAGAGATATGTTGTCATAGGGTCACCCACAACAGAATATTCATGAATCTTCCCTATTCAGATGAATATGAGATTTGGACCTGGTGAGCCCCACCACTAGGGTCTGGGATTCATAAAAGGTTAAAAGGTCACCAATGATATAAATAAATTCATACTATTAAAGTTATGAATAATGGGCATTGAATTTATTTATTAATTGTATTTTCAAGTTTTAAGTAAATACATGAAAAAGTATTATTTAACTGAATATTAATATATTCAAGGTTTAATTAGAATTTGTGGGAGTAAGAGCAAAGTTAATGGATTAATTAGTATCATTTCATATATTTAATATATTACAAGAAAGTTATAATAATGTTGAATAATATTTCTAACTCATTATAGCAGTCAAAATTTAATTTATAGTCTGATTAATTGTTTGGGGGCCGGTTTGGAATTTCTGTGTAATTTCATTTCACTATATAAATATAGGAGGATAGAAGTTTACCATATTCTATTCACTAACTCCCTCTCTCATCTTCTCTCTCCAGAATCTTAGATAGAGTGGCTCTGGATCCACGGAGCTTGGATGAATCTCTCTCTCAAGCATCGCAAGTGAAGTGATGCAATGATCATCAGAGTGTTGAAGGAGTCATCATAGCTCCATGATAGCACCAGAATTATGATGATCAATGCTTTTGTAGATTCCTTGAAGCATTTTTGGATGATCTAGAGGATTTTGATGTCTGATTATTCAAGCAATGGTTGCCAACGATGAGAAAACGTTGTGCACAACTTTATATTTAAACTTTGTATTTTATGATTTATTTTTGTGCTCAAAACCCTTCATGCGAGATCCTTAGCATGAAACTGTGTAGTTGTTCATAGACATCGAAATGATTACATTGATCTTCAATGACGTTTTTAAAAATTCCACATAGTTGAGGTTTCCTCTCCATTCCATGTTCCTTTATAGTGTTATATCATACACTAGTTTTTGTAATATATGTTTAGATGTTGTTTCTCACACATTCACTGGGGCATTCCACCTTACAGTTTATTTTTCACCAATGTCACATTGTTTAACAACATTCCCTCTTTCCAAAGGGGGGTGGAATTTATCACTTTCTAGAAATATATGTTCCTTGATCGAAACAGGATGATGGGATGTCTATTCCCCATTCCATGGATTTCTTCTTGGAACTTGTCTGCTTGTCCAAGTATCCCTCATAGATTAAGACATGCTCATGAAACTCATTCTCAGTTCCATCTCATTATGGATTTCATTTAATTACACTATTTTTTTCTTGACATTCCAAGGGGTCTTGATAGGGTAGTAGCCTTCCACTAGGGAATTAGTCACATTTGGAATTGTTGGCATATATGGATGCTAGAACATTGATCACCAATATTCATATTCATATGAGGAAATCTAAAATAGTGTGGAACCCAATTCATCACATGTTGATAACAGGGTATCTTCAACTAGAGACATGTATTCCAAGGTTTTCCTTAGGTATCCCATGTTTAGAAATGGGTAGTAGTGATAGGTAATGAGTTTCACATCATGAAAAGATGAAGTGGACTGATCAGAACACACAAGAATGTGGATCTTATAGGTGATTTACTAGGAGAGTGTTCCTAAAAGGTTTACCATTAAACGAATCCAAACACCGTATGAGAGAGGACCATAGGGTGTGTACCATAAAGGGAACGTGTCACATTGTGAATTGGTATGTCCCTATATTGAGGAAACATGGTTTTCTAGATGAATGGGTTATAACACCCTATGAGTGTGGACCAGGGAGTAATGTCATGTAAAGGGAAGGTTTCACACCATGAAAGATGATTTGGATATAGTTGGGGGTAGATCAGAGAGATACACCCCTAAGAGAGGGACACCAGGATTGACTGTTTTTTGGGATTAAACCAGAAAGAGGCTTCCCACTTACCCTATTTTTAAGATAGGAAAAAAAACTATGTACTTTGATGGATGATATGATGGTTATTCATGAGAACTACCCAGGTGCTTCTAGGAGTAGTGATGGTGTTGTTGGGGCATATGTATTGGAACAACCTAGATGGGTGGCATGATCCTACCAAGACATGGAAGCCTGAGTGATAATAAGAAGGTATTATGGACGTGTTGGATGATATGTATGGAATGTAAGGATTTATGAGGTTTTTGGTCCTAAACCTGAAAGAGGCGTCTTATATCTCCCATTTAATTTTGAACTAATTTCCACATAGTTCTGGAGGGGTTGTTGGGGATTAAACCTAAGGGGGATTACTATAGAGTATATGGGTGGGGCCTACATGTAGGAATGGATAATATAGGGTATGACTGGGGATTACATGTAGTAATGGATGAGGATAACATATATGTTTCATGGTCACTACGAATCTCTATACCCACTTGAGTCATTCTCAGGGTGATAAACAAGATGAAGCAGATGACCAGATAGCTGTGTCAAAAAGATGTAGTGATGAGCAATTATATGGGGATTATGCATAGATATTGACCATAGAGGACTTATTCTAGGTGAGTATGATTTAATTCCATTTGATGAATATGTCACTCCCATGGAGATGAGTCGGCATGGAAAATTCCCAAGGTGGGGACCCCATGTGCATTACATGAGTGGAGGCTACTATTAAACATCATGTGCTAAGGATGATGGTAGTAAGCAGTTTTACATCATGAAAAATAGATGGAGGGGACTGAGTCCATACCCCTTGGTCTTACAAAATTGATGATCATTAAACCTTTTGTAAGGGAAGACATCATTAATTCCATAAGGTGAGGGTGTGGAGGATTGGTTAGTGAAGAAGTCTATGTTAGAGTATCTATGCTGAAAATAAAAATCCATTAGCATACCAATGTTAGAAAAATAGTGAAGGAAACACAATAGGTTAAGACTTGTGAGGGACCATGAAATCACTATGCACATTCCTGGAGGGTCACACAGAATAGGTGCATGCAAGGCATGAGAGTTCCACATAAGAGGGGTAGAGACATGATGGTTCAGAGTAAAGGTAACCCAAAGAGTAATAAAGAGTAGGTGCACACATGATTGGTGGATTGAAAACTAAAGTAGGGTTCGGGTGCATTATTGGGTTCACACAAGGAAAAAGGTGTGCACAAGAGTATTACATTTCACATTCATCTCTTAGGTGTAAAAACAATGGGTGAGGTTCAAACCACTATGATCCCCAGCAAAAAAGGACCCCCTAGGTACCTGACACACTAGATATTGTACCTTTATGGTTCTTTGTCTTGTGCACTATCATAGAAGACGTGTTTTATGCATAATAGTGTAATGATTAGACCTCAAGAGGGTCACCTTGACACATTGTGGGGTGAAATTGAATATATATAAATATTATTTTGCATCAGTGCCTAATATTTCAAGCATGGAAGAGTGTTTCAATAGATCTAGATCTCCTAACCATAGCAACTGGGTGTGCAAATATCTCATTTGACATCGCATTGGTAACATAATCATCTTGCCTATAAAATCTTCTTTAATGCACATGCTTTGAATATTTTTCATTCCTTCCAAATGATTTTTGAGACGTTATTTTGTGTAAATGGGTGCTTTTTGTTCACCTAAAGATGGTCGTTTTTTGTGTTGTGTGTAATTTGGGGACAAAAAATGCCCCTCCCCCTTAGAATCTATGTTGATAGGGAACTAGATGGTAGGTTTTTGACGGAAACACCAATGGAATTTTTTCCTTCCATGGAGGTGCACACAAAAAACCAAACATGGGAAAAAATACACATTGATCAGGCATTAATGACCTATTCTACCAATATAAATATGCTCTAGAGGGGGGGGGATATGCATAGTATGTTGAATTTACGCATGAAATGTGCATTTTCACTCATGTTCTCAAGTCTTTTCTTTCACCGTGAAAAATTGAAACTCGTTCATTGTCCTTTGGGAAATCAATGTTATCTTTTTCACTTTTCTCTTTGTGTAATTCTTGACCTTTTGTGTGGCCTTAATATGATCATACATGAAAAAATTATTTTTTTGCATGTCTAACTTTTATTTACCACTTCAACCATTACCATTCCAAATAAAACCGGAGAGTCTAGTCATTAGAATGTTACTGATAGGTAAGTTTCCCATGCATCGTGAAGATCGAAGACGATAAGAACCCCCAGATTCTCCATGCCATGAGGTTCATGTTGGAAAATTAGATTCACTTAGTCATGCCGACGTAGTCATAGTAGGATTATCTAATGAGTGATATCCTTCTTATATGTAATTTTGGAATATGAGGTGAAGTATGCATCTGAAGCTTCCAAACTGATTCATCGTGATCACAGTTCACATGTGAAGACAATCTTAAGAGTTAAAATTTCAATGCTCATGGACATTTCAAGGGATAATTGGAAGATGGTTGTCTATGTCTTGAATATTAAGACTAGGATGATCATTGGAGGTGAACTAGAAATAGAGGTCCTCCCCTACAAATATTCATGTACCTTCCAAATTAGTATAAGGGATGAAAGTGTGATATGGAAGGCCGGGGACATGGGGTCTATGGGAAACATCAAGAGTGAATGGTTTTGGGAATACTAGGTATGCTACACATGTGATGAGTTTGGAGAATATTTGTGCAACATTGAGATGTATGAGGCCATGTGGTTGTAACAATTACCCTTCAATCATCAGCAGGAGATGGTGCTGGATCTTTTCAGTTGATGGTGTCAAAACACAAACACATTCCACTTCCACCATGGGATGGTTGAGATCATCATCTAGGATCTTAATTTCAATGGATGCATTCCTCTGGATGGTTTCCAATAAGATTAATTCCTTTGACTTGTGTGTACCTAGGAAAATAGGGATCGTACTCTAATCTTATTGTGGCATCTATTGGGGGAAGTGATGGAAAAGATGAAATTAATGTACTTTTTAAAGGAAACCCCATTACTAGTATGGTTTGACCTATTTTTAAAGAAGGTTAAGAGGGTGAGAATTCCATGCCAAGTAAATAAGTGTCTAAAGTCCTCGTAGAGGGGAAACGAATGATCATACAGGTTGATCCTAGAAGCAGGACAATATAAAACATGAGGGTACAACATGTTTTAGTACTGGGACCCACTATTTTTATATACCACCTTTCTTTCAACATTCTTGAGCTGGTGGCTATTTACAGTGAGGTACATGAGGATGGGGGTCCACCTAGGGAACATAGTGATGGAGGGAATAATGAAAAATAATAACAAGGTCAACCCAAGAGTGCCTGTCTTGACAAGTTTTTATAGCATCCAGGGTGGAATATCTATGGGAAGCACACCCAAGTGAATCTGCTACCGTTTCTGATCTTATATTGCTGGATTGCAACTGAATTTGGTGGATACAATATCTTGAATTCCATTCATCATCTAGGTAATGGTTTATGACCATCCACATTTTTAGGGTTTGTACATTGAACTTCCATAATGAAGCAGTTGTACTCCATATCAACAACCATGAAAATATTAAATTCCACCCCTTCCACACTCTATTGGTCCATATGGTGGATAACCTATAAGGTTCATGGGGGTATAGAGAACAATTACAGATCTTCAAGAGAGGTGTTCTAGTGGCCCGAATGGATGATAAGGTCCTTTTTGAATCATGTGTGTCATCCCACTTAAAAATGAAGTTTATATTCCATAAAAAAGTGGAATATAAGGTGTAGACATATGTTTATGAATAGAAACACCCATGTATTAACCATCCGTTTTGGTAAATGATGATGACTAATAGATTTAACAAAACATTCACATTACCGCGTATGGATGTAGATATCGACCTATTAAAGAAATGTCTCTAAAATTGTGTGGAGACATATTCTGAGGTGATCGTGTGAAGGAGAATTAGGGAAATTGAAGGAGAAATTATGAAACTAGGGCGGCGGGAAGGCAGACATACTTCGACCTAGGAGGCAAGTGAAGAGTTAAAACAATCACAACATGGGTACAGGATCAAAACATAGTTATAAAGACATCATATGGAATGAAATCACATCCTCCTTCTAAATAGTGGTGGTCGGAAAAGTAGGCTCGATGGCCAACCAAAGAAACTCCTCGGAATAAGATAAGGTGTCTCTTGAAACTAGTTGCTGATTTTGTATTCCTAAATCATTGGTCTATTTAGAGAACATTGTGATAATATCTATCAACCTAAGACCTATGGCGGTGGTTAAAGCATTGTAGGATTGAATTACCAGATGTTAGGTGAATTTAGGTGGCAGAAATGGTGAGATTTCATCAAATGCATGAGTAAATGATGGCCATGGATCTTTATACAGACCAAAGAGGGAAATAGAAAGAACCTAGAAACCTATTGAAGGTGATTCTCAATAATGATTTAGACCAAGAGGATACACCAACATAGGATGATAGTGATGAAGAAAAATAGGTAGAATAAGAAAAAGAAGAATAGTAAGAAGATGAGGAAGATGAATAAAAATAATATAGGGAGCCCAAAGGGATGGGTTCTCATCAAGAGAGTCCATAGGAGAGTGGTGAGATCATGGGATCCAAAGAATAGTTTTCTGAACAAATCTTGGTAATATCAACATTATCATATTATTTTCTTGATTAATCTTTTATTCTCCAATATATGATAACATGAACTCACCCTAAACAGAAGAATCTTACTATTAATTAAGGGGTTCGAATATTAGTGTGAGAAAATCAACCATTGGATGTGGGGGGGATACTTCTAAACCTACACCTAGGGCCGATGTGGGTGGTGAGCAGAAAATCCAAATCATTCTTGTTGTCTTTTTGGTGACACGTCCTAGTATTCCAATGGGGGAACATACTGTAGAAGAATGTATAAGGAGGATATTCATTGATATTACTCCTCTGGGTAAGAGTATACCCAAAACGATTTGGACATCATCGAGTTTCAAAAGAGGAATATCATCACCATGTACCTATCTTATGAAACTCATTCTCAAATGATGCAAGGAGAGTTGGTTCCATTAATTAACATACCAATTGGTGAGGTCTCTACTAGGATGGATGTTCCTATACTGACCAAAGTGCTCAAACCAATAATAATAAACTCTAGTATGTTTCTAATTTCACAATGTCCAACTATCCATCATTTGAGTGAATTGAATAGTGTGCTTTGTTCCATTCAATCCTCAGAATATTGTAAACCCAACGAGTAGAAAAGGTTGGGGTGAAACACCCCATGATTTTGTATGTAAAATTAATATTGAATTCATGAAACACTAAGTCTCTAAAAAACACAACTTTGATATAACCTAGCTAGTAAAAATCCCTTTTAGACCTCCGTGATTGGAATTTCGTAAAAAATGACATACACAATTTTGTTCAGTAATATATTTTGAGTCTGATAATACAAACATAATTTTTGATGAATAGTAACATACCCTTAGGAATATTATTATGAATATTAATATTGACCTTATGAATAGTAAATAATATTATTATTTAATTTTATAATGTTTATAGGATAATGAAATCTTGATTAATTTTTTAATGTGATATAAAACAAATTATAGTTTAAAAATTTTTATTTTTCGAATAAAAATTGATTTTATTTAAAAATTAAATTAATAATATATGGAAAATTATTTTCAAAAAATGGAGTTCATTTTTGAATTCTACACATTTAAAAATGGTTATGGTGGTTTTTTGTTATTTTTCTGAATTAGTCAAATTTTTAATGAATAGTGAAATACGGTAATTTTCCATATATATACATTATCAGTTAAATTAACTATTACTAGCATTAGGGATGAGGTAAGTGCACATATTTCAAACTCACATGAACTTAATACAATTATGGGTCAAATTAATCAACAATATTTGTTGTCTTGAGGGAAATAATAAAATAATGAATAAAATATTCAAAATTCACTCCTCTCCTCCACTATAACCCCCCCTCACTACCTATTCGATTCAATTCTCTCAACCCTTGTTCATAATATAAGTTGTTCCCAAATACCCTTCCTTAGTCACCCCTATATCCTGGAGCTCTTGGTCTTTCCAAAAGACCAAAACCCCTTCCCTTAAGGAGGTCTCAAGGAGGTTATTTCAAAAGGTAAAACATCTTTCTTTTTCATTTAGTTTCAATTCAATTTATCTTATTTTTTTGTTATATCGAATCCTAAACTATCCAATGGATCCTAATAACTCTATTAAAATATATATACTATAATTATACCATTTTAATTCAAAAAACATTATAAATATTCTTACTCTCTCTCTCAATTTTATAAATGAAATCATCATTCATGAGGTTCCAATTTACAACCTTCATGGACGACGAAGTTTCGTTCTTCAATTTATCCTTCATTACTGGTCATGAAACCATTTTTATGGTTGAAAAAAACTATAATATATGTATTATAATCTAATTAATATTCATTAACTAGTATACATACAATGTATTAATTTTTCTGACAAAACTAGTTCATAATAATCCAAATACCGCCAAATAATCTAATTGATTATCATTAATATTTCATCCAAAAATTCATACTCATACCATGTAAAAAATTATATAAGTAAACATTAAAAATTGTAGTCGATAATAAATAATATTTAATTTCAATTATAGAGAATTACATCCTTTTTGCATGAACATCCATACTCAGAAACAAATATACCGATCATGAAGACCAAGGAAACGAACACTCTAGAATGACAAGATTCAATATTATAACTTATCAAAAATGACATAAATGAACCAAAAATAAAATGATAAACTAAAATAAATGTATAATAAGTTATTAATTATGTTATTAATAAGTCTAATTTCATATTCCAAAAACTTAAGTTCAAGAGAAAAACACATTCGGACATAAGGTAAGGGTTTTCCACCCGAACCTCTATTTTCATTCGAGTTACTTTTATTATCTACTAACCATAATTAAATTATTTTTTATTCATATGCACTCATCATAATTTCTATTTGAATGTTATATACATGTGTTCCAACCAGAATTATACATTCATTTATGGGGATTTATATGTTCTAAAATAATCTTTCAAAAATTCTTCCCGTAATACAAGCCCATTTCTAGGGAATTTCTCAAATTATTACATATTTTCAAGGGAACTCTATAATATATTATTAGAAACCACTATCGTTCCGAAGTCACTAATTTTATTATTAAAATACAATCTTACTTCAATTATGGTTTTATACCAATTATTTTCAAAAATAACTCTTTTTTTCAAAGTAAAACAAAATTTATCTCAAGAATTACTCAATGATTTTATAAGGTTATCTTCATCTATTTCAACAACCTTTTTTATAATCATGTATGATATCATATAACATTTTTAATTTAGTGGATTATGATTAGTTTTAATATGTATATTCTATCCTAAAACCATTAACCAATTAACTCAAAATTGATAGTATTTATGCTTAATGTTCAGGGAAATTTAATTACATTTCATATGTTAGTTTCAATATGAATGTATATGTTGTTTAAGTTTAAGACCAATTATATGAAAGAAGGTATTTGGAATTATTATGTGACATGTGGGGTCTACTATATCCCCTCTATACATCATAAGGTCTCATGAGACAAATAGACGTGGACTTGGCCAATGCCTTATCCATTTTGAGATATGGTTTTGTTCGAGGCCTTCATAATTTTTAGATGTTTGGGAAGAGGACTTGAAATTATGTTTTATAATGTCCTATATATACATTTTCCTCATTATGAAGTTATAAATTCATAATTTATTTGGTTTTTGGACTAGTAGAATACACATTGTTATGATTTGTTATGGAAATGTTTACTCAGCTCATTTTCCTTCCATATTATGTTCAAGTTTATTATTAAAGGAATGTGTTTTAAATTATTCACCGTTCCTAATGTTTATGTTTATGATATCTTCTTCTGTATTTCCTACCATTATTGATTAAAAGATCTCACCCCCTTTATGTTTCATTTTTCCCAAGATAAGAATAGGAATATTATGACTGAATTTCTAGAATAATCTTAGAGTGGTGGATGTTCCCAATGGAACTCATATGTTGTCTTCATTTCATGTTGTAATTATGTATGTATGTTAATTATGAATCTACTAAACTACTCATTCCTTTGGGATACAATTTTCTTGTAATTATTCCAATGTAATGTAATAAATCACCAGCTCTATGTAACTAGGGTCAGGTCTTTACAGTTGGTATCTTAGAAAGTTTAGTAGAAAACATGGAAACTATATTTAGAAAACATAGATTACGGAACGAACTCCTAAGATAGTATTTGAGGATAAAAAAACAAGAACATCCTATTATTTTGGTAAAGAATGGATTATTTAGATATTTCTAACAAATACATACCTTTTTGGATAATACAAGTGGACATGGTTCTAGCATAGATGTACCTAGGAGTAAATACTCTGATAACAAGTTTCAGGATTGACTCGGGGTATTGTGGTACACAACAAAAGGCCTTACAGTGAACCTGGTTTGAAACTCCTGGGTGATATGATTAGGATAATTCAAATTTTATTTCCAAGAAATTATTAAGGATTTAAATGTAAATATTTCCTCAAAAAACAATGTTTTTGATTATCAAAATAGTCATGCATTCAATTTCAATTTAATGTAAGTATTTTGATAAATTAATATTATACATTATGATTCGTAACCTAATATAGTGTATGAAATTATATAGAAATGACACCAAGTGGCAGAAATGGAAACTGCATGAATACACATATCCCATGTAGGGTTTACCATCTGATGCAAGATAATGATGTTGGATCCAGAGCTACGGCTGCTACTAAGAAACATATATATATACTGGGACAAGTTACTCAGGTTATAAACAATACCTTACTTGTATGGATCATGATGATCCATACTATGGAGGATCTATGTTTGATCACTTCATGCAAAAATAGCCTCCATCCTTAAATGGGACTACAATCCCATTTGTAGTAGAGGAGTGGATAAAGTCCCTATAGAAGTTATTTCTCACATTGGGATGTATCAAATGGGAGAAGGTTGTCATGACCGTTTATCTTCTATTGGGAGATGTAGATCAGTGGTGGTCATCAATCCAAAACACAAAAGAAGAGGAAGATATAGAAGAGATGGAATTTAGGGACTATAAGGAAATATTCCAAGAGAAATAGTTTCCCCGTGAATAGAGAGAGAATATGAAAAGAAGTCTCTGAATTTGAGGCAAAATAAATATGAGAATAATACAATGTATGAAGCTAACATAACAATGTATGGAAGGAATTATATGGACTACATATGTAATCCAAGGAGTAAAATTGATCAATTTTTTGATGGACTAAATCCATTACACTAACGGGAACTGGTGTCCAAAATTCTGTCATCATATGAGGACATAGTTTCATGTGCTATTAAGAAAGAAAATAAATTCTTTATGTCTTATGGATTTAAGGGAAAGAAAAAGAAAAAGAGGGTTACTCAAAACTCTGGACAAAAATAAGCAAATTGGGAGTAAGGGAAGAGTGTAATTTCTACCTCGTGATAATTATGGAAGGAAACACCCTGGTTCCTTCTTAAAAAGAAAATGAGTATGCTACAAATGTGGACAGAAAGACCATATTGCTGGTGATTGTAAGGGGAAGAACAAAGCTATTAATTTTCAATGCTATAATTTTTAGTAGATGAGATTGTATTCAAATGATTTTCCAAAGCGTCAATGAAACATTCCATAGGAAAGGAAAAGGGAGGAGGGACAAGCTTACATGATCACAACCGCTAATATTGAATTTCTTAATGATGTGGTGGTAGGTACTTTAATTGTTTCCTCAAACATAGCTAATGATTTATTTGATTTTGGATCATCGCATTTTTTCATATATTCACAGGATTCTAAGAAAATTAGATATTTCCAATTTGATTTAATAAGGGAGTTGTTAGTAAAAATTTCTAAGGGAAGTATCATTGCAACCAAGATGTGTCAGGAAGTCCCCATTATGGAATATAAACGTACTTTTTCTGCTGATTTTATTGTCATACCCATGATTGAATTTGATATAGTTTTTTGTATGGATTGGATTTAGAACCATGATATAAAAACTTATTGCTAGAAGAAAGTGGTAAAAATTTTAAAGACGATGTGTAATCTCTTATCTTTAGAGAAGAAACATCACCATGAGATTCTCATATAAATCCACCCCCATTATCTCTACTAAATTCAATTAATTGGGAGGAAGGTAATTCAATAACTAAGGTTGAGAAAGGTTATGTTCATATACAGGACATGCATATTGTGAAAGAATATATTGATGTGTTTCAAGAGTACTTACCTAGACATTATCAAGAGTGGGAAATTGAGTTTTATATGGACTTATTTTCTAATTCAAGGCCCATATCAAATACCCCTTATAGATTGGTCACTATGGATTTAGTGGAACTGAAGAAACAACTAGAGAAATTGAGTGATAAAGGATTTATTCTCACTATTGTTTCTCTATGGGGTGACCCTATTCTTTTCATTAGGAACAATGATTGATCTACGAGTTTGTGCACTAACTACCGGGAGATCAATGCTATAACAATAAAGAAAAAGTATCCACTACCTAACATTTATGATTTATTTGATCAACTTCATGGAGAAAAATATTTTTTGAAGATTTATCTTTAATCTGGATATCACCAATTTCTTGTGAGGAAGAAATACATTACAAAAAAAACATTTTGAACTAGCTATGGGCATTGCGAGTTTTCATTAATAACTTTTGGACTAACTAATGCTTCCTCTATTTTGATGGATATAACGAATATAGTTTTGAAGGAATATCTTGATAAACCTTTGGTGGTATTTATTGATTATATATTGGTATACTCAAAAAGCTATTAGGATCATGAAAATCACTTGTGCACTATTCTAAAGACTCTTAGATGAAATGAATTATATGAGATGTTTAGAAAGTGTAAATTTTAGTTCAACAAATTTCTTTTCTGCGCCACATTTTCTCTAAAGATGAAATATCTATTGATCCTATGAAGACCAAGGCTCTACAATAATGGCCTACTCCAATGAATATAATTGAATTACGTAGTATTATGGGTTTAGTAGGTCATTATTGGCATTTCATTTAGAAGTTCACCCGTTTATCCAACCCAACGAACATGCTTACATTTAAATGGGTTAAGTTTTTATGGACAATAGAATGTGAGGACAGTTTCGAAAAATTGAAGAAGAGATTAGTTAATTCTCCGATCCTAACTCTACTATCTGGGAATGACAAGTTTGTGATCTATTGTGATGAATCAAATAAATGATTTGGTTTTGTACTTATGTAGAATGATAAAGCTATTTCCTATGCATCAAGGTCGATAAAAATTCATGAACAAAACTATCATACTCTTGATCTTGAGTTAGAAGCTATAATATTTTCTATGAAGATATAGAGACATTATCTCTATGGATAAAAATGTGTTGTATATAAGGATCACAAGATTTTTAAGTATATATTATCATAGAAAGAAATCAGCATGAGGAAAAATAGATGGCTTGAACAACTGAGAGATTATGATTGTTCCATACACAACTATCCAGGAATGGAAAACAAGGAAGCTGATGCATTGCGTAAGAAGGATCATGTAGTTATCAAACAAATGTGGATCGATAATGATACTTTGTACATGGATCTAGTAAGGATTGACATGGGAATTATCAAAGAATATGAAAAATCATTACTTTTTTAATTGGTTTCCCAATAATCATTATTAGAGAGGATTAAAATATCTTAACATGATGATGAGAAACTATGAATGAAAATTTATTCTTTGAATGATGGGAAGTTGGATGACTTAATATGTGAAGATGGAATTATAAAATTTGGGAAGAGTCTATGTGTTCCCTATATACCATGAAATGGGATTTATTGGACGATGATCATAGCTCAAACTTCTCTATACACCCTAGTATCACTAAAATGTATATAGATTTGAAAGAAAATTTCTAGTGTGAAAATATGAAGTGGGAAATTTCTGATTATGTATCAAGATGTTTAGTCTATCAACAAGTGAAGGAAAAAAAGAAATCATCCTTTATGATTCATGCAACCTCTGCATATTCCTACATGGAAATGGTATGACATCACCAGGGATTGTTTCACTAGATTACCAAAAAAATCCATGAAATTATGATGAAATATAGGTAATTGTGGATCAACATATGAAATTTGCACATTTACTCATTATAAGGGGGGATTTTCAACTATAGCACCAAGAAAGACTCTATATTAATGAAGTTGTGAGACTTCATAGAGCACCTCTCTCAATTGTTTCTGATCATCATCCATGAATTACATTGAATGTTTGGAGAATTATTCAGAAATATTTGGATACTGAGCTTCTATCGAGTACTTGTTATCACCCACAAACTGACGAGAAATCAGAAATGATGATAAGAAACGTAGAAGACATTTTGAGATCATGTTCACATGACATTCAAGTTATGTAGGATCAATATTTTCATTTAGTGGAGTTTTCCTACAATAATAGTTTCCATTAAAGTATTCAAATGGTACCATATAAAGCCTTTTATGGAAAGAGATGTCATACACCAACATGTTGTGATGATGTTGGAGAAAGGAAGCTATTGGGTCTAGATCTTGTGGAGGAAACAACAGTGAAAGTGGAGACTATTCAAAGCCATATCGCAACATCTCAAAGTAGACAAAAAATCTATGCTAATAATCGAAGGATGGATTTGAAATTTCAAGTGAGAGATCATTTTTTCATAAAAGTGTATCCATAGAAGGGTGTTATAAGATTTGGAAAGAAAGAGAAACTGGGCCCAAGGTACATAGGCCCTTTTAAAATTTTGGAGATAATTAGAGATGTTTCATATCATTTGGCTATTACACCTAGCTTTTCTAAATTATCCAATCTATTCCATGTATCATTGTTGTGGAAGTAAATTCTGTACCCAACGCATATCCACACATCTGAAGGTATTGAATTGGAACATGAGATATCTTACTGTGAAGATCCTATCTAGATTCTGGAAACAAAAGAACACGTGTTGAGGAATCAGATGGATCTAATAGTAAATATACATTGGAAAATTCTTAAAATCTAATAGGCAACATGACATCCTGAGGAACTTATAATGAAGAACTACCAAAATATTTTTGTGAGGTAACATTTGGGTAATTTCGAAGAAGAAATTTTTAAAATGAGGAGATAGTGTAACACCCTAAGATTATGTAATTAAATTTAATATTGAATGAATGAAACACTACATATCTACAAAACATAACATTTTTATAACCTAGCAGGTAATCATCATTTTCCCTCCTCTGTTATTTGCATTTTGAAAAACTGACATACACGGTTGCGTTTAGTAAGATATTTAGAGTCTAATAAGACAAAAAATAATTTTTGGTGAATAGTAACATACACTTATGAATAATAAATAATAATTTTATTTTATTTTCATAAGGTTATCAGATAATGAAATCTTGTTTAATTTTTCAATGTGATATAAAACGAATTATAGTTTTGAAATTATTATTTTTCGTAGAAACTATAACTTTAGTTTAAAAATAAATTAATAATATTTATAAATATATTTTTAAAAAATTGATTTCATTTTTGAATTCAACACATCAAAAAATGGTTAGGATGAATTTCTGAGATTCTTTTGAAATTCTCGAATTTTTGATGAATACTGAAATAAGTTAATTTACCATATATATACATTATCAGTTAAATTAACTATTCCTATAATCATGGATAATTTAAGAACACATAGTTAAAAATCAGATGCACTTATTACTATTATGGGTCTCATGAATCAACAATATTGGCTGTCTTGAGAGAAATAATAAAATAATGAATCAAATATTCAAAATTCCCTCCCCTGTCCACTACAAAAACCCACTCACTCCCTTTTCTCTTCACTCCACTCAAGACATGTGACTTGTCTATGTTCTACCCAAATAACCTTACATGGTCACCCCCTACATTCAGGATCTCTTGGTCTTTCCAAAAGACCAAAACCCCCTCCCATAATGAGGTTTTCCAGGAGGTTATTTCAAGAGGTGAAACATCATTCTTTTTCATTTAGCTTCATTTCAATTTATCTTATTTTCGTATTATATACTATCCTCTTCTATCCAATTGATCCTTATAACTTTATTATCATATATATAGTGTAATTATACCATGTTAATGTAATAACAATTATCAATATTCTAATGTTTTTTCTCTCTTTTATAAATGAAATCATCATCTGCGAGCTTCCAATTTACAACCTTTGTGGATGACGAAGGTTTGTTCTTAAATTTATCCTCAATTACTGTTCATGAAACCATTTTTACGTTTCAAAAAGACTATAATATTTGTATTATAACCTAATTAATTTTTATAAACCTGTATATGTATAGAGCATTAATTTATATGATAAAACTAGTTCATAATAATCTAAATACCGCCAAATAATCTAAGTGATTATCATTAATATTTGATCCAATTATTCATCATCATAATATGTAAAAAAATTATATATGTAAACATTAACACTTATGTATGATCACAAATAATATATAATTTCAATTTTGGATTGTTATATCCCTTCCACATGACCATCCATACTCATATAAAAATATACCGATCCTGAAAATCAAGTAAACGAACACTCATGGATGGAAAAATTCAATATTATAACTTATCCATAAGAACATCAATGATTTAAAAAAATTATGATAAACTAAAATAAAATTCTAATGTTATCTTAATTAATTTCTTAATATTTCTAATTTCATATTCCCGGACATTATGTACAAGAGCAGAACACATTCGTACTTAAGGAAAGGGGTTTCCACCCGAACCTCCATTTTCATTCAGGTTACTTTTATTATATACTTAACTTCATTAAATTCATATTCATTTATATTAAATCATCATAATTTCTCTATTAATGTTCTATATATGTGCTCTAATAGGATTCATACCTTTATTAATCAGGATTTATAGGTTTTAAAAGGAGCTACCCAAAATTCTTCCTGTAATACAAGCTCATTTCATGGGAATTTCTCAAATTCTTACCTATATTCAAGGGAACTCTGTAATATATTTTTAGAAACAATTATATTTCTAAAATAATTTATTTTATCATGAAAGAACTATCTTAATTCAATTCTGGTTTTATACAAATACCTTTCCAAATGAACTATTCTTTTCAAAGTAAAGGCATATTTATCTCAATAATTACTTGATGATTTTGTAAGGGTATCTTCATCTATCTCAACACTCATATTGATTATTATGTATGATATCATCTACTATAATTAATTGAGTGGTTTATGATTAGTTTTACTATCTATATTCTATCTTAAAGCCATTCACGAATTTACTCCAAATGGTTAGGGTTTATGATTAATGTCTGGGGAATGTTAATTACATTTCACATGTTATTTTATATATGAATGTATATGTTGTTTATGATTATCCCTACTCATATGACGAATGTATTGGAATTATTATGTGATGGGTGGGGTTCTTTATAGCCCCTCGATACATCGTTAGGTCTCATGAGTCAAATAGATGTAGGCTTGCCTAAGGCCTTGTCCATTTTTATATATGGTTTTGGCTGATTCCTTAATCATTTTTAGATGTATTGGCCGAGGCCTTGATGGTATGTTTTAGAATATTTGGAATATGAATTTCTCTCATTATAAAGCTATAAATTCATATTGCATGTGGTTATTTGACTATTATAATAACCATCGTTATGATTTGTTATGGCAATGTTTACTCAGCTCATTTTCATTCCATATTATGTTCATGTTTATTTTTAAAGGGACGTGTTTTCAATTTTTTACCATGCCTAATGTTTATGTTTATAATAGCTTCCACTATATTGTTTACCCTTACTAATCATCTGAGCTCACCCCTTCCCATGTTTTATTTTTTCCATGATAAGAAGTGGTATATTATTACTGACTCACAAGAATAATCTTGGAGTGGTGGATGTTTTCAATGGAACTTATATATTGTGTATAAATTTGTGTTGTAATTATATATCTTGTTTCCAAATCCACTAAACTACTCGTTACATTGGGATTTTACTTTCTTGTAATCAAGCCAATATAATTTAATAAGGCACTGACTCTGGGTAACTAGGATCGGGTAGTTACATGGAGGATTCTAAGTGTTCTATTTTGATTGTTTCAGCCATTCATTAATAGATAATAGTCTAGACCAATCCATCGTTGGTGGTCTCTGGTGAATAAGACACTATGGCTATGAGCAATGCCATTGGTGCGGTGGAACCTGAGGCTGGAAAGGTTGAGTCTATTGAGGAGGGATAAATAGATAATTTTTACCCACTAGACCATGATCCTAGTCCCTTGGAGTAGATTCTAGAAGAATATCATGTTTCTGAACTCCAGGATGTCATCCCAGAATATGATCATGCAGATCTAGAGGATAAGGATTACTGTGACTCAGGGAAAGCTGAAGAGAATCACATCGTCCAGTGTACGGAATTTAGGTCCATTTAAAATTCATCAATAAAACTCTAGAGTTGTATCTTTTGAGCTGAATGGGTCCCCTCACCATTATCTACACAACCTGTGCATTGGACGAGAAGATTCTCAAAATCATCAGATTATAGTTCGTGAATACCTCACAAAAAAATATGCTGTAGGGGATACAACACCAAGACTTCACAGAGCTCAAGGAGAAATCTGATAGTATGCACAGGTTATAAGAAGTCACTCAGGAGATCCAAAAGTTAGGGGAGTAAGAAAGCTACTGTACTAAATTACTTAGAACTCAATTAGAAATCATCATCAATCTAACGGCTCAATTGGAGGAGATGAGGACCAAATGAAGTAGGATAATTCTTAGTTAACCAAACTTCATGATGAGTGTATGTAGTCATTAACAAGAGTTTATGATCTTCCTCGGACAACCAGTGACGAGGAAACAGATCTTGGGAGGAGACATCAATTCCTAGAGGCTATGCACCAAAGGTTGGATGAACCGGATTACTCTTTCACTAGAGTGGAGCTATAGAGGATTTTTTTTTTCAAAATCATGAATTTGAATTTTTTTTCTTTCTTTGAAACAAACTACATACATGGAATCATTTTTTATTGATTTAATTAAAAAACTTCTATCATACCTGTGAGACAACTAATGACCAGTACCTAAGCTCATGTGTGTAATTCCCATTGTGAGAGATAATGGATGACCTCAAAATTTTTCACTTTTATGAGAGTGTCAAATAACCATCAAATACTCAATTTTTTCTATTATTGACTAAATACCAAGATTTTCTAGGATTAGGGAGGTTATGGATAGAAAATACGCCTCTCAGAGCAGCCAACATACATTCATAGAAATCACGAGGGCATGACTGGAATAATGCTACGGAGTTGGAATAAATCTTTACCATAGGGGAATGGAAAGTGTGAATCAGAATTCCAAAAATTCATATCATAATTGGAGAAGAAACATGATAAAGGGAAACTATTTATTGTGTTTGAAACACATTATCTATATCACATAGCTTGAAATGAGGAATTACAAATGAGGGTTGACTGATGACCATGTTCGAACCTCAGGACCTGTATTGAATTTTCATCCAAAGTCTTCAGGAACATTGGAACATGATAGTAGGTGGGACTTTTCTAGACACCATTCAACTAGGGGGTTTGTTCAGACGATGAAGGAGATGAGGATTCAAATTAAAGGCTAATGAAGCATGGAAATTGAGTGATGGAATGTTTTAATGAATCTAAGAAACTCATATTACTATGACACCATGGATTTCAACAATTTATAGTAAGTGTATTTTTTCTGAGAAAATATCAATCCTATATTATAGAGGAGCACGATTTCAGATTCCATGTGACATCAAAAGATTCGAACATTGCATTAAATGACCATCACTAGGGGATATGACCTCTGAAGTGAGGAATTGGGATGCCGTGAAATTTCACATCATGTGGATAAGGATGATGAACATGTTGTTTAACATTATATGGTGAGGATGATGCAAGGTACAGTTTAATGTCATATGATTTGGATTCTTCCCAAAGTTTAACGACATGTGTTTGAGATATTGCACATTATTTAAGGTCATACTTCTTAGACCCAACCAATTATTTACAGTCATGATTCTAAGACTAATAATAAATATTCTTATAATACTTATGTGCCATGGAGGAAATGATCCAAATATTAATGACCAATGAGGTTTGTGCATCACACAAGTATTAGGGAACATATAGGGAAGAGGCATATGTGATGTGGTGAGAAAAAATCCCAACATGAATGAGGAATAAAGGAGACCACAAACCCACCAGAAATCCCTAAAAGGTTTATATTTTATGGTCATAGAGATTAAACTGATAATCCCATGTGTGGTTTGACAACATAGATAATTACACTACCAAAACTCCTAAGTCCGCATTAGCCATTCTCGGTGTGGGAAAAAGGAATGGCGTGTGGGGTTTTACATGAAACATGGGAGTGAAACTTAGGAGTAACACCAAGTGTGGAATCCTGCCATGATACATGAACATGGAAAACTTGTAATTTTATACTTTCAAGGTCTGAATAAAGAGGAAATTGGTAGGTATGCACCTATTGTTGACTATGTTCAAAACATAGGGACCCTAACCATACTAATAAATATTTGGGTGAGAAGATGTATGATAAAATATTTACCAAATTTGATATAGAAGACCCACATTTTTATCTAGAGATCCATTAGGGCATTGGCTCAGGATGGGAGGTGTGAAAAATATTGCATGAGACCATCACCATTTGGGGGTTTGTCTGGATTTGAAGGATAGTGGAAATTCGAACCCAGAGAGACTCGAAGTGTGGACCTAGAGTGTCATGGAGTAGAAGTCAAACCTGATCATTGTAGATAGTTTATGGTCATATTTAATGGACCTTAGTTGGAAATTTAATGTCATTTTGCAAGGACTACAAGATAAATGTTCTTTCAAAGTGTATACATGTAGAACACAAGAGATGAAACCAAATGTGAATGTAGTCCAGGGTTCCCATGTAACAAATATATACCATAATATGAACTTCATATAGTTTAGGTTCATATATCATGGATAGGAATCAATACCAATGGTGAGGGTTTGAAGGTGTTTAAGGCTGGTACTAAGGAAGAAATTTCTTGGCAACACTGCGAATCTCATGAGGATGGGTATCAAAAAAACAGTAGTTCTAGATATTTCATGTAGTTTAACTTCATTAGGAAAGGAAAAAATGAAATTAAATGGAAGAAGTAAACATTTTAGCTAGGATTGATATTGAAGATCTAGGAATCAAAATTTATCATGTTAAAGAATGAATCTAGTAACACATATTTCATGAAAAAATCATTATCAAAGTCCAACACTGGTAAGGGAAATCCACTATGTTGAGGGAACAGAAGCATCCCATGATTATTGTGAGGCATCCAAAAATTGATCAGGGAATACCTGTAGATTAACATCATAAATTGAGAATGTTGGATCATGATTTAAGGTCGTAGTGTTTGGACCATAATTGATTGTGTCTCAAATGGGTTTTCACAGTACGTTGTTATAAAAACCCTATGTATACGGTGGAAAAAGAGGTGAAATTACACACAATGAATTTTGGAAGATACCTACATATAGTTTAAAGCCATGATTCTTGAACTATAGGCTCCTTGTTTATGGTCATAGAGTTTGTACATGGGAGAGGAGGCTCCCCAAAATAGGCATGTGTGGTGCGATAGAGTAATGAATCCATTATGAAAGAGGACCTAGGATGTCAGATGATGAACTAAAATTTACCATAGGGTCCCTTTTTGAGGTCAACCCTATAAACATCAATATCACATATATTAAAGGAAAAAATGACATCAATGAGCCAGGTAGGCTTATTTTCCATTAATGGGGCCTAAGGTTAAAGGATATGAGGGACAATAATTTTCACATGGCCCTAAAGATAAAGTGTTTGAGCATCAGTACGTATCTCATAAGGATTGTAATTAAGAAAAATGTGGTTCTTGAAGAGAGGATCTCTCTATATAGGTCTTATGCATACAAAGAGATAGAGAGATAGAGAGGGAGAGAGAGAGAGAGTTTAGTTTTTTTTCCTATTTTGAGTGGTTGGACCAGGTTGAAAACACCCAGGCATTTCTATGTACCCTGTGTGAATAGGAATCAAGCCTTACATAGTTATTGATAAGTGGCATGGTGGATGACCAATGATAAAGGTTATGTCCTCTTAGGATATTATACCATAATGATCTGTCATTTTATATCGTGCATCTGGGGTGATAATTCCATAGTTTAAGGTCACGTGATTGGACTGGTCCATGTAGTTTGTCGTTTTTTGTTAATTCTATTATTTTATCTACCTTTTATAATCATGTGTTTAGGAAAATGATGGTAACACAATTTATCAACATCTTTTAGGGAATTGGGGGATTGGATTTTTCCTAAGGGATGTCAATGGCATGACTATTATAACCTAATGTGAATGAAGAAAAAGTAGGCCACATACCCCACTATGTACTAACAATGGAAACTCAAGCCCATGGACTAAAATATTGAATTTATGGTTGGGACCAAGGATGAAATATCCATGAGTTACTACATATCCCATAAGTATGAAAATAAAAACACAGATAGTTCTTGAACATAGCCCTGTATATGACGGATGCTGGATGTGATGCCTTCTCAAGAGAAAATGCCATGATAGCGTTGTCCATTTTAAAGTCATTACAGCTAGGACTATATAGTTCTTAGTTTATGGTCATAGAATTTAGACCAGGGGATCTTATTTTAAGGTCATAGAATTTGAAACTATGTGGTGGGAATATCATATGGATATATATAGTGTGGATAGGTGAAGACCCTCAATGCGAATGTCCTATAATGACAAATTCCACACAACACCTTATAGGGAGAACCTGCACATAGTTTAAAGCAGTGATGCTTTGACATGGATGCCCAGTTTAATGTTGTGTGCCAAGGATGTTGGTATGTGCCTTTTATGGTCATGCATATGATACCGTCGAGGATATTCAATTTAAAATCATGCATCCAAGATGTTGATGATATATATTTTAACATAATACATATTGGACTCATATGGTTCTGAGTTTATGTTCATTGAATTCATACCATTGGTTCTTAGTATGATGTGAAATTATTCGAACAAAACCCCCAATATATCATCATGTGATTGGGATGAATATGGAAAAAGAGTTCTAAAGGGGGATGTGGGTAGATGACATGAAAACTTTAACCCAATGTGAACAAGGGATAACGAGGCCAACCCACCCAAAAATTATCAAGTAAAACTTTTACATAGTTTGAAGTCATGATGTTTGGACTATTGGGGTTGTAAATAGTTTAAGGTCATAAATCTTGGACCTACTATAGACAGTTTAAGGTCATATTTCATAGACCATAATATCTTAGTTCAAGGTCATATAATTTGAACCACAGAGGAAAAACTATCCTAGGAAATGTACACACAATAGAAGAGTGACAATACATAGCGTGAATGAGGACCTAGGAGGTTTGTCACCACAAATCACATTTCTAATGAGATCTCACGTACAATTTAAGGTCATGGTATTTAGACATAGGTGAACATTTTAACATCATGTTCCTGTGATGGAAAATGTTAATCAGTTTATTATCATGCAACTAGGATGATGTAGTATAGTTTTTCATCAATTTTTTAAGATGGATCCTGCAAGAACTTCACGAGAAGTACTATTTGAGAAACATAGCATTAGTAGGAGGAGTGTTTTTATCCCCATCCATGGGGATCAAAGAGTATTCACCATTGGGATAGACCATGTGAATAATGTATGTTCATTCCCACATATGGTATAACATTGGTGGCTTCCTTCAATGTATCATTGGTGTCCAGAGTGCCCAAAATGTATCACCTTGGAAGGAAGTTCATAGGCAATCCTTCTAGTTAGAAGAACGAGCTATCGTGTTTCAGTGCCTCTCTAGATTATGAATGGCCCAAAACCATATTCTCATCAAGGGATTATAGTTTATCTATATATACTTCAGCTATATTTTATGACATCTACTAATCATAAACATCTGTTCAGAGTAAAGGTTACTGAATCATGATGGGTATGCCTACCTTTGTTCTACATAATAGAAACTATGGAGTCACCTAGCAGTAATTATGAGTCTCCATATAATAATACCAGAGGGCATTGGGGTGATTTTTTATCTTACACTTTCTATCTGAGAACACTAAATTCTACAAAATTTTCGAGAGGTTTTTATTGATTTCCCTGATCTATCCATTTTCTTTTACATAGTAGCAAGAAGTATGGTTGGAATAGATTTAGTACATAGCACCCATCTTCTTCATCCTAGAATCCCAAATATTGGTGTCATTATTATTGACAGTAAAATGAGGGACTCTTAATTTATAGGTGAGATGGGAGATAGGTCTTTGACTTTCTTAAGAGTAATCACTTCTACCTACATAGAGAAGAAATTAATAGTTGTCAGAATGAACCCCCACTAGTGATCTCTTGCTGGTGGATATGTTCCCATAACATCGACTCCCTAGATTTAAAATAGAAAATAGTACTAGGTAGTATGAAGGGGTTCTATCAATAAATTCATGAAGTTGGCATGAATCTAACACATATTGAACCTCTAGGAAAAATCGGTACAATCATGGGACCTGTTGAGATAGAAGTTTTCCAAACATTGAATCTGATGGGAGTGTTTCAACCCTACCTGATGATCACCACAATACCTAGAATAAACATCCATTATAACCATGAGAATATCATCTCCTTGAATTCAATGTGGGACAAATCCATCAATATCAAGCTTGTAGAGAGTTTTCTAAAGGATGGGCCCACTCTAGAGTGTGAAATGTGATGTGCGCTGACAGATTCAATCACATTCGGATCAGTAAGGTGATAATGTACCATGCTAGAGATACATGATGAAGGGAGTCATCAAATGGGTGGTTTCTTAAACTTTTGGGGGATATGGAGGTCCCTATGTTGATGCATCATTGATTTTGTGCTTTACCTACTATTTTTCATCATAATTCAGGATAATGATAGCGATAAGCATTTAGTACGCCCTATAGATAAACATTTCTTCATAGTCGATATCTTCATGGGAGTTAGTTAGAATGGAGATGGAATAATCTTTACCATTCTATGACAAGGGAACATGAGTTACCTTTGGATGGGAAGGTAATTGGGCTATCGGATGATGAGTGTGACATTGCAAGGGTCTATGGTTTGGATTCCTGATGACGTAGTCACCGTTGACCAGCTTGATAACAAAATCAGTGTATCCCTTGATGAGAAGGTGGAGAACATAAATATTGAGGGATAGATAGGGGTTAGTAATTAGGGACTGATACACTTCATTTTTGTTGGTGTAGACTTCTGATGGATGGAACCAATATGGAAGGACAAATTGTATCGAGGTAATAAAGTGAATCCCTAGGCCTAGTCTATTCAGTCTAGTATCATTGAGCCTTATACCTGTTGGTCTCTTGGAGGCACCATCAAAATCAATATTCTGACATGGAACAACTTGATACATTTTTAGGATCATCTTTTTTAGGAAATCAATATTGAGGGACCACTCTGTGGGGGTTAGATGGGCGGCCAGAAAGTCTGCCAACGCCTGACCCTTGACGACTTTCCATGGAAAGAATATGATGTCGAACTACTGAAAAATAATTTCACATAGTTCTAGATATCCTGTCAATATAAGTTTCTTTAGGATATACTTTAGTGGATCCACATGGGATACCATATATATTTCATGGTGTTGTACATAGTCTTATAAATTCTTCTCTATGAAAACTAGCATGTGGAATCTCTTCTCAATAGGAGAGTATCTGGACTCGGTGTCGAGGATCATGCAATTGAGATATTATAAATTTTTCTATATCTCTTTTTTCTTCATCTGGATGAGTTGGGAATTGAGGGATCATTCATGTGTGGTCACATAAAGGACCAAAAACTTCCCTGATATGGGTGGAATCAGAACCGAAGGCTGTAGTAGGTATTTAATGATCTCCTAAAATGTGGGTTGGAACTAATCATTCCATTGGTAAATGGAACCATTTTTCATTTGGCTTAAAAAGGGATTACAATTTCCAATAATATTAGTGATTAATTGGTGTATATAGGATAATAGACCTTGAATTCCTTAGAGCTCCCATAGGTTTCATAGAGGAGTCATCTGACTGATGGCCTTGATCTTCTTCGAGTCAATCTTGATGCCTCTATATGTAATGAAAAGTCTAAGAAACTTACCAGAGGTAATACGTAAGGAAAACTTCAATGGGTTCATCTGAAAATGCATGTGGTCACCAGTTTTCCTCCAGAATCATTAGTCTTGGACATCTATATTTGATGGATTGGTGACCACATGGGATGATATAGAGTCTTTACCGAGAGAATATTTCTCTTTAGAACCCATAGTTACTGCAGTTTTTGTCCCAATTCCCTCAGTCCTTCAACCATGGGATCATTACATGATATCAATGTAATGGTTGTGGGTTGGTTTTTACTAACTCATCTAAGATCCATGGAATAAATGATGGTTTCGCAGGATGGAGTCCATTGGGAGAACGCTACGGTACCTCACAGGGAAGGGGTATTTAGAATCACCTGAGACTATCCTATATAGGAGTACTTGGTAATCATCACACGTTCCTTGTAACTGGAACACATTTCCCCTTATTTCTGGAAATGAAGAAATAGCGTTCCAAGTTTGGCGTTGTGGTCACCAACCAGTGAATAACAATGAGGAAATAATAATCCAAAAATTTTCAGTGATCAACCATAATGGCAGTGCGCTTGACCCAATTGGTTTGAACTTGCTTTTCCATGATTTGGTAATAGTCAACATCCATGTAATAGGATTCACAAGAGTTAAAGAGAGATGAATGACCTCAAATTATGCATACATGACCTTTGAGGGTGTACTTAATGAATTACTAATATGATTAGGTAACTACTACATGAAGATGGATCCAGGGCCTACCCACCATTGCATTATAAGGAGTATCTTATGATACAAGAATGAATTCTGCGGTTTCTAGAAAAACACAAAACAAGACATTCAAAAGGATTATACTACATGACCACTACCAAGTTCTGTCATAACCCCAAATCTTCAAGTTAGAGGGGCCCGATCGGCTTCAGTTAATCCTTGCTTGCAGAGAGTTCAGTTCTAGATGAGAATGATCTCAGAACCTGTGTGTACTAGACAGTGGCGGAGTTCCACACTATTGAACTAGCCAATTATGTACAGTGGGAGGTTTTCCCTCTACCTGTGATAGCCCCCATCTTTTTCAAAGTATGAGATGACAACCTGTAATTTTTCTCACTAGACTTCCTCGATATCAAAGTTCACTATGGACACTACCTCTATCTTGAAATGGAGGGGTATCATCAAATATTCATTGATTTTATCATGCATTTACTCCAATAGGTATAGGTAATCATGAATTGAGAGATTTTTAGGAATACTGGTTAGGTGCTTCAATACCTCTTACTTTGGTTCTTGCTGCACATTCCTACCAACAAATGGGTTTCCCTTTGGCAGGAGACATGGAGGGAACTACTAGTTAAACTGATGATTTTTAATAGTGATGGAAATGTCTTGATACCCATCCAAAATCACTACTGTATAGTTGTTTGAATAATGAGACCCATACAAGTCTATACATTGTGGATCATGATGTGGTCATGGCTATTCTTCCTTGTCGAGTATCATGATCAGTGATAGCAATATTTCCGATAAAACAGGATGAGAGTAATATGCCTATTGAGTCTTATGAAAATCCAATTTTTTCGTCTCATTAGCATGCATTACATGGATTGAAGAACTAATATGATAATTATGGAAACTATAAAACCCTTAGATCCTTTGATGATGGCATCAGTTAGTGACATTCAGAGGGAATGCATAATACTCTTCATTGTTGAAGATCATATGGGGGTCCACCAGCTCAATGGTATTCACGGAGGTGTACACCCTCTCATCCCAGGATTATTATTCCAATGTTTTGTGGACTCTATGAAAGATTCAAATCTTTGAGGTCATGATATTACCAAGAGTGTGATATGGAATCCATTTCAGAAGGGGAATTTTCTTCCCTTACACTATTAGTGGCTACTCTTCTATAAAGTAGAAGGCTACAACATGTATTCCTTGGAAGAATAGGAAGTATCCAATGGAGGCACATCAACTACAAGTGTCTCATTATTAATAAATAAGGAATGGATGATACCATGGGTGTGAGAGAATTCTCTGTGAGCCAACCAGTTGTTTTATTTCTGGGAACCACAGCTGGAGACCTACTTCTATTCACCTTCATTATCGCTGTCAAGCTTGGAAGAAACACACACCACCTAATCTAGGACAAGGCCCAATATGACAACACAATTTTACACTTTATCTTAGATCCAATATTTGAAAATCTAGGGTTTCTTGATGATATGTGAAAGGATTATAGGGTAAGGGTAATAGTTAAAAAGATCAAAAAGATCAGCCTCATATGGCTTCCTACACTCAGGAAACATCGAGATCCACTGATCCATGGAACTATAGAAATAACAGGGAACCAATGAATCCTTTTGCAATTAGGTTTGGTTTCTCTTTTCTAGGATGGTATCTTTGGGAACCTAGCCATAATGAGGGTCTAGAGGATACGGGGGGCTAGATCCACATTGAATCATCTAGGAGGTGGAGCTTATCATGGCGATTCCTACCGATTCTTCACTAGTCAATGCTGATCTTGGGCTTAGGCTTGGGGTTACTACATTCGGTGATGCAGTGTTTATTAAGGTTGTGTTAGGTGATTATCTACTGGAAATATCTATAATGTCTTTGTAACCTCTACATACACTACAATGTTATTATATGATTTGCTGGATCATCTTGTGAGATCAATATGAAGTAATGGACATGCCATCTGGGCCTATTGTAAGGCTTATTCTGGAATTGGGACTTTTAAGAGAAATCTTGGAAGCCACCTAGTAAGTTTTTATTGATGAGATATGGGACTAGCTCAATCATAGAATTTCCCATGCACATCATCAATGATGCTCAAGGGTCAGTGGCATATCTGGTGAATACATGAGACCCATCCATAGGAAAAAAAAGCTATGACTTATTCATATGGTCATTGATTGTACATGAAGAGGTTGGAAATACTTATCTTGTGGGTGGTATAGATTAACTGGTAAACGAACTGGCTAAAATGGTCTTCCCAACTAGTGATAGACCCAATGGGAATCTTATTGTACCAGATTAATAATGACCCTTTCATTTTCTTCACAAAATATCAATGCTTGGTGACCTCTTGCTAATATATAGTTCCCATAATGGGTCCAAACATTGATATGAAGTGGTGAAAATGTTGTAGTGGGTTTCCCATCTAGTTTAAGGGGGTGAGTGTTGGATTCATGAAATTAGGTGGTGCTCGAATATTATCTAAACATGATGGATACAGCTTTACATCAAGGGGGATTTCCACCTTTCATGTATCAAGGGAATCAAGGAGATTAGTGAGAGAAGATATTATATATTCTTGGTGGGGGTTACTATCTTGATAAGGATCCCTAACCACTAGTGCATTGAATGTTTTTTCATCATGATATGTAGGCTCGACAGATTGTGGGGCAGCATGTGGAGTGGATTGAGGAGGGACTTCTTGAGGAGCTACTCTTTGTGGAGCAACTGCTTGAGAAGCAGCTGTTTGAGGAGATACTACTTGAGGATAGCCTTTTTGAGGAGTGGAATCATCCATATCATATGGTGGGTTATAATGTTACTCATAAATATTCAGTGATGCATACATTTTTCACTTTCCATAGACACCAGCCACCGCTCTATTGAGATGCACTATATTTTCAGGATCAATTGGGGGTATCTAGCTAAGAAGGACATGTGGTTTCCCCTACATCCCCAGTAGAAGAAAAATATGATCATGTCTTGTATTACCATAGTACATACACTTCTCTAGAAGGCGTTCTGTGAGGAGCTCATCAATGATCCTATTATGATATGTGACCTATTGCACAACGGCGTCCATAGAAAAATCTACCTTCATCCTCTGCACTGCATTGGATGGATTAGAGATCTTAAGAGGTCTCTTTCCCTTGTTAAGGTTCCATCCCATGGGAAACGATGTATAGGGCTCTCAGAGGTGGAACTTATTTCTTTTTTGTCCTATGAGGATGCACTAAAAAGGGTATGTCTGATTATCTACTACCCTTTGGGCTATTTCTCTTTATTTTACCTAGCATTGATGTCCTTCTCCTTGAGTTTTGTAAGATCGACCATGTTCACTATAACTGTACTTAGATGTGTATCCTAAATATCACCAGAACAAATGGGATTTCATAGGATGGGACTGAAATGGAGAGAATCATACTACCCTAAGCCTAAAAATTGTAGATGCGGATATACCTCCATAATAATTATATGTAGTGCTATAAATATTTACACACATATTTTTTGGAGGGTCTGGTAGTATCTGGGTGATGTAGGGTGTTGGGACACTAGGAGTGCTTTCAAATCAACCATGAAGAACTTCTTGTTTATTTTGTCAAAATGTTTCTGAATCTTGGGGTAGACCAAGTGATGATAATAGAGGAAAAAGAACATCGCACAAATGGTTCAGTGAAATCATGTAACCTCTTCTTGGGTGAATTACTACAGATTCTCAACATTGGGAGTTATAATTGGCAAGAATATATTAGAAACCCGATCTGTGTCTAGAGTGTAACATTGGATTACATATTCAGAAATGATGTATGAATCATTATTATCCCAATATTCAACATGTGATGGATGAGTAATTGATGGGGGAACCTTTGTAGACTGGTGAAATGGAGGTCTAGAAAGTGGATAATCAGCTTTGTAGGATTCTTGATTCCCATACAATGGGTCGTTTCTCAAAGGTGATACTGAATTCATCATCATGAACTTATAGGACTGTGACTTTACCACTACTTCATTTGTGAAGGTAGCTACCATTTGATGTGAGTATGGAAGATGATTGACATTTATAAAAAACTAGGACACATATATGTTATATCTGGAGGAGGTAGAGAATGAAACTAGTGATGATAGAGGACTGTACTACGCGACCGTAGAAGGTATCCAAGTCTTCCTCCTCCTAGAAATACATGAAAAGGGATTTGTGAATCTTTTTTATATCACATTCTAGGATGATGGACCTCACTTGGTGGGGTGATTCCCCAAATAATAATGTAGAAGAATGGGGCACAAGCTCCATCATTGATTTATATGCATATTAAGAATATGAGAATTGAATTGTATTGATGATTCCATTTCCCATCCCAGTGTTCTATCTTCAGTGGAAACCATTAACCCTTATTCCATGGGATGATTCTTCATGGTAGTTAATTTATTAGGAATAAGGAGGAACTTCATTCTTGTCAGACATGGAGTAGTTAGGGCCTTCAATTGAGCTGATTGAGACAGGAGGAGGGCCTCTGTATCAGTTGTTGTCAGAGTGGGGAGGACCTCTGCTGGGAAAGATGTGAGAGTGGGGAGAGCCTCAACTATTGGTGTTGACATATTCTGTAGGACATCTTATTTGGCCAGTGGGAACATGTGGAGGGCCTCTATGTTGACTGGTGGAAACATCTTGTGAAGTTTCTTTATACTATTGTGTGGAAGCATGAGGAGTACACTCACACAAATCAAAATGTACATGGGGAGTGCCTATATGTTTACTATCAATGAATAGGGGATGAAATCAGCTTGAAGTGGTTCTATAGGCGAGTGGACCTCCACTTGAGCTAGTGAATACATAGAGAGGGCCTCTATGCTGGTTGGCTCGTGAATAGGGATGAAATCCTTGTATGTTTGTGGGAACATGGGGAGGGACTCTAGGTTGATTAGTGGTAGCACATGGAGTAACTCTGTACTGGTAGGTGAAAGCTCAAGGAGGACCTTTATAAATATCAAACTGGACATGGGGAGGGCCATTGTATTGACTTTCAATGAACTGGGGAGGACCTCTACATTGAGTGGTGTTGTAGTGGGAAGGGACTTCATTTTAGATGGTGGAAATATGGGGAGGGCCTCCATGATAGTTGGATATTGCTTTGGGAGGCCCTCTGTGTTGGTTGGTGGGAACATGGGGTGGGCCTCTATATAGACTAGTGTCAACAACATGGGGTGGACCTCAGTACTGGAGGGTGGAAGTGTGAGGAGGACCTTCACACAAATCAAACTAGAAACATAGGGGCCCTTTGTGTTTGTTATCAATGATATGGGGAGGACCTCTTCTCAGAGTGGTTATACAATAGGGAGGTCCTCCACTAGAGATGGTGGAAACATTATGAGGGCCTCCATGTTAGTTGGATATTGCATGGGGAGGAACTCCATGTTAGCCAGTGGTTATATGGGGAGGACCTCCATATTGTTTTCCACATAAATGGGTAGAACCTCCTCATAGATCAATTATGGAGTGGGTAGGACCTCCTCTTGAGCTAGTAATAGCATGAGTAATACCATCGTGTTGAAGTTCTTTGACACATGGAGGGCATCCGTATCTAGAACCATAGGCATGAGGAGGGACTATGTGTTTGGTGTTGACGATTTGGTGAAGAAATTCTCTTTGATCGATGATGGAGACATGGAGAGGGCCTTTGTGTTGATTATGATAGTGGGGAGGACTTATACTATGATTGGAGATGTTATGGGGAGGACCTCTATAATGGATCTCATCATCATAGGTCCTCCCATACAAAAATTCCGGTGGTTATAATAATTGAAGGATTCAACCAAACCTTCATTGGGGTGGATTAGGTCTTAATTATAATATATAATTGATGGGTCCTTGCACTATAGTAGTAGGGATATGAGGAGAAGAAATGGTGGCAGAAATTTCCACTAGACCTATGGAAGAAGATTCCCCCTAATAGATATCCTCTTGACCCTGATTCTAATGTTGGTAACTGGTCATCCAGACTGGGGCCGACAGAGAAGGGGTGTAGACCACATGTTATTTGTCATGAGGGACCAGTCATTGATTGCACTAACAAGGCCTCGTCGGATCCCTCCTTGGTAGATCCCAGGTAGTAGTCATAGCTGGGATGACCCGAGAATCCCCTAACTCATCGATATAGTGGATAAAGTCATCTGAAAGCTCTAGAGAGTGGCTCTAAAAGTGGTTAGTAATTGGAGTGGGGAGAAGTGTCTCCCTACACTTCCCTTGGGGGAAGCAATGTTAGTGAGGCATAGAATCCTCCATGTCCTGGAAGGCCATATACCTTGTCATGATGACCCAGTCCTACTTGTACAAGAATATGAGGGTATCCATCACCCTCATCTAATTTTTTTTGGGGGAGAGATGGGGCATGGGAGCCTCATATCTGTGTTCTTAGCTAAAGTCATGGTGGAGTAAGAGTCGTACGAGATTTCTACATTACAATTTCTCCATCCCGGTGTTTGTGGGTTGAGGTGATTTATTTCTAGTAGCTTGGCTCCTGAAAAGTTGGAAGGTCTAGCTTTTCAATAAGATTCAATGAATAAAATTCCCAATTACCCAACATCTCCCAATATTCAATGGCTAGAGAGAGATATGCACTAATGATTTCACAGACTAGGATTCCCAATGATAAATAACCCCAATTTCTGGTGAGATCCACGCTAGGCCCATTATTTACCTGATGGGACCAAGTATTGATTATCTAGAAACAGTGAAATTATTATCTACTGATGTCTTGAATTCTATTAGTCCACTTATTGAGGAGAACATTTTCAAGTCAGGTTCACCATTTCTATTGGTGTCCTGACGTTAGCTGCTTCTGAGCCCAATACATGACCTGATGACCAATATGGATGATCCCAATGGTTGAAGGATAAAAGTTTCACATTGGGTTCACTATTTCAATTTTTGATGCTTTCATTGGGGAATGTCACCTTGCATGTTATTTTTTTCTAAAATTACAATGTTTCCCCACATTATTTCTTTCTAAAGGTGGGAAACATTCATCACTTTATAGGAGATGTCTGCTCCTTGATCGAATTCGGATAATGGGATGTCAGTTCATCCTTCCATGGATATATCCTTGGAACTGGTCACCTAGTCTAGGTCTCCCTCATAGATTAAGACTTGTTCATGAAACTCATTTATGGTTCCATCTCTTTGTGGACACTAGTTAATTATGAATCTTTTTTCTGGAAATTCCTAGTGATATTGATAGGAATGAATCCTCTAGTTAGGGGAGTAGTCATGTTTGGAATCGCTATCATGTCTGCAAACTAAAAAAATTGGTCACATGTATCCTTCCTCATACAAGGGCATCTCGAATGGAGTAGAACCCAAGGAATCCCATGTTTATCATGGAGTATCTTATTCCAGAGGCATGTCATCCATGTTTTTTCTTAGGTTACCCATGTTTAACACATGGTGTAGTGACATGTCACAAGTTTAACATATTTTGGAGATGAAATGGATGAACAGAATTCCCATAGAGGCGGACCAAAGAGGTGATTCCCTTGGAGGGTGTACCTGAAATATTTACAAATGAACGGGCTAGAACATCCTATGAGAGTAGACCCATGTGGTTTTTCCTTTAAAGGTAATGTGTCACACTATGAAGGGGTACATACCTATGAGCTGGGAACCCAGGTTTACAAGATTTATTGAATAGAACACCATATGAAGGTGGAAAAAGGAGGTGTCTCCCATATAATGAAGGTGTCACACCATTAAGGCAGATATGAACACCGCTAGGGCTATATCAGAGAGATGCACCCCTAGGAGGGTGACCCCAAGGTTTTCCTTTGATCAGGATTGAACCTCAGGGAGGTGTCCTACATACCCGATTTAGAAGATAGGGATCCAAAAACACATTGTTCAATGGATGACATAGGGATTATGCTTGGTAACTTGGGTTCTTCTAGGAGTAGAGATGGTGTGGTTTGTGATTATGTGAATGAACATCTCAGTTGGGTGGTATGATTCTACTATGATATAGTGGCTCAAGTGAGAATCAATATATATTATGGATGGATTGGATGAAATGAATAGAATGGAACAGTTGTTGAGATTTTTTGTATTAAACCTGAAGGATGCATCCTACGAGTCAAATTTAATTGTGAATCAACATCCATGTAGTTATGGAGGGGAATTTCGGTCTTACACCTAAGGAGGATTCTCATAGAGAATATGGTTGTGGATTATGTGTATGAATGACCCATTGAGGATATGATTGGGGATTAAGTGTAGGAATAGACTAGGATTTTGGATAGGTGTCATGGTCACTACTAACATATAATACCATAAGAGTCATGATTGGTGTGAGAAATAAGAGGAGGTTGCAGACCTGATAGTCAGGGCACAAAAGATGTATTGACAAGAGATTATGTCGAGATTACTCATAGAATCTTCCTATAGAGAATGTCATTCGATGGGAGGAGGATCTCATTCCATGTGAGGAATATATCACTCCCAAAAAGATTTGTGTGTATGTAAAATTTCCAAGGTGGGGCACCCCATGCGCATTGCACAGGGTGAGGCTATAGTTTGACTTCATGTGTTGAGGATGATGGAACTAGGAAATTTTATGTCCTGCAGAACAGATGGATGAGACTCACTCTTTACCCCTTGGGTTTACATTACTCATTCTCATTAACCCATGGGAAAAAGAAAATCATTAGAAATTCCAGAAAGTCATGGTGTGGAAGAGTGATCACCCACATGGTCCATGTTAATGTACTTATACTAAAAATGAAAATCCATTAGCGTACCTATGATGAAAAGTAAGAGGTAATGGATCAAAATAAGGGAATCCTTGGGGGCAGGACTAATAAATCACTACAAACAAACCTATAGGGATTGTTTCGGTGCGGATGTGCGTCGGGTTACGCTGTTCCGCCAGGACGCGTTCGCGCGTGCACCCGTCAACCCGAGGGGATGGGCGCGCGGCTTGTGGTCCCGCAGTCCCGCTTTCCAAGGGCGGGCGGCATCCGTCCCTTATTCAGGGGCGTCTGCTCCTTGATCGAAACCGGGATGATGGGATGTCGGCTCCTCCTTCCTCGGACGTCTCCTCGGAACTTGTCGCCTAATCCGGGTCTCCCTCATAGACTTAAGAATGTTCGTGAATCTCGTTCCCGGCGCCATATCTTCACGGACACCGGTTAATTACGCTGCTTCCGCCCGGACGTTCCAAGGAGTCTGGGCGGGGCAGCAACCTGCGGTGAGAAGGCCGGGTGGCTCTGGGTGCTGGGGGCGCGTCGTAACACTGCGGCTCTGCACATCTGTCTTCCGTCCCTAATAGGGCTTCTCGAAGGCATGATGGCCTGAGGCATCCCGTACTAGGTGCGGGGAACTGTGTCACCTGAGGTTTTCCTCAGCTTCCCATGTTTAACACGGGGTATGCCGCGAGTTTAACGTCCAGCGGGGACGGCATCGGACCGATCAACACGAAGAGTGGATCAGATGACAGAACCCCTTGCGGGGAACCTCCGACGCTGGGGCCAGCACATGGGCGGCTTCCCAAGTAACGTGGAGTGGAGTGAAGTGGCATGACCCCACCGGGATGTGGCGGCCCGGGTAAGGATCAGGATGGATGATGGAGTGAAGAGCTTGGACCCCAGAGGGGCTTCCTACGTACCGCGCGTTAGCACGGATCAAAGTCAACGTAGTTCAGGTATACAGTTTAACGTCATGCTGGACGTCGGCAAGCCGACTCACGAAGAGGTCGAGGCCGCCGGGCGAAGGATTGAACCGAACCACCTCGCACAGAGGGGGATGGAACGGCCGGGTGGATCACAGTTTCACGTCATGCTGGACGATAAAAGGAGAAATGGAAAAGGGGAGCTGTGGGGAGGCACCGCGGAGATACACACGGGCAGTCTCCCACAGGGGCGGATTTATAGGTGAATCAACGCAAGCGTGAACCCTGGAGGGGTCCACTGATGGACGAACCGACGTAAATACGACCGGGACGACCGGGTGGTGGGCTTGGACCTCAGGGAGGCTTCCTACGTACCCTGTATAGAAGACAGGGATCAAAGTCCACGTAGTTCATTCTGTCAGGACTTACGCACTTGGGGCAGCCCGGATGCTGCAAAACTCAGTTGGAAGGGATTTGGACCGAAAGCGGAAGACACCTCGATCCCAGTCAGACCCTCTACTGGCTTCGGCAGTGGGGAGGCGCAATGGAGATACACATGTGCAGCCTCCCACGAGAAACTAGGGGTTTGTAATACCCTGCCCCCGTAGGGAAAAGACACTCCCATTAAATCGTCCCAAAAGGGGGACAATCCCGACATCCCTGCAGAGACGAGCGGGTGGGGGCCACGTCCAAACCGGGGGAGACCCTGCGTGCAGAGCACGGGATCAGGTTGCGGACGGTTTAACGTCTTGCCAGACGAAGTACAGTTTAACGTCATGTGTTGAGGACGAAGCGGACGGTTTAACGTCTTGCCGGACGAAGTACAGTTTAACGTCATGTGTTGAGGACGAAGCGGACGGTTTAACGTCTTGCCGGACGAAGTACAGTTTAACGTCATGTGTTGAGGACGAAGCACTTGGCAGTTTAACGTCTTGCAGCGCGGACGATGGGGGCTAGGCAGTTTAACGTCGTGCAGCTTGGACGGATGTGCAGTTTAACGTCATGCGGGACGAATGCGCAGTTTAACGTCATGCGGGACGAATGTGCAGTTTAACGTCATGCGGGACGAATGCGCAGTTTAACGTCATGCTGGGCATAGGTTGCCGGACGAAGCACTTGGCAGTTTAACGTCTTGCAGCGCGGACGATGGGTGCATGTCACTTCGCACGAACCTGGAGGGCCGCACGGGAAGACAACGCACGGTGCGGGCACCCAGGATGAGGATCATCGGGCGCCACGCAGGCAGGTGCCCTCAGGGGGTCGAGGGAGGCGACCCTGGCGGATTGCGCGCAAAAGAGGAGCTTTGCGCGCAAAACCGCGGGTCGACGCGCAAAAATGGCGGGCTGGCGCGCAATTGGGCCAGCCCTTTGCGCGCGGAAGGTTGGGATTGCGCGCACCGGGCTTCGGATAGCGCGCGGGGGCAACGGCTCATTCTTTAACGAATGGCCACTTGAAAGAAGGGGGGGTGCGCGCAATCAGGCCGGATTGCGCGCACCCCGGGGGCAATTGCGCGCAAGCGGGTTCTTTTGCGCGCAAAGGCCTTAGGGTGAGTTTTTATTCAAATGAAAGGAGCCAGCGGGGATTGCGCGCGAAGGCGGACCCCGAGGCTTTCTTGCGCGAAAGAAAGGAGGTTACCTGAAGTTCGTCATTGCGCGCGGAAGGGGTTGAATTGCGCGCATGAGAGACGTTTCGACTTCCAGCAACCTTTGAAACGTTGGGGGTCGCCTAATATTTATAGGCAACCCCGGGCGCGGAATCCAGGGTGCGAGCGCGAAATTCTCCTCGCGGGCGCGGAATCGGGGCGCGGCGCGCAAGGGAGTCGCGCGGACCCGCGGCGCGCAAAATTGCGCGCCGGACCGGCGCATTGCGCGCATCCCGGGGGGTTTGCGCGCGGAACATCACCATTGCGCGCGGGCCTCTGAAATTCCGCGCAAGGCCTTCGGGCCCTCCGAAACGTTCTTCCGACTCCAAATATCACTTCGCTTTCCGCATCCGGAGCTTCGTTTGGGAACAACGGACTTTTCCGGCGTCTACAAAAGCCCCCCCTCGGAATCTGATCGGCGAGAGGTCGCAACGATCGGGTTCCGAGGGAGACGCCGGAATGCCGAAGTCCTGGGCGGCGCGGGACTTAGGCGCGCAAAAAGGGGCGCCGGTCGCGAAATTCGCCGCTGCGGTCGCGCAAAACCGTCCGGATTTCGCCTGTTTTTGCGCGAAAACCCGGAACTTTGCGCGACAGTCTTCCCAATTGCGCGCCGTCCACTTGGATTGCGCGCCAGCCTTCAAACTTCTCTACCAGCCTCGTCCGATCCCGCACGCTTCATCCCTTAACCCGCACGACTCCCGAAACTTCTGAGATGGCCGCGCACAGAGGAAATGAGGGGGATGCCGACACTCGCAGGGCTGAGATGGCGACGAACGAGGAGGTTTACGGAGCCAAGGAGATTGTTTCCAACAATCAATCCTTGTTCGACTTATTGACGCCGGCCCAGAAGACATACCCATTGTCAGACAACCTGCCGCTCTGGAACTTTGGCCTCCTGGATGAGGTTCCAGTGCCAGGGTTCGAGGTTGATGCGCCGCGAACCTGGGTGACTCGGGAGGACGAGCTTCACCGCTATAACATCACCAACAATGGGCATCCTGCCAGGGAAACCAGGCACTTGGATGTCTACGTCCTGAACCCGAGGACGCGGACCATTGACGGGGGTGAGCCTACTGCGGAGAATTCTCCAGCCCTCTACTCGAGCACATACCGTCAGAGTGTCACTGACGACACCAAGGGCTGGCTGAAGGACTGGGACTTGCGATCTGGGGGCAACTTTACCAGTGAATGGGCCTGGGCGTTCTGGGTACGCCACACTTGCGATCACTTCGCAGAGGAGCTGCGGTACATCGGCCTGTTCGAGGCGGTGTGGACGTCGCAGTTCCACTTCTACCAGCAGTCTGAGCTCGGGCCGGAGCTGTTCACTCACTGGTCCCCGGATACCAACACCTTCCATCTTCACCATGGGGAGGTCGGCATCGGTCTCTGGGACATCCACTGCATCGGAGGTATCCCGCTGGAGGGCTACCAGTACGATGAGTTCCTGCCACCGAAGAACATCTGGGAGGACAGGTCACGGACTCCCATTCTGACCTGGCATCTTCTTGACCTGGCTACGCAGCGGCTCGGGATCCAAGACTTCCAGAAGGACATAGCCTACAAGGATTGGTTTGGCCAGTTCCTGGAGCATGACCCGGCGGTCAAGATGCCAGGCAGGGGGAAGCGGTGCCCGACCGCAGCTCAGAGGAGCCGGAACGGGTCGTACTGGCGGGTCCTGGAGACGGGCGATTACCGCTCATGGGGGTACCGCGTCATCGAAGCCCGGGACCCGAACGTCCGGTACGCGGCGTTCCTGGCCGCCTTTCTGAGCGGGTGGCTCCTGCCAGTGCGGGATGCGAGGATGGGCGTCCGCCCGGCGACACTGGCGATGGCGGGCGCCATGGCTGCCAACAAGAGATACAACCTCGGGGTCCCAGTACTGGCGAGGCTGTATGCCATTCTGGGACGCATCTCACGAGGGGGGTCGCCACGAAGGATCTGTGGGCCCTTTCAGTTCTTCCACGGCTGGGTGGCTGCTCACCTTGGTGGGTATACGTTCCCAAATGCCATCAGTCCTCCGGGCAACGGCCTGCGACCCTCCCTGCTGAACATTGCGGGGGTCGCTCCGATGACCCTCAGTGAGGAGGGCGTGAGGGTTCGGATTGGCAATCATGCCAATTTCAACTTCAGCCCGTTCCCCACTCCTGTCGGCCAGATGATCGACAACGGACAGGGCCCGCTGGAGCAGCATGAATATTTCCTGAACATGCGGGGCGGGGTGCTCGTGGCTCGGATCGACGGGAAGGTGATCTGCGAGCCTTACGTGCCGACCCGGTTCGCCAGGCAGTTCGGGTGCCTTCAGCGGATGCCGAAGAGGGTATTCACCGCTGTCCGGGAGGAGACGAACCCTTGCGTCCTTCGCCAGATGTGGCTGATGTTTGTCGCCTTCGGCTCTGGCGACGTCATCACTCTCCCTCCTACCGGGATCGACGCAGGCTTGGCAACCGAGTATGCCGAACACTGGGCCATCGCGTACCCTGAGGGGCTTCTACGGAAGCCAGTTCGGCGGCTCGAGGTCACCCGTGCGGAGACCGGGCGTCAAGGGAGGAGGCGAGGCGCCGCCACACAGGGGAGAACGGAGGCGCGCCAAGCAGCGGGGCCGGCGCGAGCAGGGACTTCGGCGGCGGGCACATCGCAGGCTGCCGCTACGACCTCGGCGCCCAGAGAGGGGGCGCATGCGTCGGTCGGGGAGCGGCCCGGGAAGCAGGTGAGGCGTCTGCTCGAACCCTCCCACGATGCGGTCTTCCCGGCGCTGTGGTCGGCCTGGATGACCCTGCGGCAGTCACTGGGGACCGACGTCATCTGGCGAAAGATACTCAGAGAAGGAATCTATCTGCCAGAGGTCGGGTGCCTCCAGATCACCGACAGGGTGGACTTCAACCGGCAATATGCATATCTGACGGCCATGGACGAGTACGCGCGCCAACGTGGTCAGCGTGCGGAGCCATCCCTTCTGGTGAAGGTGATGCTCGGTCTCGAGCCCGCTCCAGAACAGATGCCGCCGGGAGAAGATGACAGTAGCGACTCCGAGGAGGAGGAGGAGACGGGGGAGGATGAAGGCTCCGAGGGAAGGTCCCATCGGGGGAGCCCACGGGAGAGTGGCGAGGTGGCCGGCTCTGACAACGTTGATGTCACTGAGCTCCTCGAGGTCCGCTTCTATCCCTACTCAACTTGCTTCATCCATTCTCTTATGCAGCTTCTAACCCGTTTCTCCATCCTTCTCAGGAGCACACGGATGTCGGTCAGGCGTCCTCAACAGGAGTAGGAGAGGCGCCAGCAGGACAAGGCGGGGGCCAGGCACCCATTATCGAACTGTCAAGCGCTAAGGGATCCCCTGCTGCAACTGTTCCTGCGGCGACCGGGGTAGCGGAAGATGACGCTCCGAACTCCCGTAAGTCTCCCTACTTTACTGCTGGTGCTTGCCATTGACGATCCGTGACTAACCATGGCATGCCTCGCGTAGTGATCTCAACATTGGAGGCTCGTCGGGTTGCCGAACCCGGGCCATCTACGAGTGGACCAGTGGTGGACATGCCGCCTGCTCCGGAACAGACCTTCCAAACCGAGCCGGCCCCACCAACTGCTGATCAAGGGGCTCCGGACATCGGCGGTGCTGACATCGGAGAGAGGTTGGGGGCTGACGAGGGTGTCAGCGCCGCTGGGGAGAGAGAAGAAGGTTGCCCGGATGTTGGGGAACCTATCTCCCGTGAGGACCTCCCAGGGGCGGACCCTGCAGCAGACCTGCTGGCTGCCTTCCCTGCTTACCGGCCTGCCGACCCCGAGGAGATGGATGACTCGGACGCGGAGGCGGTCGAGGATAGCCGGGTAACGCGACGCAGGGGGTGGAAGTGCATCCAGCGCTTCCTCAAGCGAGACCCATCGGAATGGCTGGGGCGCATGGGATCACTTCAGACCTGGCTGCGCTTCCTGTGTGCCGGGGGAGCTGATGCTCAACGCCTCCATCTGACGGTCCGTGATTTCATGGCCGAGAAGATGCGCGAGAGCCGCCGGCGTGCCGACGTCGCACAAAGTCGGGACATGTCGGAGAGCACGCAGGCGCTCATCGCGGCAGAGCAGGAAGTCCGGCGCCTCGAAGGGCAGGCGGCAGAGAAGGAGGCCTTCGTCGCAGCATGTACCGAGCTTGTGGAGCAACTATCGGCACAACTGATCGACGCTCAGGTACAGCTGACGGAGGCGGGCCAACAGATGGTCACACTCCAAGTCGAGCGGGAGCGCGCACAGGCCAGGATTGACGAACTGCGTGCTGCGACCGCCGACGAGGAGAGGGCACGCAGAGAACGAGAAGCAGCCCTGGAGGCCGCCAGCCAAAGGGTAGCGGCATTAGAAAGACTTATCCAGCACGCTAATCCCTAGGGGCTTTGTTTTTTTGCCATTCCTAGAACACTTTGCCTCTGTTATTCAATATTTCGATCCATTTGTATGAATCAATATATTTATCTGCGTCTTTCGGTTTAATATGCTCAACCACAATTCGTTGTCTTGCGGGAGTGTTAACCGAGCATCAGGCATCCATAATTGGGCCTGGGTTTCTGGAGAAAAGAGGGAGGTCATTCCTAGGAAAGGAGACCTCAGACCTAACCAATGTATCATCCCCCAACTTGTTCCAACACACGAGCGGGACAACGCTAGGGGCGTTGAGATTTTATCCGAACATAGGGAAATGAGAAAGGGTGAATCGCGTGTCCCGAATCCAGACATCCACAACGGCCGGCCTTCCAGGAAATGCCCAAGACGGTAGGCGGACAGTGGATCGACCATAACAACTGCAATAGACGGACCGAAAAAGGCCATCATTCATATTGCAGGAGGCGGACCACATGTCATCATGAATACCGCTTTGGGGTTCCTTCAGACACAAGGGTGGAAAATCCAGATCAACAGGGCATGCGAAGCGTGGGGCGAAGTGACGATTTGTTCGGACAGAATCCAACGCTCTCAAAATTGCGCCACCGTGGGGAAAACGTATTAGGCGGATGCACTAATCTGGCCGTGAGTCACCTCAATTCTCAGACAGCACCTCTCTGACGAGGAAACTGTCGCTTCCCATCCTTGCGATGGGGCATCCCGAGCTGAATCGGGGAGAATATCACAACTGCACCACTCTACCCGAAGTCAGGCCAGACGGCCGGCGACGAGGAGGGGCGGGACTTAACGATCCCTGAGGCTGGACCCGAGTCGAAATGCCCGGGCGTTCCTACGAACTCCATCAGGCTGGAGATCAAGCCATACGTAGTTCTGAGAGTGCAGTTTAACGTCATGCAGGACGTAGGACCCCATTTAGGGTAGATCTTAGTTTAGGGTCTTAGAGCTCGGACCATAAGGGCTGGATCTTAGTTTAAGGTCTTAGAGCTCGGACCATAAAGGTGGAGGATCTTAGTTTAAGGTCTTAGAGCTCGGACCATAGGGCTAGAGGATCTTAGTTTAAGGTCTTAGAGCTCGGACCATAAGGGCTAGAGGATCTTAGTTTAAGGTCTTAGAGCTCGGACCATAAGGGATAGATCTTAGTTTAAGGTCTTAGAGCTTGGACCAGAAGGGGGGATCTTAGTTTAAGGTCTTAGAGCTCGGACCATAAGGGGAGATCTTAGTTTAAGGTCTTAGAGCTCGGACCATAAGGGGAGATCTTAGTTTAAGGTCTTAGAGCTCGGACCATAAGGGGAGATCTTAGTTTAAGGTCTTAGAGCTCGGACCATAAGGGGAGATCTTAGTTTAAGGTCTTAGAGCTCGGACCATAAGGGGGGATCTTAGTTTAAGGTCTTAGAGCTCGGACCATAAGGGGGGATCTTAGTTTAAGGTCTTAGAGCTCGGACCATAAGGGGGGATCTTAGTTTAAGGTCTTAGAGCTCGGACCATAAGGACTCAAAGCACGCCACATCGTGGTCATATCCCCTGGATATGCGAAGATGCACTGAGGGATAGTGTCAAGAGTGTCGAGGTTTCGCCTGGTCAGAATGGGAGGTGGAAAATGTGAATCATGCGGCCATTCACTCAAGGACTGGGGGCACCGGTGTAACGATATGGGAGTACTGCCGACCGTGGCGGAAAAGCAGCATCAATATCGCACTAACCGTTGGTGGAATGAGGCAGCAAACGAGCATCGACCGCTCAATCGCAGGATTCATATCGATTTGCTGCCCGAGGCCATTGGGGGTACCGGCCCGAGTCGGTGGGAGAGCACTGAGGCATTGTGTCCGAACCGTTCACGGGGGCTCCACCCAGGGCGTAGACGATGGGTCCGAATGAAAGGGAGCACGAAGCCTGAAAAGTGGAGGAAACCTGACCAAGCGGATCCTGACCCTCCTGGCAATAAACCAGAGTACTCTTGACACCGGTGGACCACGGCAAGGGGTCGGGGAACACGCCTTGAGGGTGACCTGAAGGCGGCGGATTTCCCAGAGAAGGGGGAATCTCTAAGAGGTGGGGGCTGGACCCGAAGTTTCAAACATCCGGGCGTTCCTACGTATCCCATAAGGATGGGAATCAAGCCGCACGTAGTTCTTGAAGCGCGGTGCAACACAATCGGGCACCAGCGCGGGGAAGAGTGCGGGTCTGACCCTCGCACACAAAAGGAGCGGCATTTGATATTTCTTGTTTGTCCTTAAAGATGAATGGTTTTTCTTTGTGCGGCGACATGCCCGTGATTGAGAAATCCCTGGCGTCGCCACAATAATCAAGCCACGGAAGGCATTGATGAATGGCGTGGTTATTAACCAGCGCCCAACATGAGTGTCCCCTGAGGGGAACATCACGATGCAGTGCCGCTTCTCGTCGGGCGGCCAAGACGATCACAGTTTACGGTCGTGTGGTAGGACCAGACAACACAGTTTAAGGTCGTGTGGTTCGGACCATGGAGGAATCCGCTTATTGCGGTACGGCGGACACGGCGGGGGTGGGAACATACCCAGCCCTGCGGTCACGCACGATTCCAGGAGAAGAGTCTTGGGATAGGGGTCTGCATATGTACATCACCCGAGGGGCAGAGATGCTAGCCTCCAGATATACTGGGCCCAGAACGCAATTGTTCGGGCGACTCCCTCCTCCTTATGGGGACGAGGGTCCAGCTACGCATGGCCCTTAGGGAGGATATCTGCATATATCCTTGGTGCTCAGATCATGGGAGCCTCGAACGACATCATTACCCTGGTTGGTGTGCCTAACGTGTAGAGGCGTACCGGAGGTCAATATGAAGAGAGTGTCAAGATTCCACTACAACGCACAAAGGCGGAGTGTGATGAGGACTGCGCAACCAATGTTCAGAGCCTGAGAGAGCTGACATGGCGATCAAGGACGTTGCTGACGCATTCGCAACACAACATCCGATCGCGTCAGCCTAAGACGGGGCAAGCAAACGAGCATCAACCGCTCAATCGCAGGATTCATATCGATTTGCGGCCCAAGACCCACCGGTAAATCGACCCGGAGCGGTGGGAGAGCACTGAGGCATCGTACCCAAGCCGCTAACGAGGATCCCTTTGAGTGAAGGCTCGAACAAGAGGAAGCGCGGGGCCTGACAAGCAACACAGGACTTGTCGGGATTGAATCTGACACTACGAGTCATAGACCGAAGCACCCAAAACATGTTAACAGATCTCCGGAAAGGGTCGGAGGACTCACCCTGAGAGCAACCGAAGGGGGGCAGATCCCCGTGATCAACCAAGAGACGGGGCTGGACCTGAGACACAAGCGTCCAGGCGGTCCTACGTATCCCATAAGGATGGGAATCAAGCCATACGTAGTTCTGGAGAGGCAGTTTAACGTCATGCAGGACGATGAGGGGTGTGAGGTAGTCCCACACACGGGGGAGGCGTACGGCGCGGCCAGTAGACCGACGTGAATGAGGACATAGCCCCGCACTCACACCATACGCCTCGCACAAAAAGGAGGGGAACTGGGGCCAGAGGCCCAACGCGGGATAGGGATTCCCGGGAAATGGGGCTGGGCCTGAAACATGATGTCCAGGCGGTCCTACGTATCCCATAAGGATGGGAATCAAGCCATACGTAGTTCTTGAAGTGCAGTTTAACGTCATGCAGGACGATGAGGAAAAAAGAAGGGGGGAGCAGAAGGCATCCCCAAACGTGGGGGGGGGGGGGGGGGGGCGTACAGCGTGACGAGCAAACCGACGTGAATGAGGGCATAGCCCCGCACTCACACCATACGCCGCACACCCGGGGGCAACTGGGACAAGGGCCCGAGATGGGATGGAAATTCCCGAAGGATGGGGCTGGGCCTGAAACACGAGGGTTCAGGCGGTCCTACGTATCCCATACGGATGGGAATCAAGCCGCACGTAGTTCTTGAGTGGCAGTTTTACGTCATGCAGGACGAATGCTGAACAGTTTAACGTCTTGTAGCTCGGACGTAGTGCAGTTTAGCGTCATGCAGGACGAAGTGCAGTTTAGCGTCATGCAGGACGAAGTGCAGTTTAGCGTCATGCAGGACGAAGTGCAGTTTAGCGTCATGCAGGACGAAGTGCAGTTTAGCGTCATGCAGGACGAAGTGCAGTTTAGCGTCATGCAGGACGAATGCTGAACAGTTTAACGTCTTGTAGCTCGGACGTAGTGCAGTTTAGCGTCATGCGGGACGAAGTGCAGTTTAGCGTCATGCGGGACGAACGGACACTCAGGCAAAGTATTGCTTGAGGAACCTAGCGTTGGTGGGAGGAGTGACACGCTCACCATCCATAGTCGCTAGGGAGTACGCGCCATTGGGATAGACCTTGTGGACAACAAAAGGTCCCTCCCACTTGGGCTCCAACTTGGGCGGCTTCCTGCCGGGGATCATCGGTGCTCTTAGGGCTAGCACTAGATCACCCTGCAGGAAGGAGCGGAGGCGAACCTTCTTATTGAAAGCTCGAGCCATTCTGCTTTGATGCCTCTCCAAGTTGTGCAAAGCGCGAAGTCTATTCTCATCCAGTGCTTCCAACTCGACTAGACGGGCTTCAGCAACTCTGTCCGGCGCTTGCTGGTCGTAGACCGCAGTGCGCAAGGACGGTAACTGGATCTCGATGGGCAGGACGGCCTCAGCTCCATACACCAGGGAATAAGGGGTCATCTGGGTGGAATTGCGAGTCGTCGTCCGATAAGCCCAGAGGGCGTTGGGGAGCTTGTCCGGCCAACTCTTCTTGTTCTGAACAACCATCTTTTGCAGAATGTTAGAGAGGGTTTTGTTAAACGCCTCGATCTGTCCATTCGCCTGCGCATGATAGCGAGATGTATGGTTCGAGCAGATGTTATACTTGGCGTACAACTTCTTCAACTCGGCTGCTCGGAAATTGGTTCCGTTATCCGTGAGGATAGCGTGAGGCACTCCAAATCGATAGATGATGTTGGAGGTCACGAAGTCAGCGATCGAACAGGATTTGACCTCTCTGAGCGGAATCGCTTCTGCCCATTTGGAGAAGAAGTCCGTGGCGGTCAGAATGAACCGGCACTGGCGAGCTGTCGCCGGCGGGTAAGGTCCCACAACGTCCAGTCCCCAGACTGCAAAGGGCCAGGAATACCTTGTGGTATGGAGAGGCTCCGGCGGCCGATGCACAAAGTTCGCATGAACCTGGCACGCATGGCACCTCCTGGCGTACTCGATGCAGTCATGGATCATAGAGGGCCAGAAGTATCCCAACCTCCGAATCTGGTGGGACAGCTTCGGCCCAGTCTGGTGGGCGCCACATGAACCAGCATGAACCTCTTGCATGACTCGTGGGATCTCGACTCCCTGAAGGCAACGGAGGAGAACACCATCAAACCCGCGCTTGTAGAGGATCTGCTCCAGACCGGGACTGCTCTGGAGGACAAACTGCGATGCGCGGCGTCGAACTCGCTCGCGCTCGGCCCGATCTGACGGAAGAATGCCATGTTGGAGGTACTCAACCAAAGGCGCCCTCCAATCATGGGCTGATTCGACTGCTATATCTAGGGTACTCGGGGCTCCGGGCATAGGGGAAACCGTGGTGAGGTTACTTACCAACGGGCCGCGATCTTCTTCCGGGATAACGGGAGCGATGAGCCTGCGGCGTGTCACGCGGACGATCAGGTTGTCCTGTTCAGGTTCCGCAAGTGACGCAGCCAGGCTGGCCAAAGCATCTGCTCGACCGTTCTGCGACCAGGGAATATGGACAATTTCTGGCCGAGAAGGGAACCGGGCCATCAGAAGGAGGGTGCACTCCAACAATGGCACAAGTTCCGGCTTCCTGACAACATAGTCGCCATTGATCTGCTTAACGACCAGCTCGGAGTCCCCTTTCACGCACAGACGGGGAAAGTCGATCTCGAGAGCCAACTCGAGGCCGGTGATGAGGGCATGGTATTCCGCCTCATTGTTGGTACAGCCCTCTGACAACAGGAAAGAGTATGGCAGCACGGCTCGCTCCGGGGTAATGAAGACGATGCCCAAGCCCACTCTATTGAGCTTAGGATTATCGAGTCTTCTACCGGTGGGGCTCCGGGAGGCACCGTCAAAGTGCATCTGCCAGCATGGATCGGCTCGATCAACCGAGAGAATGGTCTCATCAGGAAAGCCTAGATCCAGCGGCTGATCCGCGGAGGTCGGGTGAGCTGCCAGAAAGTCTGCCAATGCTTGTCCTTTGATGGCCTTCTGAGACACATACCTGATGTCGAACTGCTGGATAATCACAGCCCACCGCGCTAGACGGCCAGTCAACATAGGTCGGCTCAGGATATATTTCAACGGGTCTACCCGAGAAACCAACTGTACCTCATGGTGCTGCAAGTAGTGCCGTAATTTCTGTACGGCAAATACGAGCGCCAGACAGCTCTTCTCGATGGGGGAATACCTAACCTCCACATCGAGGAGCATGCGACTGAGGTAATAGAGGCTATTCTCTGTTCCCTCATTGTTCTTCTGGGCGAGAAGGGCACCCAGGGACCGTTCCAGGGCGGTCACATAAAGGACCAACGGCTTTCCGGATACGGGCGGCATCAGGACCGGAGGTTGAAGCAGGTACTGCTTGATTTCCTCGAAAGCGGTCTGACACTCTTTATCCCATACATAGGTGGCACCTTTCTCCATAAGCCGAGAAAAGGGCTTACACTTGCCGGCCAGATTCGCGATGAATCGGCGTATATAGGCTAAGTGGCCTTGGAACCCTTGCAGTTCCCGGACGGTACCCGGGGGAGGCATCTGGCTAATCGCCCTGATTTTCTCTGGGTCGATCTCAATACCCCGGTATCTTACCACAAATCCAAGGAACTTTCCGGAGGTGACCCCAAAGGCACACTTCAACGGGTTCATCTTCAGGCAGCGAGACCGGAGGAAGCTGAACACTTTCTCAAGATCTTTGAGATGGTCCTGACGCTGGCGCGATTTGACAACCAAGTCGTCGACGTAGCATTCCACCAGTGTGCCGAGGATTGGCTTGAATATGCGGTGCATCGCCCGTTGGTAGGTGGCACCTGCATTCTTCAGGCCGAAGGGCATGACCCGGTAGCAAAAGGTACCTTGGGGGGCCCTAAAGGCAGTGAACTCCTCATCCTCAGGGGCCATCCGAATTTGGTTGTATCCGGAGTATCCATCCATGAAGGAGAGGGCTTGGAACCCTGCCGTGGCATCAATCAACAGCTCTGTCACTGGAAGGGGAAAATCATCCTTCGGACAGTGGCGGTTGAGATCGCGGAAGTCGATGCAGACTCTAATCTGCCCGTTCTTCTTCCTGACCGGCACAATGTTGGCCAGCCATTTGGGGTACTGAACTTCCCTCACGAAGTTGGCTTTGATAAGCTTGTCAACTTCGGCCTCAACCATGGCACCATGGGATGGGTGCATCTTCCTGGGAGGCTGCTTGAACCCGCGATGGTTCGCCGGGAGACCAAGGCGGTGGACGGCTACCTGAGGATCTAGCCCCGGCATCTCGTCATAGCCCCAAGCGAACACATCACGGTGCTGCCTGAGAAAGTCCACGTACTGCTGCCGCTCCTCAGAGGGCATGGCGGCACTAACCAACGTGGGTCTTGGATCGGCCTCGGTTCCAAGGTTCACCTGTATTAACTCATCGACCGTGGCGGGGACGCCCTCCTCAAAGGCTGGGGGTGCGTCTTCCATACCCTCTCCACTCGGGGAGGGATCATCCACGGGAGAGACTGCGTTGGAAACTGCATTGGGGCTACCAGGTCCTGCTGGGCCACTGGTGCTGGCGCGGGCGGTCGCGGTCATCTCATCAGGAGACTCGCGGGCCGTCGAGACCATGGCGACGTCCAACCGGTGAATCGGGAGGACGTAAGCGTCATCCAGACTTGCCCAGGGATCACTTGCAACAGCGACAGGCTCAACCTCACCTGCCAGGATCTGCTTATCCTTGCTCTTGTAATAGTCCGCGTCCAGATAACGGGCTTCACATGAGGCAAAAGGAGAGGCATCTCCTTGAAGCACGCCTACTCGACCATTAAGGGAGTATTTGAGGCATTGGTGGTATGACGAGGGAACCGCCGCATGAAGGTGGAGCCATGGCCTGCCCATCAATGCGTTATACGCAGTGTCCTGAGAGACTACCATGAATTCGGTGTTGGCAACCAAGTCACCGAACTGGGTCTTCAAACGTATCTTGCCGACCGGGGTTTGCTCGGTGCGGTCGTACCCCTGGATCCTGAGGTCGGAGGGAATCAAGTCATCCTCAGACAACCCCAATCTCCGGAGCGTCCGAGTTGGAATCAGGTTAATCCCGGACCCCGTGTCGACAAGACAACGCCGGACTTCAAGGCCATTGAACTGGCCAGTGACATACAGCGGACGAATGTGTCCCTGTATAGGAGGGTCTTCATCCTTACCAGAGAACGAGATAACTGCCTGACATTCGGCGTCCTCGATCGTTTCGGCGTGAAAGGCCTCTGCAGCCGCAACCTCTGTCTCAAACTGGAGGGGGCTCTTCAGGGCTTCAGCGAGTGCCTCGCGCATCTCAGATGACATGCGCAGAGCCTCAAGGATGGAGAGCCTTGCTGGGATGTCGGCCAAGTGCTTCAGGACATCATACTTTTTGGCCAAGCGCGAGCTCCTGGTTGCAGGATGTTGCTCTGCGGTCGGTGGCATGACGGGCCTTACCGGTTGGATCGGCGGCCGACTGGTACTTGGCGCATCTCGCTGTTCACTGGTCGCAGTCCGGGAAATGGTCACCGTACTGGAGTCAGGAGGCCGGGATGGACTTGTGGCAGGGCGGAGCTGGTCGCGACGCGGCTGAGGCGGTTCTGCCTGGTCCCACACCACAAACAGTGGCGGAGGCGAATCCGTCATCCCCGGATGGGGAGCCTGCGCACGTTGAGCTCGATCTTGAGCCTGCCGCCTAGTCTCAGTGGCGTGCACGGCCTGGCCGGAGGTACCGACGGCTGTGCCCCGGCGACTCCTGCTGCTGCGGTTCTTCCGACGGTGGCGACGACCGGGGACACTAGGAAGGTCCACCTGGTGTTCTTCAACGTCGGGAACCGAAAAGGGATTTACCAGCTCGACGGTGTTAACCGAAGCGTACCCAACACCCGCCATCTGTGGGGGGGAACCCAGGCCATCGACGTCGTGAGACGGAGTTCCCGATTTCCCTTCCCCAGCCCCTGGCGGGTAAGACTGAATGCTTGGCCGGGCAACATGCCGGTCTTCCAACACCTCTGAAAGCCATCGGTCTTCATATCGAGGAGAAGAGATTCACGTCGGGTTCACCATTTTTCTGTTTCGGTGCGGATGTGCGTCGGGTTACGCTGTTCCGCCAGGACGCGTTCGCGCGTGCACCCGTCAACCCGAGGGGATGGGCGCGCGGCTTGTGGTCCCGCAGTCCCGCTTTCCAAGGGCGGGCGGCATCCGTCCCTTATTCAGGGGCGTCTGCTCCTTGATCGAAACCGGGATGATGGGATGTCGGCTCCTCCTTCCTCGGACGTCTCCTCGGAACTTGTCGCCTAATCCGGGTCTCCCTCATAGACTTAAGAATGTTCGTGAATCTCGTTCCCGGCGCCATATCTTCACGGACACCGGTTAATTACGCTGCTTCCGCCCGAACGTTCCAAGGAGTCTGGGCGGGGCAGCAACCTGCGGTGAGAAGGCCGGGTGGCTCTGGGTGCTGGGGGCGCGTCGTAACACTACGGCTCTGCACATCTGTCTTCCGTCCCTAATAGGGCTTCTCGAAGGCATGATGGCCTGAGGCATCCCGTACTAGGTGCGGGGAACTGTGTCACCTGAGGTTTTCCTCAGCTTCCCATGTTTAACACGGGGTATGCCGCGAGTTTAACGTCCAGCGGGGACGGCATCGGACCGATCAACACGAAGAGTGGATCAGATGACAGAACCCCTTGCGGGGAACCTCCGACGCTGGGGCCAGCACATGGGCGGCTTCCCAAGTAACGTGGAGTGGAGTGAAGTGGCATGACCCCACCGGGATGTGGCGGCCCGGGTAAGGATCAGGATGGATGATGGAGTGAAGAGCTTGGACCCCAGAGGGGCTTCCTACGTACCGCGCGTTAGCACGGATCAAAGTCAACGTAGTTCGGGTATACAGTTTAACGTCATGCTGGACGTCGGCAAGCCGACTCACGAAGAGGTCGAGGCCGCCGGGCGAAGGATTGAACCGAACCACCTCGCACAGAGGGGGATGGAACGGCCGGGTGGATCACAGTTTCACGTCATGCTGGACGATAAAAGGAGAAATGGAAAAGGGGAGCTGTGGGGAGGCACCGCGGAGATACACACGGGTAGTCTCCCACAGGGGCGGATTCATAGGTGAATCAACGCAAGCGTGAACCCTGGAGGGGTCCACTGATGGACGAACCGACGTAAATACGACCGGGACGACCAGGTGGTGGGCTTGGACCTCAGGGAGGCTTCCTACGTACCCTGTATAGAAGACAGGGATCAAAGTCCACGTAGTTCATTCTGTCAGGACTTACGCACTTGGGGCAGCCCGGATGCTGCAAAACTCAGTTGGAAGGGACTTGGACCGAAAGCGGAAGACACCTCGATCCCAGTCAGACCCTCTACTGGCTTCGGCAGTGGGGAGGCGCAATGGAGATACACATGTGCAGCCTCCCACGAGAAACTAGGGGTTTGTAATACCCTGCCCCCGTAGGGAAAAGCCACTCCCATTAAATCGTCCCAAAAGGGGGACAATCCCGACATCCCTGCAGAGACGAGCGGGTGGGGGCCACATCCAAACCGGGGGAGACCCTGCGTGCAGAGCACGGGATCAGGTTGCGGACGGTTTAACGTCTTTCCAGACGAAGTACAGTTTAACGTCATGTGTTGAGGACGAAGCGGACGGTTTAACGTCTTGCCGGACGAAGTACAGTTTAACGTCATGTGTTGAGGACGAAGCGGACGGTTTAACGTCTTGCCGGACGAAGTACAGTTTAACGTCATGTGTTGAGGACGAAGCACTTGGCAGTTTAACGTCTTGCAGCGCGGACGATGGGGGCTAGGCAGTTTAACGTCGTGCAGCTTGGACGGATGTGCAGTTTAACGTCATGCGGGACGAATGCGCAGTTTAACATCATGCGGGACGAATGTGCAGTTTAACGTCATGCGGGACGAATGCGCAGTTTAACGTCATGCTGGGCATAGGTTGCCGGACGAAGCACTTGGAAGTTTAACGTCTTGCAGCGCGGACGATGGGTGCATGTCACTTCGCACGAACCTGGAGGGCCGCACGGGAAGACAACGCACGGTGCGGGCACCCAGGATGAGGATCATCGGGCGCCACGCAGGCAGGTGCCCTCAGGGGGTCGAGGGAGGCGACCCTGGCGGATTGCGCGCAAAAGAGGAGCTTTGCGCGCAAAACCGCGGGTCGGCGCGCAAAATTGGCGGGCTGGCGCGCAATTGGGCCAGCCCTTTGCGCGCGGAAGGTTGGGATTGCGCGCACCGGGCTTCGGATAGCGCGCGGGGGAAACGGCTCATTCTTTAACGAATGGCCACTTGAAAGAAGGGGGGGTGCGCGCAATCAGGCCGGATTGCGCGCACCCCGGGGGCAATTGCGCGCAAGCGGGTTCTTTTGCGCGCAAAGGCCTTAGGGTGAGTTTTTATTCAAATGAAAGGAGCCAGCGGGGATTGCGCGCGAAGGCGGACCCCGAGGCTTTCTTGCGCGAAAGAAAGGAGGTTACCTGAAGTTCGTCATTGCGCGCGGAAGGGGTTGAATTGCGCGCACGAGAGACGTTTCGACTTCCAGCAACCTTTGAAACGTTGGGGGTCGCCTAATATTTATAGGCAACCCCGGGCGCGGAATCCAGGGTGCGAGCGCGAAATTCTCCTCGCGGGCGCGGAATCGGGGCGCGGCGCGCAAGGGAGTCGCGCGGACCCGCGGCGCGCAAAATTGCGCGCCGGACCGGCGCATTGCGCGCATCCCGGGGGGTTTGCGCGTGGAACATCACCATTGCGCGCGGGCCTCTGAAACTCCGCGCAAGGCCTCCGGGCCCTCCGAAACGTTCTTCCGACTCCAAATATCACTTCGCTTTCCGCATCCGGAGCTTCGTTTGGGAACAACGGACTTTTCCGGCGTCTACAGGGATTCATAGAATAGGTTCACACAAGACATGGGAGTTGCATGCTAGAGGGTCTCATAAATGGTGCTTCAATGTTAAGCCAACCCATGGATCATTAAAGAGGTGGTGCATGCATGATTGGAGTCTTACGTGCAAAAGGAGGGGATGAGCACAAGATTGGGTATTAACAAGGAAGAAGGTGTGCACAGGAGAAGGTTTTTGGACACACTTCCCTTAGGAAATAAAAAAAGGGTGAGGGTCAAACCATTGTGGAACCCATAAAGGTGGACCCCCAGAGAACCTATCATGCAAGATCTTGAACCTTGCGGGTTCCGTAGATTATTCTCCATCACATGAAATGTGTCTTACACATAGAAGGGAGAAGCTTCAACTTTCATAGGGATACCCTAAGGGGGGGTCAATTTAAAATATAGGCAAATGATTCATTGTCAACACATCATATTTTGGAAATATAAGAGACTTTCCATGCAACTATAGCTATGAACCATGGGGATGGGTGTAAAAAGGTCTTGTTTGACATCATATTGGGCATGTATGGATTTTGTGTGCCAAATTCTCTATTACACACATGCTTGGAATATTTCACTTCCCTTCCTTCAGCTTCTCAAGATACTCCGTTGAGTCAAAGGGTGATTTCAATTTACCTAAAGATGTCCATTTTTTGGCTCTGTATGGGATTCATTGCCAAAAAAAATTCTATACAAGAGAACATGATGTCTGGATTACAATGAAAAATAGTGGAGTTACACTTATGGTGGAAGTGATGCACATATTTGGTTCCAATGATAGAAATTAAATTAATTAATATATGTTATATTTTTCATTATAGAATATATTTAAAATTTTAATTATACAATATTTGAAGTGTTGGTTTTCCATTGAAACTGGGTTGACAACAGGATGACAGTAAAAATAAATGAAACGAGCCTCATGAAGATGAATTTAATTGTAGAATGGGAAAAATGAGTTTTTCCTAATTTCATCACAATAAATGAAAGTATTTTTTGCCTAATATCTTGCAAAGAATAATTGGTGTATTCCATTACTAGTGTCTAAAATAATTTTCAAGCATCATAAGAATTCCATGAGGATGACCCATTCATTGGGTGATCACAATCAGTTAATTTTGGTCCCAATGTAAATAATGTATTGTGCATTATAGGGGACCAAAAATAAGGTATATGGATTCATGATATAGGATCCAAACCCATAAAACCTTTAAAAAAAGTTAACAGAGTTCAATGAGAAGTTAAATGTTTTTTTAATTTACTATGTTTTTTCTCATAATATTATTAGTTATCTATTTCATTAACACAATATAAATTAAATGTTCATATACTCATGAAAAAAATGTATTGTACACATGACTACATTACCAATCCCATGAATGAATATACTATAATAAAAGAAAACCTTTGGGAGGATGTAATGGTAATGTTACAATATACATTCTCTATTTTAAAAAAAATTATATAATTAAATGTTGATTTAATATTCATTATTCCTTGTAGAGTTCATTTATTTTAGAAAATTTATTTCCAAATTTAATTAATTTCTATACCAAAACATCAAAATACTTCTTCTACCTCAAACCCTTTATACACATATAGTTTTGACATTTTTAACTTTCCTTAATGTTCCCTCCACTACCATTACAAGAAGAGAAATAGTGCTTCCTCTGCTCAATTATAGAGGTAATATTGATGTTTTCACAGTTAAATAATTTTCCATTTAATTAATTTATTTTTGGATATTTCTTTTTAATATTACTCCCATAAGTATTATTTTATGATAAATGTTGAAACCTTTATTTGATATGGGGTGGTTTATTCGAAGTTTCTCATGTTCATGAGATATTGGACTTCAAGTCTACAACGAGATAATGAAAACAAGGAAATGGGTCAAGAATGTATATAACCATCATAAAAATGTGAATTCATACTACTTATTTAATTTTTTTTCATCATTTTATCTAAAATTTATAAATTAATGTCTATATTATTTTTATCAAATACTTATTTTTTCACAAATATGTTGTTGATTAATATTATTCTTTGAAATATAATAAATGATCCATAAACTAGATAAAATTTTTCTTCCCACTAATTTTATAATACTATTCATTTCCTTTCTTTTTTTAACATTTTATAATAAATATTGAGTCCATGTTCTTATCCAAAAAACATTTTTAGCTATGAACATCAACTAAATATTTTATTGTTAGTTGTTAGACAAGGAAAGTCAAAGGAAATCATTGTAAAATTGGTAGTTTGGATTATTTTGATACTTTAAGAATATGATCCGAAAGTCATTTGGGTCATGTAGGAATCATATGTACCGAAATATGAAAAATGGTGTGACTCGTATGACTTCAATTATACCTTTTTATTTAAAATTAATATTAATTTTCGTAAAATAGAATAATAACAAACTCAAAACCAAAAAACACATTAGGATTGTTTAGATATTTTATGAAATTGACCTGTAAATCATTTGTGATGTCTATAAATTATCCACGCTATAATATGATATATTATGTTCCCATTATAACTCAATGTGTTCGTTATCAGTTTAAAATTTACATTTTAGTTCATAAAGTTTCACTTACTGAAATCTGGAAAAAAATCTCGTATTGTCTTAATAAATTATAAAAATTATTCTTATATAATTTTTGACAGGTTGAAATCATCCTCACACCAAACTAACACATGGTGTGATATATATGACTCAAAGTGTGAGATTACATTTTAAAAAGACATTTCAGTAAAAAAGGAAACTAAAAAACTCAAAAATAAGAAAACACATTCATATTAATTTGATATTTTTGATAAATGATCCATAATTCATTTGGGGTATGTCAAAACTAGTAATACCTAAATCTGAAACACAATGTGACCAGTATGACTCCAATAATGTATTTTTTATTTTAAATTTAGATTAATTTTAGTAAAAAAGAAATCTAACATACTCAAAATCTATTAAAATCATTAATATTTTTTATATACATTATAAAAACAATTCATAAGTAATTTTTTATGTTTATGAATCAACCACACCACAATTTGAAATATGATGTTCATGGTATGACTCAAAGTGTCTGTTTTTAGTTTAAAATTGGAAATTTAGTTCAAAATGTTTCAGTCATTGAAAAAAAACTCATATTGTCTTGATAATTTATGAATACTTTTCATAAGTAATTTTTTATGTGTTTGAATCATTCCAATGTAAAACCAATACATGATGTGACTGGTATGAATCAAATTGTGTGTTTCCATTTAAAAATTCCATTTTAGTAAAAAAAGAAAATTGAAATATTGTGAGGACCTGACCCCCAGAATGCCAGGCTGGTGCTTGAGAACATGATGTGTGAATTTTAACAAAAACATGAACTGATAAATTACACATCATTTCCCATATAGAGGGTCGAATTCAGTTCATGTTCTGGGAAACCGGCCACTTCGGTCATACTTCTTTATCTCAAATTAATACCTAAAAGTTTTTCATCAAAAACGTAGGGTGATCATATGAATGCCCAGTAAAGGGTTTTAAAATAAACCAATATAACTTATGAAAACATTCATTAAACCTTTACAAAAAACATTTGTCTTAATGAAATTATATAACACATGTAACATATCATAAAAGTTATTAATTAAAAACATGCTAATAGAATTACAAGGGTACATGATTCATTTTTAGGCATGCGAATTTGTAGTAATAAATAAAAGACATGCTAACATGAATAACATATGAATATGTAAGAACCAATTAGACAACTAAGAGTAATGAATAATCTGATTTGTGTGTAAAGGTAATAACTTCAATTTCATACACTGAATACTAAATCATTGAGTGCTAAACATATGACATTCCAAAAGAATTTACTTTTCTAATACTCATAATTACTGGCTCTTAACCATGGATATTCTACTAGTATAATATCCATTTGGTTAAATAATTATCATACAAATAATGAGGGAATGTATAATACCAGACATTAATTTCTCTATCGAGGCCTCATGCGAGGACCTAGGGGCTAACTATAACCTGACCCCAACCCGGAGGGCCTTTGTAACTGGACTCCATCCAAGAGAGCATCTGTAACCGGACTCCAACCCTAAGGGTCTACTATAAACGGACCCCAACCTGGAGGGCATACTTCTACCAGTCTGCAACCCAGAACATAGTAGTTCATTACATTCATCATAAGTTCAGTAATGTCTTATATTATAGGTGTCCATACCACTATGAATATTTAAAATTTTACTTCACATTACTCAAGGTGTCCCATACCATATTGAGTAATTTAGTTTCTTATCTCATTATTATGTTATGCCACATCCATGCATCATTGAGTTAAACTATACATAAAATGGAATATGAAACCATTTAATACAAAAATAGAAAATATGACAGATAACATTGAAGATATGGCAGTAACATTTTATCGAAGGCTTACATGGTTTATTACACATTCTTTCCACATGATACAATTACTAAAGCACATTAAATAATGGACAAGAAGGGGTTTTCCAAATGAGATGCTAAAATAAAAACTCTTTAATTTAAAATCCTTATTCCATGAATGAAAATACATGTTATTTAATATACTGATAAAATTATTAGCGATTAAGTAATTAGATTACATCATGACTTAACTAACAAGAAACACCATAGTTGATAAAACATTAAGTGAGAATAACATGATCGCATGGTTTAACACACCCTTTTATCATTTAATATATTTTGGTCAAATAAAAAGTATATATTCTTTTAATCATAAACCATAACAAGATCAATCATATAATACCATTGAAACATGAAATTATAAAAAGGGTAATATCATTAAAAGTTCTTTAACTAAATCAAGTTTGAACTACTTTATAGATTAGGACATAAATATTTACATAAATAGATATTGGTTTGTATTACATAGAGACTGATATTCAATAAAGTCTCATAAGTATTAATTACATTAATACATTAATTAAATTTTAATAATACATACATGAAATTAGGGTTTTGGAAACTATACAAAAAGTGTATTTATATGAGTTTTCATAATTAATCTAGGTTTAATAATTTTTCAAAAGTATTAAATACTTCAAAACATATTTAATACACCCTAATAACTTTATTAGAAACCAATCCATTTTTGGTTTATAACATGTATGACCATATATATAAACACACACACACACACACACGAAAATATAATAAAAATCTATTTCATCTATGAACCTCAAAGTATAAAAGTCTTGAAACTAAACCTCAAGGAGGATCCTTTAAAACTGTGTGGTTATATATATATATATATATATATATATATATATATATATATATATATATAAGAACATACAAAATCCGGTAAAAATTCATATACAAACTATAGTTCTTCGCATTTTGAAGTTCTTAAATTAAATTCAAAGCTCAAGTTTAGAAATCGTAAATATGGAAGAAAGGGGTTTATATAAATATGGGGGTTTATATATATATATTTATTTATTTATATACATAAATGATTATGTATATATAGTATGACAATATGTTTTCATGAGGTATTTATGCTTCAGGTCTACTAATACCCTATAACTCAAAATCTCGAACCTCTAAATTGGGTAACGAAGAGTTCAAACTCAATCCTGAAGATGCATTTATATATATGCAATGTGTACATAAATATAAAACTTCAACTCAATGAGAAAGAAAATATAAATCCCTTGCCTTATCTCAAGGAGGAAGAGGAGCTCGTGAGAACTCTGGAGATCTCGAAGGAGACTTGTTGAGTTTTGCTGGAAGCTTCAGTGTAAAGAACTAAGGGATTCTTGGGGTCCCTCAGGTATGTTTTTTTGTAAATTATACTTACATAGAAAAATTTAATGCAAATTGAATGGGATCCAAGGCCCAAATGGATTATAAATATACTAGGGGTCGGTCTTTTTGGAAACCGTGTGAAATTATGGGGACCGGCAGCTGTCAATGGTGAAGAAAACAGTGCAATGTAGGTTATAGGGGTACTGGTGCAGTGCACGCCATGGGTAAGAAGACGGTGATATGGGAAGAAAGCCAGAAAAATATCATATGGTCAGGATGAAATCCAGCGTTGATTTGATGGCTGGGACACGACCACGGTTTAAAAAAAGTTGGGCGGCTCATATTAAATCCGAGTTTTATTGGACAACCCTGGATTGACGCGACATTTAAAAACTCTCGAACGTTCGAGATTAGATCAAAGGTTGATCGGACAGTTCACAAAAATGTGGTTGTATTCTATAGTTGTTGAGGGTCGAGCACTGGGTCGATATCGACACCCCAGATCGTGAGTGATGCGATCGAATGGCCCAGATCCTGTTTTGCGAGAAAGAAACTCATCCCACATCGAATCACCAAGACATTAACGAACCCTTTATAAGACTAAACCTCCAAACAATGGATCAGAAAAAAAACGCAACACACACATAGGGATCCATATACACGGGATCCCATCCATGTAGGCCTTGGTCTACCCCCACCTTGTCATGACCTCGCACCCACGGTGGCGTTCTCTAAACCCCCATGCACTTCTGCGAGATCTTCGGAGAACCTATTCCCATGCTCAGGCCATCCTGGTCTAGGGTTAAGGGCTAGGATCAACCACCTACCAGGAGCTTCCTCCCTTGTCCTGGCTTAAGGTATGCCCCTAGTGGGCTTAGTTTCATTATAAAAACTAACTTTCAATATTATGTAAAAACATTAGAAAATTAATACAACCATTTCAACAATATAGAAAATATTTTTCAAAACATGATTTTTATTTAAACATTGGAAGTTTAATGAATAAAAATGTCTTAAATAAGATTACCAATAAAATTATTTATAAACGTTAATGTTTTAAAGAATAATCATAACGTCAATATATCCATATCAAAACATTTATCAATTTAATATAAATAAGAGCATATCCCATTAACAAATCGAACATAGTTTAATTAAAACATTGTTTAATCATTAGAAATAAAAAAATTTACAATATATTTGAAATATTTGAAAAGTGTTTTGAATTACTCGTCACATTTCAAAATCATGTAAGTGTAAATCAAAATATTATAACTTGTCTTCATAATTAACGGTTTCTTTATAATTTTCCATAAATCACTTATTTATTTGGAAATCTAAATTACACTCACATGTTTTTAATTTATTATCCAATAAGGCCAATGGATATACTTATAGTTGTTAGAGTTCCACGGTCACCCAAGACAACAATCAAATTACTATCTTATAAAACCAAGCCTTACGGTGTCCTAAAACTCAAGGCAAAAGAAGAAGATGGTTCACTTCATACCATTGGTACTTAGTGTGGTCGTAGTGGCTTTTTCCATTATTATGTTTGTTATGATGGATTCTAAGGACCCATATTATCTTCTTCAGGTTATCGTAGTTTTGGGTGGTCTCCCAGAAATTTTGATAGGGGTTTTAATAGTAATTTTTGGTTAGAATGGTTTCTTGTGATCTGGATACATTGTAAACACTTCGGTGTCCTGTTTAAATGAAAAGCCCCCTGTTTAGCTTATAAATTTTGTTTAGTTACAATAAATTTAAATAAAACAAAAGCATAATATTATCATTATATGAGACACAAGTTTTGGGGTGTTATAATATTTCCCCCTACAATGAATAACGTCCTCCCAATTCCTTTCACATAACCACTTTAAAATACTCCCTTACAAACTTAACCACATAAACTATTTTGGAGGTTCCTCTGGTGTGTCTAGGTGAATTAATAGATTGGTGTTAAACTCTTCTACTTCCCTAGCACAAACACACATTGGGAAGAAATGTTTGAACTCATGCATAGTGCATTAAGGCTTCCAGAGTGTGGCTCTGACGGTGTGAAGTATGGAGATGTACGAATAGACAAAGTCTCTAAGGACTCGTAGGACTATCTCTCGATTGAGAACAACTAAGTTATAAATGTGGTCTTATAAGCTGAAACTGATGAGTTTCTATATGTAGGTTTCACAAAGGTTTCCCTCCAAAGAGGCCTCTTGAATCCTTTCTCTATATGTGAAGTTCCGGGCTAGAGTGAAGCATATGAAAATCCCTTCACCATTTCTTCCCCTTAGCCTATACTCGACTAGTTGGACCATGTATATGCGGTGGTAAAAGTAATCACTCCCTTGGTAGGATCAGAGAATGTTCAAACTGTTTGATATATCGTAAATTTTCTTGCACGTTGTTTTGAAAGTTTGCAAAAGGTATGTACTCTTCCTCACAGGTTTTGACCAAGACGGTGTCTAGTATCTTGGTAGGGAGTGATAAGATGTGAGTCTTTCGTTCCATCTGAATTGTTTTTACGAAAGTTCAATCAGTGAAACCCATCCAAAAGTATAAAAAATGAAAAGATATAACAATGAAGAGATAAAAATTTGTATTCTAATATAACCAATGGTATATAAAAAGGAAAGGGCTAATATTTTCCCCAGTCCCCTAATACATGAATCCTCAATACAAGCTCAAAACACTCATTCTCCCTGAACCATATGCAACCCGAGCAGTCTGGTTCAATCTCATGGGTGCACTTGTGTTGTCTCTAGAGTCTGGAATGCTGAGTGTATAGTTGAGATACATCATTATGTACTTGATGTATATACATAGAATGTGAGGATTTAAATTCAAGGATTTTGAATTCCATTACATTAACATAATGGATATAGGACAAGACTTGACACAAATATGCTGCACGGAGGTCTCCCACTACTGCAACTTCTTGGAAATCCATATGGTACTGGATAACTTCCACTATGGTGATGCATCTAAAAAGTCCCAATTAGTACATTCCCCTTTGTAAATAGGATGGAAATTGGGTTTTCATCATAAATATGTAGTCCAAACCCTCTCCTAGGTGGAGTTGAAGTACCTGAGGAGAGTTGGATACGTCATAGAGATGTTTGCATGACATATGGATATGGGCATAGTTTATAAAATTTTCATGGATATATATTGATATAATGGTTTTTGGGTATCATTGGGAAGTGAAAGAAGAATAGTACCTTATTTTTCCTTCTAAAAATTAGGAGGATCATCATATTTATAAATTCTTAAGTAAATTTATCTTTGTTTACATTCTTGGTTTTCCAGAGTTATCTAAACTGAATCCGTTGATACCAATAGTGAGGTCTCGACCCCTAGAATGCAAGGGGTCGGATCCTAAGAACATGATGTGTGACTTTTAACAAAAACATGCACTGATAATTGACACATCATGTCCCATATAGAGGATCAAATTCGGTTCAGGTTCTGAGAATCCAGCCACTTCTGTCACACTTCTTTAGATCAAACTGATACCCGAAATTTTTAAATAAAAAATGTAGGGTGAGAATACGAATGCCTATAAAGGGGTTTTAAAATAATCCAATATAACTTTTGAATAAATTCTTTAAACCTTCACATAAAACATTTTTCATAATGAAAAGTTGTGACACATGTAACATATCATAAAAGTGCTTAATTAAAAACATGCTAACAGAATTACATGGGTACATGATTCATTTATAGGCATGCTGATTTGGAGTAATAAATAGAATACATGCTAGCATGTGTAACATATGAATATGTAAGCACATATTAGACAGCTAAGATTAATGAATAATCAGAGTTGTGTGTAAAGGTATTAACATAAATTTCATACACTGAATAATTAATCACTGTGTGTTAAACATATATCATGCTGTAAGCATTTACTTTCTTGATACTCATAAGTATTGTCTCTGAACCATGGATATTATACTAGTCAAATATTCATTTGGCTAATTAATTATCATACACATATTGAGGGACTGTATTAAAACAAACTTTAATTTCTGTGGTAAGGCCTCTTTCCAGAACCTAGGGGCTAACTATAACAAACCCCATCCTAGAGAGACTATGTAACTGGACTCCATCCCGGAGATCCTCTATAACCGGACTCCAACCCAGAGTGTCTCCTGTAACAGGACCCCAACCTAGGGGTCTTACTTTAACCGGTCCCCAACCCATAACATACTAGTCTAATACATTCCTCATATGTCTAGTAATGTATGATATTAAATGTCTCTTTACCACTCCGAATATTTAAAATTTTACTTCACATTACTCAAGGTGTCCCATACCACTTAGAGTAATTTAGTTTTTTATATCATTATTATGGTATCCCACATGCATTCATCATTGAGTGAAATTATAAATAAAATGGTAAATGAAACCATTTAATCCCCAAATATATAATATGACAGATAATATTGAAGATTTGCGAGTGACAATTTATCGAAGGCATATATAGTTTATTACACATTATTTGAATAATATACAATTACTAAACCACATAAAATAATGGGTGAGAAGGTTTTTTCCATATTATATGTTAAAATGATAATGCATTAATTTAAAATCCTTATTCCTTGAATGAAAATACATGTTATTTAATATACTGATAAAAGTGTCAGTGATCAAGAAATTAGATTAAATCACGACATAACTAACAACAAACACCGCAGTTGATAAAACATTATATGGGCATAACATGATCGAATGGTTTACACACCCTTTTATCCTTTAATATATTTTGGTCAAATCAAAAGTATATATTCTTTTTAATCATAAATCACAACAGGATAAATCATATAATACCTTTGAAACAATAAATTAGAACAATGCTAATATCATTAAAAGTTATTTAATAAAAATAAGTTTGAACTACTATATGGATTAGGACATAAATATCTACATAAATAGATATTGGTTTGGCTTACACATAGACTAATATTCAGTAAATTCTCATAAGTATTAATTACATCAATACATTAATTAAATTTTTATAATTCATTCATGAAATTATGGTTTTGGAAACTATTCACAAAATGTATATATATGAGTTTCCATAATTAAAATTGGTTTAATAATTTCTCATAAGTAATAAATACTTTAAAATATATTTAATACACCATTATCACTTGATTAAAAACCAATCCATGTTAGTTTTATAACATGTGTGCCCGTGTATATATATATATATATATAAGACAATATAACAAAATTCTATTTCATCCTTGAACCTCAACGTATATAAGACTTGAAACAGAACCTCAAGGAGGTTCCTTTAAAACTGTATGGTTATATAAATATATATATATATAATAAATAATCAGGTAAAAATTCTTATACAAAATATAGTTAATCTCATTTTGAAGTATTTAAATTAATTTCGAAGCTGATGTTTAGAAATCTTAAATCTGGAAATAAGGAGTTTGTGTAAATCTGAGGGGGGGGGGTTATATATTTATATATTTACACACACACACACACACACACACATATATATATATATATACATAACTGATTATGTATATAATGTATGAAAATATGGTTGCATGTGGTATTTATGCTTGAGGTCTACTAATACATAATAACTTAAAACCCTGAAACTCTAAATCGGGTAACGAAGGGTTCAAACTCAAACCACAAGATTCATATATATATATATATATATATACAAGTGTAAATAAATATAAAACTTCAAATAAACGAAAGAGACAATATAAACCCCTTACCTTAGCTCAAGGTGGAAGAGGAGCTCCGTAGAACTCTGGAAATCTCAGAGGAGACTTGTTGAGGATTGTTGGAAGATTGGGTGGAAATAATTGAGGGGTTATTGTGGTGCCTCATGTGTGTTATTTTAAAAATATACCTACACAAGAATATTTTAATATGAATTTCATGGGATCTGAGGCCTAAATGGAATATAAAAATACTAAGGGTATGTCTATTTGGAAACTGTGTGAAAGGAGGGGTACCAGCGGCTGTAAATTGTGAAGAAAAAAATGAAATATAAGGTGTAGGGGTACATGTGAAGTGAAGGAAACATAGAAGAATACAGTGATATGGGAGGAAATCCAGAAGAATATCAGTTGGTCAGGATCAAATCTGGCATTGATCCGATGGCTGGGGCTATCTGCAGTTTAACAAAATGTTGGGCAGGTCTGATTAAATCAAAGATTGATCAAAAAACCATGGATCGACGTAGAATTTTAAAACTCTTGGACATCTGAGACTAGATCCTAGGTTGATCGTATGGTTCAAAAAAACACAGTTGTATTCCACAGTTGCTATGGGTCCAGCACTTTATCGAGATCGACAGCCCAGATCACATGTGAAGCGATCCAATGACCTAGATCCTGTTTTTCCTGAAAAAACTCATACCACATCAAATCAGTGAGGCATTCACGACCCCTCTATATGCCTAATCCTCCAAACAATGGATCAGAAAAAACATCACACACATAGGTAGCCTTATACACAGGCTCCCGCCACCACATGATTCAGTTTACCCCCGCCTCACTGGGACCTCATGCCCGCGTTGGCGCTCTCTAAACCCCCATTTACTCTTGCGTGCTCTTTGATGAACCTATACCCATGCTCAGACCATCCTGTGTTGGGGCTGAGGGCTAGGCTCAGCCACCTAGTGTGAGCTACCTCCCTCAACCTGGATTACGGGATTGCTCTAGGGGGGCTTAATTTTATTTTATAAAAACTAAATTTCAAAATTATTTAAAATCATAATGAAATTAATACATCCATTTCCACTATATAGAATTTTTTTTCAAAACATGATATTTATATAAACATTGGAATGTTAAAGAATAAAAATTTCTTAACTAATATTATCACTAAAATTATTTATAATACCTAATGTTTTAAAGCATAATAATAACTTCATTATGTCCATATGAAAACGTTTATTAGTTTAATAGAAATCAGTGCATATTGCAACAAGAAATCGATCATAGTTTAATTAATACATTTATTAAGCTTTAGAAATTAAAATGTTTACAATATATTTGAAATTGTTGAAATAATATTTCAATTCCTCATCACATTTCAAAATCACTTAAGTGTAAATCAAAATATTATACCTTGTCTTCATAATTAGGGGTTGTTTTATAATTTTCATTCCACTACTTAATTATTTGGAAAACTAAATTACACTCACATGTTTTAAATTAATTCTCCAAAAAAGCCAAAAAATATATTTATAGCCATTAGAATTCCATGGCCACCCAAAGAAATGGTCAAATTAGTGTCTTTTAAAACCAAGCCTTAGGGTGTCTTAAAACACAAGAAAAAAAGAAGAAGATGGTTCACGTCATACCATTAGTTCTTAGTGTGGCCGTAGTGGATTCAGTTATTCTTATGTTTCTTATGACATATTCTAAGGAGCCATATTATCTTCCCGGGGTTATCGTTGTTTTGGGTGGTGTCCCAATAATTTTTATAGGGTTTTTAATAGGAATTTTTGGGAAGAATGGTTTTTTGTGATTTGGATACATTGTAAACACTTAAGTGTCTTTTTTAAATGAAAAGTGTTGTGTTTATCTTATAAATTTTTGTCAATTAAAAGTAATTTAAACATAAAAAACATAATATTATTATTATATGAGACTTAGGTTTTGGTGGGTTACACATACTAAAAATTGGGGAAATGAATTTGTATTTTTTATGCTATATTAAAACTATCGATAAGTCAATTAGGATATGTAAGAATCAATTGAACCACAATATTACACACGATGTGACCAGTATGACTTAAGGTGAATCACATTATTTAAAATGGGCATTAATTTTAGTAAAAAAGGACACTCACATACTCAAAAATGTGGAAATAATTCAAATTGTTTTGATACATTTTTACAATGATCCATATGTCATTTTTGACATTTAGGAAACAAAATCACCTTAGTATGATATGTGATGTGTTTTGTATGACTCAATGTGCCTGTCATCAATTTATAATTAACATTTTAGTTCGGAAAGTACCAGTCACTAAAAAAAAGAGAAAACACACCCATATTGTCTTGATAGTTTATAAAAATGAGTCATATGTTATTTTTTATGTGTATTAATCAGTCTCTCATCAAAATGACTAACGATGTGACCTTCATGACTCAAGATGCTTTTTTCTAGTTTAAAATGTCATTTTAATAAAAAAAGACAAGTGATGTACTCAAATTTGAGAAAACACATTTATATTGTCTTGGTACTTTGGTAAAATGATCCATATGTAATTTTGGATGTGTTGGAATAATCTACACCTAAATACAATCCACATTATGATCGATATGACACAAAGTGAACCTTTTTATTTGAAATTGACATTAATTTTAGTTAAAAAAGTAAACTTACATACTCAAAATCCAGAAAAAGATGTTATATTTTTTAATACTATAGAAAAATTATCAATAAATAATTTTTTATGAGTAAAAATCAGTTAACATCAATGTAATACAAAATGAGGTTGTTATTACTTAATGTGTTCATTTTCATTTTAAAATTAACATTTTAGTTGAAATAGTGTCACTCTATTAAAATATTATAAACACACTCATTTTTTTTTTGATAATTTTGGAAAACTATCAATAAGTTATTTTTATTATGTAGGAATCATTCTCAGACTATGCCAACAAACCATGTGACTAGTATGACTCAAATTGTGTGTATTCTGATTAAAATAAAATTTTAGTAAAAAAGACATGTGACATACTCAAAACTGGTAAAAAACAATAGGATTGATTTTATACTTTTGTAAAATGATCAATAATTTGATTGGGACATGTAGGAATTTTCTACCACTCAATCGAACACACAATGTGACTAATATGACTCAAAGTGTGTCTTTTTATATAAAATTGACATAAATTTTAGTAAAAAAGCAAATTGACATACTCAAAACTGAGAAATAAATTTGATTTGTTTTGATACATTTAAAAAAATCCATATTTCATTTGTGATGTGTTGGAATCATCTACACCACAATCTGATATATGATGCACATGGTATAACTCAAAGTGCCATTTAGTTTTTTTAAATTGACATTTTAGTTCATAAATTTTCACTCATTAAAACCCAAAAACGAAACTCGAATTATCCTGTTAATTCAAGAAAATGATTCATAAGTATTTTTTTATGTGTAGGAATTAATATCATGTAAAAATGATTAAATTTGTCACCAGTATAACTCAAAGTACATTTTTCCATTTTAAAATGATATTTTATTAAAAAAACGCAACATACTCAAAACTGAGAAAAAATGTGTATTTTTTTATGCATTAGTAAAATAATCCATCATTTGGGATGTTTATGAATCAACAACAGCTCAATCTAATACATAGTGTCATTGAGGTGACTAAAAGTGCATCTTTTTATTTAAAAGTGACCTGTATTTTATTAAGAAACAAAACTGACATACACAAAACAAATAAAATGCTTTCATATTGTTTTGATACATTAATAAAACGATCTATAAGTCATTTGTGATGTGTAAGAATCAGCTAAACCTCAATTAAAAATACGATGTTCCTGATATGACTAAACATATCCATTTTTATTTTAAAATTGTATTTTTTTTAAAGTGTCACTCAATGAAAACTGAGAAAAAACCCTTGAATTGACTTGATAATTTTGAAAAACAATTCATAAGCCATTTTTGAAGTTTAGGAATAATTCTCAGGTCAAACTAAAACTTTATGTGACCAGTATGATTCAAAGTACGTGTTTCCATTTTAAAATGGCATTTTATTAAAAGGAATTGAAAAGTGACGTACTCAAAACCAAGAAAACATATTCAGATTGTTTTTATACTTTATGAAAATGATCCATATGTCATTTAAGACGAATATGAATCTGTTTCACCTCAAATTGATGTATAGTTTTACTAGTTTGACTCCAAGTGTGTATTTTCAATATTTAATTGTCATTATAGTTTAAAACACACATCACATCACTAGAACTGAGTAGATTAGATGAAATTATTTTTTCATCACTCTATCATCTATCAATTAATAAATTTTTATTACATTTTTATCTTATAAAAATTTAGTTAATGTTCAGACAGATAGTTCTTGAAGATGAACAAGAAATGGGGTGTCATGTAAGAATTAACCGTAACTCAATGTAATACATAGTGTTATGACTCAATGTTTATTTTAAAACTAACACTTTCTATTTAATTTATTTCATTATATTTTTACTAACACAATAATTTTTTTCTTATATAGGTGACTTCTTTTTATCGAGTAGGGGTGGTTTGTTTAGTAATAGCATGAATCCTGGTCCGGGAAAAAAGACAAAAGAACATTTTTGTTTTTGAATGTTTGTAATAATTTATACTTACTCATGTAACTTTATAAACAAATGCTAGAAATTAATATAATATAGTGTCTTTTTATTGTAATTTTTTTTTCTTTTAAATTAAGTATTTCTAAGTTTTTTTACTGTTTGGTGTTGTTTATGGTGTTACAATATGCTGTTAGAATATACTGTAGTATTCCCCTTTATCGTCACAATTACATTCATTGATAAAGGGTCCTTTATCAGTTATTTTAGAAGTGCTAATAATGGGATCCTTTATTAATGATTTTACAAGAACTGATAAAATATTATGGATTTTAATCACTCTATAGTAGTAAGGGATTCTCTATTGATGATAAATCCCATTTTTAGCTCTATTGAAGTCCTTTTTTATAATTGTGGCCATTGCAGTGATTATGGTCGGCACCCTTGTGGCCTTTGTTGATATCATTTGGCTTGATATTTTTTTCTAGCAACCATGAAATTTATTATAATGACTATAATCAGAATAATTTTCCTATTACTTGTATGTACATTGGGGGTTTTGTGGATGTCCCCTCATCGTGACGATTTTATTTTTTAGATACTTCATATCTACCACCATCCAATCAATGTTGTTTATCACATGAACACATCATTGTTGATTCCATTATCCTTTCCATTAGAAAATATTTCTCACAATTTCATCCAACAAGTAATACCTCTCTTCAAAATAATTATTCATTAGGTAACCACTAACTACAATATCAAGAATCATCATGTTTCCCTAATCCAAAACCTTATAGAAAGTTTTTATTAAATGGAATATTTCTATACCAGGATGTGGGAATTTATGATCTATATCATTGAAATTTTCCTTGGAAGAGTAGTGGGATTCATCCTAAAATTATAAAATATGTATGATCTTTACCCATATGTGCATTGATTTGGATGGCTGGAAGAATCAGGTGAGAAAGTTTTGTGATGGATCATCCTATGTTGTGATGGAATTCACTGGAATGCATTAATTCCTCTCACAAGATATATCTCATAATGAAAATATGAAAATATGGACTCTTAATACATCACATGAGAGATTATATAATTGGAAGGTGTCACATAACTTAAGGAAGCTTCTCAAATATGGGTTCAGATCTACATGTAGTAGTATATCGAATTGCAAACTATTTGAGATCATCAGTATTATTGAATGTTTTATCTCAAAGTGATTTTCATCCATGATTGGATCTAGGATTCATGGTTGAAATATTGTATTTTATGGACTCCCATATTCCATGAGTATTTATAGCCCTGGATCTCATTAAATAACCCCAATAACTTAGTTGATTTCTTTATCAGTCATGGTCTCAGCTCAATTCTATCTTAGGAATGTTTTGTGTTCAGAAAAAAAGTTGAATTTTTTTACATGTTTTGTGGTCCTGAATTAAGACTTCAAATAAGGAAAATAGAAACATGAAACTCCTATTATGGAAAATAAATTTAAAAAAAAAAATTAAAAATTAAAAATTACAGAAACCTACAAACTAACTTGTAACTATCTGAAAAAATAGTATCAATTTTAATGGTCCCATAGGGCGTCATTATTTCTCTAAGGGTATAATAAAAATAAAAAATTTATAAAGAACTCAATCTATTTAGATTAATTAATTAAGATATATTATTAGGCATGTTCATGGTCGAACCCACAGATATATTGAATTATTTAAATTATGATTTCAAAATAATTGATTTATTTAATTTTAAGAATTAATAGAAGAAAATGTTGGTTTGATTGATTATAAGGATGATAAAGTTGAAATAAAAGCAGATTAGTAATTTTTGAATTAGATTTGAATTTTTTATGAGGTTTTGTAGTTTTTGGGTTTATGTGGAATTGGTTTTTAGAAAATAAATTTATTAATCCATATTTTGTGTTGGAGTCAAGATGGGGTAAATCCAATGTTCAGGGTATTCCCTCTTTGAGGATGTTGTCCCCTATTTCGCTTTTTCTAGTAATTTAGTGTTTTCTATATCATGATTCTCATGATAGCATATTTAAGCCTAGTTTCCCTAAATGAAAAATAGATATGCATTAATTCAGGGTAATCCATTGTTTAATTAAAAGGGTTCCACACAGGTTCAATAAAATGTTTAAGGAAAGGAGAAGAAATTAAATGGTATTTATTAATCTTGCTACAACTAAAAAATTACCTGAATAAATAAAAAATTAATAAATCCAATGTCACCTTCCCCCTTCTACTACAAAACCCTTGCATATGCCGAGTTTTCTCCCTCATCCTAGTGATGAAAGTATAAGATGGAAGGAATGAAATAAAATAAATCATGTTGAAAAATAAATATGTAAATGGTGAATTCCTTATAGAACATAGCTTCTAACTCCAAGAATTTATCTCTGGATCACCATGACAATAATATAATTTCCCTATATTTATAGACTCCTTATTTTCTCTTATTTCGTCCAATAACATTTAATATGGGCCAAAAAGTGGTCATGGGTGGTCCCAAATCCAAATAAAATGTCAACACCCCTTGATGTGTAGAATATTGCCCCATTTTATCATATCATCACCTTCACCACATGTAAATTTTTCACCATGTGTATTTTTTTCAGTATGTAAATTCTCATAGTGCATAAATTTTCACCATGTGTAAAATTTTCATCATGTGTAAATTTAGAGAGCCTGTAATATTTTAATAGAATGTAATATTTATACATCCTATAATTTCAACAAAACCTATTAATTTTATATGGCCTATAATATTTACTCAGACTTTAATTTCCTACTTTATCTATTTTCTTTAGTTTTGACCCCAAAAGCATTAAATTGATATCATTCATCATGGGAATCCATCTTTTAGTGATTATCATGCTAGATTTTATATTAATTTTCTACTTTACTATAAAACAGTGAATCCTTCCCAATATGACCAATTATATTAAATATTTGGAAAATAATTGATCTTTATACATCAATATTGATGCATTTATATATAAAAAATCATGCACAAAATTTTATTATCAACAAGGCATGAGTTAAGGGATTTATGTTTCAATATTATTTTTAGTTGGTATTATTTATCCCATAATTTCCAATGAGGAAATTATATGATCCATACCTAATCGATCCCTTTAATTTTTCTTATACATTGTTTATTTCTATACAATACATTTTTTCCTTTCCATTTTCTCACTTTATATAATTAATAGATTGAAATAAAGTTTTTAAGGAAAATATACTTTATTTCTCTCTTCAATCAATAATTCCTTTTCTTTTGTATCCATGATTTCAAAAAAAATTAAATGTTTTTAGTATTACACAATTAATGTTTCATGTCATCTTACTCATTATATACTTTTTAAAATATTTCTAAAATAAATATTCTTGGTGTTTTTTGAATGATGTACTTTTTGAAATTTCACTACAGATGGAAATAAATTTTTATGTTAATCTTATACAGCTTGATCAGATTTTCCAACCATCATTACCACTCTATGATTTAAATACACCATAAATAATTTTCAAGGCTATTTTTTAGGAATATGTTTTCCATGATATTTTATAAATTTTTACATTTTATTTATTTTATTTCTAAGTGAAAATTTTATTTTCCACCAGAAATATTCCATTGATTAATTTAAAGGAATTTCAATCGATGCAAACATAAATTGATGCTAATTAAATTTTACTAGGGATATGATCCAATGATACCATCCTTATTAATTTTTAGAATTTTTTATGATTATATTTATTAGATGTTTATAAAAAAATTATTTTTCTAGGTTTATGCGATGTTAAAACTATAAAATTTATATAAAACCTATTTTTTAGGGGTTAAGATATAATGATAAGATTTTTTTTATGATCTTCTGTCACATGAATGTATGGTTTTCATTATGTGATAGTTGGGACTAGAATTATATATCACTCTAATGAATTATGTAATGTTTTATATCTCATGGGATAATTATGGGAAATAATCCAATGTTCTTGATCCACTATGGGAAGCTAGTCAATGTGCTTGGTCCAATATAGGAAACAAGTAATGATATCTGATCAACATTGATTTGAATGTCTGGGTTGTAAACCTTGACATATAAAATGGTTGTTTTTCCTTTAATGGTTCCACAATTTTATGAAATCATTTTATATTTCATGGATAATAAATGAATATTTATTACTCCTTTGATACATATATTTGTAAATTATAATATTTTATGACATGGACCATGTTTAAAATCCATGATAGATTTTGTATGATCTTCATGAGTAATGTTTTTGATCTCATACTCTCATTTTTATCTTCTAATTTTATATAATTATTGAATGATATCTCCCATTGTTACGCTTACTGAGCATTTAAGATCACACTTTATTATTTTTCATTTCCCAAGCCCATTGAGAAATGTTTAATTAGGGGTTGTAAAGAAAGATACAATGTGGGATGTAAATTGTGGGAGATGATAATGAATGTATCTAAATAAAATTTTTATGTATCTATTCTCTAAATACACTAAACCTTCATGGTTCTGGCATTAATATTAATGTCATATATAGAATATTCATCTACGATGAAGTAATATTTATTTATTAAAAGGACAAGACATTAAATAAACATAAGTTTACTACCAAGAGTTCTTATAGTCATCATCTTTAATATTAATCACCTCAATATTAAGCATGAAAGGGGGTGTATTTCTCCAAAAATACTATTTCAATGTATATTTTCAACTTATGTATAGTAATAGTGAATGAATATATATTCCAAAAAAATAACTTTATTATGAAAATTGGGTTTACTGAATGTATTTTGAATGGTCCATTCCATCCATACATTATATTTTATGGAAATACATTCATCCATGATTTTAACAGATGAACCAATTTTCCTTCCCTGAAGACGTCTCTTTGAATTAGACTATCTTGAATCTATTTAGACTTTTATTTCAAAAATCTTGATTTCATATATTATACATTAATTTTTTTTACAATTTATTTATATCAAACATACTTTTATGGGTATTACTCATATAATATATGTTCTCATTGTTGAGTCAATAAGGTTTCTTTATGAATTTTCTATTCATCTATATTTTTCAAATCACAAACATGTTTTCTTTTGGAAAATTATATTTATATAAGAATTATTTTCTTAAGGAAAATTTTCATTCTCTAAGAAAAGTTTTATCCTTATCCTGGTTTTTAATATCTTATTGAATGTATTCTAATATCCAAGTATAACTTTTTTTATAAAGAAAAAAATTAGGATCCTTATCTAAAACCTCAGAATCTTATCATTCCTTGGATATCAAGTCTCTCTTTTTTTATACTCCAAATTCTATTAAATTTATACTCCAAATTCTCTAAAATTTAGAATCCGAATTATTTGAAATTAAGACTCCAAATTCTCATAAATTCAAACCCCAAATTATCTAAAATTCAGAATCAAAATTCTTTAAAATTCAGACTCTAAATTCCTTAGAATTTAGACTCTAAATTCCTTTGAATTTAAACAAAAAATTCCTGAGAATTTAGACTCTGAATTTCTCAAAATTTATACATTGAATTCCACAGAATTCAGAATTCAAATTCATCAGAATTCAGACTTTCAATTCCTTATAATTCAGAATCCGAATTGCTTAGAATTCAGAATACAAATTCCTCAGAATTTAGGCTCCAAATTCCATAGAATCCAAAATCTGAAATCTATAGAATTAAGAAACCAAATTATTTGAAAAACAGAATCTTAATATTCACTTAACTAGAATCTTATTTTTTATATATTTAAACTCCAAAATATATTTTTCTTTGGTTTTTATTATTCAGTTTTAGTTAAGCTACACTGGTTTCCATACATATTATTAACTGTCATGAATGATAATGTTTTCAATGTTTATATTACAGTGAAAAAAATTTCATATAATTTATTTTTAACCAATTATTGGTTCAGTGACACATTTATAGGTCCCTACGAGATTCATTTAAAAATATGACCGTTGGAGGAGGGATCTGACCATTGAATTAATTCCTGCAAATAGAAGCTCATTTTAATGATCTCACTAATTAAAAATATCGTTCCAAGATCCTAGATATTACATGATGTGAATTTATTTCTAGATAGAGAAAGTCTCTCGTGCCTTTTGTGTTTTATGAACATCGTTTTCCACCACGAACATATTTTTCATCTTGCTTTGTGTGACTCTAGTTACTGATGAGCAAAATTGATGGATTCTAGTGATATTAAGACTGAGGATCCAACTACTATAAGGTTTGAGAGTTTGCGGGGATAACAAGACAAACTCTGATATTCTTTTTGATGGCTTACCCTAGTGTGGGTCATATAGACATTCATGAATGTATAAATCAAGGGACCTTTATCCAAAGGTTATTTGATACCCAACTATTTCTGTTAAAATACCTCTACTTGTTTAGTTGATTGTTGTTTCATGTTATATTTCCACATTATTTTGATAAATAAACATAGTATAACTTTCATATATTTTCATTTACTTTTTATTACTCTGTTAAATATTATTCTATATGATTTATGGTATATTCATTCTCTTAGTAAACTTTTCTTATGTTTCTTTTCTGGATTAATAATTTTGGAGCCTAAGAATGTTTGTTTCATAGTTATGAACTAAAGTGGTTTTGATAATTTACCTTGTTTAACTTTGTTAAACATAGTTTTTGAGTAAGGGTAAAAATAAATTTTGTTAAACCTATTAATCACCCCTCTTGTAATTGAGCATCTACATATTCTATTTTAATCCTATAATTATTATCAGATCTAGGTATCTGAAATACTTACACTTACATATAGTTTTCTAGCTCCAGTTTTTCCTTGTTCTCAATTTTGTTTCTTAACTTTTCTTATCCAAGTTTTTATTAAATAATTCTATCATTGTTTATAAACTTTTAATATTAAAATATATTATGGAAAAGTATTTTTTTATATAATTGTTGGTATAAATGTTGGTTCCATTGATAATCTTAATCATAACAGATCACCAATTTTGGACAGTAATGATTATGAGTACTAGAGATAACTGATGAAGACCTTTGTCATTAACACTGGAGTAGAAATTTTTTTTATGCTCACTGGGGACTAAAAAATTCTAGACAAGGAAGTCAGAACCTTCACTAACCAAGAGAAATTAGAATATAGACTAAATTACAAGGTACACAATAATGTTTTACATTCTATGACCAAGAATTTATATAGTCATATATCTTCATGTGAAGATGAAAACTACATTTTGAAGAATGTTGAAGATACACATTTTGGAACATTAAAATTGATATAAACTAGAATAACTATGTTAAGAGATGAATATCATGGATTCTTATTTTCTTATATAGAACCTATTTGTAAAGTACAACAATGATTTTGGACCATTATCTATAATCATCAATCTAATGGGGAGAAAGGTCTTGATGAGGATGTTCTTATAGATAAGATAATTGATATCATGTCAAAATGAGTGGGAATCTAAAATGATAGATTTTTATTAGAATAGAAAAGTTTCTAACATAACCCTTGATGAGTTATTTGGAACACTTCATCAGTATGATACAATGATTAAAAGCGATTCTGATTTCAAAAGAACGAAGAATGTTAATGGATGTTTATATTTAACTACTACATCTAAATCCAAGACTCTATAAAGGGTAACTATATCTAAAGCTAAGAAAGTTGTTGTTATCTTCGAATCACGTTATAATGATCAGTATAAGAATGAATTAAGAAATTTATCTTGAAGGATGAACACGATTTGGAATGAAATATTTTTATTATAGATATCAGGAGAAAGATAGAAAGACAAGAAATATTCTGAAGTATCCTATTAGGAATGCAAAAGGGTTAGACACAATAGAACATATTTTCCTATTCTTAAGAGAAAATACAGGAAGGGAAATCATTTTAAAAAAATAAAAAAAATTGTTTTACAAATCTAAGGCTATGAATGTTCTAAAAGAAAATAATACCTCGAGTTCAAATGGTGTTAACTCATTAGATGAATATTCGGAATGTAAATCTTCTTGTCAGAAGATTATTGGTCATACAGCCCTAGAACCCATGGAAAATCATTTTCTTATAGCTATGATACACAATGTTGAATTCTTAACTAGTATTTCTTTAAATGAATTTTTTCCAAAAAAATAATATTATGAATCTTTATATGAATAATATTCTTCATCAGAAGATAATACCTTACCTTAATTGGAAGAAGTTTCTTGACTTTCTAAATTACTTGATCATGTAGAAGAATTTAATGAATGAAAATTATAGAATTTCTATTTTAACAAAATAAGTATCAGATATTTCTATGGATCTTGATGAGATAATGTTTTATTTTTAAAGTGTTTCTAAAAATCATAAGGAAGTTAATTTTAATAAGGATAAACATTCTAAGGATCTAGAAAATGTTATATCTAAGAAAAATATTTTAGATAATAACTCAAGTTCTTAAACTAATAACAATGAGGATAAATAGTTTTTCATTAGACTAAAATAGAAAAAAAATTTCTGGAAGAATATTTTATTAAATTTTACATCAGAAAAGAAAGAATTTGATAAAATGTATTTACAAATTCATCGTGTCAGGAATAGTTCAGGAATTGGTTATACTCATTCAAAATTTGTTTTCAGTCATAATTATTGTGTTCCCCAAAGTGCTCCCTTTTCTACCAAGTGTCAATATGGTGGAAACTATGAGAAACTTTTTTCTTTAAATAAAACCTGATATTTAGGTTTTTATAATGCTTATTTTTCTAAGAAAATATAGGTTCCTCAGATTTTAATTCCTGAATTTTTTGGATCCTAGAATGTTTGGATTCCAAAATTCAAACTCATTTTTTTCTACAAAATAATGATAGAACCAACAACAACACATGGAAAATGGATAGTGGATTTTAGAAGCATATTTCTGGTAATAAGAACTTCCTTGAAAATATTATATGGATGAAAAAAAGGAAAAGTAACTTTTGAAGATAATGCTCAAGGAGAAATATTTTTCATAGGTAACATTGTTCTTCATGGAAAATCATTGATTTCAAATGTTTTATTTTTTAAAGTTCTTAAAAACAACCTCATGAGAATATACAAATAATTTGATAAAGTTACCTTATGAATTTTAGGAATGATAAATTCTTAGTACACAATTCCAAGGTAGAGTTTATTCCTTCTACCCATAGGCATGAGAATATTTATACACTAAACTTAGAAGACCTTAGGGTCCAATTCCTACCATTCATTATTGAAATAGAAGATAAATATTGGTTATGTAATGAAATAATAGGACACTATAACCTTATAAACCTATGAAAACTCTCAAATAAAATACTTGGTATAGATCTACCAGAGCCTAGATTTGATTATTCACAAGTTTTTCATTATTTTCAATATTGAAAGAAATATAACTCAATCATTAAATCAATCAGCGAAATCTAAACATATGATGAATTACATTTAGTTCATATGGATATTTTTTGTCAAACACAAAATATAAGTAATAGAGGAAAATATTATGTATTTTTTTGTTGATGATTACCCCAGATTTACATGGGTGTATTTTCTAGGAAAGAAATATGAAGCATTTTCTTATTTTAAAACATTTAGATCCCAAGTAAAAAAATGATAAAAATATTCCATTGATAACTATTCATAGTTATCAAGAAATATGATTTCAAAATTCATATTCTGGAAAAAAAATAGTAATAAAGGCATTAATCATAACTTCTTATCTCTAATAAGAACACAATAGAATGGTTTTGTTGAAAGAATAAATCCAATTATTCAAAAGCTAACTAGAACTATGTTGAGTGAATATTCTATTACTAAAATATTTTTGTATGAAGTTGTTTGTACTTATTGTTAAAATATATGTTTTTTTAGTCAGACTAGTTCTTTACAAAACACCTTATGAATTGCGGACTGGCCGAAAACATAGACTTTCTTACTTCAAATTATTTGGATTCCATGTTTTCGTCCTGAATACTAATGATAACTTATATAAATTCTCACCCAAATCTAATGAAGTAATATTTTAAGCTATTACACTACTTATAAAGTTATAGAGTTTTTAACAAAAATACTTGTACTATATAATATACATTGCATGATAAATTTAATGAAACTGGTCCTTTTGTTTTAAAACAACCCAACCTATATCCTCGGATGTGTTTTCAAAAACTGATTATCAACATTTTAGAGAATATTCTTCTAATAAGGAAAATACTAAAGAAAAATGTTTTGGAATTATTTACCCTATAATATTTTCTACCATATGTTGTTGAACAAGTTTTATAGAACCCAAATCAGTTGTCTCTTAAGAATCATCCATGTGATAGTATCATTGGTGTTGTAAATCAGCCAGTAAAGACTATAAGATCTTTAAGAAATGAAGAAAAACATCTAGAATAACATTCCCAATAAGAAAAAAAAATAAATAATTAATCTTTAGATGATGATGATTGGATTAAAACCATGCAAGATTAGCTAAATAAATTCAAAAGGAATAAAGTCTGGACCTTAGTTGAATGACCTAAGGAAACTTCTGCAATTGGAGTAATATGGTTGTTCAGAAATTAATGTGATTAATATGGAATCATAGTAATAAATAAAACTAGATTAGTTGATAAAGTTTATAATCCACAAGAAGTAATAGACTATGGAGAAGCCTATTTTCTAGTATATGTACTTGAATCTATTTGTATTATACTTTCCTTTGCAGCATTCTTTAATTTCAAAATTTTCAAATGGACGTGAAGTATGATTTCCTTAATGAAGATGTTCAAGAGGATGTATATATTGAAAAAACTATTAAATTTAAAGACACAAAACATCTTAAACATGTTTTCAAATTTACTAAAGCTTTATACAGACTTAAACAAGCCCCTAGAGCATGGTATGATAGAGTAGATTTTTGTTACCAAACAATTATGTTAAATGAACTAATGATCTAACTATTTTTATAAATAAAGATAAAAAAATGTTTTGATTGTTCAAAAATATGTTAATGATATTATATTTGAATCAAATCAGTAATCTTAAACTGATTCATTTTCGAATCTTATGAAATTTGAGTTTAAAATGATTATGATGGGCGAGTTAACATTTTTTCATGGTTTTAAAATTTCTCAAAAACTAGAAGGAACTTAAACATGTCAACATAAGTATATTAAATATCTTTTTAATAAGTATTTGTATGACAAAACTAAATGTATAAGCACTCCAATCAATACCTAAAATTTTATTGATCATGATGAAGATGGGAAACCATTAGATCCGACATCATTTATAAGGATGATAAGAAGTTTATTGTACTTAATGTAAAGTCGTCTAGACATAAAGTTACCAATATGATTAGGTTCATGATATAAATCTATTATAAAGGAATCTTATTTAATAGTAGTGAAAAGAATTTTTTTTCTATTTAATCGGACCCATAGATTTATGACTTTTCTATTCTTCTGGAAAAAAATTTATTTTAAAAATTATTTTAGATTATGATTTTGGTGGCATAGAATGGATAGAAAAATTACATTAGGAACTTTTCATTTCATAGGAGATTAATTAGTTTCTTTTTCATGAAAGAAGCAACAATCAGTAGCACATTTCATTTTTGAAGGTGAATATGTACCAGTTGGATGTTTTTGTGCACAAGTGTTGTGGGTGAATCACACACTCATATACTATGGAATGAGTTTTACCAATACACAGATATTGTGTGATCTTACAAGTTCCATTTCACTAAGAGAAAAACCATCAAGTCACTCTTGTGAAAAACACATAGATATTAAGCCTCAACATGGTGATATTTTTAAAAAATCAACTTGCTAATATTTTCACAAAATCATTACCCTCTGATAGATTTTAATACATTAAACAAAAGTTAGGATGATAATTTTCTGGTAATATTCCATGATAACTTTGTGATGATACCTATCTCCTTACGTTAACATACTCTTTTTCATAGGGGGGAGTATATATGTTTGTTACCTAATTTTTTTCTTAATCACATTTTTCGTAACCCAAAATTTCTCTTTCTTATTCATTTTTTTAAAATACAAAATTATTTTTATTAATTTTATTTTTCAGAACCCAAATTTATAGACTTTAGAATTTCCTTTACTTAATAAAAATTTTCAGAATCACTTTTTTTAGAATAACCTTATCAATACTGACAATTCTTTATAAGTAGTTTGTATGGTATGTTTCCTTCCTTAAATATTCATAATTATTATTTTTAACTTGTTAATTTTATCTTGTTTTATGAAAAATTATGTTGTATTCACTTTCCATAAATCTGATTTTTTCTTAAAACCTCGGAATATCAGAACCTACCAAATCCTTATTCAATATTCATCTCAATCATCAGATCAGATCATGTTTATTTCAACAGATGAATCAAATCGATAATTAAAACTATCACCTCAAACCCTATATAAAGGCACCCTAATATGTGCAATACATTGGTTTTTCATGTCTTTTTTCACCTAATCTCTACTCCTCTTAAAATTGGTCATTCAGTTTTTCATTTATCCTTACATTCCAAATGTCACTTGAAGATTCCATATAGAATCAGATGTCTTCTAAAAAGGAAATCAAGGATTGGAAAATCTATAGGGAATGTTTGGTTGACCCAGATTTCATTGATAATTATAATTCATTGATTATGAAGAATATCAATATGAATAGATGGGAGATTTTTTGTGTTGCTAAGTCAAAGATTCAGGATCCAGTTTATCCTAACCTTCTCATATATTTTTATGATACAATTAGTTATTATAAAGGAGGAAGGGAAAAGTTGTTGTTAAAGTGATATGGGGAAACCTATTATTTATCATTCAATATGGCTGAAAATATTCTTGTTATTATATATCAATTTGAGGGAATTATTTTCTCTCCCATGTTTCCTGATTAGTCAAAAAGCTTTAAGAAGGAAAATTAAATTTAGATATTTTGACTCAAGGTAGTAAAATCACCGAAGATTAACCATTTTACAACATTATTCAGGATTTTATCCTTGAGATTAAAGGGTTTTCTTATTCCTTGAAAAGGAGACAAAAATCGATAATGAAAAGTGATATTTTTATATTGGACTTTTGTGTTAACCTTAGAAATGTCAACCTAGTGAACTAAATCCTTCTAATAATCACAAGCATAATAAATGGAACTATCTAGTCTCAGATTATCATGTATCCGGTGATCTTTTCGAAGGTCATTGTGTCATGTTTATAATATTTTAAAATTCCCTATAGTTCTAAACCTAGAACCTTCAATAACATGTTGATGAGTGATGACACTCTGTTGACGCTCCTTTTTCGTCACATTGTCTAAAAGAATGTAAAGGGAAATGTCTTAGCACAAATTGATTCATCCTTTGAAGAAAACATCAAAAATCGACAAAGGCGTGAACAAGGCTTCAAAAGCACATGTGCTGCGCAAGTTCCATCACTGGAACGCATGTCCACTTGTGCGGCGCCTAATGGTCGTGCAAGTGACTTGCGCACCCCAATGGATAACCGCTCGGGGTCTTCCCAAGCCTATAAATAGACCATGTGGGCTCCCAATTTCGAGGAGAGGATTTTTCCAGAAACTCAAATTTGAGCTCCTGGTGCCCTAGTCCCTTCTCAAAACATCCAAAACACTTCTTAGGTAATTTCGTACCTAAAATAGAAGATCTAGAGAGGGGGAGGAATGCCTATGTGTTGAAACTCATCAGTACCTGCGTGCCTAAGTGGCCAGACCTTAAGGGAAATAGCCACACTTGCGCGCTGCCTAACTCCTTCAATAGAACTTGTGTGCCACTCTTCTGGAAGAACCTCAAGATGATTCTATGGGCTTTTACAAAGAGTCTCTAAAGTATTACCCTGCTGGTTAACCGTCGTGAAAGTACCCATGTGTCGCGTAGGTATATCAGTGCGACCAGGACTTGTGTGCCCACGCAGTACCTGCATGCCTGCCAGGACTTGCGCGCCGCTGCCTTTTTGGGTGCCCTTCTTGCCCATTTCACCCTCTTATGCCATTCCACATCTCCTATTCTAGATTCAGTCTTCAAGACACTTCTCAAATGCCATTTGTGACATGATTTCTTGATTATACTTCCTTATATAAAAGGAATTTTGTGGAATATCTCTCAAAACCTAGTGATTTACACATCTTTATGTCACTAAAGATTGAGATTTCATTCATTCAACCTCACCCTTTAAGATGAGAGAACTCCTTAACCTGGGCCTCCTTTTCAAGAGTATGCCCCAGTCATAATTCTCTTTACCTGGGCCTCGTTTTCAAAAATAAGCCCCAATCATAAACATTAAACATGGGCCTCCTTTTCATGAGTAAGCCATAGTCATAATCTCCAATTATGGGCATCCTCCTTAGGAGTAAGCCCCATGTCCTCATTAATTTGGGAATCCTCCTCAAGAGTAAGCCCCAACCATAATTTCCCTTAACCTGGGCCTCCTTTTCAGGAGTAAGCCCTAGTCCCCTAATTTGGGAATCCTCCTCAAGAGTATGTCCCAGGTCCCTTAATTTTTCAATTCTCTTAACCTGGGCCTCCTTTTTAGGAATAAGCCCCATTCATAATCATTAACCTGGGCATCCTCTTCAGGAGTAAGCCCCAATCTCATATATGGGCATCCTCTTCATGAGTAAGCCCCAATCTCAAATATGGGCATCCACTTCAGGAGTAATCCCCAATCTCAAATATGGGCATCCTCTTTAGGAGTAATCCCTAATCTTAAATATGGGCATCCTCTTCAAGAGTAAGACCCCAATCTTAATTTCTCTTAACCTGTCCAAATTTACCTTTGATCTGGGATTCCGTCTCAGGAGTAAAAACCCAATCATAAGTCCTCTCCTAAATTGGGCCTCCTTTTTAGGAGTATGTTCCAGGTTAGAGTATTCAAATATCCATAGAGCACATATAAGTTTATGGACCCTTTTCCGGGATTTCTTCCCTGAAGTAAATCCTAATATTCATTTATCTGGGCAGTAATACATACATAATTCCCACATTATTTCTTATGATTGCATCTTTCATGGAACAATTGTCTAATTTTTTACCAATACCTCTTGTTTCTCACACCGAGCATGACTCACATGAGCTTAGAGTGTAAAAGTAATTATGACATCCTTCTTTGATCCATCAATCAAAAACACCATATTACCTTACTTGAACTACGTGTGTTCTGATTCCTTTTCTAAACAAAGGATATGTTGGTAGCCCATATGTGGGTTCGTTCCCAACTCTGAAATAATTCTTGTCCTTATGAAAGACAATAAACTTCAAGTGACACACTGAGTGGATTTAAAACCAGTATGGTCATTAAAATGACTAAGAGACTTTTACATATCAAAGGATACCATTGACTAAGAATATCAAACAAATACAGATGATTCTCTATCAATGAATAACCTTTAATACATATAAAATATTCTCTAAATTTCTTACATATCGATCATTTATTTTCAGATCTAAAGGAAAGATCATTTTATACTTGGTAATGTAATAATGATTCAAGAACATAACATAAATCTATAAAGAGAGTCCCGGAGTAGACAAAAATTCCCCTCAAAAAGGTGTTATGAGTCCGACCTCCCATCCTCTCGACCAATGCAAATTCCTAACCCTCATCAGTCCACAACTAATGAACGCCTACATTTGGATAGTAGGTCAAATTGGATGTGGAATCATTGGATGTTTCTGGTTCTATGAACAAACCCATTAGAAACCGATTGGAATGTTTGAACCTTCAATCAAGGAGGTCATCCCCAAATTCCAAGGGAAACACAAAATGGTGAACCCGACATGAATCCTTAACCATGATAAAATGATGTTTTACCTATTTGTTTGGCCCCGATTTAAAACTCAATGAGAGGGCCAACAAACAATCATTGACATACGTGCTCATCCAAAAGATGTAGCGGCTGAATTTATATTGATTATGTCTGTTATATCAAATAGGAACTATTTTCCAAGATCTTCTACATTTCCAGAATGGCTACTCTCAAGTTCACACCTATGAATACTGCTACTGCAAATGCCACTACTGCTACTCCTGCTAGATCGTCATCCGCTCTGCGGATGACATCACCTTCTCAGCATCTTCATTGCTGGATATCAAATGCGCTGGTTAAGGAGTACCGTCAACACGGTACCATCCCAAATCTGGAGGGTTCCCGAAAAGCCCTCCAAATGAACAACTCACACCGGTCATCTGGACAATGATGACGAGTGATCAAGAAGCAGGGGGTGCAGACTACCATCTCCAACTGTTTTGGGTCGTTATCCCCGGAACACAATCACCATTCTCTCCCTTATTCTGGGGAGGTGAATGAGCAGGTCCCTCAGGGCATTAATTCAAGTACACATAAGTCCTTCCCGAGGGATCCCACCAACAATCGCCACCAGACTCATACGGCAGTGCGCCTTCAACATGATGAGGGTATCGACTCCAGGTGTACGGCTCAGGTTCCTCGAACCCGAACAGGCAAGACGAACCGCTAGAGGCGGAATCCAGTCAACAGTGAGCAGGTTCTCATCTATGCCATCTCCGGAGATGTCCACCAACGTAACATGGTGTATAGAAATGAGTGGAAACAAACACCTACCCGTTTTAATTCTGTTGTCCAGCAGACTCGTATAGAAGCATCATGACAATCCCGCCAGGAAATTCCGGCGGAGTACTATAGGCAGGAACATACACCAGTTTATACATCATCATCTAGTCAGAAGGCTCGTCTGACTACATATGATGGAGCTCGTCAACCACGTTTGGCGAAGTGTAATCAGTAGGCATATACACCTGCTATAATTAATCAAGCCTACCAACAGTCTCACTTGGTAGCATTCAGAGAAGTCAGTCGGAAAGCTCCGGCAAAAATATGAGGCAGACTCAACTCTTTGCCCCTACACGTGCGTACTATCAGGATTCAATGACAGGAAAAGGAGGACAGGAGCATGCACACACACCTACTCCAAGCATGGAATGGACGTATATCCCCGTTCCGGCAGCTGAAGTCACCAAGCATGTTTTATCAATGGTGAAAGAGCAGAAGCAAATCCATGCTCATATTCTGGATGCTTACCAGGATATTATAACAACTTCAGCAGCATCTCAGGGAAAGTCACATAAATCTATCCCTACCAGTGGAGTGACACATCAAAAATTCTCTCTGGAACAGAAACACACATCTGTTCCAGTCCAAGAGGGTTATGGGGCATACTCCCCCATATCATACGAACAACCAAGTCAGGAACATGCACCTGATTTGAGTGGAGATCATCAGCCTAACCTAGCAATCTTTCCTGATCAGGCACATACACCTACTTAGAGTAGCCACTTTCATCAACAAGTGGTTTCCAAGGAAAGTAAGAAGGCATCAATGAAAAAGACCCGCCCAACATAGTCTGGAGATCAAGAGCCAATCTATAACAAGGCCTTTCTCGATGCTAGAGTTCATGAAGCCCTTAGACAGTTATCTATTGGAATTCAAGATTCTACTCCCTAATTTCCCAATAGTGGGAACATTAATTCCGATGGTCTTCAACAGACACTTCCTCATGAAGGCTTCCTTCATGACAGTTCGGTCGATCTTGAAGTTTCATCTTCAGATGAGAGACACAGGAACCCTCTGTGTGGTCAGATGACCAAGGATTAAGAGATCTCATCTTTTGTTGTAACCCACCATGGTGGTCCTCCCCATGATGATGAAATTCGCTGCGAAAGTCCTCTCCGTAGTATTGATGCACATTTCTCGGAAAATGCTCCAGTAGACGATGTAGTGCTGAGAAAGCCCTCTTATCTTGAGGCACATGCAAATGAGAAACCAGTCATGTCTGATGCTTCATCGCTAGCATGTGAAATACTTTCTGAATCAAAATATAACACTAGATGTAGGTCATTCTCCGAACCACCCCTAATTCATGCATCTTCTAGTTTGATCAATTATTTCTCTACCAATATTGTTGAATCTGATGATGAAACAATGAATCACCTCTGGTAAAATCAGGTAGAAGAATCTTCATTTAATGATAATGAGGAAATGCTGACCATGAGAAAACAACTGAAAAAAGGTGAAGTACCAGTCATGTTTTGGCCTCTGGTTGACTCTCAATATGACATTCCAAAGATATTGATAGAAGATGGAATTCATGATATTCGTCTCAATATATGGAAAATTATTTTTCAGTTGAAGAAGAAAGTATTATCTTATGATGAATATGAAAATCATCTCAATATAATAGAAGTGTTACAACGTAAGATTGATTTGGCATCTCTATTAGTCTCTCGATATCCGAAGGCTGAAAAGCAGTAGAGATCCCTTCAACGTTCATGCGTTGGCGCACTAAGAAGACTGCGTCAGTTAATTTCTAATTCCTTATCTGTTATTCATGTCATAGGATGGGGTGTTCATGGAGCACTACATTTCACGGTGCTCTGCAGTCAGCAAAGCCCGCCGAAAATGGTCGCATGAAATGTTATTGCCCATGGCCGACCACAGTCAATGGGATTTGTTTGTAATCAAAATCATTCCCAAAAACGTGCCTCAACTAGTTCTTCTCAAAGTCAAGAATACAGAGAACAAGTTGTTGAATTACTCCTGCATCAAGGAAACGAGAATATTGAATAGGCCTCTCGTATAGAGCAAGCACATCATCAAGTGACAGAAGTTTCGGAAATTATCCAACGGTCTTTTGAACCAGGTGATAAAAGTGGATACAGATTAATGCATCTAGATAATTACCCAACTAAGGTTTGCAAAATCAAGAGAGATTTTAAGAAAGTCTCAGACATAGCATGTCAAGAGCCACCCCATCTCTCCAGACTAGGGACTCTTCTAAATCAACCCTCAGAATCAACAAATAGGATTCGAGGAGTTGAGCGGGAATAGTAGGAACAGCCCCCGTCCACCGGACTAGGGACTTTTTCAAATCATCAATCCCCTCCTCAAAGAAATTCGGTCTTTTCTGGATTGGGGATGAAGCCTCGAGAGGAGCGAAGAGACAAATTATCAGGATATTCCCTCCAAATTACGGTTCGTCAAGAAGTTCTTGAGGGATCGAATCAACAAAAGGAAATGTCTCATCAAGGACGTGGGAGAAGACAATATCACAGAAATGCTAATAGAAAGGACTGTAGTGCGATGCTTTATGCATCAATCATTGTCACCAATGACATTGTAGCTGATCCACCAGATGAGGTTCACTCAGGGGACTCAGATTAAGAGGTTCCTGCTCAAGAAGATGTACACACCGACACAAATGAAGAAGGAGTGCATACACGAAATCAAAGGGTTACTCAGAACCTAGGTAATCCTTCATGTAACACACTTCCCCTTCTCCGAAAAGGATCCAACAAAGGGAGGGGAAAGAATCAGGTTACATATCCTTCCTCTGGAGAAGGCCAATCACTGTCACTAGAGCCAACGTTTTCACAATAGGAGGAAGAAATGAAGAAATTAAGGAGGTTTAATACAGAACTACTTTAGAGTAGTCTTCTTCTTAAGTGTGCTGGAGTCAGTCAGCCAAAGGAATTTGTTTCAACTACTGATATGGATCAATAATATCCTCCTCTATCAGTACAGCCTCACAGGTCTAATCCTATGGTTCATGTACAACAACATTTGGCAGTACTACCATCAGTTGCAGCACCAACCACCACATCTGTACATGCTCTAGTCATTGCACCAACCCAAGTCCAAGTTCAACTGGATGTTTCTCAAAAGATAATAACTACTATTGAGTCATTAACAGCTCGTTTAGAAACATTGGAAGGGAAAAGTGTGCAGGTTCAACCGGAAAAGAAATCTTACCCTGAATAGGTAGATTCAATCTCTCCCCCATAAAAATGTGGGAACCATGTATTCCCTATTTTCATTGGATCAGGCGATCCTGAACAACATTTGATGCATTCCGTGTCTTGTTGTGATCCTATGATGGGAACTCCGGAGCAGCAAGAAGTAGTGAAACTCAGATGGTTCGTACAGACCTTGCAAGGACCAGCTTTTGTCTGGTATACAAGCTTGAAATCCTAGTCAATTACCAGATGGGAAGATCTCCTTCAACAATTTCTTCTTCGATTCAGCTCAAATTTTCCAAAGACAATAATTTTTTATCTTAAAAACTGTAAGAAAAGGGAAAATGAAAGAGTCTCTGATTTCATTGCTCGCTGGAAGGAGTTAACATATTACTTGAGCCTAGCACTCCCTCAAGAGGAACTGTTGCCAATCTGTGAGGAAAATCTGCTTGACAAATTACTCACGCCGTTGATCCCTATGAAATACACAGGAGGGTTTTGAGAGCTTACATTAATCGCTCAGCAGATTGAAGATTCCATTATACAGGCTAAGGCTAAATCTCGTGTAATTCCATCAGCGCCAGGAAGAATATTGGGTAAAGCAGAAACTGCTACAGTTATTCTTAAACAAGCACATGTACCTGTTTCTACTTCAAAACCATCATCTTCTCGAAAGGCTCCACCTCCTGAGCTCCAACAACAAAGGCCATTTCGTCCAGACAGTCAAAGAGATCAAGGACGAAAACTAGTTGATGATCTGAAGAGCAAAACATACTCTTTCTGAAATGAACATGTTCCTGGTTACTTCATTTCAGTTCTAGAAAATAATCTGGTTCAATTTTCAATGCCCAATAGTCCAAACAATAAAGGAGATGAAGACCTTCCCAATTATTCCCCTTTTCATCAAATGTTGGGGCATCCCATCCAGGAGTGCTTTTTTCTTCAAAGACCTCCTGCAAATGGTGGTCAACTCAGGACAAGTCAAACTGAAAGGTTCTTCAGCTCGGTTTTCATGTGTTAATGCTACAGTTCCAGAGGAGGAAGGAAAATGGAAAGATGTAAAAAAGAAAAAATGCATAGAAGTATGATGATTGGATGGTCAAAAAGACAATCAACCGAACTCATGCTATTTTGAGAACACAATTAAAGAAACTGATTGTGTCTTCTACCATGAATGTCGTGGCAAAACCCTCTTCATCAGAGGGAAAATCCTCAATGAAACGACATGATTCAAAGAAATAAATAGAATCAGAATAAGATGAGTATGTTTCAAAGCCTAAGTTGTCTTTGAATCTGGAAGACTTTATGCCATCTACTTCAATTCCATGGGAACGCCCCACCAAATGGGACAACCTAAATAGGCTAATCAGACAGAGTCTTCATCAGACGAAGAGTTAATCTTTGGTTCTGTTAATATGATTCAAATAATGGATCTACATGCCCGTCGAAGTTTCAATTTCGATGAGGCTGAATTCCCTGTATCAAACAAGGGAATCAGAGGAAGTTCCAGAGGATCAGGATATAAGGGAAGACATGGATCATTCAGAAGCCACTAATCCAATTCTACCCCTGCTAGAACTGTGTACGCAGTAGAAACATGTGGTAGAGACCTTCAACGAGCTCAGAAAGAACAAGAAAGTTCTAATACCAATAGAAAATTCAGTCCTGGAACAGTTATTTTGGCAGACCGGTTGAAGGTTCCATATTCTTCCTCTCAGAAAGTAAATGACTCTAATCGGTCTGATCTTCCAAAACTATGAATATCGTCAACTCCTATCCCAATAAAAAATGAATTATCTTCCAAAGCACCTGCTTTCAAGGAACCATCTAAACCACATATTCTTGTTGGCAAACGCATACCTATGGATCAAAAGTATGATGTATTGAAACACCTAGCCCATGTACCAGCCATGTTATCAATTCTGGATGATTTGAATCATTCAAAAGATCTTCGAAAACCATAGGAGTTTGAAACTGAAATTGTTGCAGCTGAAGTCTATCGCATAGAGAATAATCCTACAGAATGTAATGAAGTAATATCTTTTACTGATGAAGATGGATATGATGTTGTGCATGGGTATATTAGGCCTTTGTACTTATCTCTCAAGGTCAATGGTGTAGACATCCAAAGAGCATTCATTGTAAATGGTTCAGGAGTCAACCTCATGCACATTCGTACACATTGTCGATTGGGCCTCACGTAATCTGATTTATCTCCTTCTACCATGATGTTACAGGGGTATGATAAAAATGAACAAGAACCACTGGGCGAAGTTACACTCAGAACACAGTTTGGAGATCTTGTATCCAATTCAGAATTCATGGTTGTTGATCAAGACTCAGCTTTCAACATCTTACATGGAAGACCCTGGCTACATCAACATGCAGTTATCCCTTCATCATTCCATCAATGTCACAAATATTGTATCGATGGTCATGTTGAGACATTTTATGGTGATAAGTCCTCATTCAAGACATGTCAGTCTCAATACATTGAGGCAGAATTCTATCACATGAAGGGAAGGGAGAAATCCACAACAAAGAAGATTACCAAAGTTAATGCTCCATATGGTTTGGAGAAGATTCCTGTAAATCCATTTACAATTGTGAGTACAGATTAGGTGTTTCCTATCAATCAAATTGACAAGATAGACCCAAATAAAAATACTCTTATGGAAAGATCCATAATGTCAGTTACAGAAATCGAGCCAGACAATATGGTAGAAATTGGTAACCCACCAAGTAGTAATGAAAGCACAAATGATGATGTGTTTTATTTCATCTGCTGAAATCCAACAAGTCTATACTTCTCCAATTAGGCCCGAAGAAGTTATAGCAACATAGGAGGTGAACAATGATGTCTATTCTCAATCCATCATCTCCTCTTTATTACAAAACAAAGACCCTTCATCATCAATCGGGTCGGAAATGGAAGTTACTTCTTCAATATGTGCAAATTTTGACATCTCTTATGATCATGAAAAATCTGCTTTATCATCTACTATGCAAGTAGAAACGGAAGAAATAACGCATGATGAAGAAGAAGAGGAAGATCGCATAGATTCTCCTCTAGCATTTAAAGAGGGTATCTCTACCACTGTGGATGAACTTAGAGAAATAAATCTGTGTACAAAAGAAGATCCAAGCCCACATTACTCAGTGTGGCCATGACTCTTGAAGAGAAAGAGATGTATATTTTTTTTCCAAAGCAAAATAGAGATATATTTGCTTGGAACTATACATAAATTCCCGGGCTTGATCCTGAAGTTTCTACTCATCATTTGGGTTTACTAGAAGAACATCAAGGATTTACACAAGCCGTGAGAAGAACACACCCAAGTTATGCTTCCAAAATTGAAGCTAAAGTGGAGAATCTTATCAATACTAACTTCATCAAAGATGTTAATTATCCCATGTGGTTGGATAATATTGTCCTTGTAAAGAAGAAGAATAGACAAATTAGTGTTTGTATCATTTTTAGAGATCTTAATCAGCATTGTCCTGAGGATGATTTCCCAGTTCCGGTTATAGAACTTTTAATTAACGCAACAGCTGGCTATGAAGGACTTTCCTTTATGTATGGATATTCCGGATATAATGAAATTTGAATGGCCCCATAATACGAGGAATCCACAACCTTTAGAGCCCCACAGGGTGTGTTTTGCTACCGAGTAATGTCCTTTGGCATAAAGAATGCAGGTGCAACATATCAGCGTGCCATGCATCGTATCATCAAACCCTTCTTAGGGATGTTTTTTGAATGATATGTAGATGATTTGGTGGTTAAATCCAAACAACGTTCTAATCACATGGATGATTTGGAAGTCATATTATGCAAGCTTCGACAACATAATTTGAAGATGAACCCCTTAAAATGTGCTTTTGGGGTAACCTCAAGAAAATTTCTCGGCATTGTTGTACGCCATCGTGGTATAGAAGTCGATCCTGAGAAGACCAAGTCAATCCTTGGTATGTTACTTCCTCTAATTTTGAAAGAATTAAGAGGACTTCAAAGAAACTTAGCCTATATTCAGCGTTTCATTGCCAATTTTTCAGGAAAAAGTTTACCCATCACCAAATTGATGAAGAAGGGAGTCACTTACCAGTGGACTGAAGAATGTCAAGAAGCATTCGATATTCTCAAGAAATACCTATTGATTCCACCGGTACACATTCCACCTGTTGAAGGAAGCCCACTTATCCCCTACGTGACATCTCTAGAGCGATCATTGGGTGCCTTTATTACTCAAAAGAATGATGTTGGGAATGAAAAAAACCTCTACTATCTATGTCGAACTATGCTTGAAGCAAAAACCCGATATTCAAGTATTGAAAAGTGATGTATGGCATTAATCTTTGTAGTTCAGAAGTTGAGACACTACCTGCAACATTAGGAGGTCCAATTGGTATCTCGCAATAACCCGCTCAAATTCATCCTTAGTCGTCCAATGCTTACAGGACATCTGGCAAGGTGGGCAGTTATTTTGCAGCAATTCGAAATTCAGTATCTGTCTCAAAAGGCGATAAAGGGCCAAGATCTAGCTGATTTCCTGGATGAACACCCATCAGTATAAGACACATCTTCAGATATTGGATTCCCTGGTGAGGAAGTCTTCTCCATTCAAGAATGTCCTCAAGCATGGGAAATGTATTTTGATGGTGCTTCCAGAAGTCCAATAGGGAGGGAAATGGAAAATCATAAATTCAACAATGTTGGATTAGGAATTGTGCTCTTTTCTCCAGAAAAGATAGCGTTACATTATTCATTATTATTGTGGTAAGGTGGTACCAATAATGAAGTAGAATACCAAGCCCTCACTGCAGGCTTGGAATTAGCACTTCATGCACAAGTGAATCACTTAACGGTGAAAGGTGATTCAGACCTGGTAATCAAACAAGTCAATGGGGATTATGCCATAAAAAAAGAAGAACTAATCCCTTTGTATGATTATGTCAGAGAGTTAATGGGGGAATTCCCTTCAGAGCCAACATTTTCTTATGTCCCAAGATCACAAAATGCTCATGCAGATGCACTGGCTAATATAGTCATAGCTCTGGTAGATCCAAATCGGGATGAGACAACCATCAGTATTTCCCACCGTCGTGCAATTTCACTTTATGTTCGAATCAAAACAGAGGAAATTAATGATATTAGTCCCATTCCTGAACCATATGGTCATACTATAGGATGTACGTCACATATCGGGCAATACCTTCAAAATGGAACACTTCCACCTGATAGAGCCAAGAAAGAACAAATCCAGCAACATGTGGTCAATTTTACTCTTCATGATAGCCCAGATCACCTAGTGAAAATTCTCTACAAATGTGGTTTTGATGGAGTTCTCTTCAGATGCATTGATGGTGAAGAGACAATGGATGTCATGAAAGAAGTGCATGAAGGAGTCTGTGGTGCCCACCAGTCTGGACATAGACTGTCTGATCAGATTCTATGGCTTGGATACTATTGGCCTTCAATGATACAAGATTGTGTTGATTTCACAAAGAAGTATCATTCATGCCAAGTACATGCCAACTTCATTCATCAACCTCCAGAGTTGCTTCATACAACTAAATAGTCATGGACATTTTCCACATGGGGAATGGATGTGGTGGAACCTTACCCTTCGGCTACGACCAAGCAGTTTAAGTACATTCTTACTGCTACTGACTTCTTTTCCAAATTGGCAGAGGCAATACCTCTCAAGGAAGTCAGTTCTAATTGAATTGTTAGCTTCATCAAGTATAACATCATTACCATATTTTGTGTCCCTCATACCATATTGACGGACAATGGAACCAACATCTGTTCATCAGAGGTAAAGAAGTTGTATCAATAATACAACATCAAATCCAACCATTCATCTCGGTATCATGCAGCGGCCAATGGCCGGATAGAAGCCTTCAACAATTCTCTTTCAAATATACTGCAAAAGATGGTGGATAAAGATAAGAAATCATGGCCTGATAAAATATTTCATGCTTTATGGGATTATCGAACAACCACCCGCACTGCAACTCGGTCAACTCCATATTCATTGGTATATGGAATGGAAGCAGTCTTTTCCATTGAAGTTCAACTACCCTCGCTCAGAGTTTCCATTTGTGATCAATCATCTACAGATGAACAATCTCAAAAGTGATTGAATTAATTGGAATGGTTAGATGAGAAAAGATTGTGCACTTTGCACCACTTGGAAGTCTATCGTAATCGAATAGAACGAGCTTTTAACAAAAAAATTTATCTTCATTCATTCACTCAGGGAGAATTGGTATTAGTTCTCAGAACTCCAATGATACCAGGAAAGAAACCTCCCAAGATTGAGCCAAAATGGGAAGAACCTTACTCAATACATAGGGTCTACTCCAATGGATCTTATTCATTAATCTTGATAGATGGAGAACTCATCACTACTCCAACCAATGCCTGATTTTTGAAGAAGTATTTTGTATAAACACAAAATATATCATAAATGGTCCATAAATATGACATTAAACTATTTGTAATTTCGTCCCACATGACATTAAACTGTGAAACAGTTCCCTAAATGGTCCATACATATGACCTTAAACTATTTTTACTTTCATCCCACATGACATTAAACTGTTAAAAAGTTCCCTCAATGATCTAGTATGACCTTAAACTGCATCATCAAAGGTCCATGCATATGACCCTAAACTATTTGCGAGTCCCTTACATCTAGCAAGACGTTAAACTGATACATCCTAACTACATGAAGCTAAACTGTATAAAAGACTCTTACATCCGGAAAGACGTTAAACTACATAATCATCAAAGGTCATGTATGACCTTAAACTACACCACCATCCAGCAAGACGTTAAACTGCACCATCCACGGTCCATGCATATGGAATTAAACTATTCTCACTTTCGTCCAACATGATGCTAAATTGTATCATCCCTTTTTCATCCAACATGATGTTAAACTGTGAATAAAGTCCCCAATATGTCCAAGATGGCGTTAAATGGTGTACAGTTTTGTCCTCACTGCATGACATTAGACTGCACAGTCCTACTTTCGTCCAACATGACTTGAAACTATATTTTCCACATCGTCCTAACTACATGATGCTAAACTATACAGAATATCTTTGATATGCCCTACATAACATTAAAAAGTACTTTGTCCCTTCTATATGACATTAAACTGTGCAGCACCAATAGTCCTAACTGCAAGTCTTTAAACTGCATAGTCCCTTTATATGTCCTACATGACATTAAACTATGCATTGTTAAGGTTGTTGTTACCTCTTGTTTCTCACACCGAGTATGTCTCACTTGAACTTAGAGAAAAACTTATCCATAACACTCTCTCTGGGATACTAATCATGTGTATGTCCCAACAACATCATTTTTTAGGCCTTTGACCCAAGAACAACTTGATCATTAATTCATTCTTTAATTGAACTATGCGGACTTTGATCCTAGCCTTCCAGGCTGCGTACGTAGGCAACCTCCCAAGGTTCAAGCCCAAAATCAATCCCTTCACATCGGTTCACCTCCATCTCATATTATGTTAATTCGTGAAACCACCCCTAGAATCAATATCATTACATTGGTTCACTTTCTTCCTTGTTATACGACGTTAAATTATACAACACTTTTGTCCAGTATGCAATAAACTATAATATTCTTTGATACCCTCACCTGAGAGGGAACCATTATTTAAATTGATTTTTCAATCATGTTTTATTTCCATGACAATGTGCATACATGGAAATGCCTAATCCTTTTTATCTTGGGTTAAACCATCATTGTACTAAAGTCCCTTTTCACCCTTCACATGTACGAACCAAATTTGTATAGTAGCTATTTCTAGAACTATGTGGGCTTGATTCCCATCCTTATGGGATACGTAGGAATGTTCGAGTGTCCCTCGAATCCAGCCCCATGTCTTTGGGCCTAACCCCAAATTCCACTTTCATTCCCCTGACTAAAAAGTCCCATGAAAACACACACTGTGTATTTCTTACAATGGTCCAAGAACTGTGACCCTAAACTAAGATCTTTAATCCTTTTGTCCCTCATGACGTTAAACTGTAGTTTAAGAAATACGTATGGCTTGATTCCCATCCTTATGGGATACGTAGTAAAGTCCAACATTTCCAATCCGGACCCAACCATAACATGATTATGGTTAGAATTGATCTATGTCTCTCTGTATACATTAGACAATACCCATGTTTATGTGTCATAATCCTAACCTTAAATATTTCCAGATCATCATAGCCCTTTTCATGACTTCTAGTCACAAAAATGTCAAACTTATGAGAGTTCTTTTGCCTGACTTTGCAGCACGTGCCCTTAGGTGGCCTTGCATAAACAGTCTATATAACAGACATGTTATCCAAAAGATACTATTTTATTAAACTATGAAGCCAATTCCCTTAGGTTTCCCTGAATAATTCAACCCCCTAACGAGTTTGTTAAATAATGGTAACTTCATTCATGGGAAGAAAGCCTCTTTTTTCCTTATTGGTATTAAATGACAAAATTTGGGGATCCGCAAAATATATCCATCCATAACATATTTTTTCCAAATCCTTTTTCATGATCTGAAATGTATTCATGTCTGTGGTTTATATTCTCCTTCCCTACATTTGGGTCAGACCTTCGTAGGAGTGATATCTATCTAGTTCTTCGGTAATTTTTTTGGAAATATCTTCTCCATATTCATGTACCTCTTTCCATACAACAAACTCTATACTTTGGAAAATTTGAATCTAGATAAACTTTCACAGGCTTTTAGCACTAGGAAAGTAAATTTATAAGAGTTATTTTGCCTGACTATGTAGCATGTGCCCAAAGGCGGCCTTGCATAAACAGTCTACATAACAGACTTGTTTTCCAAAAGATAATATTTTATTTAACTATGCATCCAATTCCCTTAGGTTCCCCTGCATAATTCAACCCCCTAACGGGTTTGTTAAATAATGGTAACTTCATTCTTGGGAACTACTTCTTCTAATACCTTTTAGCTCTTTTTCATATCATTCCTCAGATTCAAATATTCTTAAGTCATATTTTACATTTTTTCCCTCATACTTGAGTATGGAACTATGTTTTTAGATGAATTTTCAATGAATTGAGTCAATTCTAATTCATTTGGTCAAAGATATTTTGACCTTAAACATTAGCCTTTTTATCTCTGACGTGCATGAATTAAACTGTCCACAAAAGACAAAGGAAATCTGAATAAAAGTCAAGTTACATCTCACTAAACATACATTTTTTATGATTTGGGTAATATTGAGCTATAAAAAGGTTCAAAGTTTGTAGGGTTATTTACATTAATCCTAGTAAAAATAAAACTATGCTTACTAGGCCCATGGGCTTAGGTAAAATTTAAAGCAGGTAGCAGTAAAATACAAGCATAAATGATTGAAGATGAAAGTGTTTTTTTCATTGATGCACAGGAGATAGAAGGACATCCATAGACTAGAGTCTCTTCTCTTTTTCAGGATTTACAAAAGACCTTCAACATAACTCTTCATTTTATTTACGACATCCCGAGCTTCATCAGCAGCCACCTTGAATTCATTCATTCAACTGGATACCATAAGAGATGTAGTGATACCAGCTGTTCTTGGAACAATTGTAAAAGAATGTTCATGAGTGCGGTTTGAGAAAATTTTCTGCTGATCAAACAGTGACTCTGATTCTGTCCAAGAGACTTGTAATATGGATAAATGGATTTTAGAATGAAGCATTGGAAGTAAAGAGCCATTTAGAGAGAGTACACTTTTCAGATATTGCTCTAATTCCATGTTTGTATTCTCTCCACCAACCGGCAGTGGAAAACATTTCAGCTCGTGGGTTTTCCTTTTTCATATTTTCATGGAAATGGCATGGAGGAAGAATATGAAAGTTCACACCATTGTTGTTTCTCTTAATTCAAAAAATAGCCGAAATAGAGGAGTTGTAGTGCAGCTTCATCTCAGGCATATAATTCTTTACATCTGAAACATTGACTCATTGTAGATGACCATGACCATATAGCGGCAAGTAGATGCTCTGTGGGAAATTAAGATGACATTTCTTCAAGTACTTAGCCAATTCTGGGAGAGTGCTGTCGTAGATATCATAGTAATCCTGGCCAAAAATGTTCATCATGTCATCAATCCGCTTGCTAGCCAGTCCATCAGCCGTTAAAATTCTTTTAGAAGCCATTAAATCTGCACAAGAGTTGAATAAATTAACTCTTAAATGGATTGATTTTTCATAAACTTTGTGAAGAAATTTGAAAAAAATGGCTAAGGAATTAAGGCGCAAAATTTTAATTTTGACGTGAAAGTATGGATGAGAAGCACAAGTTTTTGGCGCGCAAGTGTCACCGTGAAAGTCCAAATACCTATACAGTAGTGCGACAGCAAAGAAACATCGGAAAACAGAGCAACATGTGCGGCTAAGTTGACATGTGTGGCGAGAGCTCGAAGGTTTGAAATCCGGAAATCCGGATGCTTTGTACGGAAGTGAGGCCCCCTATTTATAGACGCGGCCAGAACCCTACGCATCGTACCCTGCACGACTAAAGGTTGTACCCCTGCGTGCCAGGCCCTACATGACATGCACTTGTGCGCCGCCCTCTACGCCATCAACACTTGTGCACCGCTTTTCCGTTGGTTTTATTCTTTTTCATCAGAGTCACATACTCATTTCATTCGGATCCAACTCTGAAGGGGGGATTTTGTGGATGCTCCTTTTTTGTCACATTGTCTAAAAGAATGTAAAGGGAAATGAATTAGCACAAATTGATTCATTCTTTGAAGAAAACATAAAAAATCGACAAAGGCATGAACAAGGATTCAAAAGCACATGTGTCGTGCAAGTTCCATCACTGGCGCGCAAGTCCACTTGTGCGGTGCCTAATGGTCGCGCAAATGAATTGCGCCCCCCAAAGGATAACCGCCCGGGGTCTTCTTTAGCCTATAAATAGACCCTGTGGGCCCCCCATTTCGAGGATAGGATTTTTCTAGAAACTCAAATTTGAGATCCCAGCACCATAGTACCTTCTCAAATCTTCCAAAACACTTCTTAGGTAATTTCTTACCTAGAACGGAAGATCTAGAGAGGGGGAGGAAGGCCTATGTGTTGAAACTCATCAATACTTTCATGCCTAAGTGGCCATCACTTATGGTAAATGGCTACACTTGTGCACTGCCTAACACCTTCAATGGAACTTGCGCTCCACTCTTCTCGAAGAACCTCAAGATGATTCTAAGGGATTTTACCAAGAGTCGCTCAAGTATTACCTTGCTAGTTAACTGTCGCGCAAGTACCCATGTGTCACACAGGTATACCTGCACGACCAGGACTTGCGTGCCCACACAGTACCTGCGCGCCTGCCAGGACTTGCGCCCCCTGTCTTTTTGGGTGCCCTTCTTACCCATTTCACCCCTCTTATGCCATTCCACCTCTCCTATTCAAGATTCAGTCTTCAAGACACTTTTCAAATCCCATTTCTGGCATGATTTATTGATTTTACATCCTCATCTGAAAATAATTCTGTGGAATATCTATCAAAACCTTGTGATTTCCACATCTTTATGTCACTAAAGAGTGAGATTTCATTCATTCAACCTCATCCTTTAAGATGAGAGAACTCATTAACCTGGGCCTCCTTTTTAGGAGTCAGCCCCAGACATAATTCTCTTTACCTGGGCCTCCTTTTTAGGAATAATCCCCAGTCATAAACCTTAAACTTGGGCCTCCTTTTCAAGAGTAAGCCCCATTCCTAATTTCCAATTATGGGAATCCTCCTTAGGAGTAATCCCCAAGTCCTCATTAATTTGGGCATCCTCCTGAGGAGTAAACCCCAACCATAATTTCCTTTAACCTGGGTCTCCATTTCAGGAGTAAGCCCCAGTCCCCTAATTTGGGAATCCTCTTCAACAGTAAGCCCCAAGTCCCTTAATTATTCATGTCTCTTAACATGGGCCTCCTTTTTAGGAATAAGCCCCAGTCATAATCATTAACCTTGGCATCCTCTACAGGAGTAAGCCCCAATCTCAAATATGGGCATCCTATTCAGGAGTAAGCCCCAATCTCAAATATGGGCATCCACTTCAGGAGTAATCCCCAATCTCAAATATGGGCATACTCTATAGGAGTAAGCCCCAATCTCAAATATGGGCATCATTTTCAGGAGTAAGCCCTAATCCCAAATATGGGCATCCTCTTCAGGAGTATGCCCTCAATATTAATTTCTCATAACCTGTCCTAATTTACCTTTGATTTGGGATTCCTTCTCAGGAGTAAAAACCTAATCATAAGTCCTCTCTTAAATTGGGCCTCCTGTTCAGGAGTAAGTCCCAGGTTAGAGTATTCAAATCTCCATAGAGCACATATACCTTTATGAACCCTGTTCTTGGATTTCCTCCCTAAAGTAAATCCTCGTCTTCATTTATCTAGGCAGTCATACATACATAAGTTCCACATTATTTCTTATGATTGAATCTTTCATGGCACAATTGTCTAATTTTTTTACCAATACCTATTTTTTCTTACACTGAGAATGAATAACGTGAGCTTAGAGTGTAAAAGTAATTATGAAATCCTCCTTTGACCCATCAATCATAAACATCATATTCCCTTACTCAAACTACGTGGGTTCTGATTCCTTTTCTAAACAAAGGATACGTAGGTAGCCCATCTGCGGGTTTGATCCCAACTCTGAAATAATTCATGTCCTTCTGAATGACAATAAACATCAAGTGCCCCACTGAGTGGCTTTAAAACCAGTATGGTAATTAAAATGACTAAGAGACTTTTACGTATCAAAGGATACCATTGACTAAGAATATCTATCAAATAAAGATGATTCTCTATCAATGAAGAACCTCGAATACATATAAAAGATTCTCTAAATTTCCTATAAATCGATCATTGATTGTCAGATCTAAAGGAAAACTCATTTTATACTTGGTAATGTAATAAAGATTCACGAACATAACTTAAATCTATATAGAGAGTCCCGGAGTAGACAATAATTCCCCTCAAAAAGGTGTGATGAGTCTGAACTCCCATCCTCTCGACCAATGAAAATTCTTAAGCCTCATCAGTCTACAACTAATGAGTGCCTACCTTTGGAAAGTAGGTCCAAATGGATGTGGAATCATTGGATGTTTTCGGTTCTACAAAAAACCCGTTAGAAACCGATTAGAATGTTTGAACCTTCAATGAAGGAGGTCATCCCCAAATTCAAGGGAAACACACTCTAAGGTGGATGAAAGTTAGTTTTAATACCAAATAAATATAATTTTATGATCCTTCTGAAAGTGATATTCAATCATTGATCAAGACAGGGGAATTAGGAAAATGAATCAAAGAAAACATAGAATAAGAGAAAGGATAAAGAACCAGATGCCAAAGAATATTCTCCCATTCTGGAATCCCAGTCACCTCCTCCAAAGCCTAAAAAAACCTTCTCTGATGTAGTGGAAGCAAAATGGAGAGGGAAGATGAAAAATAAGGAGGGAGATGCAATCTTTGTCTTAGATCCTGTTGAGGCAAAGGATGTGAAAATACAGGAAAAAAAATAAATTAATAATACAAGCTAAAGAAAAGAAGATGAAAATGAAAATGTTAGTAGTTGAGATCTTCCAAGCCCTTACAAGGGATATTGAGAAAGCTTCTGAACAGATTTAGGAACTATAATCATTTCTCCATGAACCAGTTCTAGTAGAAACTCTAGGAAATAAAATATCAATTCCATAAACCATTGTGGATGAAAAGATTGCTCAACAATAAGAATTAGAATAAGAAGAAGGGGAAGATGATGAGAGTGAATATGTCATCAAACAAATATAAGAATACCATGAGAAGTAATTTCATTAAGATAATCTATCAATCCAATCGTCCTAGGTTTAGTCACCCGAAATAATTTCACAATGGAAATATGATGATGGATAAGATAAGATTGAAAAATATATGGATGATGAGAGTAGCAACCATGATTTCATTCATCCTGAAGATATTAAGGAAGATGATGAGAAAGAAGAGGTTGACGAAGACAAGATATTCCAACTCTATGATAGTGATCATGAGCCTCTGATGGATGAGAATTTTATTTATAGAATTGATAATGGAAAACAGGTGGTTTTTGATACACCTAAAAGACTGTGATTGTAAAATTTAAAAATGATGTTGGTGGTTCATCTAAGAGGAAAGCTAAAGAGCTAGACAATGTATCTTCACCAGTAAAGGAATCAACTTTTGAACCATCATATTCCTTAGGAAAATATTTCTTTTTTCAATCCTTAAATATGTTAGTGAACACAATACATTGGATTTTTAGTATTGATTCACGTTTCTAGTTTATTTAACATTCTGTCAATCAGAAGTCAGATTCGATAAGCATGCCCTTGGAAAAATTTATCAATCTTGAGGAATATTTCAAAACATTTCAAATTAGATAGGATTATCATAGGGGATTGGTTTAGGAAATTAAAAAATTGTCAAATTAAATAATCTTCAATCTAAATATTTTAGGCGATTTTCATGAATCTGTAGAAGAATCTTTTGATCAGTCGGACGACACTGTAAAAAACATAATATCAAATCGTTCAGAAAAGTTCAATAAAAATCAAACTTTCTGGGTCTAAGAGGACAAATATTTTAATGGTAAGTTGAATTCGGTTGCTCTAAATTTAAAGGTAGAAAGGAAACTCGGGATAGAATTCAAATAAAATTTAAAACAATAGGAAGAAGTTGTAAAATATAATGGATAAATTATGAAGTTTCAAAAAGAAAAAAACAAAGCTCTAGAAAAGAATAATCAATATCAGAATTAGCAACTGAAAAGGTGTTGGTCGGAGTAGGTAACTCATGAGGGGAGGATTGATTATCTATAAAAAATTTTATTCAACAGGATATTCCTATAAGGGTTCACCAATTAAATTAAATACAACCTAGTTAATCAATGTAATACAATTATGAGAGTTTGACTATTTAAATAACTTCTAAAAGATTGATTAATTCTCTGTAATTTTAATATTAGTTATTAATATTACTTTTCAAGTTATTATAATAAGAAAAAACAATTATAACTTCTTTCTTGGATTATCCATCAAAGTAAATTTAGTGATTGATTAATTAGTCAGTAAAACAAGGAAAGACTAAATTGAGTAACATAGAGGAAATAAAAAAAGTTGTTCAATCTAAAGATGAGACCTAATCCACTTTACATGGTTATCACATTCCACCAAGAAGTTTATATAAATAAACTTGATCCAGAAGCTTGATTATAGTAACAATAGTACACATGACTGTATAGGTCACACGACCTCTTCCACTGTTCTTCATAGGTACAAGGTACTAGGCCACACATGGACCTCTTTGACAATTATTCATGGTTATACAAAATGATAAATAGATTGTATGAGAAAGGATATATTTAATTATTTGGTTTAATGCAGCAGACAGAGTGTTCTTGTTATTCAGATACCCACATTGCTCAAAAGTTAATAAAATGATACAAAATAGAGAAGAACTATGAAGATAGGTTTAGAAGTTCTCTGAGTGTTAGTCTTTTCAGCTCTAGACTTATGAGATGAAGTAGATGAAAGAATCAAGTCTTCATGTAAAAAACAGAGTATCCCAAGTTAGCTAGATCTTCCTTGGGTTCTTCATGGTGTTCATAGTGCAGAGGTGTTATTGATTATGGGATTTTAGTATGCTTAGTGTGTTCTTCCGCATCAAATTACATGTGTCAAATCTCTCTTAAAAAATCTTTAAATGTTTTTCTATGTTTTCATGCTCACACATTTTCTTCACATTTTTATTTCTTTTTTCCTTCATATGTTTCATTCTGGGCATCACTTCTCTTTTATTCTTGATGTTCTTGTGCTTGAGCCGATAGTTTGAAAGTATTCTACACCCTGTACCTCGTTCTATCAGGTGACATGTCTACAAAGAAAAATTAATTATATCAGTCCATTTAAAATCATAAAATATGACAGTTATAGATTAAATTAAAAAAATGAAAAAATAGATTAAGAAATGGTGTCAATGTATGTCATAGAATGGTATATCCTTGAATTGGTGTCTTCTTGAATAGTTGTCTCATTGTTATGTCACTATGTATAATGGTCATGAAACTTCATGGTCATGGTGTCTCATGGTCACAGTGTCTGATGGTCACAGTGTCTCATGGTCAAGGTTTCTCATGATCACGGTGTCTCATGGTCACGGTCTCTGATTGTTCACAGTGTCTGGATGTCATGGTGTCTAGTTATTCACAGTGTCTAAGTGTCATGGTGTCGGATTCCTCATGGTGTCTGACTGTCACAATGTCTAATTGTTTACAATTTACGAGTGTCACGGTGTCTGATTCTTCACGGTGTTTGAGTGTCACAGTGTATGATTCCTCATGGTGTCTGATTCTTCACTGTGTCTGAGTTTCACTATGTCTGATTTTTCCTGGTGTCTCAGACATATCCAAATACTAGTATTCAGACATAAGTAGTGATATTTATATAATTTATTAAACATAATCATTTATCAGGTAAAATTACTATAAAGTAATCTAAATATAGTGTATAATAGTCAAACTTGAGGTATAGAAACTAAGATCTTGGATATCTTTACTTTAAGAAAAAATATACTAATCATCCATACAAATGATTTGTGACAGTTTACCCAGGAATACATGTCTGAATAAAATTTGTGATCATTAAAACATGATTAACACATGAGAGGTCCAACAATCACCCCCATTTTGATGATCACAAATCATGTGAAGTTTGAGTGTATATTTTTTCCAACTACATATTCCCAATGTGCATAGCTTCCTCCTCTTTTTGGGATTAGAATATAGTGTGAAAAGGAAAGAGACAACAAAAATTTCATATTTCATTAGAAGGAAAAGTGGAAGTAAAAATAGTAAATAACAAAAATCCAAAAAAAAATTCCTATCAAACAGAATAGTTATTGTTCTTCATCATTGGTTGGACTTCTATTTTCCCTTAGCAGCAGTATCAGAATAAGAAGTCATAGGAGTAGAGGATAAATTAGAAGAAGGGAGTGAGATGGTTGTCAAATAAGGTAAAGGAAGACTTTTAAACATAGAAGGGGCCAAATTAGGTCTAGTAGATGACTGAGGAAACTGTTGATCAAGCATTATAGGCCTGATCTGGCTCAGGGCCTGACTGAATGACTTAGAAGTGGAGGCTAAGGCAGAGGTGAATATTGGAAAACCAGATCTTAGAGGTGCAGCTGCATGAGAAACAATGGTAGTACTCTGAACATGAATATAAGGCTTTATAAGCATGATATAATCAGCAATTATCTCTCCACCATACTGTATAGCTTTTTCAAAATCATCCATGTTCTTCATAAACTTTTACAACAGATGAGTAAATTATTTGATCTTTTGAACTTGATTCGTGAAAGCATGAGTAATAGGAGGAATCCTCATATTTACTACAATGTACTTGAAGTGATATGTCATTTCATTCTTAAAAGTATCTGATTGAGATATAATTCATGTTTCTAGGTAATCTCTTATTGAGCATCATTAGAAATCTTGGAATTGAATCTGACCAAATCAATAACTTTTTCACTGTTCCTGATAACTTCATATAGAGATTATTTATTAACACCACTAAGAAATTCCTAAAGTTCCTCTTTGACCACTATTCGAAACAGATCATTGTCTAAATAAAGTTGAAATGATTTACCAGAGGAATTAGAAGTAGTGACAACTGAGGTAATATATTTCAATTGATTGAGCACTTTCTGAAGGCACCCCTTGTACTCATCAGTTAACTTTTTAAGTCCAACAACACGTTCATTCATCTCTTGAACAATCCTTTTGTTTCTTTCAGCTACCTTATCAGCAAATGAGGCTAAAAGTGTTTGAATATGGGAAGCTACCTCATGTGGAGTCTGAGTAACCCTAGACTCAACAGGCTCCGATCTCGAGTTCAACACTTTCTGCATTTCATCAACCTTTCCTCTTAGAGTTTTTACATCATCACTATGTTATTTATTTTCAATAATTTTTTCTTGAATCTCATGGAGTATCTTGGGTTGAATCTGCCATATAATTTTCTATAGAAATAGTGAATCATCCATTTCACTGAAATTTGTTATAGGAGCCAGTTGGGAATCTAGGAGCTTTTCAACCCCAGCCAAGAGGGTAGAACCAAATTATTTTAGGTGATTCTTATTGAGCAGGACTGAGGTATCTTGTGAAGTCTCAGAAATAGAGGATGAGACAAGATCATGATCTTTTTTACGGGGAAGATAAGAGATAGATTTAAATTGTAAAATTGCAGACAGATCAAAACTTCTGACTAAGACTTCTTATGAGTCAGTCACATCATAAAAACTAGAGAATTTATGCCATGTGTCTAATGTGGTTGGATCAGTTGTATTTGGAACTTCAACAGATTCCAGACTATGGGGTTTCTCTCCCTCAACAGGTACATCCCTCTCAAGACTGAGAGGTTTAAGACTTTGATCAATTTACATGACTTCATCCCTTTCTTCTTCAATCATTTCCTGTATTGCCAACTGAAAATCTAACACCATTATTTCTTCAACAGAGGGAATGAATTCAGGAAATACTTGTTCCTATGGGAGTGCCTCAAGGATAGATTCATGTAAAACATGAATTTCATATTCTATTTGTTCTTCTAAAATATCCTTTTTGGTTTCTTTATAATGAGATTCTCTTTCAACTTCGAGTTTTCTTCCAAATCAGTAGCATCTTTATAAATAGGTATTTCCTTATCAGTTACATCCTGAGGAGCAGGTGTACTGTCTTCCTCATTATGAACTCTTTCTTTGGGAGGTACAATAACCACTTCTTCTTTTTCTTCTTTAGAATACTCAGAAACTTCATCTGTTTCCAAACCAGGATCAGAAATGCCTTTAAGCCTTGAAGGATGTTCTAATGGATTAAACTTTTTATAGATCCTCTCATTGTATTCCACCCACACCTTTTTCCAAGGATTATAATTGACATTCATACTCTTTAAAATAACTTTTGAGTGATAGAACTCATAATCGTTGATAACTTATTCATTTTATCCAACCATACCCTTGGCATAAAACATAGTTGAAATAATCCTGGAATAAAACTGGGTGGTTGACTTAGAGGAGGTTTTGATCAGATCACACATATGGTATATAACATAGTTACAAGGATTGATATTATGTCCATTTTTCATGAGACGTATCAAAAATACATCCTGATATTTTAGTAAAGAATAATAAGTTTTTCTTGGACTAACCAAATTCTAAATAAACATAAACAGATGTCTAGATTCTCTATCTATCTAATTACCAATGGCTCTTCTCTTGGTTCCATTTCTAGTTAAACTTCTTAGAGCAGATTCATATACAAAGAATTCACTATGAGGTGGAGGACCTCTCTTATAGTCCTCACTGATTCCATTATGAGGTATAATAAGGCATGCATCACATAACCTCGAAGAGATTGTGCATCTCTTGCAATTTATCCAACTTCTTATAACATACCCATCATCAGAATCAAAAGAGAACTAAACATAATGATACAATTGAGCAACTAGCTTAGGGTAGATAGGTTTATCTTCCTTGGAAAACTAGTCTAACCAACCTTGCTCTTCCTAGAATTTCAAAACTAGATACTTACACGACTAAATCCACATAGGGTATATCTCTTTATCAGGTACTACTATTCAGTTCACCATATTTGGATTCAGAGGACCCTTCGGTGCTACCTTAGGCACGATCTTCTTCTTATTTGTGCTATGTTTCTCAGGAGTCGATGACAAAGGGAATTTCATACTAGTCATGTATTGAAAGTTCAAGAGAGAAGGGTTGAAAGGGTGAAGAAGGGTTAGAGTTTAAGTGAATAGGATAAAGCTCGAATAAAGAATGAGTGACACTTCCTTTATTTTATCATTTAGGAATACCAAATGTTGCAAAAATAAAATCACGGTAAAGTAAGAAGGGTGAAATATATAATGACTGAGATATAATTTTTAATTTATAAATAAAACTTATAAATAATATTTACAGTGATATAGTATTAGGTCTTTACAATGTGACAGTGATAGACCCTTACGGTGAGACAATAACAGGCATTCACAATGAGTCCATAATAGTGTGATTTCTAGATTGTGTGACCATGTTATTTGAGACAGTAAATGTCAGACAGTAACCAAGAAATACTAACTGTGAGACGGTAAACATGAAACAGTAAGGTGTGAAATAGTAAGATTCGAAACATTAAGATGTGAAATAGAAAGATGTCTGCATAATCATTATTATACCTAACTCATGTATGATGTAACTTATTCTTTCAGAATTTTTTGGTTTGGTGAAAATATTAGCGAGATGATATTTAGTACCAATTAATTTTGAACTGATATCTACTTTTTGATAATGATCTATCAAAAAGTGATGTTGCACATCAATGTGATTTTTCCTATAATGAGAAACAATATTTTTTGAGATGCTAATAGCACTTGTATTGTCACATTATATAGGTACATGCCTCAATTGATATCTATAATCAAGTAATATGTGTTTCATCGACAAGATTTGCGCACAACAACTACCATCAACAATGTATCCATCTTCTTTAGTGGATAATGCAATGGAATTTTGTTTCATACTACACCATGATACTAGTTACTTTCCCAAAAAGTGACTTGTTCAAGAGGTACTTTTTCTATCTAACTTACCGCTGCCAAAGTCATCATCATAATAACTAACTAATTCAAGTGATAGTTCTTTAGGATAGAAAAATACTATTTTCGATATATGCGTGAGGTATTTGAAATTTTTTTCAACAAAATTTAAATAAGATTTCATAGGATTTGATTAAAAACGAGTACCCATAGACACACTAAAAATAATTTCAGTTCGACTAGGTATTATATAGAGTAAACTTCAAATCATTCCACTATAAGTGGTTTGATCAATAGATTTCCCATCTTCATCAGGATCCAACTTATATGTGGTTCTCATTGGAGTCTCACTACTTTAATTTCTATCTAATACAAAACATTTTAGAATATCTCTATTGTATTTAATTTGATTTAAGATAATACCATCATAGGTTTGAAATATTTGAAATCCAAGAATGAATTTTTGTTCACCCATTATACTTATTTCAAATTCATTTTACATTATTTTAGAAAAGTCAATATATAAATAATTTCTTTAATATCCAAAGATAATGTCATCTAAACAAATTTGAACAACTAAGACATCATTAGAAATTGGTTTTATAAAAATGATAGGATTAGCTATTTCTTTTATAAAACCTTTAGAAATATGAAATGTACTTAATCTATCATACTAAGCTCTTGGATCTTGTTTTAAACCATATAAAGATTATGATAGTTTAAAAATATGATTTGAAAAATAGGGATTTGTAAAAACCAGGGGGTATCGCATCAAAGACATCCCCAACTATATACCCATTTAGGAATGCACTTTTGATATTCATTCGATATAGTTTGAAATTCAGATGTGTAGTATAAGCAAGAAGAATTCATATGGCTTAAAGTCTGGATATTGGTGCAAAAGTCTCTTCATAGTCAATTCCTTCTTCTTGACTATAGCCTTGGGTAACCAATCGAGCCTTGTTTTTATCTATGTTATCAGCTTTATCTACATTATTTCTAAACACCCATTTTGTTCCTATGGTGAATGTGTCCTTGGGTCTTTAAATAAGTCTCCAAACATCATTCCTTTCAAACTGATTACGTTCTTCTTGCATAGATATCACCCAAAATTCATCATTGATAGCATCATTAATGTTCTTGGGTTCAAGTTTTGATAAGAACACATGATTTTCAACCAAATTTATATGATAAGACATTATTTGAGTTCCTTTATCTAATTGTCCTACAATAGAATCTAAGGGATGGTTCTTAAGAGTTCCAATAACTCAAGAAAAAGAGGGACTAGAGATTTCATGTTAATCAACAGGTTCATATTCTTTGTGACTTGAGTCTATGAAATTTCCAGAACTAGAAGTTTTTACATATTCTTTCATTGTATGTTTTGATGATTTTGAATTAATGTCCATATTTGATACATCATCGTCCAGGTCCTTTGGAATGGTTTTAGGATCATGTGGATATGTTTCGTCAAATTTGACATGAACATATTCTTCCACACATTTAGTTCTTTTATTGAACATTCTATAGGAATTAATAGAGATATAATATCCTAAAAATATTCCTTCATCACTCTTGGATGTAAATTTTTCAATATTTTTCTTAGTGTTATGGATATAGACTTTGCAACAAAAAACATTGAATTATCTAACCTTGGGTTTTCGATTGTTCCATAACTCACAATGAGTCCTTTTAAGAATAGGCTTAATCAACAATCTATTGATTATGTAACATTTTGTATTGAAAACTTCAGCCCAAAAATAAATAGGTATATCATATTCAGTGAGCATGTTCCAGGAAATTTCTTGCAGGGTTCTATTTCTTCTGTATAGAACTCCATTTTGTTGAAGTCTCCAATGGGAAGAGAAATTTTGACTATAGAGATTTTGTGAGGAAAAGGATTGAAACTATTGATTCTCAAACTTAATGCCATGATCACATCTTAAATATTTGATTTTAAGTTCAATTTGTTTTTCCATAGACATGGCATATTTGTTAAAAAGAGAGCAGGCTTCACTTTTGTGAGCCAAAAAGAAGGTCCAAGTGTATCTAGAAAAATCATCTATAAGGACACAAAAATAATCCTTCCCATTTAAACTAGTAACTATAGATGGTCTAAAAAATCCATGTAAAATAATTTTAGAGATTGAGATGTTGACACTTCTTTCTTTGGTTTGAATGAAATTTTTTGTAGGTTTCTCTTTAGGCAGGGATTAGACACATTATAATTTGGAAGCTCAAGTTTGGGTAGGTCTTTGACTAATCATTTTCTAGATATATTTCTAAGGGAGTAAATATTGTTGTGTCCTAACTCTTATGCCAAATACAAGACTCTTTATGAAATACCCTTAAGCTTGAAACATTATGAGAAACCAAAGAATCTAAGTTAATAGAGTATACATTTTATTTTCTTGATGAAGAAAAAATTAATTTTTCTTTAGTATTAAAAACATTGAAATCATCATTTTCAAATATAAAATTAAATACATCTTTACATAATTGAGATATAATAATTATATTATATGTCAATCCATCAAAAAGAAGTACTTTGGAAATTAAAACTGAGTTAGAGTTACCGATTTGGCCAAGGCCAATAATATTTCCTTTGGCATTATCACCAAAGGTGACATGTACTCCATAAATTTTTATTTGGTTATTGAAGCATGAGTAGTCTCCTGTCATGTGTCTTGAAAATCCATCATCCAATTACCATAACTTTTTATAGGAACACTTTAGGAAGCTTTCCTCAGATGTGTCTGTCAGAAAACAAATATTGGCTTTGTTAGCCTGTTCATCATGTGATGTTTCTGAGTCACATGAACTATCCTCAAAAGCACTCCAGGTTGCTTTCATCACCTATTTATATTTAATGTCCTTGTCCTCATATTTCATTTTGTAATTGAGATTTGGACTATCAGACTTGATATGTCCTTTTTGTTTACATTTATAGCATACAATCTCATCAGTCTTGTCACGTCTTTTCCAGTCATTCTGTATAGACCTCAGTCTTGACGTACATGAACATTACATTACTTTTGCGGAATAGTTAGTACATAACAAAAACACACACACAAGGACCGTAATAGTTTAGTGTCTTTGCAAACTCGGAATATAATCTTCTAATCGTGGTGAAAGATCTTCAACATCTCCCATAAAGATCTTCTTTTTTTATACCTAAAACCTTTATTTATATCTTGGGGAAAAGAGAACATAAAATGGTGAGCACAAATGATCAGTAAGGGTAAACAAAAGAAATATCAATCACATCATATTCATGAGAACATAACATTTTGTAAATCTTAACCTGCAAAAGAGATCATAATATCATAACATGGGGTAAATCATAGTAGTGAAATGTAACCCCAATAATCATAACATAAAACATGAAACTTTGTGTCATACACACATAATCATAGAGAATCATTTCTTATTAGTCAAGACTCATTTCCAAGACTTTCTTCGTGGACAAAGTCCATTTCTGAACCGAGTTCACTCCTCGTTTCAGTCCTGTTTCACTGAACCGGTTTAACCTGCCGTTCCAGCCATGTATATCTCATGATATATAAAATCTTTACCCAATGCATTGGAGGGATATATAGGTCCCACCCATCTCATAACGATACCATTCTTATGTGTGCCACAAAATCATAAACCATACATCATAGAATAACCCATGTAATAAAAATGGGAATCTTAAACATCGTGATATCATAAAACAATTCAAACCAGATAAAGAAATTCATAAAAATATTTCCATCACAACATAATCAAATCAATTTAATAATAGAGATAGAAACAGAACCCATTATTATCTTAGATGGAAAATAATTTTGATAAAACACATGAACTCCATTCTTGAGGAAAATGTCCTTTCTACTTCAAAAACACTTTTCCTTTCTTAACATGTCATAAAATTCTAAACTAAAAGAAGTTGATTAAAAATAAACTTTAAAACTTGTAGAGGAAGATTCTTGGAAATAATTTTTTTAAAAATCCATTCATGCCGTACAAGTTAAAAAAACATTCTTCTCGTACTTTTGTCGGAAAAGTCAAAAAGAACCTCGTACGAAAAATGACAAAAGATTCCTTTCATATCTTTTACTAAAAACTCACATAAGGGTAAAATTGTATTTAAACAATTGTATGTGGATGGATATAATATTACATAATTAGGAAACATGGATGTGAATGATAAAACACACCCCAGTAAATTCCAAAGTATAAACAATCTCGGATAAAAAAAATGAGATTGTGATATTTCCCTTACCTTAGGTCTGATTTGCTTCGTAAGTGTCCGAACCTCCTGTATAATGATTTAAATAATTTTATTGTCTTATTCCAGAATCATACTTATTTTTATGATATCATATATGGTTCACTTAGGACTTTATTTTACCCATTCTTTTGTAAATTCCATGTTAAAAAGCGTTTTGGGTAAAATCGTTTCATTTGTCATCCGTGTTTTGACTTGTAATTATTCATATCATTACTTAGATCATGATTAATTAACTCCAGAATATAAAACATGATTTATATATAATATATATTCAGAACATACATATATATATATATAATATATCAGTAAATGGAAAGAAATACACCGTTCATAGAGACGGTAGGCCGTACGTACGCATGAACGATGTTTTCGTTTCCTTATTTAGTTGAATGGAATTAAGTAGATGACATAAATATATATACACATAAATCCAGTATCATTATGATGTCATATATTTCATTATTAGTTATTATATATACTTTATAATCATTCATGAAAGGTTAACGTGGAGAATAAATCCCATCGTGTCTTGGAGACGATAGTCCGTACGTACGCACGAGCGATGATATCGTTCTCATGATCTTGGAATTGTATTGGAGGTTATGTATACTATTTCAGAAGTAATAAAACTTTACAATAATCATATATAGTTATTATTTACACCATTATACCCATCCAAGTAAGGTGGTGGTGGAAAATATATTACACCACGACGTGGAGACGGTATTCCGTACGTACACACGCGTGGTGATTTCTTTTTCCGTAGGATGGATAGATGGTGAAATAGGGTTGTTTCATACTTATAATAAAATTTCAGTATATGAGTGATACTGATGTTATTACTTCATAATCAGACAACTAATGAAGAAGAAGTGGAAGAAGAAATAAAGTTGAAAGAATTGGTAACGGACATTACCTCTTCTTTGAAGCGCCTCTTTGAGATCTCCTTTTAGGGAACTAAAATTGGTCTTTGAAGAATACCAGGACCTCTAGGATGTTTCTAGGGAAGTTTAGAGGAGAAATTTACAGGGTTTGTCCGAGCTTGAAGGCTCAATGTGGTGTGAGGAAGAGGGGGAGGAGGTGCCCTTTTATAAGGGAGGAGATGGTCATCTTTGGAACAACTAAAAATATTATTTTATTATAAAGTCAAATTCGGTTTTAAATAGCTCCAAATTGATTTATTTATAAGCTAATGAGGGGATGGGTTGAAAGCCTCTCATCCAATAGAATTTTGACAAGTTTAGTTTACTATTTTAAACTTATCATTTATTTTTAAATTTAAGTTAGATAATTTTACTTTTACTGTGTCTTTTTGTGTTCTTACACTATAAGGTTAATAAACATACTATAACAAGCCAAAAGAACACCAATTTGATTATTATTAATATATATAACCTTATATAAGTCATTTGGCCGAACCTTAGATTTTTAAGAATAAAATAACAATTAATAATATAATATTTGTTTTAAAAACTATTTTATGTCAATTTTGACACTATTTAGTAATTGATTTTTGTGAAACTCATAACAGAATGATTAGTTTAAAAAAGTTAATTAAATCAATAATAACATGTCATATTAACCTATAAAATTAGTGTAATTCATATAATGTCTCAAATTACATTTATTTGGGTATTTATAACATCAATTATGTCAATATTTCATTAATAAGATAATTACTGCTTCATCGTTGTGTCATAAATAAATTAACTTATTTAAAGAATAAAAATTACAAATAAAATATCATTATGTGGGAAATGTGTTTAGCTTTCTAATGAATATTTATAGTCGAATTTGTCTTATGTATACCCTTATTATAAAAATTATATACTTATTAAACTTTGATTTTAACTATTTTAACCCTTCTTTAAATAAATTAATAATGAATGTCCTAATCTAATCCAAGTGGGCCTAAATTGTCATATTTTATTCATAAGGTTGTTTTTGGTTGAATTACACTTATTAAATAGAATTAGGACATGTGTTAGGGTAATAATAATATCATTTTTACCCTTAATTCCCCTATTTACTTTTAACCGTGGTAAAAAAAAGTAAAAAGTCACTATTCACCAAAAAATATTTTCATCTCATTGAACGAAATTTTACTTACTGACATCAACCGTGTCTCTCAGATTTTTGAAATTACACTCACAGAAGCGGTAAAATTATGTTTTATGATAAATTCATTTTTTTAACTACCACTTAGTGGTTTCACTATTCATCAAAAAATGAAAGTTTCCAGAAAAATACCAAAAATTAGGCCTAAGCTACATTTGATATTATGAACTAAAAAATGATTTCTATTTTACCAAATTCAAAATATATCAGTTGCATTACTTAATTTAAAAATTAATTTTCGTCGTCAAAACCAATAGCGTGTTCTTAAGAGATAATAAATATTAAAAGATTGACACTTGTTTATGTCTGGTTTAAATGTGAAATTACATCCAATGACCAAAGTTGTATTAAACTGTAAAAATATACTTTAAAACCACTCAAATTAATAATTTATCACTATTAATTAATTCTATTAAAAAGGTTGTTTTTAATTAAAATTTAGTAATTTTCACTATTCATCAGAAAATGAAAGTTATCCGAAAACTACGAAAATTTCACCCTAAGCTAATTTCGATAATCCGAATCCAAAAATGAAGTCCATTTTGAAAAATAAAATATACAAAATTTCAAAAACTGGTTATTAATATTCATAACGGCTAGTTTTAATAATATTTTAATAGCATATCATTGTTTTGTAAAACTCGGTATTGCGTACTTCACACGCTATCGAGGAAGGTCGTGATTGCGTGTAATGCAAGGCATGTCAAGGATGCATGTTGTGCAAGCTCCTTTTGGTGTATCATACAACACAAGACATTAATGAAATTAAAAAGAATATTTTTCATAAAATCTCGGGGTGTTACATTCTACCTCCCTTAAAATGAATTTCGCCCTCGAAATTCTTCGGGGTTATAAATGGTTTACTACTAGAAAGTTTATTTAATAGAAACCCACATCATAAAAAGGAATACCAAAACCAATCTTTAAAAACAAAAGTATGAAATGTAATGGTTACCCAAATAAACTAATCACTGGGTTTCCACATAGGTGAAAATATGGATATGGAAGAGAAATCTAACCATCATGTTCTGATGGAGAGTGGTAGAGAACATGGATATGGAAAAGCCAGCAATCACAAAGCCATAGATTTGTGATGATCTAAGGTACCATATAATTCATCCAATATAAGAGCACTAGGACAACATTTTTGATTTTCAAGATCATTTCCCTAAAGTTGATGAAATTGGAATTAGAAGAAATACATTCGTGATTTTGGTATAGTCTCACTGTTGGTTGTTCTTTGGAGAATTTCCACTTCATCTCTTAATGAAATGATGTTGAATTTTTCATTCGTGATGTGTTAGCAGATCATGTGATAGAATGATGGGTCGTTCCATCTGTCTCAAACAAAAGGTTAGAAAAGTTATCAAAAAAATACATCAGTCCATCTATTGTGAGATTAATCATATATGGTTCCAAAAATGGACTTATACTTCATATATCATACTGCTTAATATGATAAAACTAGTTTCTACTAAACAGGGACTTCCTGTAGGCCATTGGTAGGTGATAAAGGCCAGTCGCACTTCGGTTGTGGGTTCGATTCCCACAGCCTTGTCCGACGCGATGGGTTGTCGCCAGTCTTGCAGGTTGTCCTTTTTCTAAAACTATATTATATAACATCCCATCAATAATATCGAAAACATTTATATCCTTAAACAATACTAACTTATGTCTAACATAATCCACTCAAATCTTTAGGCTTATCTAAAATACATCTGTCCAAGCTCATAGTATAAAGAAAATGATTATTTGAAATGTCACATAACAATCATGTGAATTCCATCATTTATCCCTAATATATCATAAGATATATCTTTTTGGTCAAATTACAAACATGTGAATACCTTAATCATGTATTCTCTTGAAGAATGAATACCCATTAATTGAACAATAGTGAAAATATGAATGTAGTAAAAAGTTAACACTTTCCACACAACAAAATCCTCAAAATTATATATACTGAAACCATGATATCACTTATTCCTTATATCAATCATGAGCTCATGAATACTATCAAACATTTCATTTTCTCCTTATCCCTTCATTATGCGAATATCATGTGCTTTCCAAAATATTTGAATCACTTTTCATGGTTATTGGTACCTTAAAATTATTGAAAACCACAATATAATAATACAAAAATATTCTAATACACAATAAAAGTACCTCAAAAACATTATTCTTGAATACCAATACATAAACACTTCAATCCATCCTAATCAATTATTGTCCTAGAATAAGTCCTTCCTTGATTTAGAAGTAACTTTTTAGGTCAGGGCATGGTGTTGGGTATTGCCCATGTTCTCCACAGATAATACATTGAACTCCATAACAGTCTGTCACTCTATGACCCTTTTCTCCACACAGATAACATCGGTCCCTCAACATAAGGTATTACTCAAGGTTCTTCTTCCCTTCTTTAGAAATCTCAATCTTCCTTTATTTATGCTCCTCAACATGCGAACATGCATAATAGTCTATCTTACTCTTCTTTGATGAATTATGAATGCCACTAAATTTCACCTTGATAATCATATATCGTGATGACTTATTCGGCATAATCGCAATATCTTTCTCTCTAGGAATTACACAATTTTGTTTCTCATAGTCACCAATTTGTCCATTGGATTCAATGTTAACCGAATTCCTTCTGGTTCCCTCCATTAACCAAAGCACAAAAAGAATTCTGTGAGAGGAAAAAATCATCCTAGATAAAAAAACATAGTAATGGGGGAGTAACCTCAATATCTAACATCATAGGTTAAATTCTAAGATCGTTAGTGCAATTCTTGGACTATAACCTATACGTATACTTAACATTAGAGACATCCCTAGACATACCGTAGAAATATCTCTAGGGATCTCACTAACGTTTTTGCATCCTATTTTCCAAAGGTTGACTAATCCTTTCCTCTGATACCAACTGTAGAGACCCGAAGCTTGATGTACATGAACATCACATTACTTTTGCGGAATACTTAATACATAACAAAAACACACACACAAGTACCGTAATAGTTTAGTGTCTTTGGAAACTCATAATATAATATTCTAACCGTGGTGAAAGATCTTCAACATCTCCCATAAATATCTTCTTCTTTTATACCTAAAACCTTTCTTTATATCCTGGGGAAAAGAGAACATAAAAGGGTGAGCTCAAATTCTCTGTAAGGGTAAACAAAATAAATATCAATCACATCATATTCATAAGAACATAACATTTTGGAAATCTTAACCTGCAAAAGAGATCATAATATCATAACATGGGATAAATCATAGTAGTGAAATGTAATCCCAATAATCATAAAATAAAACATGAAACTTTTTGGCATACTCACATAATCATAGAGAATCATTTCTTATTAGTCAAGACTCATTTTGAAGACTATTTTAGTGGACAAAGTCAATTTCTGAACCGAGTTAACTCCTCGTTTCAGTCCTGTTTCACTGAACCGGTTTAACCTGTCGTTCCAGCCATGTCTATCTCATGAGATATAAAATATTTACCCAATGCATTGGAGGGAGATATAGGTCCCACCCATCTCATAATGATACCATTCTTATGTGTGCCACAAAATCATAAACCATACATCATAGAATAACTCATGTAATAAAAATGGGAAAATTAAACATCGTGACATCATAAAACAATTCATATCAGATAAAGGAATTCATAAAAATATTTCTATCACAACATAATCAAATCAATTTAATAATAGGGATAGAAACGGAACCCTTTATTATCTTATATGGAAAATAATTTTGATAAAACACTTGAACTCCATTCTTGAGGAAAATGTCCTTTCTACTTCAAAAACACTTTTCCTTTCTTAACATGTCATACAATTCTAAACAAAAAGAAGTGGATTAAAAATAAACATGATAACTTATAAAGAAAGCTTCTTGGAAATAATTTTTTAAAAATCCATTCATGCCGTATAAGTTAAAAAAACATTGTTCTCGTACTTTTTTCGGAAAAGTCAAAAAGTACCTCGTACGAAAAATGACAAAAGATTCCTTTCATATCTTTTACTAAAAACTCATCGAAGGGTAAAATTGTATTTAAACAATTCTAGGCGGATGGAAATAATATTACATATCTAGGAAACATGGATGTGGATGATAAAACACACCCCAGTAAATTCCAATGTATAAACAATCCCGGATAAAAAAAATGAGATTGTGATATTTCCCTTACCATAGGTCCGATTTGCTTCCTAAGTGTCTTAACCTCCCGTATAATGATTTAAATAATGTAATTGGCTTATTCCAGAATCATACCTATTTTTATGATATCATATATTGTTCACTTATGACTTTATTTTACCCATTCTTTTGTAAATTCCATGTTAAAGAGCGTTTTGGGTAAAATCGTTTCATTTGTCGTCCGTGTTTTGACTTGTAATTATTCATATGATTACATAGATCATTATTACTTAATTCCAGAATATAAAACATGGTTTATATATAATTTATATTCAGAATATACATATATATATATAATAGATCAGTAAATGGAATGAAATACACCGTTTATGGAGACGGTAGGCCCTACGTACACATGAACGCTGTTTTCGTTTCCTTATTGAGTTGAATGGAATTAAGTAGATGAAATACATATATATACACATAAATCCAGTATCATTATTAAGTCATATATTTCATGATTACTTATTATATATACTTTATAATCATTAATGAAAGGTTAACGTGGAGAATGAATCTCATCGCGTCGTGGAGACGGTAGTCCGTACGTATGCACAAGCGATGATATCGTTCTCATGATCGTGGAATTGTATTGGAGTGTATGTATACTATTTCAGAATAAATATCACTTTACAATAATCATATATAGTTATTATGTACACCATTATACCCATCCAAGTAAGGTGGTGGTGGAAAATAGATTACACCACGGCATGGAGACGGTATTTCGTACGTACGCACGCGCGATGATTTCGTTTTTCATAGGATGGATAGATGGTGAAATAGGGTTGTTTCATACTTATAATAAAATATCAGTATATGAGTGATACTGATGTTATTACTTCATAATGAAAAAACTAAAGAAGAAGAAGTGGAAGAAGAAATAAAGTTAAAAGAATTGGTAACGAACATTACATCTTCTTTGAAGAGCCTCTTTGAGATCTCCTTTTAGGTCACTAAAATTGGTCTTTGAAGAAGATCAGGACCTCTAGGATGTTTCTAGGGAAGTGGATAGGAGAACTTTGCAGGGTTTGTCCGAGCTTGAAGGCTCAAAGTGGTGTGAGGAAGAGGGGGAGGAGGTTACCTTTTATAAGGGAGAAGAGAAGCATCTTTGGAATAACTAAAAATATTATTTTATTATAAAGTCAAATTCGGTATTAAATATCTCCAAATTGATTCACTTCGAAGCTAATGTGGGGATGGGTCGAAACACTCTCATCCAAAAGAATTTGTACAAGTTTAGGTTACTATTTTAAACGTATCATTTATTTTTAACTTTAAGTTAGATAATTTTACTTTTACCGTGTCTTTTTGTGTTCTTACACTATAAGGTTAATAAACTTACTATAACAAGACAAACGAACCCCAAGTTGTTTATTATTAATATATATAACCTTATCTAAGTCATTTGGACGAACCTTAGATTTTTAGGAATAAAATAACAATTAATAATATAATATTTGTTTTAAAAACTATTTTATGTCAATTTTGACACTATTTAGTAATTGATTTTTGTGAAACTCATAACGGAATGATTAGTTCGAAAAAAGTTAATTAAATAAATAATAACATGTCATATTAACCTATAAAAGTAGTGTAATTCATAAAAAGTCTCAAATTACATTTATTTGGATATTTATAACATCAATTATGTCAATATTTCGTTAATAAGAAAATTACTGCATCATCTTTGTGTCATAAATAAATTAACATATTTAATGTCTAAAAATTACAAATAAAATATCATTATGTAGGACATCTTTTTATCTTTCTAATGAATATTTATAGTAGAATTTATCTTATGTATAACCCAATAGTAAAAATGATATACTTATTAAACATTGATTTTAACTATTTTAACCCTTCTTTAAATAAATTAATAATAAATGTCCTAATAAAATCCAAGTAGGCCTAAATGGACATATTTTATTCATAAGGTTGTTTTTGGTCGCATTACACTTATCCAATAGAATTAGGACATGTGTTAGGGTAATAATAATATCATTTTTACCCTTATTTACCCTATTTACTTTTAACCGTGGTAAAAAAAAGTAAAAAGTTACTATTCACCAAAAAATATTTTCATCTCATTGAACCACATTTTACTTACTGACATCAACTATGTCTCTTGGATTTTCGAAATACCACTCACAGAAGCGGTAAAATTATGTTTTATTAAAAATTAATTTTTTTAACTACCACTTAGTGGTTTCACTATTCATTAAAAAATGAATGTTTCCAGAAAAATACCAAAAATTAGGCCTAAGCAATATTTGATATTATGAACTCAAAAATGATGTCTATTTTACCAACTCCAAAACATATCAGTTGCATTACTTAATTTAAAAATTAATTCCCGTCGTCAAAACAAATAGCGTGTTCTTAAGAGATAATAACTATCAAAAGATTTCCACTTGTTTATGTCTGGTTTAAATATGAAATTACATCCAATGACCAAAATTGTATTAAATTTTAAAAATATACTTAAAAACCACTCAAATTATTTATTATCATTATTAATTATTTCTATTAAAAACGTTGTTTTTAATTAAAATTTAGTAATTTTCACTATTCATCAGAAAATGAAAGTTATCTGAAAAGTACTAAAATTTCACCCTAAGCTAATTTCGATATTCCGAATCCAAAAATGAAGTCCATTTTGAAAAATAAAATATAAAAAATTTCAAAAACCGGTTATTACTATTCATAACGGCTATTTTAATAATATTTAAATAGCATATCATTGTTTAGTGAAACTCGGTATTGCGTACTACACACGCTATCGAGGAAGGTCACAATTGTGTGTAATGCAAGGAAAGTAAAGGATGCGTGTTGTGCAAGATCCTTTTGGTGTAGCATACAACACAAGATATTAATGAAATTAAAAAAAATATTTTTCATAAAATCTCAGGGTGTTACATTTTCTTCCAAATTCTTTTTTGATCATATTTTCTCTTGAAGATATAAATTATGAAAAAGTTATTCTTATTGTAAAATCTCTTGAATCTTTTGGGTAATTGAGCCATCTTCTCATCTATTTTATGTGATGATTGTTTACTACTGGAATTTTCTACAGAAATTTCTATCGTTGATTTACCTTTGTGTTTGGAGGTAGTGGTATTGAATGCAACTTATTTTCGTTTTGGTTTATACTCCTCTTCTTTTTCAGCTTTAAGCTCCTCTTCAAACATCACCAGTTTCCCAAATAGTACTTTTACAGGTAGCTTGTTGATATCACATGACTCTATAATAGAGACTGAGGTTCCTCTCCATCTATTAGGTAGACATCTGAGAATTCTCATGATATATTCCTTAGTAGTGACTTCTCTTCCAAGAGAAATCATTATGTTGACTTTTACATTAAACCTGAGATACATTTCCAAAATAGGATCATCATGTTTCATTTTAAAGTTTTCATATTTAATGGTATAATTATTAAGTCTTATTTCTTTCACACTAGAAGTTCCTTCATGTGAAAGAGACAAAGTAATCCAAATTTAATGGGCAGTTTAACAAGCAGAAATTCTATGGAATTACTCATCTCCTAAAGATCAGTATAAAGCATTCATAGCTTTGTAATTGTTTTTGTAGGCAGTTTTGGTAATTTCATTCCAAGTGGTTCTATGAGTATAAATAATCTTATAATCATCTAGAATTGAAGACCAAATTTCAAAGATCATACTTTCTAAATGCATTTTCATTTTGATTTTCCATTGAGCATTGTTGATTCCAATAAAGAATGGTGGTCTGTTGGTTGAAGAACCTTCCAACCTATTATCCATACTAACAAAATATGTTTAAAGTTTTATAAATTTTGCATTTACAGAAATTTAATGATCTTTAAGGTACAACTACAATCACAGTTGATAAAGGTTAAAAATAGAGTCTTAAAAAAAACCTTTGATACCAACAGTTGGTCAAAGTAGGTTACTCATGAGGTGGGGATTGAGTATCTATAAAAATTTCTGTTCAAAATGATATTTCTAAAAGTTTTCACCAATAATTTAAATACCACATAGTTAATCAAAGTAATTTGGTTATGAGATTTTTATTGTTTAAATAACTTCTTATAAGAATTATTAATTCTCAATAATCTTAATATTAGTTATTAATATTACTTTTGATGTCATTATAATAAGGAGAAACACTTATAACTTATTTCCAAGATCAACTATCAAAGTAAATTTAGCGATTCCTGAATTAGTCAGTAAAATAGAGAAAGACTAAATTGAGTAACACAATGGAAATAAAACAAGTGGTTCAATCTCTAGACAAGACCTAATCCAATCCACTTGGTGATCACCTACCACCAAGAAGTTTATATAAATAAACTTTATCCACACCCTGGAAAGGGGTAAAAATAGTACACATGACTGTCCAGGTCACACGACCTATTCCATAGTTTATCATGGGTACAAGGTACCAGGCCACACAAGGACCTCTTCCAAACTTATCCATGGGTATACACAAGTGTAAAAAGATTTTTGATAAGGGATATCTTGTATCTTTCTATTTAATATAGGAGACAAAGTGTGTTAGTTATACAGATACACATACTGCTTGAAATTTAACTTAATAACACACAACAGAAAAAAAAATATGGAGATAGGTTTGGAAGTGCTCTGAGTGTTAGTCCTTATAGCTTTGGACATCTGAGATGAAGCAGAAGCCAGAATCAAATCTTCATGTGAAAAACAGAGTTTCTTAAGCCAGGTAGATCTCACGTGTGTTCTTCATGGTGTTCATAGTGTGAAGATGTTATTGATTATGGTATTCAAGTATTCCTCGTGTGTTCTTCAGCATCCAATTACATATGTAGAATTTATCTTCAAAAATATCTATGTGTTTTCTTCATTTTCATGCTCAGAAACTTGCTTCACATTGTTATTTCTTTTTTCCTTCATATGTATCGTTCTGGGAAGCACTTCTCTTTTATTCATAGAGTGCATGTGCTTGAGCTGACATGTTGCATGTATTATACACCTCGTACCTCGTACATTCTTGTGACATGTCTACAAAGAATCATTAATTATGTCACTGTATTTAGAATCTTCAAATATGACCGTTAGAGATTATATTAAAAAACAACAAAACATATTAAAAAATGGTGTCATAGGTTGTCATGGAATGTTGTCTCCTTGAACCAGTGTCTTCTTTAAGCGGTGTCTCATGGTTAGGTCGTGGTGTCTCATGGTCGTGGTGTCTCATGGTCATGGTGTCTAATGGTAATGGTGTATCATGATCATGATGGGTCATGGTAACGGTGTCTCATGGTCACAGAGACTAATTGTTCAAGGTGTCTAGATGTCACAGTGTCTGATTCTTCCCTGTGTCTTTGTTAGGATGGTATGACTCTGAGTATGATATACAATGTAATACCAAACGTAGGATCAAAATAAGAATGAGATTCTCAGATACAATATGTGGGTGAATTGTACCTTTTAAAAATTACCTTAGGAAATTTTTAGGATGGTTATGTTCAACAAGGTTAAACAAGACAATTCACAAGACCTCTATAAGTTCTAAACACTAGCTAAATTCTGGAATAGTGATTCTGAAAATGGAACTTAGAAAAAGATAAAATAATTAAGATTCTACCTTAAAGCATATAGAATCTCACTATATCAGAGTACAAGTAAGGAAGTATAAGAAAGTTATACTTTCTTTAACAATAAAAAATGTATTGGAAAATCAAAGTAGTTAAAACAAAAAGTAATAAACAATAACACTTTTAACCCAAATAGAAGGGTATCAAACAACCATGGATATAGGACCCTTGATTTATACTTTCAAGAAAGTCTATCTTACCCACACTAGGGTAATCCCTTGATACGAAGATCGGAGTCTGTCTTGCTATCCCCGAAAGCCCTCAACTATTATGTAGTTTGCACCTCTGTCTTCCACAGCATGGAAGTCCTCAACTTCAAGGTGTTGTAACCTATGTCTTCCTATCCCCATAAGCCCTCGATTATAATCAACAACAATTAGAGTCGCATGAAGCAAGTCTGCACAAGGAAAAGTTCAAACAAGTTTTTCAAACATTCTACACGAAGCATTGAGAGTTGATAAGAGCCTCTATCTCTCTCTCTCTAATAATCACTTCATGAAGTTCTGATCACCAAAATTCCAAAATATCCAAAATTTTTGAGCACGTTCAAATGAGCTCCTATTTATAGGAGAAGCTCCAACGGTCGGCTCTCTCCTCCAACAGTCATATTTCTCCTTGAATTTAGGAGGGACCTGTACACCTATCACTCAACCAACGGTTAGTCAATAACTGAAAGCACAACATCATTTTTTAATGAATCAAGTGTGAGTATAATCAAAACTAATGTTTGGAATGTAAGAAAAAAAAGTTCAGAGTCTAACCAAAATGGAATTCCGAGTCTATAATAAAGAGATATTCAGATTCTGTTTTGTAGGAATTCGGAACCTGAATTCTGTAGAAATCCGGAGTCTGAAGTTTTAGGGAAATTCGGAGTCTAGTTTCACTAGAATTCAGAATATGAACATACAGTGTTCAGGGTCGAACTCATAGGAGTTTGGAGTCAAAAAAGTATAAGTTATGAGTCTAACTAGTAGAAGTTTGTATCCATAATTCGGAGTTGATCTTTGTGAGAGTTCGTATCCAGAATTCGGAGTGGAATATTATTAGAGTTCGTATCCAGAATTCGGAGTGGAACTTCATTAGAGTTCGTATCCAGAATTCAGAGTGGAACTTTATCAGAGTTCGTATCCAGAATTCGGAGTGGAACTTCATTAGAGTTCGTATCCATAATTCGGATCCTAAAACAGAATGCTTCATATCTAAGTATCATAAGATTCCAAGGTTTTGGGAATGAATCCTATTTTTATACTTAATAAAAATATTGATATGAGCAATGAATATATGGTAGGGGTAAATTCCTTTGGGAAGGAGATTTTCCTTATAGAAGTAAAATATATATTTTCTTATGTATAAGGAGTTTGTGATTTTCAAAACAAGAAGGAATGGAAAAATTCATAAGGAAAACCTTATTGACTCAACAATCTCCCCTTTTTTGGAAAACAAAAACAACCTTTCGAAAACGAATATAATGACTTTGAAAAAAAAAATCTTTGGAATTTGAAATAAAAACTTACCTCCCTTTGTTCATAGATGATGGTGAATACATCTAACTCCCCCTTAGGCTTAGGAACTCTAAGGGTTGTATTCTAGATTTCCGGAATTGAGTTTTCATTATCATGGGAATGAAATGCTTCGGAATGAGAAACTCCCCCTTACTTAAGGATATTTCTTCACATAGAAATTTTTCTTCTCCATTGTAGATATTTTTCTTCTCCCCCTTTTGAGTTGTTCTTTTTTCCTTCTCCCCATTTATGATTTTCAAAAAAAATTTAAGGGAATGGAAAAGAAATATGGTACCTGAAATTTTAGTAAAGACATGGAAGGAAAACAAGAAACCATAGTTCTATTATAATTGGAATAATTTTTTACAAGGAATATCAAATGCAAAAAAATATTGGATTGAGTTTATTTGTATTCCTTTTCCATTGGGATTAGCTTCTTCAAGAGGGTTTTCAGCTTCTTCAAATCTTTATGATCCTCCTCTACTTGCTTTTCCAAAGATGTGACCCTTTCTTCTTGAGATTTCAGGACCTATTCCAGAGCCTTAATGGTCTCTTCCTGCATCTTCAGTAAGTCATCTTTCTTTTCCAGCTTCTCATCAAACTCAATCTGGAAATCTCTATCCCCTTTCCAGTTTTGAGCAGCCGAGTTAAGCATCCCATTCACATCCCTCACTTGTTGATTCCGAGTGTTTTTCTCAAGGGTTAGCTTTTCCTAATGATTCATTATCATGGCATCCTCATTGTTAAAAGAATCTTTTACATCAATCTGAAAACGATCAAACTCAGCCAAGTCATCATCAACATTTGTTGACCATAGATTGATTTTGTTGCATGAAATTCTGTGAACATCATAATTGATAAGGAAATTTCTATGATCAGCCTCAGTATTCACCTACTTATCCATTAACATGGATACAGATTCTGATTTCTGATTTAGTCTATGTTGAAGCATCTAGAACCTAGAGTCTATGGTGGGAAAGATCGGAATGGTGTCCACCATCTTTTTCAAGGACACAACAACAAAATCAGGACCCATTGCTGATGATTCTGAATCAGATACCTTTCTTGGGGATTTTTCTTCTTTAATATCAACCAGCTTTCATCTAGAAGAACCACCAACATCTTTAATTCTAATGATACCTTTTTTTGGGGTGTACATAAGCACTTTCTTTCCCTTATCAACATTCGGAACTGCCTCATCAAGAGATTCTTCCTCACTTTCAGATAATTGAACAATCATATCTTCATCTAGTTTCTCCTTCCCTACTCCTTCCTCAACAAAATGATTTTCATAACTTTATTCCATAGATAACTCATTTTCTTTCTCTTAATCCTTATCATCATTTCTTTTAGAATCTTTCTCATCTCCCTTTCTTGGAGTGACCAACTTTGAGGATTCGGCCTCAGAAGTTCGGAGTGGTAGTTTCTCTGTAAGGCTTGCCTTCATGGTATTTTTGTCACACATTCCCAGAACCATGAAACCATGTACCCAAAGTTCAAGAATCAGATTATTAGAAGATAAGTGAGAAATAATGGTTGTATTTACATCATCAAGCCCAAGAAATTCCAAGGCCATCACCTTAAATAAACATCCCTTAACATCCGGAAGTTTCTGTGAGCAGAATTCGGATTTTCCATCATATGCTAGCCCCACCAAGCTTGCTTCCTTGGTGTAAGTATGTTTGTAAGTATTGACATAAGACTTTAATGAAAATTTTCCCTTCCCTCTTCCTCAAGGAATCTTGTCGATTAATAGAACACTATATGTAACTCCAGATAGACCACATCTTGAACACTTGTCTCGAATATACATACATCTTCCCAACCATTCAACTTGATGTTCTTAGAGATGATAGAATCGTACTTGTAAAAGTTTGGATAGAACAGTCTTTCTCTGTAGAATAACCATTTTGATATTGGCTTCATAGAATACATATCATGGGATGTGTCTTATAAAGTCATTCCAAATTAAGAAGTTCTGATATATTCAGAACGGTCTTTAAAAAGTGAGGTAGAGCATCCAGACGCGAGATCTTGGAGATCGATGTGGGACAACTATGGGGGTTCCCTTTATATAGGTCATGGAGGTGACCTTTCAACTTCCATAAGAAATATAAAGGTTGAAAAACACTCTGATCAGATCTGACTGTTGAAAACATACCCGCATGACATCTTGATTTCGAGCTTTTGAGGTTTTAAAAACATTCGGATTTAAGAAGAAACGAATCCGAGAAATTTTATAGGAAAAAGAAACTACCAGCAACTAAAAATGACTATGAAAACTTAAGTAAGGAAATCATTCCTTTCGGAGTGGCTGGGGCATTTATTCTTAATAGATAATATTCTTCTTGAAGAAAATTTTACTATGAAAATACTTACTATGAAAAACTCACTACGAAAAACATATTATGAAAAGTTTATTGTAAACATATTGAGTACCAAAATTCTAGTATGAAAAGCATGAGTATGAAATTTCCAATTATGAAAATTCTCATTACGAAAACTCTCATTACGAAAATTCTCATTACGAAAATTCTCATTATGAAAATTCTCATTAAGAAAATTTCCTGTACGAAAATTTCATTACGAAAATTTCAGTACAAAAACATCATTACGAATATTCCAGTACGAAAACATCATTACCAAAATTTCCAGTATGAAAACTTTTTAAAGAATAATTATGAAGATTTTTGAAAAAATCATTATGAAAAATTTTGAAAGACTCATTACGAAGAATTTTGGAAGACCCATTACAAAATAATTTGACAGACTCATTACATAATTTTTTGAAAGAATAAAAAATAAATGTACTCCCCCTATGAAATAGAGTTTATTACTGTAAGGAGAATGGTTAAAAAGAAGTTAATGAAGGAATATTACCTCAAGGTTATCATTCCTAATTTATTTTTAATATATTCAAATCTATCGAAGGGTAAAGAAATTGTGAAAATATCAGCATGTTCATCTTCCGTTCTGATAAACTGAAGAATAATATCTCCTTTTTGTGTGTGATCCCTAAGAATGTGATGTCTAATATCTGTGTGTTTTTTATGAGAGTAATGTGTAGGATTTTTACTAAGGGGAATGGCACTTGTGTTATCACACAAAATTTGAGTCTTAGTAAAACTCAATCAATATTTTGTGAGTGTGTGTTGCATCCAAAACACTTGAGCATAACAACTTCTAGCTGCTACATATTTAGCTTCAGCAGTGGAGGGTGCTACAGAATGTTGTTTCTTGCATGACCAAGAAACTAATGAATCTCCTAATAAATGAAATGTTCTGGATGAACTCTTTCTATCCATTCTACATCCACCAAAGTCAACATCTGAAAATCTCTTTAAAACAAAATCATTTCTAGAAGTATAAAATAGTCCTAAATCCATGGTTCCCCTTAAGTAGAAAAAAAATTCTTTTCACTTCCTTTAAATGAGATTCCATATGATTTTATTGATATCTTGCACATAAGCATACTGAAAACATCAAGTCTGGTCGACTAGCTATTAAGTAAAGTAGACTTCCTATAATACCTCTAAAATATGTTTGATCTACTAGTTTCCCAGCATCATCAAGATCAAGTGAGTTTGAGGTTCCAATAGAAGTACTTATACTCATAGTGTTGTCATACACATACTTTTTAAGAACATATTTAATATAGTTATGTTGGGATATGGAGATTCCTTTTGGTTTTTGAGAAATTTGAAAACCAAGGAAAAATTTTAAAAAACCCATCATACTCATTTCAAACTCAGATTTGATTAGACCCACAAATGAATCCGTTAAAGATTGATGAGTTGAACCAAATATAATTTCATAAACATAAATTTTAACAATCAAAACGTTTTTCTTATCTTTCTTTATAAAAAGGGTTGGATCTTCATTTCCCTTAACATAGATATTTTGAAGAAAAAATCTGGTAAGTCTATCATACCAAGCTAGTGGGGCTTGTTTAATGCCATACAAAGCTTTGTTAAGTCTAAAAACAAGATTAAGATGTTTTGAATCTTCAATTCCAAGAGTTTGTTCATCAAAAATTTCCACTCGAACATAACCATTAAAGAAAGCACATTTCACATCCATTTGAAAAAGTATAAAATTGAAGAATTCTGAAGAGGTGTGTAAAATACGAATAGATTCAAGTCTAGCTACTGGAGAATAGTTTTCTTCATAGTCTATTCCTTCTTGTTCATTATAGACTTTAGAAACCAATCTAGCTTTATTTCATACGATGATTAAATTTTCACCACACTTATCTTTAAAGACCCATTTTACTCTAATAACAGAAGTTTCCTTAGGTCTTTCAACCATGTTCTAGACTTTATTCCATTCAAATTCATTTAGTTCATCTTGCATGGCTTTAATCCAATCAACATCACATAATGCTTCGTCAGTAATTTTTGGTTCTAATTGGGAAAGGAATGATAGATTTTCTACTTCATTTCTTAAGGAACTTCTAGTCCTTACAGGTTGATTAACATCACCAATGATACTATCACTGGGATGATTCTCCAGAAACGAATGTTTTCGGTTTTTTAAAACCTTTCCATCAACATAGGGTAAGAAATATTTTGAGTAAAATGTTTCAGAGGCATTTTCTAGAACATTTTCCATGTCAGAAGGATTTTCTATCAAAGGATGATAATCAATTTTTGAAAACACATCCGAAGATATAGGTTGGGGTAGTTTGAAAACAAAAGGATCATTTTCATCAAATTTTACATGTACTGTTTCTTCAATAGTGCAAGTGTTTTCGTTAAAAACTCTATAAGCCTTAGAAGTTGTGGAGTAGCCTAAGAAAATTCCTTCATCAGATTTTGGTGCGAATTTGTGTAAATTATCTTGATTATTCAGAATGAATACTTTGCAACCAAAAACCTTAAAGTAGGAATGTCTAGGTTTTCTACCATTCCATAACTCATAAAGAGTTTTATTATTAAAAGTTCTAATCAAAACTCAATTTATAGTATAACAAGAAGTACTTACAGCTTCAGCCCAAAAATGTTTTACAACAGAATACTCAATCAACATTGTTATAGTTATCTCTTAAATAATTCTATTTCTTCTGTGAACAACTCTATTTTGTTGAGGCGTTCTGGGTGCTGAGAAGTTGTGAGTAATACCTTTTCTACTATAAAAACTTTCAAATATAGAATTTTGACATTCTCCTCCATGATCACTATGAATAGTTTTCAATGGAATGTGTTTCTCATTTTTAACTTGGGCTCTAAAACTTTTTAAATAAGAAAAAGCTTCAGACTTATTTTCTAGAAAATATACCCATGTAAATATAGTGTAATCATCAACTAAGACAAATACATAGTACTTTCCCCCAATGCTTCCAGTTTGATTTGGACCAAAAAGACCCATATGCACCAACTATAGTACATCAGTTGTTGAGACTTCACCGATTTATTTAAAACTTGATTTATGTTTCTTTCCATATTGAAAAGGTTCACAGACTTTTTAAGAATCAAATCTATGCTCCGGTGGATTGTTATATAAACCTTTCATAGAGAGTTTGCATAAGTTTTTAAGGTTACAGTGTCCAATCCTTCTATTCCAAAACCAAGAATGATCTTCCATTTCACTAAGGAAAGGTATGTCTTGGCTCTTAAGGTCTTCTACGTTTAGTGTGTAGACATTCTCTTGCCTATGTGCAGAAAGAATAAATTCTTCCTCGGAATTGTGTACTAAGAACTTATCATTCCAAAAATTCACATGGTTTCCTTCATCACATAACTGACTTATGCTGATGAGGATGTGCTTGAGACCTTTAACATGAAAAAAATTGAAATCAAGGATTTTCCAAGAAGAACGATGTTACCTATACCAATAATTTCTCCCTGAGCATTATCTCTGAAAGTTTTTTTTCCTCCTTTCGTCATGATTTTCTTTTTGAAATAGTTTTTATTTCCATTTATATTATGGTAACATCCACTATCCATGTACCAAGTACTGTTGTTGGTACTTTCCCTATTTTCATAAAAATAAGAAAATGTTACTTTTTCGGAATCCAGACTTTCTTGGATCCAAAAAAATATAGAAAGGACAATTTTGGCAACCCACATCTTCTTAGAAAAATAAGCCTTATGAAATTATAAAGATTGGGTTTTTTAAGGAACAATTCTTTGCCTAGTGACCACCACATTGACACTTTGTGAAAAATGGGGCACTTTGAGGAACAAAGTAGTTGTTACTAAAAATCGGTTTAGAATTTGTGTAACCAAAACCAGAAGTATTCCTTCGAGGCCGGATTTGTGAATACATTTTATCAAAATTTTCTTTATCATGGGTATAGTTTGACAAACACTTCCTCAAGGAAAATATTTTGGATTTGAGTTTAATAACTAAGTTATTATCATCAAAAACATCTAATTTTGAGATAGAATTGAAAACATATTTATTAGAAATTATGTTTTCAAGATCTTTCGAAATTTTATTCTTCTCAGAACTTACTTCCTCAAATTTTTTAAAAATACTTTCAAATTCAGCATTTTTCTAATCATGATCTTTATAAAGATCTGATATTTCTTTGGTAAGAATAGTATTCCTAGAGTTTTCCTTATCAAGATTTTTCATGAGTTTTGAGTTCTCAGTCTCAAGAAATTCAGCAGTCATAGGAACTTCTTCATAGGTAGGTAATGTATTTTCTTCATCAGAAGAAGATTCTACATCTAAATAGATATTATATTTACTATCATTAGCATTTAAAGAAGCATTGGTCAAGGATTTAGTATTTTGTACCTTAGCAATAAAGCTATGATTATCAATAGTTAGCCTACCTATAAGACCAAGATTCTTCTATCCAGAAGATTCATAATCAGAAGATTCATCTAAAGATTCACCACCACTAGCACTCCAGGTGTCATTAGATTTCATAACTTTCGTAGCTTTGGATTTGAAATACATATTTTTGTTCCTTTCATAATGCCTCTCTTTTCTTTCTTTTCTTTTGAGCATAGGGAAATCATGTCTTATGTGTCCATCTCTCCTACATTCATAGCATGTGACCTTTGAATCTCTTTTATCTTTCCTTTCCTTCTTCTTATACTTGGATTGAAAATTTCTTTGTCCTGCTATCTTGTTCATCCTTCGAGTAAGATTTTCTTACAAAATTTATGAGAAATCACCCTCACTAGATTCAGATTTAATAATAACCATATTTTATTTGGATCTAGTAACTCTCTTAGGAGTCTTAGCTTTCATATGATTTGAAGTTTTAGTAAAAGCATCACTACCATTACCATTCTTCTTATTTATGTTTTCAGCATCTCTCTTCATTCTATTCTCATGTTGAAGAAGAGTTCCAAATAGTTCATCAAGAAAAATTTGAGTAACCTTTCTATTTTTATCGATAGCAGTTCTCTTTGATTCCCACTCATTTAGCATTATATCTATGATCTTATCAACAAGGGATTTTTCATATTGACCATTCTCTCCCATAAATTGTAAGCTATTCATGATAGTCAGGAATCTATGTTTCACTTTACAAATTGGTTCTCCATAAGGAAATATAAAACCATGATACTCAGCTCTAATGATATCTCTTCTAGTCTCAATCACTTTAGATGTACCAAAATGTGTAACGTCAAGTTTCTTCCATACACAATTAGCTGTTTCGCAAGAAGAAATTTTTCAATATATGTTCCTAGTCATTGAACAAATCAAAGTATTGCATACCTTATAGTTGAGTTGGTATTCATGCGTTTCTTGATTAGTAAAAGCACTATCTTCCTTGTCAGGAATATTTTATCCTCCGGTAATCATGACAAAGTTATCTACCCCTGTATTGATAATGAAAGTATTCATACGATTTCTCCAATATTCATATTAATTACCATCAAAAATTGGTGGTATAATAGTATTTAAGTTTTCGATAGAACAAACATTTATACCATCCAACCTTGAAAAAACATTGGCACGCCAACTTGTTAGAAGTTTAAGTTTTATACAAGATAAAATATTTTAAGCAAGAAAAATTATATCCCTAAGAAAAAAAGTGAATCTGAACTATGAGTTCGAAAAAATAGATTCCGAAAAATAGATTCCAAAAAATATGAATCTGGAAATTTGATTCCGAAAAAGAAATTACAAAAATTATCTTTTGAATCTAATCATGAGATTAATTCAGATTTAACCAAATCCTTTGATACCAATTGTTAGGATGGTATGACTCTGATTATGATATACTCTGTAATACCAAACGTAGGATTGAAATAAAAATGAGATTCTCAAATACAGGAGGGGGGTGAATTGTACCATTTAAAAATTCCAGTAGGAAATTTTTAGGATGGTTATGTTTGAAAAGGTTAACCAAGATAATTCACAAGACCTCTATAAGTTCTAAACACTTGCTAAATTCCAGAATATTGATTCCAAAAATGGAACTTGACAAAAGTTACAGAGAGTAAGATTCTACCTTAAAGCATATTAAATCTAACTGTATAAGAGTAAATTTAAGGAAGTATAAGAAAGTTATACTTTATTTAACAATACAACATGTAGTGGAAAAACAAAGTAGTAAAAACTACAAGTAACAAACAATAACCCTTTTAACCCAAAAACAAGGGTATCCAACAACCTTGTATAGAGGTACATGGATTTATACATTCAAGAAATTTTGTCTTACCCACACCAGGGTATGCCTTTGATACGAAGATCAGAGTCTGTCTTGCTATCCCCACAAGACCTCAACTATCAGGTAGTCAGCACCTCTATCTTCCTCAGCATGAAAGCCCTCAACTTCAATTTGTTGGAACCTCTGTCTTCATATCCCCAAAAGCCCTCGATTGTAATCAGAAACAATCAGAGTCTCAAAAAGCAAGTATACATATGGAAAAGATCGAACAAGCTATTCAAAAAAATTTCATGAAGATTTGAGAGTTGATAGGAGTCTCTCTCTCTAGAAATCGCATCAGGAAGTTCTGATCACCCAAATTCCAAAAGTTCCAAAAGTTGTGAGCACGTTTAAATGACCTCTTATCTATAGGAAAATCTCTAACGGTCGGATCCCTCCTCCAACAGTCATATTTCACCTTAAATTTCAGAGGGACCTATACACATTTCACTGAACAAATGGTTAGAAAATAACTAAAATCACGAAATTGTTTTGTAATGAAACAAGTGTAAGTATAAGAAAAACTATAGTTTTGAATGTAATCAAACAAAAGTTCGGAGTCTAAAAAAATGCAATTCAGTGTCTTTAATAAAGAGATATTCGGATTCTGTTTTTTAGGAATTAGGAACATGAATTCTGTAGAAATTCGGAGTCTGAATTTATAAGTAAATTCGGAGTCTAGTTTCACTAGAATTCAAAATCAAAACTTATTGAGTTTGGAGTCGAACTCGTAGAAGTTTAGAGCCGAACTAGTAGAAGACCAGAGTCAAACTCGTTGAAGTTCATATCCATAATTTAGAGTTTAACTTTGTGAGAGTTTGTATCCAGTATTCAGAGTGGAAATTCATTAGTGTTCGTATCTAGAATTCGGAGTAGAACTTCATTTGAGTTCGTATCCATAATTCGGAGTGGAACTTCATTAGAGTTCGTATCCATAAATCGTAGTGGAACTTCATTAGAGTTCATATCCAGAATTCGGATCCTAAAACAGAATGCTTCATATCTATGTATTATATGATTCTGAGGTTTTAGGTATAAATCCGATTTTTATACTTAAGAAAAATATTGATATGAGCAACGAAAATATGGTAGGGGTAAATTCCATTGGGATGGAAATTTTCCTTATAGAATTAAAATATAGATTATCTTATGTATAAGGTGTTTGTGATTTTCAAAACAAGAAGGTTTGGAAAAAGTCATAAGGAAACCCATATTGAATCAACGATCTTAGTGTCACGATGTCTGATTCTTCACAGTGTCTGAGGGTCATGGCGTCTAATTCTTAATAGTGTCTAAGTGTCACAGTGTCTGATTCTTCATGGTTCTTGAGTGTCATGTTGTCTGATTCTCCACAGTGTCATAGACTAAGCCAAATATTAGTATTCATATATAAGTAGTGATATTTATAGAATGGATTAGACTTAATCATTTATCAGGGAAAATCACTATAAATAAAAAAAATATTGTACATTAGTGACACTATATGTATAGAAACAAATATCTTTGACAGCTTTACATAATGAAAAAAGTTACTAATCATCTGTACAAAATATTTGTGACAGTTTACACAGGAATACAAGTTTGAATAGAATTTTTTATCATTAAAACATGATTAACACATGAGGAGTCCAACAGAATGGTTGAGGATGATCACAAAGATCTGAAGAAGTTAATGGCTACCATGAGAAAGCTCATTCCGAAATAAAAGAAGAATTAATGATTTTTCTGTCAATCTGATATTTTGTTGTAATTTTACCCTATAATAATTTTTTCTATCAGAATGAAATTTTTCATTCATTATTTTGAATTGTATAATTATAATATTTCAGGTACAATTTTTTTCATTCTATCCATTCTTTTTTAAAAATGATAAATGGGGAGAAATAAATGATCAAAAAAATATTAAGTAAAAAAGAGAATGCTCTAAGTAAGGGGGAAATTAAGTTAGGGGGAGTCTACTTACAAAATATTTTCTTAAGAAATAAAAATTAAATTCTCTAAGAATGACCAGAAATATTATCATTAGGGATTTCAAATCCTAGGGGTGAGTTAGTCATATTCATCCTAAGTCATAAGTAAAGAGATATATGTATTTATTTTAATGTTGAGAAAGATAAATCCCTATTCCTTATATTATTTTTTGAAAGGTTATTTGTGCTTTACAAAAAGGGGGAGATTATTGAGTCAATAAGGATTCCTTATAATTTTTTTATTTCCATATGATTTAGAAATCCCAAACACATTTTCTTAAGGAGAATTATATTTCTCTAAGAATTATTTTCTTTAGAAAAATGTTCATTCTCTATGAAAATATTTATCCTTATCATTGTTTTCAATGTCTTGTTCAATTTATTCTCATAACCAAGTCTAAATTTTTTTTATAGAAAAAAATTAGGATCCTTATATAAAACCCCAAAATCTTATATTCAATTGGATATCGAGTCTCTATATTTTTTGATTCCAAATTATCTGAAATTCAGACTCCAAATTCTTTTAACTTCAGACTCTAGATTACATGAAATTCAGACTACGAAAGCTCAGAAATTTAGACTAAAAATTCCATAGAATCCAGACTTCTAATTCTTCATAATTCAAACTCAGAATTCCCTAGAATTCATAAAAAGAATTGATAAGAATTCAGATTCTTAATTCCTTATAATTAGAACTTTTAATTCATTAGAATTCAGACTCTAAATTACTTATATTTCAGACTCTGAAATCCATTATATTCAGACTCTGAATTCTTCAAAATTCAGATATCAAAATCTGTATAATTCAGACTCTGAATTCGTTGAAAAACAAAATATGAATATTCAATTTTCTAAAATCTGATTTTTTATATATTTAGACTCCAAATTCAATTTTTCTGAGATTCTTATTATTCATTTTTATTTAATCTACTTTGTTTTCCTTACACATTATTGTTTCCTAATCATGATAATGTTTTCTATTATTGTGTTATAATGAAAAATATGTCGTAAAATTTGTTTCTAACTAACCATTGGTTAATTTACATGTGTATAAGTACCCAAGATTCAATGAAAAAAATGACCATTTGAGGTGGGATCTGACCATTGAAGCTTTTCTTATAAATAAGAGCTCATTTGAAATAGCTCATTAATTGAAAGGATCATTCCAAGATCCTAGTGTTTACATGCTATGAAGTGATTTCTAGAGACAGAAATAATCTCATTACTTGTGAGTTTTATGAACATATTTCTCCACTATGAACATCTTGTTTCACATACTTTGTGTGACTCTGATTGTTGTTGAGTAAAATCGAGGGATTCTGGGGATAGAAAGATAGAGGTGCTGACTACCTTAAAGTTTTAGGGATTTTGGGGATAGTAAGATAGACATTGATATTATAATCAAGGGATTACCTTGGTGTGGGTAAGAAAAACTTTCTTGAAAGGATTAATCAAGGAACCTTTATCCAAGGTTATTGGATACCCTACTATTTGGGATAAAAAATATCGAATTTGTATACTGGATTGTTGTTTCATGTTTTATATAAGCTGTATTTTGATAAAGAAAGAAATTATAACTTTATAATACTTTCTTTTAATTTTAATTACTTTGATAAATACAATTCAATATGATTTAAGGTAGAATATTTCTCAAAGAAAACTTTTCATATGTTTATTTCCCAAATCCATATTTCCAAACCCTAAGTAAGTTTGTTTCATAATTAAGGACTAAAGAGGTTTTGAGAATTTAACTTGTTTAACTTTATTAAACATAGTTGGTTCATAAGGTTAAAAATTAATTTTTTAAACCTAAAATTCACATCCTCTTGTAATTGAGAATATACATATATTGTTTCAATCATACACTGAGTATTCATATAATAGACGGATTTTTTTTCAATATACATTGAAAAATAACATGATTTCCCAAAAAAGATACTATATAAAGAGATAAAAATTGAAATTCTATGATTTTTTATTCCCAAAGAGTATCTATTACATTCTAATCAGAAATTTACATGAGGAGATCAATATATTTTACAAAATCCCCTTGAATTCATTTTTTGAAATTTAAATTTTCGCATTTGTTTATGGATGATGCAATATTATATACCGATTAATCTATCCCTATTTTTGGATTATCTATATAAATTGATGATTTCAATAGTTTAAAAGTTTATAATATATAATATTCCTAAGAATTTCATATCTATTTATGTTTTTATGTAAACTAATACATGATAAATAAAACTAGGTTTATAGGAAGTGGAATAAATTCAACCATTTTGTTATATAATCAACTACCACAATTATTTACTAATTCCATTGATATTTTGGGAATTGTATTATAATGATGAACCCATAGAAATTAAAAATTCCAACTTATATTACTCATAAATAATGACTTTCATCAATTTTTATGACAGTTGATTTCTTATATAAATAGTGACAGTTCTTCAAAAAGTCACTAGTATATCTACAAAAGGTAAACTACTGAAAACCACTTTAATGTTCTCTAATACCCATTTTCATAATTCCATAATGTCCAACACAAGGTAATGTGCATTGGTAAATGAGAATTGATAGTACATATTTGTTTGGAATTAATATTCTAAGAATTACATTTTCTCCATACATGTATAAATAAAGACATTCATATGAAAATACATTACTATATATTCAATAACTTTATTCTTGTTCTATTTCATTCTTTATGGGATATTCGATGTAGTGATATAATTAAAAAGAGTTGAGTAAACAGATATCCCTTTGGATGTGATATAAAATAATTTCTCATATGGAAACTATAAGTTGATAGATGATTAGGGTGTTACATTAAGTCCCCTAGTCTATATTAGTGATAAAAAATTGATTCTCAACTCCTTCATTAACTTTAATCTCATAATTATACTCTTGAAGAATATACACCTATCTAATTATCCATGGAATAACTTCTTTCTTCTGTTTGATAGTACAAATTATCTATGATGTATGAATACATAATCACAATACCCAACAAGGTATGGACTATATATTTTATAATAAATATTATTGTTACTATATCCTTTTCATTTGTGGAATAATTAATTATTATTCCATTTGAAAACTTACTTGTTAAAAATATTAAAAAATTTATCTAAAAAGGGTCCCACATGAATAATGAGAATTCACTATGTGGGGGGTGAGTTTGTAAATTAACTTCCTTTTAAGTTTATACATTAATTTGTTTTGAAATTTCATTAGTTATACAACAATATCACTATTAATGCAAAAAATAAAACCTATAGTACACATAATACGAACAACCTTATTTTTGATGGTTATCTACTTTAAATGAGTAGTCGTATTCTTCGAATTTTCTAATAAAATCTATTATCAAATATTATATTTATATTAAAATGTTGATTAGAAATGAGAAGGTATTATCTATGATTTCAAAGTATTCAATCAGTCTTCTGATTTTTGAAATATTCTCCAACAAAAATAAATATCTAACATATAAAATCCTAACAAGAATAGTGTCTTCACTAAATATTGAACTCAATGAAGTTTTCATAATGATTATTTATTTTCTTTAATTTATTATCATATTAATATTTATCTATATCTTTTTATTCAAATTTATTCTCTATGAATACACATTACACACTATATCTTAATGTTTCTTTCATATCTAACTCATTCTACAAGCATATTAGTAAGAAATATTATCACACACATACTAAATAGAAATTACTAATATATATTTTAGTGATAACTTTTACTTAAACCATTAGATATTTTTTCTCAACCACAAGATATATCTATGTCTTTTATCCACAATTGGATATGATTTAGCGGAATAAAGTTTTGAGTTAGAGTATCCCTTGAGGTAGAAAGTATCCCACTTTAGAAAATAAATTGCATTCCATTTATATTATAATTATGCTTACTCATGTGGAGAAATAATTAATTTCATATCATATTCAAGAGTTTCATTTAATGAACAAAAAATCACCATAACTTCATAAATCCACCTATTCCATTATAATGTGACAATTTTCATTCTAAAATGAGTATTTTTCCATCAAGTACATAGATGTACCATATTATCAGAGAATTATAATTATGTATTGAGTATGAACTTCACATTGATATTAATTATCCTTATGAAATTATTTCCATGACATTGTAACCAGCTAAAAAATATCATCAAATTTATTCTCCGAACAAAAAGAGAACCATTTTTTGAGGTGTGATTTAAGATTAATTCAAATTATTGTAATCTTAAATAACTTTTATTATGGATTTATAATCTATAATGGGGAATGATTACATCTAGAACAATATAACATCAAAAAAATCCATCATTAAAAATCCAAACACCGTTTTTTCTCTTCTATGATTCAAAAACACCATCACACAATTTAAACATCAAGAATAACATATAGTTGAAAATTATTCATATAATTACTATTTTGTTGAAAATAAATTATAAATCAATATTCACAATCCATATTCACATCACATTAAATCTATATCCCCCCCAATTCAAAAACATCACTTTAACGACAAGGATTCGACTGTTTAGACACTAACAAACTCTCTAAATACTATTGTCTCAGTAATATTCTCCAAATGGGTCTCAAAAATATCTCCATTAGACCAAATTTTCAACCCAATATCCATTAAAATAAAAATTTATTATTTTTAAGCATTGGGTGATGATCAACCTTATAATTTATTAAATAACCCAAATTTAATTTTTATTATTTTAATTCAACTGAAATCAATGTGGGAAACATGAATAATGAATTGTTACAAAAAATATTTCCCATTAGGGAAACATACATTCACATTAAACATAATCAACCAAAACATCACATATCATTTCATGTAATATATTTAAATATATTCTTGATAATTCCAAACATAATCATTAATCACACATGCTCAATAAAAATCATTATAATAATTTATAACTTTTTCTCCAACTCACGAACACATGATGAGTTCATAGTTTACTTATTATAAAAGATTCCCAAAAAATTATTCTCCATTATAATAAAACATATATTATTTGAATTTATATTTTTCAACAACCCTAAAAATAAAAATATTAGGATAATAATAGAGGGTATTAAATCACTATACATTAACCTTGAATATATTGAGGTTGAAATCCTATCACCAACCTCATATTATAAAATTAATCATTTGGTAGTAGCTTGGGGAACATAAACATTAGTTTTTGCTTAGTAGGAAATAATTCTATCTTAAAATTTTTATACTTCTATAATTGTTTTATAAAATGGTATTTAATATCATTGTGAAATAATCAATAATATTGATCTATATTTCAGGAAATATTTTTACATATTTATTATCACATTACACATAAATTTGAAACATAAAATCCATATTATGGCCATCCAACTCAATTTTCATCCAGATCAAAGGTTATGACATTACTTAACATAACATACTACCCCTAAATAGTCCTCATAAATACATAACTTTGTTTATTTTTGTTCAATTCCACCAAAATTTCTTGAAAAAATAAATCATTATTGGATGTCGATATTTATTAAAGTATATTTCTAGCCTAGTATATATTTATATATTTAAAGAGATTGATATTTAAATTAAAATAATCATTAATTCCATAAATCACTATAAATTTAATTTATATTATAAATATATTTGAATACATAAAACATGCTTCCTTTAGAAAAAATTAAAATATAGAGGAATGTTAATAAAATATAAAGAAGATCCAATAAAGAAGTAGACAGGTTGTGTAAGATCATAATATGTTTTTTAAACTATATTGAATAAACATAATTCTTATATTCTTGTGTTGATAAATTATTTCCAATTGAATCATAATTTTAATTATCCCTTCAAATATTCAATAAATGATATTGGGCATAAATCGCTTGAGAAAATAAAATTATGATCCTTGTCATGGAAAATTTTTAAACCCAGTAAATAATTAAACTTTCTATGGATATAATTTTTAAACAACATAATCTTCTATGAAGGTTCCTATTAGAAACTAATACTCATTTTGATAAAATATAATGTTATATATATGGAAAATTAAAATTAAATATTCCTCTATATCTTCATTATTGTAGTGGTTTCTATCCTCTATTAATTTCCTTCATTTTAATGACTTCACACTATTGTTGAACATTAAATACCATACGATGGGGAATTGATTTTAACAATATTTATCAATCATTATCTTCAAGACATATCCTTCATAATCAACATGAACAAATCTATTTGATTAATTTATTTACACATCCTCTTCCAACTCCCATATGATGTTTCCTGATTTGAGATCTATTTTGATGATGTGATATCATTTTTGTGTGGTGATGGAAAGAAAAATTGCAATAGTCTAAATCCATGAAACTAGTGTGGAGTTCTCATAAAAATAATTTAAATTTACTTATGAATACAATTTTCCACCATGTCTTTACTTATTTCTCATAACCTCTCGTTTTTCATTCAACTTGTTATTGAATTCCCTTTTTTCTAGAATAATTTTTTTGGATTGGGTAACAACTCTAATTTATTTATATTTTTTATTTTACCCAATTCCTTATTCATATAATAAAACCACCATTATTGATCCGTTTAATTTTTAACATCAATCTTATTAACATGAGAAAATAATTAGGTATGTGATACATTCTTCAAAATACCTTCTAGATTGAATCATCTATAAATTATCTCTAATAATACTCCAAATGTCCACATAATTTTTTTTATTTTTAGATGATTTGAATAAGGTTTTTTTCAACAATTTAAATTTATAGATCCCAATCTAATTTGTTTTCATAAATATGATGATAGTCATATAGTGTAATTATTTGTGTACATATTTTAAATATTATATACAAGTTTAAATATTAATGATGTAGAAAAAATTAAACAATAAGTATGGGATTTTTATAGTAGTATGGATCAATGTTATCCAACACCTACTATCCACATAACATTATCATTATGATAAATGTTATCCACTAAATACATTATTTTAAATGGGATTCAGAACCCAATTACAACTTCCATCTCTAAAAGAGCCATAACCAAAACAACCAAAATTATAATGGTCATTCAAAAACCATGACTATTTTCCTTTTCAAACAAGATTCATAAACCATATACCCAAATGCTTCAAACTAGAGGTATAAACTACGGTGTACCTTTTTATGGTTTGTATAAAAAAAATCTTTCTTTTGAATGAAAAATCATATATTAAATCTAAAATAGTAGGAAAAGTATATGAAGTTATAAAAAAATGAATCATATTTAAAATATAAAATATTAAAATTTCAATGAATCCTTGAACTTTCTCTATGTAGTGGAGTGATATATTTTTATGTCCAATAATTAACATGACAACAACTATAAATAGATATATTCCACAATTTACTTCATCACATCATTTAAGGCAACTCACATCATATGACAAACATTTTAAAAATATCTACACCTTTAACACTTGGTTGTGGTTATATAAAACTATATTTATTGAGTTCTTTACACCCAAAAGTTTGAAAATGACATCAAAATACATTTAATATTTATAAATATTAGTGTTTGTATTTTTTTTCTTAAAGAAACAATATAAGAATTAGTTTTTAAAAACTGAAAACTTTTTCAAAGATGTCAAAATATTCATTAATTTATTAGTGTTAATTTCTAAGAAAATGTTTCTACATAAATAATTTTTGATTGATTATTGATACTCTATATTAAAAAAAGGTCATAAGCAAAATTTTATATTAGAATTAAAAAAGAATAAATAATTAATATAGTAATTTATAAACAACATAAACAGTCTTGAATTAAATTGAAATTCCTTAATAATTCATGTAAAAAACATTGATCCTCTGAATAATATTTAAATTCAAAAAATATATTTCCCAAAAATAAATAAATAAAAAAATATAACAGATATATAAAATAAATATATTAATATTTAAATTCATTTGGACAAAGAATTTCATTAATTCATATGTTCTTATTTGACATTCTTCTTAGGATATGATTCTTTTTTCCTAGTATATCATTAATTTCTACATGATTCATTTAATACATAGTATATAACTCATTATTATTTTATTCATATTTGTTTATTTCAATACTCTATCAGAGTAATTTTTCTGTATGAGTGATCAAATGTCTCACTCAGTATAAACTTCATATGGATCATTACATAAGAACTAGTATGAGTCTTTTTCAAAACCAATTATGTGTTATCCTTTTGTATTAAAATTCCTTATAAATAAATTTATGTGTTTCTTATGAGTTATTTAACCATATTATGAGTAATTGACCTCTTTATATTTCATTTTTCAAGTGATTTTTCGTATTTAAAATCCATTATGACTTGCATTTGAGATATTTTTATCTATGTATATTTCAGCTAACACAATGAAAGTTTTGAGTAAATAGACATCATACAAGTAATTATATATATTTATATGAGTAATTATAACATATTTTTGAATTATAAAACACTTCAAATAATTTAAGGTAATTAATTCATCTTATGATTCATTCCTTAACTCATACTAAAGTGGATTTCCCCAAAATAAATTCATTCAACACATGAAAAATTTGAATACATTATAAATAGTATAATAAAAATGATAATAAGAATATAACTAAATAAATAGTAATTTACTAAATATTTTAACTCCATAGTAAACATAAATCAGTTCTTCTACATGGAGTGAAACCATAAAATAAATAAAATAACCTCTTTATATTTTTTATGATAATGTTAAAGAATTTTTTGAGAAGTAAATCTAGATGAATGGCCCAGTTTTCTCCCAGAGCGCTCTCCTAAGCACACTTCTCTCCTTCTTCCTTAGCTTCCTCCACTGGCACTAGAGTACTCTTCTGACCTCTATTCTCCCAAGAGCTCCCTGTAGTGATCTTCTTCCTTCTTCATAGGGTTCTATTCCCTAAATCTCTCTCTATATCGTCTTTCTGGCTTCCATATTATTCCTTTCCATTTACAAGGGTTTAATTACCTCATTATTGATTCCATTTTTTGGGTTTTATCCCCAATCCCTTATTTTGTTTTCCCTTTTACATTTTCTTACTTGGGTTACACTCCCGTTTTCGGTTAGGGTTCAATCTTGTTTACTTCTTTCTCATTCCATGGTGGTATTGAGTTTTGGATTTTTTTTCTATTGGGTAATTTTTATGGTAGGGTAGTCAATGTTTTGATGGTTAATAATCATTGATTCTTTTTTTGGTGAGTGTGTTAGGGATTGGTTATTCATGGCATACTTTAGAGGTCTCCTTTTTTATATATCCTCTCTGGCCTCTAGGTCCAGTGTGCTCTTCTTGGTTAGTTGGGTGTGTTGTCTTCCAAGAGGCTTTGGGTTGGGTTGTGCGTTGTGGTGGGGGGTTCTAGGTGACTTGGACAACATTTAGGCGATGGTGGGGTATCCGTTTGGTTGAGAGATGTACGAGATGCTCATGAATCTCTGTGAAGGATCCTTCTAACAATTACTCTACTTTAGCTTCATGTACCATCTCTCCTCCCCATGTCAGTCTGGTGAGGTGGTTTTTATAGGATATTTAGTAGGTTTTAGTTGAGTGGATATCAACATTATTTGTGTCATGATTTTTAATATATGGTGTTTTAACGATGATAGTGTTAGTTGTGGTGATTTGGAGTTGATGATAGTCTTGATGTGGGAGGTGATTATGATGATGAATGAGTCTTGTTCATGCGGTGACCATTTTTGGTGTAAGTGGTGGATGTCGGAGAGATGTTAATGGTGATGAGCCGAAGAGGGTGATTCCCTTGGTGATGTGATAATGTGATGTAGATGAAGGTGTTTTTCAGTGATGTGATAATGTCAATGTGGTGATACGGTCTTCAATGTTTTGTTTTCTAAGAAGAACACACGTGTGACACGTGGCCTGAAATTAGTTTTTTGAATTTGAAATTTGAGAAATTTTCTAGTCGTGGGTTTTTAACTCTAAAGTGGGTGGGAGTTGTTTTATTTTCTTGATGGGTTAAATATGATGGTTTAATGTTAAGGTTCGTATTTAGTACTTAAATGTTTCATTAATAAATAAGAAAAATACGAATCATGGAAGGTAATTTTGAAGGGGAAAAGTTTATTTATGAAATGGAAAAAATATATTCCTAAAGAGCCACTAAAAATCTCACCTTTTGATAATAAGGTAACTATAAATAACTAAAAAAATCATCCCCATTATTTTTAATTTATTAAACAATTAAAAAATGGAACCCCATTTATGTAAAAAGGTTTTAAATTAAAACTATGTCTGTTTTATTAATTTTTGTAAACAAAAAGTAGTTTGTAAATTGTTTTAAAAAAATATCTTTTAAAAAATCTCAATACAAAAAATATAAGAATAAAATTTGTGTTCGATTTTGAAATATAACACCCCAAATTTTAAATAATAATTAAAATAGAGTAAATATAAAATTATTAAATATTTTTAAATCTTAAATAATATATTTTATTAGTAAAAATTAATAAGTTGGATTTTTGAAATATATATAAGAAATATATCAAACTCTAAATTTATGCACTCCAAAAATTTATGATAACTAAATAAATAAATAAGATCTATTAATATTATATTATTATCATGTTTAAATTCTTGAATATAAAGGAAAAATAGTTAATATTCTAAAATCTATAACCAAAAGCATTTGTCTATTGACCCAACCATTACTTACAAAAAAATCTCAACATTTTAGATGAATATGAAATACATATGATGTTATTACTTGCACCAAAATCATTATGTTTTAGTGCATTTGGGGACTTCATAAATAATCGACATATATTTTGAATGATCTTAAATAACTCTCACTTATTTCTCCTCACATATTATCTTTCATACTCATTTCCTAATTAATTAATTTCATCACAACCTTGGGAATTGGAAACATATGAAAGGGTAAGAATAGATGATTAGTAAGGGTAAGCATTCGATATATCAATAAATGATCCCAAATGAGTATATGATATGATTAATTGAATGAGAATATGATATCTAGACAAAATATCATGTCCAACAAGTCATAAATAGTAAAAAAAAGTATTGGTATACAAATTTTTTATAATAATTGACCTGAGTAATACGAGTCTGCAATCTTTAATAATAAACCATGACCCATAATGGAATATCATAAGAATAATAACTAATTCTTTTTTCACAGAAGAATGAAAAATATAGGTATATGAAATTATATGAAATGATATCCTCAATTAAGGCTTTCCAACTAGACTATCATTATGGATAGAGTTCTAAAGTGGATTAATTTCACTCACCATTCCTATAAACATTGTGATAATTTTTCAAGTATACTAACAATTATACTCATCACAATGTAGTCATTATATGACCAATCATTTTTTTTCTTGGTCTAGGTCAAACTGCATGTTGAACCTCTAGTCTTAGTCTAATCACCTATATACCCTCTTGGTCTTTGGACAACCTCCAATGTACATGTGAGATTGTTGAAAAAATATTTTGAACCCTTTGAAACTCTGTATATATAAATCATTACATGATAAATTTGATAGATAATATTAAATTCTTATTATATAATAATAATCTATTTGTATATATGCTAGAAGAGTATATGATAATTCATCCTTTCTTCATAGTTTCATTTTTATTTTGGTAAGAAATGCGTATCATGATAAATTATTACAACATCCACATTATAAGAAACATATTGAAAGTTACTGGATTATAGAATATTATCAAATCCCTTGTTAGAAATCTCAGTCTTTAATTCATTTTTAGATAGAAATTATTTTTATAAAATCATTAAAAATATTATTTAAAAAACAAGAGTGAAAACTGTTTTCTTTTGGTATCTTTAAAAAACATTATAGAAAATTAAAAAAATGATTTTCTTTTTAAAACATTTTAAACAAGTACAGAATTATTCATGATGAATAAAGGACATGAAAGAATGAAAATATTTTCACACTATAAATTTTTAAAAATATTATTTTTACACTTATGTAAGGGATGTCAAAAAATACATATCTCTAAAACTATAAAAGGATTATTTTTAAACTACTTTAGAGAAGGTAAAAATTAATTGAAAATAACCTTTAACAATATTTTAATTAAAAACATGAAAACATAAATAAATATTAATGAATGTGAATATATATGAAAAATATTTTCATCCAAAAGGAGAATAAGGTCCGCTTTTCATAAAAACATATTTTTTATCATTTAAATTAAAAAGAAGGAAAATTGGAATAAATATAGGATAAACCTATAAATATCCATTGGATATGTAAATATATGATGTTTAAGATGGAACTAATATATAATTTCGCACAATAGTAATTGAATAATATACATTCTTGATAGAAAGTGAGATTATAACATAACCCCTTGCTTCAAGTCCAGTCATGCTTTATACGTTCATTAAAATATTAAATAAATACTTAATAATTTTTATAAATATATACTATCAATTTAATCAAAATTATATTACTATAAATAATACCCTTATGACATGAAATACCAGAAAATATTAAAAATTATCCATTAAAATAAATATTTAGGTGTCAATATTTCTTTCCTGAGTATGATTCAGTTTTGAAATTATAATAGTTAATATTTGATCATGGTTTCATCATCTAGAAATGATAAATAATGTCATAAATTTTAAATTTATTTATTATAATCATTTTTAAAACTATCTATATTCCTTAGTGATCAAAAATTAATTACCTCACTTCATGGGGATAGTAGTTTGTACATATGCATTAGTCATGTTTTTATTTTCTAGTTGATGGAATTAAATGATGAAAAATTATAATTTATGTTTATATAATCATTATTGTATTATTAATATAATATATATATCTAGTATATCCAAATATGTAACCATATTTGAGTGGTGGTGATGAAAAATGAAACATGACATTACACAAAGATTGTCGCTCATACATACTCATGAGAAACATATTTGTTCTATGTTGGATGAAAAAAATATATATATTGGTAATAAAATTTACATAAATAAATTCAAATATAAAAATTATACCTATTTCATTATGTTTTGGTATTTAAAAATATTTTTAAGGAGTTTTAATAATAAATAAACTTGAAATCATCCTATAAGAATATATGCATTTTTCTTGGATAGTCTCAATTGAAAAAAGCTAAAAGTATTCAAGAATTGGAATTTTGAAAATTTAAGAACCACTATGAAATGGGTTGGAGAGATAGGAGTTTATTTTTAAAGATCAGTTTTGGAATAGGGTTCTGATATTTTGTAGATAACTAATAATATGAGGTGAAATTTTATAAGTGTTGGGTGTAGAACCCTTGTAAACATATTAATAATATTAAAATATAATAAATTATATCTCATAGGATAGTGAATTTAAAACAACAATTTATTTAAGATAATTTGTTTGAATTAAATGTAAACTCAAAACTAAATGATAATGGAATGTTTTAGTTTCATCTGGAATCCTTATCCTGTTACTTTAACCCATTAATCTTAATTTTACATTTCTCATAGTGGAAAACTTATTACCAATGTAACTTATTTTTATTACAAAAAATTATTTTTTACACTTATTTTTTTGATATTATTATTATAAATATGGAATCCCTTTTATTATATTTAATTTTTAAATGTGGCTAAAATTTATTCTGATATATGTACACAAAACATGTTAGGACTATTTAAAAAAAGTGTTTTGAACATTAAAATGAATTTATACTTATTACATTCCAAATAGTTAATATTAGATGAAATTTGATTTATTTTATTGAACATATTAACAACATATTTAATTAAAATAAATCATTATTAATGATTATTTTCATTTACTAACATTAAAACACATTAGACGTATAAAAACAATTTTTTTTAGAAATAAAATTGTTTTACTTCAAAATGATTTTAGTATCTATGTAATCAATCTAATAATAATTTTATTAATGAATAATATTATTTATACGTTATTATAGAATATGATTCCATAGGTTTAATACTCCAAAGTAATTAAAATTACTTATAAATGAAATATATATAATGAAAAATGTTTTGAAACAAATCATTTTCCTTTAGATAGGAATTACTAAACTAAACTTACCTGTCATTTATCAAATATTTCATGGATGAAATTAAATAATTTTGTTTCAAAAAATTTTTAAATTTGGTTTAATATTTAATAAATATCAATCACTTTTCTATTTTACTTAGGAATTATTCACTTAAATTTGGTGTTTTATGCATCACAGTTTAACAAACACATCAAATTTACTAATGATAAATATATTATGAAATCTTAGGGTGTTACAATCTACACCCATTATAAGAATATCTCCCTTAATATTATTTTACTTATAATAAATATAGTGATACTTATACCTCATTACATCCATATTTTTTCATATAATTTCATCAAATATATCATTAAAAATATAATTAAGTGAGTGGCCTTGTTCCACAATAGATTGTTTCATCCATCCAGTATCTCCACTAGTTATTATTCATAATAAAGATCATACCCTAGTTGAATAACCTCCATGTTCGGTTTTTATGATGGATTATGACATGAACCCCTCCCCACAATGATACTTCAATGATGGGAGAGATATTGAGATTATCTGAGTCCCGCCTCCAGTAGGCCCTGGGTTGGCGACTAGCATTGGGGGTATAATAAACAAGTATATAAAAGTAATTACCCAATAAGATAAACATGTGAAAGTTATAGATTATAAATACACCAAAACAAAATCCTACTTCTACACACACATATATATAATAAATACACTGTGAAAACATGAAATGTTTTAAAGTACTAAACAAGTGAAGCGATAACTACAATTAAAAAAATGGTAATAATGGAAATGACCATGAATCACAAATTGATTCTAAAAATCAATGAGCAAGTAATTATAAAATGATCTCCAACCTTCTATGTATGAACTAAAAAATATTTTATATATACATTGGTTGGGGATAACATTATACTCAATAAGATCCTCCCTAGAGCCACTCGTAAAAAAGATAAATAAATAATTCGAAATCATAGTGAACAAAAGTTAAAACAACTCATCACATGAATAGGTATACTATGTTCCCAGCCTCAACACGACTAAATCCCACCAAGTATCACATACAAGAGAGTGTATAATATAATAATGAAAAATTAGGGGTATAATACTTCCAATTCCCCACCATATTTCTACTCTTCCCCAACGTCGTATGTCATAATCTAGCTCTCTAAAAAAGTAAGCCAACATGAAAACACATGTAAAAGACACCACATCATACACCTCGTGCATCACATCATCACGCAATCCAATATCACCTAACCATATGTATTAAAAAAGTAAATTCTAGGATCCACCATAGCCTGTATGTTGTATATCAAACATTGTTTATTATACCCAATCCACTACAACCCATACACTAAGTATATAAGTCAAACCATAACAGCCTATACCTATCATGCCTATACTAATCCTTTAGATACCATATATAGTAATAAATGTGTGTAAAATAACCATAAGCCATCACAACCCTATATAAAAATTTATTTTACAACTTACCATCACACATAATAACACATGTAACTACCAATAAGAGAGTGTGGGGCCAAAGGGGGTAGTCGGCCATCCATCCGCCCATCGGGATATTGGGGGAAAAACCCTCGCATAGTCCACTGATTATCAGTTTTCCAAACTGAAATGGATGGGAAAATGTATGAAAAATAGAATATAAATTAAATAATATATATCACAAACATAATATGGGAATATCCTGTTCATAGACTCAACTGCAGCTAACATCGCTCGAACTCCCTACTTTCACTCCTATGACCAAATATCCTATAATCCCATACTCATTTTAAAAGATATATATTAATTTCTTAATTCCTTATTATCATTTAATTATATGAATTAATTCATTCTACATTAATTATCCATTAACATTTTTCCACCTTATATTAAATGATTCATCAGAGTAGAGTCCATGCCGTCCAAGCATAATCCAAACTAATTTGATAGTTCATAAAAACAACATCTTTTTAACATTTTCATTACACCGAAACCAACCCCTGGTTCAATATCTATTAGGTTAATTAAATTATCATATAAATATATAATTCATGATTAATATATAATTTCACATAAATAAATAGAGAGGAATCAAATCACCTACCTCAAATGTGTAAGCGTTATTCACCCAAGAACAAACAAACATTGGGGATCACTGATCCCCTCTCTTGTATTAAGCTACATCCCACCAAGGATATCGTGGAACAACCACATTAAAAAATATCCCCTAAAACCCCCATTATAAACATTACATATTATCCTCCATCTCATTGTAAGAAGAAAAGGGAGGAAAACAGGAATGAATGTGAAGAAACCACAAGAACAATAGGTAGAAATCAACTTGTATAACCACATGTAGAAGATGACAAGACAATGATTGATCTCTATTAAATGAATTCTAAAACCCTAAAGGGAGGAGCCATTGGTCACATATAAATTGATAGAAACCATAAGGTGTTGAGAAAAACCAATGCCCCTACTACTTATAATATGTGATGCATGGTCCTATTACATGACACATGAAGATTATATATAGTATCAATTTTGGGCTTTAGAGCATGATGATAAACACATCTCTTCAAAAAAATTGCCTGAATTAGTAAACATCATTATGATACCAATAAAAAATCCTTAACAAGATTTTAACTTAACATAGATGACATGTAACCCCTTCACATGTTGTGCATTCCCCCATCTTCCATATTTCATGTAGCTCATCCCCTTTAACATTATTCCAAACCTCCTCTGAGAACCACTATCTTAAAAAACACAAAAATATATTGTCCGCATAGGTCGGGGACCATTCATTAGATAACTCTCAACTATTTCTCATCCTTGAGAATCCAAAACCAAAACCCTAGATGAAATGAAAAGAGTTTATCTAAAAATCCACCCTATGAGATTCTTCTCAAAGATATCACTATCATAAAATATCAACCACCCCATCAGTTTAACACTATCAAAACCATGAAACAACAACAAATAGATCCTAATTAATCGCTTGGGGAAGATACCTCTCAAATGAGAGTCAACCCACTATAATAAAAAAGATAAAATCATCTCATCAACTAGAAAGGTCAACATAAACAAGAGAACAACCATATAATAGAATAGATAAAAATCAACAAACTTTTGATACCGATTTTTCTATAGTGACTGATATTACAAGGTAATATTCTCCACATCACCATGCTAAAACAAGACATGATCCAAGGGAATAACACACTCATGAAACACCTTATCTGGGTGGTTGGACACCTTCATGATAGAAGAAATAAAATCTACATCAAACATATCTCTGAACTCCCCCCACGATGTTGAAAAATCCTCACGATCCCCAATGAGGAAGAACCATTCTTAACATGTAGTGAATATAATATTCATGATGTGAAACCCCTTTATATGTTGTGTATTCCCCTTAATTCTTTAATTCTTTTAGTCGATCCCCTCCAACCATTTTCAAAGCCTCATTGAATCACCATTAGCTTTTGAAAAATACATATATTTATACCATTGAGATACATACCACTATATAATATGTAAATAGAATGATGTTTTCACTTTTTTATGGACAGAGTGAATGAAAGGTAAATAATAATTCACTTTTCTTGAATCATTATTATATATTATATATAATATATATTTACTAATTATATCCTTATTCCATATTAATAATTCATAAATTACCAAAAAAATCACATCAGTTTTTGGTTGTGGCAGTCCAGATGTACACATAAGTGACATAATCATTTTCTAATATATGGAAAGGTAATAATGTATATTGTAACATCACCTGGACCAGAACTCTCTTATGTAGCCAAAATGGGTTGGTTATCAGAACTCAAGTCTGCCTCTGTATACGCCAGAGACTACCAACTATTAATGCGGGTGTGATTAATATATTGGAGAGACTATACCCCTTGATATAGTGTACAATATAGAGGTAATAACACATAATAAATAATCATAAAAGTTACATAAATAGTGTATTGTATAACTATGTAGTAAAAATTATGAACTAAATATTATAATAATAATTAAAAATTAAATGATTGGATAAATGTATCTAGAAGTAAAACTGAAAACAATTCAGAAAAATAATCAAAAGACAATATATAATCTCAAAAGACCCTGATTCTAACCACATATCATCCCCATCTCAAAACTCTATCCCCAACCAACAAGAAATAATCTGGAACAAGATCCCTTTCCCTTTTCCAAACCTGCATCCATGTAATATGATTGGGTACCGAATGGTGGCATGATTAGGGTGTGAGTAAAATTTTATAGTTCAATTGAACCATGTATTAACATAGTTATCCTGATAATAATTTCACCCAATAAAATGAAAAATAGGTGTATTAATTAATTAGTCAATAATATATAAAAAGAAACTTTCATCAAAACTATTCTATAATATCTTGGAGCATGTAGTGAAACCTTGAAAAAACTAACCATATATCAATGGAATAATCATGGAAAACATGGGAAAACCATTATATAATAAATTTAGCATGGTTATAGGCATATACCACTAAATACAATCATTACACCATTAGTCTTGGATGATCCCACTCAATAGAAGCATTACAACATGTGAATGGGTAGAGCCCACTCAGTATAAGAATTATAGAACGGGGATGGAAAAAGCAGAGTCAATATAAGTATCTCATAATTGGACTGGGAAGAGCCCACTAAATATAAAAATCATAACATGGGACTGGGTAGCGTCCACTTGATATTTCTTTAAAGAATGAGAATGGTTAGAGGCCGCTCAATATACGAATTAAAACATAAATGAAAACACATGACATAATTACAAAGATATCACAGTATAACATCATATAGATTAATTTTTAATTCTGAAAATTACAATTTATCTTTCAATTACACATTCCATTTATCAATTATTTCTTAACCCATTATCATTCCAACCATTTAAATAAATAAATATATGTCCACGGTGATTCTATATCAATGTGTCACCTGAATCTCATGTCATGCTAAACAAACATTAATCCATTAACCAATTCATATATATATATATATATATATTCATGGGTTATATCACCTAGTGTTATCTATAATCGAGGTGGTTTTCAATTGGATCCAAAGGGATCGATGGAATAATCAAATTATCCTTTAATAAATTAATGCACACATTATGTTGGTACAATCTCAATATTGCAGATAATTGAAAATTGAACATACCATAGGGTATGGTTTTAGACCCCTACCATTATCTATTGATTTATCAATTCATCTAGCAGGAATCACCCACAAGAAAAGTAGGTTTATATTTTCACCAGAAGAAACCCATATCACATAAAAAATAAACCAACATGATTTGGTAACAGAGATTATAACTAATCACTGCTTCAATGGATGAGAAATTAATGGGTAATAAGATAAATGTAAGGAGACAAAATTTGGATCAGACACCAAATCATGATGTTCATAGGTGATGAAATCAACTTATAATCAATGTGATTTACCTAGGGATTGAGATGAGGGTGTTATAAAATGGGGAAATGAGAAATAGGTGTACAAAGCTACTTAAAACTAATGCTCATGAAAATTAAAAAAATATAATCTATTTAAATGTTGTGTATTTGTTCATAAAGGTATATATTGATAAACTCATCACCTTAGATAAATATTTATTCCAATCGACATTTACATGACATTAATTAGGTTCATGACGTATAACCACTTCACATCATGAACCTGTTCACAACCTTTGTTTGGTATAAGGTACATTTTTTGTAATATATACACACACTATGTAATTGTCCAACAAAATATTTTCATCCAAGATTATTTGAAATAGACTGAAAACCTATGAATCATTAAAAACCCATAAGAAATACTAACAATCCCATTTAAAAAATTTATACCTAAGCTTAATTAATTAATAAAACATACATCCCTAAAATTTAGTTGATTTTACCTAAAAATGGATCTCTGTATCCAAATAAGAGTCTACCCACAACATTTAAAGAAAAAGAAAACCAAATGAATAACTTTTAATGAAAAAACACAATAAGTAATGTACCTTGAAAAATAATTGATCTAAAAACCTCCCCACCATATAACAGATTTTCCCTGAGATACTCCAAGCATCACTTTTTTGTCTTAGTGAATAATTTTATCCATTTGATTTAAAAAAAAAACACTCTCTCATAGGTATACTCTTGAACATTCCCATTCTTCCACTATAGTCAAGCTATAGAAATAATCTTCCCCAATGATATTTCTTACTACAGTCTACAATCCATATAGGATTCTCCACAAACGATGCATCAAATCGAATATAAACATCCTCATAGACTTCCATGTGATAAGTATAAGGATAATATCTGTGATGTTGAAACACATGAAATAGGTCTTTCATGGAACTATATAACTGTGGAAGAGAAAATTGACACTCACTTGAATGATCCTCTCCACTATTTAAAATGGCCTGAAAAACCAAAGTTATGTCTTCCCCTTTTCCCTGATATAACATTTCAAAAAACTAGTACACGCCTAAACGAAAACTAGATGACCATACTAGAACTATATATGTCATATCCTATGGTTAGCATACATTTTCTACCATATCTGTATAGTCATCAACTTCAAACTAATCAAATTAACCTAATTAGAAGTTTCTTGGATGAGACTTGACCCAACAAGCACTTAATCACTAACCTCCAACAAAGAAATAGGTAAATAAACAAAGTAAAACACATATACATGAAATTTCACATCTATATTGATTCCTAGAATCTATAATTATATCAAAACTCCATGAGTTTCATAAGATAATCCCATGAACCACCAATATCTAAAGATAATGCATGTTACATATCCTCAAAAACCATAAAACTCCACTCATATTAACTATCATTCTAAGGATGGCATGATGTACTTAAAATAACTATGGATCTTAGAGCCTTATGGAGAACCTACACATTCTATTATGTACAACAAGGATCTATTTCAAAAAAGGTACTCCACAAAACATTATGAAACCGAACAATATCATGCATGTAGAGACTACCCATATCATGTATTTTGATTATCTCCCTGAGATAAAATAACTGGGAATCCTTCTTCAGTCAATTTAAAATCACCCATAATGCATCATTCTTATGGGTTTTACTAGTTAATGCTATCAAAAAATATGGAGTGACATCATCACATTTCCACTCAAGAATCGGTATAGGCTACAACAATACAGCTGGCCTCTAATACATGAAATTCACTTATGGATTGGTGAAATATTTCTCCACAGATACTACAATAAAGTTCTTAATTCCTTTCCATAAGTAAAATATCTAGAGGTCACAATACATCTTTGTCGAACCATGATCTACCTCTCATATATAATACCGAAACTCTCTCACCATCTCCTTGTGCAACCACAAAAGAATCCATACTCAACCATTGAAAAAAGGAGAATTAATTCATCCAAGATACAATATTGATGGTGTATCCCCGCCATATTTTTCTCTCTCTTATAAGTATGCCCTTAAGATCAGACACAATATCTTTCTTGATCTAGTTATGAAACATGGGTATAATAAATGTCGATGTCATAGGTACTCAACACCGAGACTCTTGAACATGTGGATTCTTGTATGAAAAGAGTGCCATTATCCACCACTCATCTCATGAATCCCTCAATGCTTTCAAGATCAAATAATTGGAAATAATTTTTCATTTTGCCAAATTATTATCCGACTCAATGTTGAAGGAAAACAAATACTCCACCAACTACCTCTATCGAAGGATCAACTTGCATTGATAAAATATGTACCTGATTATCTTGTGGCGTGTGTATACCAAAAATATATCACCCAAAACATAGTTTCTAAAATTTATTAGGTCATGTAAGACCATGTATAACTCCATTTCATGAGTAGGATAACTCCTCCCACACACTATCTGTTGTCTAGAGCCATAACCACCACTTGATCTTCTTATATCAAAACTACTCTGTATAAATCACTGGATGTATCACTGTATATGGTATTGGGTTTTCTCGGAACTGGTAATGTGAGTATAGGTGCGGAGGTCATCCTTCTCTATAGATCCTAAAAAAGTATCTCATAATAATTTGGCCAAAACTAAGTTCACCCCTTTATTTTTTTTCCATGACATCAGTGCTTTTAGATTGGAGAATTATTGCATAAAATGTTGTTACTAACCTGATAAATCTTGATATCACCTAATATCAATGACATTATAGTGTTTTTACCAAGATAATTCTACTTCAAACTTTCTAGGTCCACTAAAACTCCTCCCTATGAGATGAAATGTCCCATGATGTTCACATTATAAATTTATAAATCCCAATTGGTTAGCAGAGAATAAATATGATGTCCCTTAATGTATATAGGATGATTTCAAGTTTTTTTTCATGAACATATGCTAACCTGGAGTATAATAATGTGTCATAAAAACCCACAATAAATTGTCCTATAAAAGGATGAAATATCCTATTCCTAAAGGCCATGAATATTGAAAATTCATTTTTCAAACCAAATAGCATTACACCAAATTCATACAAGACAAATCTTATCATAAAAGAAGTATAGTGGGTTTAAAATGGTTCCTAACTTAACTAGTGGAATCCAAATATGAAATAGATCTTGAAGATGATCTTATGACTACTCAAATAGTTCAAGAGATCATTGTTATATAGAAGTGGATTCTGGTTCTTGACCGTTATCCAGTTCAATATCTGATAATATACACAAAACTACAAATTACCATAATACATGTTGGAAAACGTAATTGGAGAACCCCATGGAGATGTAATAGGACATATAAATCCCTTACGTTATAGATCATGAAACTGAATTTTCAACTCCTAGATCTCATCTTGTGCCATTATATAAGGTGTTTAGATATAAGTTCTGGTCTTGGTACCATTTCTATCATGAACATGATCTTATATTCATGTGGTTCGACAAATAACTCATCCAGAAAGAAATCTGGAAAATATTCTACCACTGGGGGAAAAGTATCACACTGTATTCCACTATAATCTATAGAAATAACAACGATCTACTCCATGATACAATCCAAACTACCATGAATTGGTCTTACATGACCAGTATGAAAATCCCACCCAACCTAGTTAGAATAGATGCATCATTTTGAAAAAAAATATAAATCTACTCTAATAATTGTAAATATGATCCTACTATAGAAATAACCAATCAATTCTAGGAATCAAAATGAAACATTCATTTTCCAGCATAAAAAGTTCCCAAAAGAATATGTAACTACCAATTTCAAGAGAGTACACATTACATAATTTTATATTTTTTCACTGCACTCCAAATGTTGTGTCAATGGTCAATGAACCACGGAGTATTTCAACCACCAATCCCAAATAATGTTAAATAAAAGAAGATAAAATGGTATGTGATGATCCTATATCAAATAAAATAAAATGAAGGGTATATGATATAAAAATATTACTTTTGATGGTATATGGTCCTATATCTATAATATTCGGAGTAATCTATATATCATAAAACAAACTATACCCAATTCCCTAGGCTCCAATTTTAATTACTTGGACAATTATATCTGATTTAAACTAAAGCACCTTCACTGGGGAATCACATCCCCTCTCTCATGTTAAACGTCTTGTAAAACTCTGGCCACATTTCTGCTAATGAGTAGATGAGATCTTCCAAGACATTGATACTTTTCATGTTCCACTACCGATTAACAATTTTTTATTCCCCATAAAAACATATGTAAGTTTCCCATACTACCGTACGAATTAAAATCCAAAATGAGTTATATAAACTTAGGCCACTTGTGGCCCAACATTCCACATAAATAGAATTGCAATGGAACACGGTCCTCATAATATTTCCTACATCCCTGACTACTGTACCCACATTTTATGTGGAAAAAACTATCGTAACATCACTTCTTTCCACTAGAAAAAGTTCTACTAGTTTGACCTACTAAAACAACATGACTACTACTCATGGACTCTATCTGATTCACTTATGTGATGATTGGTTGATTTTTCACATCCTCAAAATTAATCAAAAAAAGATGTTCTCTTTTGGCTTGATCTCATATAAAATAACATCCTTAAAATTAATCACCATTTAGATCTCCTCAAATTTCAAATATGGTCCACAGCACTATAGGTCAGGGAAATGCTCACCATATTCCATTACTGACATGACATCCTATGTTAGGTTCTTTAAATCAGGATAGTTATCAACCCTTAACGTATCATGATTATAATGGTTCTAGAATATAACCTCAATGTCTTTCCAAGATAGCTCCTCCTGATTCCAAACATTCTCTTTGATGTCCCACGAACCCTAGGATAGTCTACAAATCATATATGTAGAAAGAGTGTCCTTCCTTTCTATAGGTGTATGATGATTCTTAATGATTATCTTGAGTCACTCAATATATAAATTGGCATCCTGGGGGCCTCCCTCCCTAGGGAACAACGATGGATATTGAATCCAGAATTCTCTCTTCATCTAATACATAGAAAATATTATACGAGTTGTCTCCCCTGCCATGGATCACAACACCCTTCAAAAGTTATCATGAATCTTAAAATCCATATAATTATTAAGCACTACAGGAAGATCTAGTTCAGATACATTATAAGAATACCAAATCCTTCTCTCATGACTCTTAACTCGATGATAATTACGGCTAAGAATTTTCTTTACATGATAAATACTCTCCTTATATCATTTTCTAAAAAAATGATTGTTCTCAAAAATTGTCTACAATAGAGAATCACTACTCTTGGTCTATCTATAAAATAATTACAAGTGTTTATTATTAATATTAGTTATCTCTTTTCATTTATCATATATAACAGGTATCTCATATATAATTTCATAGTGAATATTTTTTGAAACATGGAAAAAAAATTTCCTTATCAGGGACAATGAATTTCAATATATATCATTGTCTTCCTCTAATGGTCCTTGTATACTCATCTAGTGCCATACCGGTCCATGAGTGTAATCTCGAGAAACAATAGTGTCAACCAATATGATAATAACACAAGGCTAATTAAAAAGAACTATAACAACAAAACTTTATAAAAAACAATCCCATACCTAGGAACTCATATTTTACCTCATACTTGGGTTAGATACATCCATTCACATGCTCATTACCACGTCCAAACAAAACCTAGATTCATTTTTACATTCCAAAAATAGTTATATAATAGAAAAATAACACCCCACTCATATGATAAAAGTCTTCAACATACATTGATCCAATACTCACTCACATAGAAAAAACAAGTTGGATTTGGGACCTTAAGAGCATGTCCCTATAATCTAGATGTTTCTGAATAGTAGTTGGGGGTGTTATGAATATTTTAGAGAGAAAATACACATAGTATATAGTACAATACAGTAGAAATGACCCATGATAAATAATCCTCAGAGTAATGGAAATAATATTTCATACAACTGGGAAATAAACATGAGGAATAAAATAATCCACTAATAATAAATCATATAAGTACAAGATTAAAGTATCAAAAATCAAAACTAAAAAAATTAAAAAAAATAAAAGAATCAGAAGACACTTAATAATATTAAAATACCATGATCCCAAACCTCGTGTTAGTTCTATATCGAAACACCATCCACAACCATCAAGCAATAATCAGTAAAAAGGTCAGTTTCCCTTATCAAAAATTACATCCATGTAATCTTATTAGGTACCAAATGGCATCCCATTTATGGTGTGAGTAAAACTTAGTAGACTGACACCACATTGTCTAATCATAACCAGCTTGATAATAAGTGTATATAATAATGTGAAAAACATGTGTATTAATTAATCAATTTATACAATATAATAATAAACCTACTTTGGAACCATGCCAGAATATCACTGATATTTCTACATAACTATACCGAAAATAACTATATATCCATGGATGAATCATAGAAATCTGGACTAAGTTTGATATATAAGAATTTTTTCATGGGACTAGGTGGATCTCACTCAATATAAGCATTACAACATGGGACTGGGCATAGACTGATCAATATAAGCATCATGAAATTATACTGGGTAGATCCTACTTGATATAATCATTATTTCATGTGACTAAGAAGATCCTACTCAATATAAGCAATATATCATGGGGCTAGGCAGTTCTTACTCAATATAATCATTCAGTATGAGATTAATAAGAGAAAACTCAATATAAGTACTACATTATAGGACATGGTAGAAACTCCACAATATAATCTTCACATCATGGGACTATCTAGATCTTGATCAATATAAGAATTACAACATGAATCACAACTCATTTCATATAAAATATTTTATAACAATATCACATCATATAGATCAATGGTTAATTCTTAAAATTACCATTTATCATCAAATTTAACACTTCATTTATCAATTCTGTCTTAACCCATTAACAAGTTAACCATTTAAATTAAAAAATTACTAGCAGAATATATATAATTCAATGACTTAACCTCATTTCATGATAAAAAACTATAATCCATTATCCAATTCATATATATATATATATGTGGGGGGGGGGGTTCTCACCAAAGGGTAGCCTTAATCCATGTTTCTATCAATTGGATCCAAATGGATCCAAGTAATTATCCAATTCATCCTTTAATTAACTAATTCAAACATTATATTGGAGAAATCCCAATATTACAAAAACATGAAAATTCATTAGACCATAAGGTTTGGTTTTAGACCCCCTACCTTTATATTGTTATTTATAAAAACAAATCCAATAGAAATCACCAACAATAAAGGAGATGAAAATATTGAAAATAATGAACCTAGGTCAAATAAAAACAATATCAACATGATTAAAAAGTGAATATCAAATGAAAACACAACTCTGTTGGAAGAAAAAGGAACAGTGAGGAGGACTATAGATAATATACCAACCACGGATACAACCAAAACCACAAAATATATCAGTGATAAAATAACCTCATAATCATTGAGAGTCTCCTAAGGATTTAGAGGAGGGTTGAAAAAATGGTAGAATAATAAATATGTGTATGAAACACCTTAAAAATTCTTCTCATGATAATTACATGGAATGTAATCAATTTAAACATTGTGTATCTCTTCATAAAGGGAAACTCTGAAAAACTCATCACCTATATTTATTAATTATCCTAATCAATATTTACCCAAGGTGAATTAGGTTCTTGACATGTACCCACGTCACATAAAGAAAGAGTTCTCAAATTGTGTCTGGAAGAAGTTACATGTTGTTTCTGAGATACACAACATTTAAGTATACAATGAATAGTTTTCATCTTAGGTTCTATGAATGAATCTGAACCACCTACAAAGCATTAAAAACCGATGGGATACCCTCCGAATACCACATTATCCATTTATACATTTAATATATTAATTCAAAAAAGAAAAATTCTTGAACAATAAGAAATTCTCCCTAATAAATTTTCTTCATCTCTAAACCAGTCTCATCGTCCAAGGTTAAAATAAAATGAAAACCCAACGAAACATGATTAAAAGAAAACTCAAAGAGGGAAATACCTAAATAAATGTGGTATCTTACATAGATATTATATTGTAATGGGGAAAGCATAATTATATAATAAATATATTATATAAACATTAAATCCAAAATAATTACCATCCATGGTAACAGGTGATGGAAAATTGAATGTATCATTATATAGAGTGGTAGTCCACTGGTGCGTATGGGCGGTACTTTCATTTCAATTTTTATTCAATAGATGATGGAAACTAGTGGTTATATAATAATAACAATATTTTAGTATATTTAGGATAATTGGGATATTATTTTATAAATGATATTAAATATTTATTTTTTGTATAATAATAAATAATTTCAATGATTTCATGTTATATGAATAAATATTACCTAGTAGGATTTATTTTAGATCTCTTATTAATGACACTTGGAAGGATCATTTAATAGTAACAACAATTCTACATCATTGATAGGGGAGTTTAGAGGAGAAATGGGCAGGGTTTGGCTGAGATATTTGGCTCATTGAGGTGTAAAAAAGAGAGAAGGGATGTCATTATATAAGGGAGTGAAAGGATACTACTAGAATTACCTAAAATATTTAAATATAATTACTATATTTATCAAATATAAATACTGAAAATCGAAATAAATATTAAGAAAAATATATATTATGTTTGAAATACTTTCATCTAATTAAATTTATATGGGTTTTTGTGTCATTTTATTCCCTATCCTTTCTTATAATCCCTTCATTAGAGAATATTTACCATAACTATGACAAAAAATCTATTAATCATTGACTATTATAATATTGAATATATGGTAAAACTATTGTTAAAAATTTTCCTGGAATTTAATGTTTGAAAATTTCTCATAATAATTTTAATATTTCAGGATTTTTATGTTTTTATATAATTAAATTATATGTTATCTTTTTATAAAATGTCATTAATTTCATTTTTACACGATTCATTTAGATTTACTATACTATCCTTATGAGGGTTAGGGAATTATAATATAAACATTTGACATATCCCAATTATTTTAATTTTTTCATAAATAATTAATGGAAAATAATAATTAAAAAATATATATTATGTTAAATATTTTTAAAATCATCAATATTATATTTATATTAATATAAAAAAATCTATCTTTTTATTATATATGAAATCAAGGTAATTATTTCATCAATAATATTTAAACATAAATTTCCATGTGAAAAAACTTTCATCTTTTAAATAAATTTTTTGAATCATATCAAACATATTTATATCCTTATGAAAATATTTCAGGGACATTAAATCATGACCATGATATTTTTTATTTATTCCCTTCATCAAATAATATAAGTTTTATAATAAAATAAAAATTTCACCAAGATGTGATATTTTATAAATGTTTATGGACATGGTAGAACTACACTCACCCAATAGATTGAATGTAGTTTTATATAGTATTAATTCCTAATAAAAGGTTTTAAAAGTTTTTTTTAGGTTTTTCTCATTATTGAGTTGATGAATATTTACCAAGGTTATTTTTACATTGATAAAAAATAAAAGGGATTTATTTATCTAAATTTACCTCCCTATTTACAAATATGGTATCAATTTCTAATGACTATATTTCTATTATTGGGAAAAAATAAATTTAAAATAAGTATTTATAGAATGAAAACCATTTATTATAAAAAAAAAATTATTAATAGAACATTATTTATTCTTAATCCATGTATAATAAAAATATTAAATGGATTTTAAATCATTTGATTCAAAATATATTCTATAATTTCATTAAAATTACTCATCAATAGGGGTTAATATGATTATTTGAAATGAAAACATATTTCTTGTGAAGAATTTGTTTTTTTTATAAAATTATGTATTTTTTCTTTGAAATGATTTTATTTTATTTCTAATAAATTGATAGTAAATGAATTTATTTTATTGAAGTGAAAACCATACATTTTTTGTAATGTTTTCCCTAATTATGCACTCTAATGAATCTAATAGATAGTGACTATAAAATTAAATAGTGATATATTATTAGTATAAATTTTTTAATTTAAAATCATATTTTAAATTAAAAAATATATTATAGATATAAAAAATATTTATAAAGAAAAATGTCATAAAATTTCTGAATGTTTTAACTTTAGCATGTATCACTATACCCATGGCATCATGTGTTGATATAATAACCCATCTAATTTATATAACTAATCAATTTAATTACATATAAATATTAATGAATTATATTTTATAGATTTATTTCTAATATAGTAATATTAAGTAAAATTTCAATCAAAAAATTTATACATTCTATTTAAATTTTTATAAATTTATTCAATGGATTCACTAAATAAAATAATTTAAAATTTTAGTTTTTTTATTTGAAAAAGAGTATATTTTTTATATTAAAAAATAAAAATTAATATACAATGAATATTTTTGAATTTTCTGAAATAGATGATTTTTCAGTGATCATTATAAAAAACAATCTGTTTTTAAGAAAACTGTATTTTTTCATTTACTTATATAATATAATTTTTTAAATTGAAATTTATATGTCATTAGTTACTTTTAATTAAAAATATTTATTTTGTTCCATTGAAATTACCATTAATCATTATTTTGGTATGAAAACATTTTTATACTAAAATTTGTTTTTTTAGAAATTAATTTTATGTCACCTTGTGTGTTATAATTTTAAATGTAATTTATAGAACATATATAAATTAACTAACATAAAATATAATCCATATTTGGAATTATTATTTTCAAATTTGGTAATGAGTTTAATTTAATTTCTTTCTTTATAAATAGTAATTGTTTTAAAGAAGATGGTTGCAATGGTGAGAGTTAACACATGTTAAAAAGGTTATAATAATAAATAAATTAGTTATATTGATCCATAAACTTTTGTAAATACTATTTGATGGCCATATTTCAAACCTATATTTTCTCATCTCAAAATATGGCATATTTTGGAGAAATTTGGCCTCTGTAAAACATTGATATATTTTAATCTTTTTTAAAATTACAAGTGTGTCATCCACCTCACTTGTTATAGGAAATCCTCTATGTTATCTTCAATGTATGATAATATACTATTATATTTTACAATCCTTTTCATAATACCTTCACTGATTCCCTCTTTGCATCATAAATGACCTATTTATATTATAATAACATCCTAGGAAGGATTTTGTTATAAACCTAATGTGGTTGTTAGAAAAAGTGGTATAGTTCATAACCTAGTGTTTAAATACTATTTCATATTTTACTTCTTTTTACAGTTCTTAAAATATGGTAATATTTCAAATTGACATAGTGCTATTTTTAACTTAGGTATAGTGGGAATGAAGAGTTGGTGAAAATCAACCACATCTGAAGGTTGATGTTATATCGATAAGTTTATAATGAGGATGAACAGTTTCTACTATAAATGCTTCCAAAATTAAAATCATATAGTACCTTATCTCCAATTTATAATATAATCCTAAACTGTCATTTGATTGAGTCAGATATGGGGTTTCACACCTATTCCACGTGAACACAACAAACAACGAGACCTATAAAAGTGGGTTTCTTTCCAACAATATGCATGTGTGTGAGCACACACACTCCATGAGACTTACACATGGGACCACCTGCACATAATGGGATCTATCTCCTCGTGTATTATACATGTCTCTGGAAACCCTGATTCATGTTTGAGTAGGCTCTTCTATGGGGTTTAACCCCTTGTCCCCCCTTTGAGTGGTTGTGGACTATCCCATTGGGGGTTGAGTGGTTGCACAAATATTTTTATTAAAAACCATTCAATTATATTCTAAGTGTCGAATACTCAAGAAAAAAATTTCAACCCATCTCCCAACCACTACCTTATTCATCCTCAAGAATTAATAATTTCATTTTACATTTCTATATAAACACATCTTCATGTAAATCAATATTTTCAATGGTCGACAAATATTATATATTTTTTAATGTATTTTAAAACCCTTAAAATAAAACTATGAGATTTAACACTAGTAAAAACATGTATCACATTTCCAAGGAGAATATTCCAAGAGTGACATCTAATTCCCTTAGATTAATTAATAACAGTTCTATAAGCATCATCCATAATAATAAAGAATTTTCTTATCAAATAACATCCAATTATTTTATAAAATTTTTTTCCAGGAACCATCACCATTATCCTCCTTTAATATATCTCAAACTATTTCCATGACTACAGTCTAATCATAGATGACTGCAACCTAAAATTAATTTTAATTCCTTTTATATTTTGAAAATATACACAACAATACTCATCACCCATCCACATGGGATTTTCAATATCCATATTTGTATTTTTTTCAATACAAATTATATAGAGGAAATGTCCATTCTACACCATATTTAAATTCAATGCAAAGGATTAATTATGGGGTTTTATTATTCATTTCAAGGAATTTTGAAATAACTTCTCCATTTATTATTGAATGATGGTACCACATGTTTCACTTGGAAAAGAGCCTTTATTTGGTCTACTATGAGCCTATATAGTCTAACCTAGTGTTGAAATAAATAAAGATATAACAATGGTTATATATGGTGTGTATTAACAACCATACATGTGATATCATTCTTATAACTTATTTATTTCTCAAAGTGGGGGGATGGAAAAAACAAATTTATAATGTAATATATTGTCCTAGACACTTGAGTAACAAAATAAGAAATTTCATGTGCACACATATTTTACTCATTATTTCTAGGAATTTACTCATAAACCAACAGTCCCCCCTTGATGAAAATATTTTTTATAACAAAAAAAATGGAAATAATAGTTTTTAGATTACTTTTGTCTTCATTAATCTATAGAGATGATATGAATTTATCGACATTCATTAAATAAACATTCATATCATAACCTTTATGTTTTCTCCTCCTCATAGGGTGTAGTCCCTTCCATTTCATCTTGTGAAAAATTTCATCAGATAGTCTTAAAAATATATATATTGATGATCCAACATTGTGAAACAAATAAATATTTTATCAGAACTTGAATAATCGTCCCAACTTGTTTTATTCCACTTTTTTCATTAATTTCATAAACGTAAATTTAACAACATGTTCAATTACCTAGAATTTTATCAAATAAATACAACACAATAATTAATAGAATAAGGTGGAAAACATATGATATTAATAATAATAGTAACATGGATGATAATTTTATCACAACCTGGAGACTCTTTTCCTTGTAGTAATAAAGTTTTTGGAAATATTTATGCTTATATATTCTCAATGTCAGAAATTTTAAGATTTATTTGATATCGTGGAACTTAAAACAATATTCAACTTTAACATGTATGAATTTTGTATCCTCTATTCTTCTAATAATTAAATAACTTCCCATGGTTCTTTTTTTTCTATCTTAAACATCTACTTTTTAGCTAGTAAAACATTTATACAATTGTTTTCATTACTTTTGTCCTTATTACACATTATAAATAGTTTTTGTGAGACACTTGATTTTTCATGTGTTGATAACCTTTCAGTATATTGATTATATTCACATGGAATAACATATTTTACTCTTTCATTTTATCTATCGTCAGCTTTATGTTTATCTTTTTTAATTACTATTAAATCTTGTAACTGATAAGGAAAAATAATTTGGCATTATTTCATAAAATATTCATATTTTCATATTCTACATGGATTCATCAATGATTTTGATTTACCTTTATTTGGTAGTTTAACAAAATTATCTCCAAGAATTCAATCAATCAATTCTATCTTCTCTTTACTCTCATTTCTTAACAGTCATCTAAATTTCATATTTCTTTCATTTATTTGCATGGACTATTTTAGAAGGTCCATGGTATAACCTATATTTCCATTATAAAACCATATTTTATTGGTTTCAATGACATTATTGGAATCTGACATATCATTCTGATTGGTTTTCTCTTCGCTTCACATATTTCTCAACTACTCTCTATAGCATATTCCCTAAGTAAGACTTCAGAACTTTTTTTTCATCTTCATTTTTGTGGTATTTTATTAAAATAAACATATATATAGATAATGGTTTGTATATACAAGGACCAATAATAAATATTTCCACATATATTAAAATAATAACATAATTCATCAAGACAACCAAATCTATTTTTGAAAGGTATATCATTCTTCATATCTGTATTATGCTTAAGTTTTTCTGGTTTCTTAAATTATTTACATATACACTATGTGAATCGAGTACTTATTTAATTTTAATATAAATCAAAATTATGTAAAAAATTAGTATTCAAATTCCCAAATTTCTATCAACACTAACGATATCCAACAAATCTATTTCTTTTTCTCAGAGTGTCAATATGAGATTTAGTTCCATCCTTTTTTTGGATTTTCCTTTCTTTATTTGGAAAATTACTTTGGGATTTATTTTTCTTGATCATAATAATATCCACCCTTAATTTTTTTGGTTGATTTATTAGAATTTATATCAACCCACATTTTCCCAGATTTTTAATGAACATACAATATCATATGAGACTGCATTAGCAAAAACATAATTAACTTATTTATGGGATACCTTATTCTATGAGTTTATAGAAGGTTTATCATTAGATGCTTTTGATTCATAATTTCCACATATATGAGTCTCTTCAAGGAAATTATTCCCATAAATAGTATGTACAGTTACATACTTACTCGAAGTTTGACTCTTTTCATATGTTTGGGTGTCAGGGTTATTCCTCTCACCAACTTTGTAAGTTTGAACTTGTATCTCCTTCAAATTTCTCATTTCAATTTCTATTTTTAGTCATTTTATGATTAGGTAAAGCTTCTAATTTTAAATTATTGTATGTTTTCTTCCTTATTTAATTTTCCGATTAATAATATGATCTTTAAAATATTTACTACCATCAATCACAGTGTTATTGAGGTCATTGATTCTTGTAGATTTAACTTCCAACCAGGATTCATTATCTCTAAGATTATCATTATAGTATTATTCTAGAGCATGGATGCTCTACATTTACTCTTCATGAAACATGGTCATTTATTCCACTACATTTTCAATCTCTTTGAATATACATGTTTTTTATTCAAGTTGGGAATATATGACTTTCATAGAAATATTTAACACTTTTTCTATTAAATATATTACTTCCCCAAAACCACATTAACTAATAGTTATATAAATATTATTCCATTTTAATTTTTCTTTATTTATTGAAATATTTTTATTGAAAAGTGTTGTAGATTATTATGATTCTTAAATTAGGTCTATGAGAACATAGCACCTTTTGAATTTCATTGTAAGTGAAACCTCTGGTTTATTGATTTAATATTTATGCTATGAGCTTTCAACAAAAATATACTTGAATGAAAAAATACTATGTTAAATCACTTATTTAGGAATATTATTAATATATATTTTAATTATAGAGTTTAAGTATTTAATAATTTTGGTATATTCAACATCCTCATACTCTCTACATCTTGAACTATTATCTTTTTAAGAATAATTATCACTTCATTTGAAATTATATAATTGAACCTTATATTTTTTATTTGAGATTTTTTAAAATCTCTTGTATTCCCTCTTCCCCATTTTTTCAATGTATTGGAAGATACTATCATATTTTCTTCAAAAAGGGTAGAGATTAAATTTAACAACTGATTTACTTTAGAATCAGCTTTTATTATTCACATCATATAAACCATATGAAAAAAACATAGAAAAAAACATTGATCTAATCAGAGCCATTACTACACTCTTATACAACTAGTAGATCCCTAATGGATCATTCAGCAATAATGAGAGGGGGTACATTAGTGTACCCAAATTGTGACTAAATTTACATTCACCACAATTATCCCCTTTGACTATCTAACCTCTCCCTTGGTTAATACGATTGAATATTTTGTATTATATAAACAATTATAAACACATGAAATGCAGATAATAAAATAAATAGTAGCATACAATTTTGTTTACAAGGTTTGGTATAAAGACTAACTCCTTTCCATGTTCAACCGATTGTGGATTCACACATTATCTTATTGGTATTTATATTCAATGATTATAAATATCTACAATTTCCTTGAAATGTTTATATAGGAAATAAAGAATATTTCTTAGTTATTTGATCATTTTAATACAATTTCAACTAGTATTCAATAGTGTTATTTATACTAGTATAGGAAGATCCTTAAATATATTCAGTAAACACTTTGAACAAGATCCTTCCATCTAAAGTGGATATCATTATGTCAATTTAATAATATTTTCTGTTTTTTTAGTTCTTTGATTTCTAATAAACTATATTATTATTTCAACATCATAATAGTACTATTAAACATGTGTAAGATACCACATCTTATCTAACTCCCTCCCTCTCAGAACAAATTTTTAAGGAATCATTTATAAAAACAACAAGTTCTTATATTCCGTAATATATCAATTTCTAGGGTAGATACTCTTTCTTTCAATGAAGATCATGACCTCAATAAATATGTTTAAGGAGTGCACAAATATTATTCATTATTATTTTTTCCAAGATAAAACTTTCACAATATATATTAATTTATCTTATTGAATGATTAACTAGATTTAATAATAATATCTTCCGGCATGATTTAGGTCATGTAAAACCCTAGAACATTAATTTTATTCATTTCTATTTTATGGTCTATCATAAATTCTCTCAGGTATCTAAATTTTCTCCATCACATATGCATGAAAGCGTGAATAAACTATTGAACTTCTACTTTGTTGCATCACACACACATGTAAATTCACATACACACTACTTGTCTCTTTAAATTACACTTCATAGATTCATGTGAAGAACACGAATTATAAAAGGTTATGTGAGGCACATGACCATTTCATTTCCTTCCCGTTATTCAACTGTTTCTCAGACTCCTTGTTCTAGAAAATTGTTCTTTTTAATGCCTAAATTAACTTCCAGGTGCAACTCCTCCTTTTCCTAAAATTATCGCATGATGTCATTTTCTATTTCACATGAAAAAAGGGTTCACAAGATATGTTCTTCTTAAATCACACTACCTTCACAGAAGGAATTTGCATGACCATTTATTTCTCTAAAGGCCTTCTCATATGTAAGAGCACTCCGTGAGTTACATTTGTTTGACACAAGTTGTTTATGTGACATTATCTCAAACTTCATTCAAGACCTATATGTCTCATGGGTTTCTCCTTCATGACAATATTTTTTCCACATATCTATCCCAAAATACTTACAATATGTAGATTTCTTACATGTTTCTTCTTCTAGAGACAATAGATATGTCTACAATATCACCTTCACAAGGAAGTGTTTTTCACACGTTCTACCTTCTAGTATTTTAATGACTTATATGGTTTCACGAGATCTTCATCGTATGATAAAATCACTTGGAATCACCTTACATCACGTTAATAGATCATGTGGATTCTCACTATCACCCACATGTTTTTTGTTACATGATGGATTTATTTTCATGAGAATGTTTTCAATATAACAATGGGTAAAACCTATTTACCTTTCCAAGCCTCATATTTTATAAAGTTGGATACAATTCCTCTCTTTTGAAAAAAGTATGATGCATAGGACTCCTTTAAACACCCAAATATCACAGTTTCTCTTTAGTGCTGAAACTCTTTTCTTATTGAACAACCATCAAGGTGATCATAAAACTACTTGATCTATTCACGTGATTATATGAAACATTGATGATTCACGTGATATACATGATAATACAAAAATATTCAAATAATAGTACATTCATGAGACAAAATCATCACGCTTTCGATGATATTTCCCTCATCTTGCCTTAACTTTGATGATTGTATACATGCCGTATTGTTTGTATTTCTTCTATCATCGATTCTCATGATAGATTATTTAAATGATGTGTGTTCTTGAAATAGAATCATCCATTATCTTATATATATGGCCCTATATCTCTTTATAGACATCATGTGATGTCTTTATGTGAATTTCATGAATGTAAGAAATAAATTGCCTAAATGTGCTTGGTGTAATAGAGTTTTTCTTGATCTCTTCAGTGGCTGGTTGAATCTGTATTTCCAAAATAGTGTTTCATCAAAAGGTATAATATGATATGTGATATTGGAAATATTTACAACATTGGAGATCAACATATTTCCTTTTTCAAATTCAAACTGTGGGGGATTGAAAAGATTGCGTAGATCAATCACATATAATGGATGATGTTATACATATATATAGGATTTTAAAGAATATGAACAGTTCCCATCATAAATACAACCCGAAATAGAATTCACAAATAGAATTTCATCCGATTTATAAATAAATTCGTAAACATCATTTGGTGGATCCAACTATGGGGTTCAAAAGCCATTACACCTGAACACACCCACCACCATGCCTATGCCCAGTGGGATTATTTCCCAAACTATGCGGGCCTGTGGGCATGTGCACTTCATGATCATTACACAAGTACATGCTTTCACACATTGGGAATTATGATCCTTATGGATTATACATGGACATGGCCTCCATACTTCATCCTTGGGATGGATCTCCCACATGGTTTGAAAACTTGGACCCCATATTATTGGTTGAGGGATAACCCTTTGGATCTTGTGTAGTTTCCCCTATATTTCTATTAAACACCCAACAAAATTATATTCTATGTGTAGAATACTCAAGTAAAAAGTGACAAACCAAATCTCAACCATCTATTTCTTCATCTTCAAGAATTAATTTCCCTTTCAAGGAAATATAAACACATCTTCATGAAATAAAATATATTCATGGTATTAAAATATTTTACACTTGTTTGATCAATGTTATAAATTCATAGCACATGACTATGACAATTAAGATAAAGTCAAAATATCAACACATTTCCATATAAAATTGTACAAGTGTGAAATCAAATTCTCTTATATGAATCTATAAAATTTCACCCGGAATCAGCAAAAATCATAGAGAGTTGTCTTAAAAAATGAAAAATATGAGTCCATAATAATTCTCCAAACATCATTACAATTATCCTTCTTGAATATACAAAAACTCTTTACCTGACTAATCACTAATCAAATATACCTGCATAATAAAGTTAAATTTTAATTAATTATTATATATTGAAACAAATACAACCATAATCATCACCCATTCACATATGATTTTCAAAAATATTACTTAGCATCTATCTATAATGATAGGTGAAAAAGAGAAATGTTACTCCTGCATACATACAACCTATTGTCTCTATGATAATAACATACTTTATTTTTCATAACCATCATTATTAATTGGTTTTAAAAGTTCAAATGATGTAAAAATATGATATTTGTTTCATTTTTACTATTTCAGATATGATATAACTATATAATGTTAATTAGAATCGGATATTTCAAGAAGAAATATTCAAGAGAAAATAATGCATTTAACACGTGAAACAATGAATATAATGAATTATTATTAACAAAAAGGTGTTAAGATATAATAAAAGGATATTTTATGATTTTATAATAATCAATAAATTTATGTTCTAAATTAAATAAATGTATAAAACCACTAAAAAAGAGGTTAAAGCATGTTCAACTAAAGGAAATCCCAAGGTAAGGGATTTTATCTTAATTCACATTCTATTGAGACTTATTTGTAAACATGCATCGATTCACATTTATATAATTTATATACTACCACTTTTACTTTTAATGTCACAAAAAATCACTCTTCATGATATTTTAATTTTCAATTTGAATTATTTCATCCAATGGGATTTGACTTGAAAATTAAAAAATGTTAAAATTTATTGTGTAATCTCACTTTCCTTTGATGTTGTTAACATTATCTTGAAACAATCACTTTTGTGTAATAGTTTTTCTTTATAAATTACATTTATATTTAATATATAAATTATTGTGAAATGTATATTATTATTTCCAATACCATATACCATTTATACATATGGTGATTACATGATTTTTATTTTATTAAATGGGGACATATTGATTAATTTATATCTCTTACTCAATTTAGACATTTGATAAGGAAACTTCAATAGGAATTCAATCTAATTTTTGATATATAAAGAATTATTTTGATAGATATGAAATCAGTTTGGAGCTTGTTAATGTAGGACCCTCGATAAAACATTCTTCTTATGAGTTAAAATCAGTTAGACAAATGGTATATGTTTGTAACAATTATGTTCTAAACTGTATTGTGAAAGACATTTACAGTAGTATATTCTAAAACATCTAGTGACTGGTCTTGGAGGTAAATGAATCATGTGAATAGGAAACCTAATATGAAATAATTAATCATTAAAAATATTTTGATTTTAGTTGTTAATATATAGGATAATTTCGTAATGATATTATCTTTGGATGCATTAGTTTTTTTGTTATTCGATTAAATGAAATGTTTTTTTCTGTTATTAACTTTTCCATTTTGATTTTCCTTATATATATATTTTAATGGCATTGGTTTTCAGATATTTACCTTTCCATTTTTATTATATTTACTGATTCATGATAACAACAAATGTACATGACCATTACTAAGAATTTGATTTATCCCTGATTTTGTTCCATTCCCTAGAATCTATGAATTGTACTCTTCTTGATATATAAGAATAATCTAGGGGGAATAATGATATCCTCTAAAAAATTATGTTATAATATGGGTGTTCAACATAACACAAGACTCAATTATATATCTAGTTTACTAATACTGCTAAACTATTTTCCCCTTTTGGATGTGATTCTTTTCATTTTAGGCCAATGTAATAAAGTATGAAACTAGATCTAGGTTAATGTATTTGGGGTCATTATATTTGGTATCAAATATAGTTTAGTAGAATCCTTGTGAACTATATTTTGGTTATCATAGATTAGAGATCATAACTCTTATATAATTTAAGGATATGTATATAAGAAAATCCTAATGTTTTTTCATGGTAGATATTATGTGGTTTTACTTGTAATTCATCTCTATTTGGATTCTATAAGTTGACAAGGTTATTTCATAGATGTACATAGGGGTAACAACCCCAAAAAGTGAATTTCATGATTGACTAAAGTATTACCTGGTACACAACAATGGGCATTACGATGTACCTAGTTGGACACTCACTAGGGATATTATTAAGACATTTAACATTTTCATTACAAACCATTATAAAGTAATTGATGTAAAACCCATAAATTCTAAAGTAAAACATTGTATTCAATAGAGTGTATGAAATGAAATAGAAATTATGTGATGGAATATAATATCCCAGGACACTACAATATTTTGACTATTTTAAATAAATCCAACACATGATATTTCCTATAATGCACGCAACACCGAGTTAGCTTGAGTTGCACAAAAGACAGAGCTTCCGATATGGATGGTGTTACATGCAAGAGTAACCTTACTAATTATCTTTTTTACATGCAATAGAAACCATCCTTTTTATTTTCTGTTACACGTATGATTGAGTTTCACCAAATAAAAATGTATTATTAAAATATTATTATTTAATATAATATGATATAAACAAGATTTTATGTTATTTGTTATGAATAGTAACAAATAAATTCTAAAAAATATTATTTTCACAAATATAAAAATAATTAATTTGTTAAAAATTAATTAGGAAAAAAAATAATAACCAATATGATATAAAAAGAAATATTAATTTTTTTGTGCTTATAAAGGATTTTTACATCAGTAAACAGAAATAATAACAATTAGTGAATGATTTTAATAAAACATATATGTTATATATTCAATCAAGTATATTTTATATTTATCCATTAGGTTTGATATGCATAATATAAGAATAAATCCTATTTCATATATAAAAACATTTTTTTTATAAAGGAAAATTTAACACCTTTTAAATGAGAACATATTTTAAATATTAATTGTTACTCTATTATTAATTTAATTTTATAAAATACAATTCATTAATTAATTAGAAATGTGAAAATTATATTATGTTGAATTTTGGGTATTTTTCTAAGAAACATAATTTTTTGATGAATAGTGAAAAATACTGCATTTTAGTTAAAAACTACCTTTTTGTTTAAATAATTATTAATGTAAAATTATATTTCAAATTTTTTATAAAGTCACCTTAGAAAAATGATAAATATATTAATTAAAATTTATTTAATTTAATGAATATCACATTGAAAACGAATATAAAAACTCAACAATCTTTTGAACATTTTTCTACTAAAACTTGTTAGACCGTGTGTCTGCAAGATTAGCATTAATCCCAATTATGACACTTTTGTGATTTTAAATTATAAAAATGGAAATAAATTTTTTTAATAAGGATTATATTTTTTATTCTAATACGATAAAATTAGTATTTCACCAAATTATTATTGAAAGTGATTTAAATTTATTACAGTGATTAATGTGTACTTAGGTTTTAAAAATGGACTAAACCTTTTATTTAAGCTCCCAAATTACCTATAAGACTGTCCAAAACCCATTTTATCTCCATAATTCAGACATTAACATGCCATTATTGAGTTTATTTGGTCTTTAATGACTTTTCATATAATAACATGTGCACGCCTAACTTATTTACAAAAATTACATGTGTGTCTCTTTTCTTCTCTATAAATGGACACCACCTATCCCCCAACCTCACACATATCAAAACCCATTGAATCTTCCAAAGTATTCCTAAGTTGCCTTAAATAATATCTTCATTAATCCTAGAATCCTCTCCTTTAGAATAAGTAAATCTAATTAATATTTTGGTTCAAACCGAAATTTGTGACACGATTAAGAGGTAATGTGTTCTCTGAATACTTTTAGTTCCATTTCTATTATTCAATCCATATAATATTATTATTGTATGATTATATAAAAAATAATATTATAAATATACTAGGATATTTTAATGTTAATATTTATACCTAAAAATACACACCCCTATATCTAATGGGTAACAAACAAATTGCTTCTCTATATAGTGAACTATAACCTCGTGAATTAATAATGGTTCAGTTTTTCATTTCCAACTTTCACGGTTGGCCATTATGATGAAAAAATAGTTATATATATATTATATATATTATATATTATGTATTTAATATTCTTTAATTATTTTACAACACATACCCTTATACATTCCATTTTACGTTAATATGATAACATCATTTGAGGAAGTGTGGACTACTGCACCCTTAAAGCATTGTGAATCGTTCACACTTTACATGGAATGTATAAAGGATGGTTTAAATTATTCTCATGTGACATAAAAAACCTATATATTATATTCATGAGATAATTAAATTTATGTAAGTAATATATATATATATATATATATATATATATATATATTTCTTTATTATATTTGTAGAGACTAAAAAGTGATAATGTCGGTCGTGGACATGTGAACTACCGCCTCCTCGACATGATTCGAATCCTTTTTTCCATTGAAATAATTATATATAAGTATAAATTATTAAATAATGTGGTATTTATGATATAATTATCATTCTAGAATTATATGGTGCTACTTACATTCTTTCAATAGTGATCATTGAAAAATTAGAACGTTACACATGTGTACGTACGACCTACTGTCTACATGATCATAATGGTGATTCATTTTTCATAACCATATTTATTAATGGATTATAAAAGTATAATTAATGTATAAATATTCTAATTATTTCATTGTTATTATTTTCTAGATGTTATATAATAAACCTTTGACTATAGTTTACCAACACAAGTTATTTTTGACACATAAATTGGATTTTGTCAAATCACCCAATGTAAATAAAATTGTTTAAGTAGTTGTATACAACATAGTAAAAAATCAAATAAAATTTATGATAAAAATGAAAATGGTTATCAATAAAGTATAAAATTAACATTATTTTATTATATAATAAGTTAAAGGATGTTTACACAAAAGGAAAAACAAGGTAAGGGATTCTTATCTTACTTTTAGTTTCCTATGGAAAACAATATATACACCACCCACTTATTTTGTATAGTTTATCTTGTACACATTATATAAATTATATCATGAATCCTATTTATTCATAGTATGAAAAACATTATTTCATGTTTATTATTAATAAAACGTTTCAGGTGTTATAGGACACATTGGGATGTTTAATTTTTAATTTCCAAAAATAAATTATCAATGATTATCTTTTAAATATGACTTTCTTTTGTGATTGTTAACTTTGTCTAGAAAAAAACCACTTTATTGTAATAATTTTTTATTGTAAATTAACTTCAATATCCATATTCTAAAACAATGGATATTATTATTTCCTAATCTATATATCAGTTTACATATGGTGTTCACTTTGATGGTTATTTCATAAACTCAAGAAATATTGAACAATATGTATCATCTATTCAATGTGGATACATTTTGATAAGCCGCATTTTTTCATTACCATGAGAAATGATTTGGAATATTATGAAATGGGTGGGGCCTGATTATAGACAACCCCCTTATGCACCGGTAGTCTCATGGGATGAGTTATTTGGATAGCCTCCATAGATGGGGTTTTACCTAGAATTTTGTAAACTGTCTTGTGAAAAGTATTAATGGTAAAGGTATTATGTACTTGGAAAATATGGTTTCCATTAATAAAGCATTTAACTCATTTATATTTAATTATTTTTCACCCATGAAATTATGTGTTGGCATTTCTAGGTATATATTTCATGTTCAGGAATTAGTTATTATTCGTCCATGAGATTTCTCATCGACATATCTAGGGATACATTTCATTTTTAGTTATTTGAATGGAATTTGTTTCCAATTGTTACCTTTACATATTTTTTATGCACTTCTATCAGTTTTATTGATTATATGACATGTGTGTTGGATTACATAACTTTTCATATTGACTATTATAATTTATTCATTATTATTTCTTCTTTACATACCCTTACTGAGCATTTAAGATCACCATTATTATATTTCATTCCTTTGGTTTCCAAGAAGTGTACAATGAAATGTATCCCTGGATTTACTAAATGGATTAGAGTTACTCTGATGATATTTATTAAGATTTTATAAAGGAAAAAAATTGTATTTTAATTAGTATATTAATTTTTAATACGAGATTCATTTATGTTTCTGGTTTACGAAGACTACTAAACTAATTGGTCCATTAGGTCTTCATACCTTATAATCCTTCCAATATAAATGATAGAAGACAATGAATATAGGATTCTAGGGCTAGGTTGATATATTTGGTATTAAGGGAATATTACTAAGAACCTTGGGATCTAGATTTAGGAAAACATAGTTTTGAAAACATAACCCTAAGGTTGAATTCAAGTATAAGTATAGAAGAACACAATATAAATTTGTTAAAATATAGATTATGTGGGTCGTTCTAGAAATACAACCCTATATGGATACTACAAGTGGGAGTGGTTATAGCACAAATGTACCTAGGAGTAACTACTCAAACAAGGTTTTTCACGCCTGACTCAGTGTAACTTGGTACAAAACAATAGGCCTTATTGCACACATGGTTTGAAAATCCCATATGATTTTCAAAGGAAAATTTACTTTTTCATTATAAACCATTATAAAAATTTTGAATAGATAATGGAATTGAATATTCTAGGTTAAAGATATGTTTTTTTATTTAAAATATGGTTTAATTATTTAGATATCATAATGATAAAGATATGATTTTATCACTATGACTATTGTTTATCACACTATTCATTCTAGTTTTAGTCAATGGTTGGACCACGATGGATTTATGTTTACAATTAACATGAAGGAAATGGTATTGAAAATGAGAAACCAAATGATGTGTTGATAGTAGTGAAGAATATCTGGTTTATTATGGACCAATTTTATCAAAATATTATTAACATTATATTCTTTTTAGAAATCCTAAACAAACCAATGAAATGAAGCATGTGGGTTTCTAAGAGATTGAGTGGTGGAAACCATAATTAAAATAAGACTCAATTTACAACATCTGATATGTGTGAAAGAAGGTGCCTAGTAAAGTGTCTCAATGGAATAAGGAAAAAATTTATATGTGGAAAATAAGGAAATAAATCTTGTATTTCCTAATAAAAATTAAGATTATAATGGAGGGGAATGAAGCTCATACATAGAAATAATTTATATTTTATTTTCATAAGTGTGGGGAACCTGAACACTACCCAATTTAATGTTTTCATCTAGTGGATAAACTATAAACCACAAAAGGATCTATGTGAAAATAATTGTATGAAGTACTTATGTATTGAGGAGAAATTTAAAAACCTAGATAAGAGTCTGTTTAAGGATTATATTTAAATGATGTATATCATATTTATTTTTGAAAATATATTAATTTGGTTTTAGAAATAGAAAATTTTTATTCTGGCTGACAACTAATGAAATCTTGTAATGCCATGGGTCTTGAACCCTTGACCAAAGGATGATAAGGATTCCATGCTAACCTCTAACCAACGCAATTTCCTGGTTAATTTTACATTATTTTTAGTTAAAAAATTTTATGAATAAATTTTAATGATGAACAAATATTATTATTTTGAGGATTAGAGATTAATCTATTAACCATATTGGTTTTTGGAATATTGTTAAAGACATGTTGTTGTACATTTCACTCTTTTATCGGCCTTAAAATCTTTTAAGTGTCTTTTAGTGCTTTAGGGATAAAAAAATAAATATTGTTAATTAATTTATAAGAGTATATGAATGAATTAGAATTTGATTTAATCGCATCCAAAAGTTTGTATGGTTCACCTGAAATTTTACCCTATCTGGTATGAATATTTCCCTATATTCAAGGTTATTAAAACAATATCCCAAAAATAGAAAAATGATAGAGAAATAAAATTGTGTCCAAATATATTAAGTTATATTAAACTGATACTCTCTAAAATCGTAACAAATTTATAGCATTCAAGACCTCAAATTTTGTCTTTAATTCGCTTGTTTGTGATTGACAACTTCATTCAATCCCTATAAATACCTACACTTCCTCCAAGTTTGTGTCTCTACTTTCCACTAATTATCTCATACACAGAAAACTAGATAAATGGTAATCCATGTGACCCTTATAATTTCCATTCTCTCTTTTCTGAAGGATATTTTATAAACCGTTATCATGATGTGGGATTTCAAACATAGGAAGTATTAGAAAATATATCACCATGACTGAGATCAAATTGTGAGTACACAATTTAATTAAGTTGGGGAGAATGTGGCACCACATAATTCTAAATTAAGTCTTTGTATTTAATATCATGTATGAAATCTAGAACCATGCATGTATGGGAATATAATATCACAGGACTCTACTGTATATTTACTATTTTAAATAAATTAAACACATGATTGTGCCTATAATGCACACAACAATGAGTTAGATTGAATTATATGAAAGAGAGAACTTCCTCGATAGCTTGTGTCACACATAATAACTACCTTACTAGATATATTTTGTTACACACAAGATCATCCTTCCAAGATATATTGCGTTAGATGTAAGACCAAGTTTCACTAAATAACAATATATTGCTAAAATATAATTATCTAATATGATATGATTTGAAATATCCTTTAAATTAGTTTTTTATGAATATTAATGACCAAATTATACAAATTTTGGTTTACACAGGTATAAAATTAATTAATCTATTAACAATTAATGAGAAATGAAAATAAAAACTAATTGGATATAAAAAGAAATATTATTATTTTTAGGCTTTAAATGGTGTTTTTCCTTAATAAACATTACTAATTACAATTAGTGATTTATTTTAATGAAAATTATATGTTATATAATCAATAAAATATTTTTCTATATTTATACATTAGGTTTGATATTTCTAAGATAAGAACAAACTCTATTTCACACATAAAATAGATATTTTTTTAAAGGCAATTTTATGACCTTTTAATGGAAAACATAATTTAAATTATAATTTTTATACTCATATAAATTTAATTTGATAAAATAAACTTCAATATTTGATTTTTAATGTCAACCATATCCTATGGGGAATATTTGGTAATTTTCTAAGAAACTTCATTTTTTAATGAATGGTGAAAAATACTACATTTTAGTTAAAAACTTTCTATTTTATTTAAATAATTATTAATGTTAAATTATATTTTGAAATTTTTATAAATTAAAATTAGATCAATAATAAATATATAAATAAAATATTTTTAATATAATTATTTTTACATTGAAATTTAATATAAATACTCAATAATACATTGAAAAGTTTTCTTCCAAAACTAGTTAAATCATATATCTACAAGATTATAATTAATATTAATTTTGATAGTTCTATTATTTTAATTCAAGAAAAAATAAAAAAAATTATAATTAGGATTATATTTTGAGTCTAATAATATCAAATTTTTTTGACCAAAATGATTTGTGAAAGTGTTTAAAATTATTTACAGTGAATAAGGTGAAATTAGGCTTAAAATGAACAAAACCATATATATAAGGGTCCAAATGACCTAGAAACTTTTAAAAATTGCTATATATGTCCATAAATCCCCCATTAACCTTCAATTATTGAACTTTTTTGGGTTTTTATGAATTTTTAATTAAGAACATGTGTACACCTAACTTGTTTCAAAATATTTAGAGTGAGTCATTTTCCTTCCATATAAAAGGACACCACCTATTCCCATTACTCACACCACTCAAGACACATTGGATCATAAAACCTCTACCCAAGTTGTATTAAAAATTACCTTACCACATCCTATAACCCTCACAATGTGGAAAAATCAATCTATGTAAGATTTTGGTTCAAACGAAAAGAAGTTACACAATTAAGAGGTAGCATCTTCTCACAAGTTGTTGAGTTTAATTTCCATTCTTCCACCAATATTCTATTATTATTATATGGTTAAATTAAAAAAATAGTATTATCAATATACGAGGATTTTTTTATCTTATTATTGATAACTAAACTTACACACACCTTCACTTACATGGTAATTCACATATTTTTTCTCTGTATGGCGAACTATTGCCTCACAGAATGATGATTGTTCATTTTCTCATTTCCAACTTGCATGGTTGATGATTATGATGGACACACTATTTATATATGCTATATAATATATTTATCCAATAATTATTATTCTATAATAATTTTACAACCCATACCCTTATACTTTCCATTTTACATTAATATGATAACATCTTTTGAGGAAGTGTGGACTACCACCACTTAAAGCGATGTGATTCTTTCAAACTATACATGGAATATGTTAAAGATATTTTAAATGAAAAATATGTGGCATAAATATCCTATATGATATTAATTAAATAATTAAATTTCTATAATATATATATATATATTATCCTTTTTCACACTAAAAAGTGATAATGTCAGTTGTGGACGTGTGGAATTCTACCTCCTTAACATGATGTGATTCCTTTTCCAAAAAAATAATTCTATATATTAGTATACATTATTAAATAATATTTCATATATGATAAAATGTTCATTCTAGAAATATATGCTGCTTTTAACTTTTTTTTGATAATGATCTTTGAAAAATACTAATGTTACTAATGCGTACGTACGACCTACCATCTCTATGATCACAACATTGATTCATTTTTCATAACCATATTTAATGATGGATTTTAAAAGTACAATTATTATATAAATATGATAATTATGACATGTTTATTGTTATGGATATGTTATATAATTACCCCATTGACCATAGTTGACCAACACGAGTTTGGTTTGACACAAAAACAGAATTTGAACGAAACACCCGACGTAAAAAATTATTTTTTATGAAGTTGTATACAACATAATAAAAATTCAAATAAAATTATTGATAAAAATGAAAAAGGTTTCCAAGAAATTATAAAATTAACATATGTTTATTATTCAAGAATTTAAAGGATGTTCACCTAAAAATAAACACAACATAAGATGTTCTTTTCTTACTTTTCTTTTCGTTTGGCATAAAACATATACACTACAAACTTATTCGGTATAGTGTATCGACTTCCCCTTTTTTACATTATATCATGAATCCTTCTTCATCAGGGTATGAAAAAATATCCTTAATTTTTATTATTAATTAAATGTTTTAAGTGGTGTGGGACACTTTGGGAAGTTTAATTATTAATTTCCTAAAATATTTTCATAATGATTATCAAAGAAATATTACTTAATTTTGTGATTGTAAACTTTATCAGGGAAACAACCATGTACAGACATCTAAATTCAAGGAAAATTTTGTCGTAAACTATTTGGGATTTTAGGAGTACGTAGTATCTGACGTCACTTGATTCTGAGACCCAGTGTGCCCGGAATCAATTTCCGAAGTTTAGCTCGAGTACGTTCAGTGAACGAACGAGCGGGTTTTTCAATATTTTGAGAGGGTGCTCGGAATTGAAATCCAAGGGCACCGATTTAACCGCAGTGCCGGTAATTTCTTAATAGGTCCTTTAACAAAAATTGGTTTGCTTGGGATGAGTTGTTTAAAAATGTGGTTTAAATAAAATGTTGAATAAAATTTGTGGTACAATTTTATTCCTAACATAGGTGGTTTTATCTTACCTGGGGAAGTTAGGGTGGGACCCACTAGCACCCTAACTACCCATGTGAGGATAAATGTGAGGTGGGGCCCGCACGATCCCCAACCTTTGACATTCCCTAAAACCCACATAAACCCCCCCATTAGACCCCTTGTATTTAATTGGGTAACTCCCCACTCTTTCACATTAATTCATGACAACACAAACTAAATTAATTGATTATGACTCTTCAATTAATTTAGCTAAGTGTTTGAATTTTTAATTTTTGAATTCATGGAAAAATAATAAACATAGGGGATTCCTTATTTTATCTTTGTGAGTTTTGTTGTGTAAGAGAATTTGGCAGAGATCTCTTTTGTCTTTTGAAGAACATCATCTTCAAATGAAGAACGCCAACTCTCATACGAAGAACGTTGACCTGGAGGCCAAATTTCTTTATCATCTTCTTCCTCTGCGACAAGGGAGGAGACACCGACGACGACGGAAATGACGCCATCGTCTACAGCATTTGACAACCATGAACTTCCTTCGAGGTTGGGGTTAAGTTCAATTTTAATGAATTAAAATTGTTCTTGTTTTATCGTTGAGCATCTCTTATACTTTGGTAGCTTGTTATCGAAATAACGGGAGGAGATCGGAACGCACAAACACGGCCGATTATCCTCCCCGCTTTCTTGTTGATCAACATTGATGTTTGAGGCTAAGGCGGGGCGGTGTTGTTGCACCTTGCGGGAATGAAGAGGATGGCGGCCAGAGAGGGCCGCGGCGGTGTTGTGCGGCGCCGACGCGTCACGCCTGAGATACAAATGGAGGTCTTAGCTGGGTCGGGCCACAGGGGAGGGGCTCGGCCTGTCGCGCCGCGCTGGTCGAGTAAGAGCCATGGCCTTAGGCTGCGGCGGTCCAGCACAGGGCGGTCAGCCAAGCTGGCCGCCGACGCTCAAGGAGTCGGGACCCCCGCGGGTCCTACAACATCTCACAACGGGCCGGCCTTAATGGCCGGCTATTACCCGAATAAGGGGGTGGTGTAACCCCACCCCCCCTGACCTGCCTAAGGAGGACCCCACCAGGGGCCTCCATTTCCGATACAAAGGGGGTTGTTCCCCCTTCGCACCACGCTCGGCCGAAAGCCGAGCCGCGACCGGCTTCCGAGCCGGGCCGCAGGCCGCACCGGGCTGGGCCGCCCGTGCCGGGATGGGCCACGCATGTACCGGGCCTGGCCATGCCCAATCAAGCTGGACTCGGACCCGGGTCGGGTCGACCCGGTTCAGGCCGACCCAGGGGGTATTGGGCTGGGTCAGACTGGGCCCAAAACCCCTATTTTCGTACTAGGTTTGTTCAAACGCACATATCATGGGCTACGGACCTCCGATAAACACACCGTCAGTTTCATATTGATCCTTGTATCGAGACGGTCGTTTTGGTATATTACAGTTGAGGTTTTGGTGACGTTTGTCTATGGACAGGTGGGTCCAAACCCGAAACCAACCGGGCCCTTGGAGTAGAAAAGCTTATAACAAAACGACCGGACATCCGAATGATGTATTCTCAATAACGTTGAATAACTATTTGTGAAATGGTTCTTTTGGCTCACTCCGCTTGAGGTTTGGATGCAGATGGATTATGGTAGAGTTGGTTTTATCTTAGAACCCTACCGGGCCCCTAGGACAGAAAAGCCAATTACTCTCAGACCGGGTGTCTGATTGATGCGTCGTATGTCGTGTTGAGTACCTATTGATGAGACTAAACTTTGTGATACATAAAATTTGGACTTCTTTACAGTTGATGTGTCATTCCCTTGGCTCGTGGAGAGGAACCTCTCGGAATCGAGCGTGCTGTGTGCGGGAACCCTAGAGCTGGTTGCGACTACGATGACTACCGTGCTGGGATCCTCCAAGGGTTCGTCCATAATGGAGATTGTACATGGATCCTACGTGGGTTCTATAGTGAGGAAGACTATACTTGTATCCTCCGTGGGTTCGGCATCTAGGACGACTGTACTTGGATTCTACCTGGGTTCGGCAGTGAAGCATATTGTACTAGGATCCTACGTGGGTTCGGCAGAGGAGATGATTCAGAGACTACATCTAATCATCTCCACCCTTCTTCGCGATTAGTATACCTGTGTGAGCTGAGTCTTGACTTTCAATCAATATCTTCGATATGATTGTCTTGATTTCATGTGTGGACTGAGTTGTGCTCTAATGTGTGGACTGGGTTGTACTTGGGCTCTTGAGTTGGAGTCGAACTGGAATTGATGACTTTGGTATATGTATGTCCATATACCTAAGTAGAGTTGGTTGATACTTCGTGTTTGTATCTTTCCTTTTTGGTTTATCTTTTGGGGATTCTTTGAGGCCTTCGGTGGTATCATGGTCCCTACTAAGTATCGTATACTCACCCCTGCACGGGCTATGCCTGCTCTACATTGTGATGGTTGTAGATGACGGTCAGCGCTGATCGTGGTTGAGGCTCATGGAGCGAGATGGTATTCGGAAGTGAACTATCAAGCGGGACGTACACGGTGTGGAAGGATGGATTCGAGGAGATGAAAAGACCATCTGTACCCACCCTTCAGGTGGGGTATCCGGAGGACGACTCAGTGGTTACTGCTTTTCATTTCAGTTGTTGTACTTTACTTTTCTCATTTGTACTATACATTCAGTTGGGTTTGTATACTGGACGATTTACTTTCCAGCACTTACTTTTGTACTCCTTTTACTTAGAGTTTACTTCAGCATGCATACTCTGTTGTTTTTGTTTTCTTATATAAAGGCAATGCCTTCCCTTCTATCTGGATTTATGACATTGGTTCTAGTCTCCAGCCCTTGGCCTATGGAAGGTGGGCTTGGGGTAGTCATGGCACAGGCCCCAAGAACGGGTCATGACAAATTGGTATCAGAGGAGTCGGTTCTACCGCAGAACTCAGGACTCTAATAATTTCTTCTATGTGAAGAAATAATGTTTAGATTATTGAGTGCGGTTATCTGTCCAGGGAGTCCAATGTAGGTGGAGCGGCAGATGTATCCATACACCATGATCATGACTTTGGAATTCCGACTCAGTACACAAAAACATTTATTGCATTTTTGTTTTAAAAGTTTTCTTTGTGATGACTTTGTGTTAGCACACTACGAATATTTTATTAACCGTGGTGCACCTGTTTCTTTTCAGGATGGCCCCCCGACGGCAACAAGCTTGGGTTTCGAGATTTGTGAGAGATGGCACCCCACCAAGAGACGAGGCCTCAGTGTAGGGCCCCATTACAGCAGAGGCACCGGTGGTACCTCAACCCACCGAGCAACCGATGCCACCAGCCCCAGCAGCTGAGAGTGCACATCGCCTGAGTTCACTACACGAGTTTCAGTGTCAGAGGTTGCCCAGGTTCCGCAAGAGACGGACCTTCAGGCAGTAGAGGATTGGCTGGAGGCTGTTGTCTGAGTCATCTGATTAGTAGGGACACTAGCTGACCTCATTGTGATCCTTACGGCGAGTCTCCTGCACGCGGAAGTAGGTAGATGGTGGAGCATGATTCTCCAGGTCCATGACGAGGCATCGTTTCTTCGGACAGTCATCAAGAGCCTCTTCCTCTTGGAGTTCGTTCCAGCCACCCACTGTGCAGTGTGCATCCAAGAGTTACTGTAGCTATGGTAGGGCAGCATGACAGTAGCCTAGTACTCAGCGAGATTTACTGATCTCTCGCGCTATTCCACGAACATGGTACGTGACCCATTATTCTGGGCCCGGACCTTCGAGCAGGGACTGAGGCATGAGATCATAGCTTCGATGATCTCCCCCAGCATTCATATGTAGGCATGTGTACTAGAGCGATCCCTTCATGTGGAGAGCTTTCTAGATAAGCCTACACCAGCAGCGAGACCTACCCCAGGGCCACACGTAGCAGAGTCTTCTGCAGCCGGCAGTAGACAAATGTCGTAGAGGACCAAGCAGACCAGACCATCAGGTGGGCGACCTCATGATACTGGTTCGGAGGTGTGGGTCACACGCATTAGAGCTAGTCATACGAGAGGCAGACCGTGCTATGCATGCGGAGGGCAGTGCCACATGGCTCATGACTGCCAGACCCGCCATGCGAAGGAGCAGTAGACAGTTGAGCGACCACCCAGGCAGAGGAAAAGGTTCGACTGTGGCGGTCCGCAGGAGCCAAGCGGATGAGGTAGAAGAGCTGTCCGAGCATAATGTGGTGGACGATGCTTTGGGGCTCTACCACCACCACCACCAAGAGGTCCACCCCGACCACAGGGAGCTGGCGAACATAGGCAGGCTCAGATTCAGGCAGTGGAGGCCTACGACCACGGTGCACCTGAGATGATTTTAGGTACTATCTGTGTCTACTCCACCCTTGCTGTAGTTATTATAGACATAAGAGTGAGTAATTCTTTCATTGTTTCTTCCCTTGTTCGGTGCTCGGATATTCCGACGGAGCCGTTGGCTAGATCCTTACGGCTAGAGACTCCTACAGGAGCAGAATCGATGATTACGCACTGGTGCCGGTAGTGTGAGCCTACTCTTGGAGGCGAGGGTTTCGGCTGGGATCTTCTTGTAGCGGCGTGAAGGCCTTACGATGCCATCTTGGGCATGGATTGGTTATCTATGGTCCATGCTCAAATCGACTGTATTAGGTGCAAGGTGTAGCGTTTCTGTACTGATGGAGGTAGGTTCACCTTCATTGGAAAGAATGGAGCCTTTGCAGCACATGATGGACTCACACAGAGGAGAGGAAAACCGATCACCCATAAATTGGATAGTCTCATCCTAGGAGCAGTTGATGTGTGGAGTCCGAGTTTTCCTATTTTGGTGGATCATTATGCATACATTTTTCCAGACAACGTTCCAGGACTACCTCCTCGTAGAGAGGTAGACTTCTATATTAACCTGTACCCCGGGACAACCCTGATATCTACTCTAGCATATCGGATGGCACCTGCTGAGTTTTTAGAGGTACGGGTACAGCTGGGGTCCTTCCAAGAAATATCCATCCTTTGAAGGATATTCTTCTGCGGGGACCACCTGGGCCATAACCCCCTTTGACTTTCTCCCCAATTTAATGCACCACTGCAGCAGATTAATTGGGTGGGTCCCTATGTCTTAAATCCTCCATTTATGACTTATGTGCCAGCGACGATCCCCCCACTCCTATATAAAGGAAGCTAGGGGAAGAGTTCTGGATGGCTTCATCAAGCGGCGGAACGCTGGCAGCAAAGCACGACTCCCAGCACTTGGAGAGAGTTTTCCTCTTCCTCCAGCGAAGAACGAAGAACACCGACTCCACCCTCAGCTCCTCCCTTTCATACATTGACGGGATGATGCCAATCTTCCACGATGTCTGATCACCACAACGTTCGTCTTCCATGATTCGACGACGTGCAATGTCTTGCCAAGGTAGGAGTTTATTTATTAGTATGTTATATTCCCATGACTCATCCCTTCTAAAACAAAGAACGTCGGTCAACTCATTATCATGTTGATCTGCAAATGAATTCTTTTGTAGGTTGGGAATAGTTGTCTGCGGGAAAAATGCTGGATGGAATGTTTCATTGTTATTCGGGTTAATTTGTACTTCGTACAACGTGAAACCTTGTTTATCCTTTGTAAATTGTTATCAGCTAACGTGGAGGGTGCGGTCCGAACAAACACGGACCAACGAACCTCCACAGATTGTTTTTTTGTATGCGTATGGATGGGCGATGATGGAACGGGACCACAACGGTGTATGGAAGCCGTCACACTGAAGAGTGAGTCCCGGGAGAGCCACATGCATAGACGGCGGGAAAATCGGACCACCGTAGCACGTCCGGTGGTCCGCGGAAGTCACTGCCGGCACGCCATTGTTGAAGCCACGACAATGAGAATGGGATCTTGCGGCCATGCGGGATCCAAGAGGGACCACGGCGCCATCCTTGTGCCGCATCCACAGAACAAAGGGGGGGGACAGCCCCCCCCCCCCCCCACCCCCCTGCTCGGCCCGCTGGATGAGCCAGCGCACCCCCCGGCCGGGCCAGGGTAGGTCGCGCGGACTGAGCCTGGCCGCGCCCTACCGTGCCAAACTCGGGGTCGGGCCGAGCTGGTTCGGGCCGTCCTAGGGGGGTTGGGTCAGGTCGCACCGGGCCCAGACCCCCCACTTCGGGTTGTTTTTTGTCTTTTTCGCATAACATGAGCTACGGACCTCCGATCCACATACTGTCAGTTGCGTAGGAATCCTTGGATGGAGACGGTCGTTTCCTTATATTACAATTGAGGTTTTAGAAAAGTTTGGGTATGGACGGGTTGGTTCGAACTTGAAAGCAACCCGGCCCTTGGAGCGGAAACACATATATATCAAGGACCGGACATCCGATTGACATGTCATAAATTGCGTTGAAATCCTTTTGTTGAGAAGGTTATTTTAGCTTACTCTTCTTGAGGTTTGGAAGTAGCTGGAGTACAGTCGGTTTGGTTTTATCTTAAAAACCAACCGGGTCCCTAGGACAGAAAATCCAATAACTCTCAGCCCGGGTGTCTGATTGACACACCGTCTGTTGCATTGGGTTCCATTTTACGAGACGAAACATTGGGATACATCAACTCTGGACTTCGTGACAATTGATTTATCGACCCTTGGCTCGAAGAGCGGACCCTCCCGGAATCGAGGATGTCGTGTGCGGGAACCCTAGAGCTGGTTGTGACTGTAACGATGACGATTGTACCTGGATCCTCTGTGTGTTCAGCAGCAAGGACCAATGTACACGGATCCTCTGTGGGTTCGGCATCAAGGAAGACTATACTTGGATCCTCTGTGGGTTCGGCAGAGAGGAAAACTGTACTTGGATCCTCCGTGGGTTCAGCTGCGATGATGACTATACTGGGATCCTCCGTAGGGTCCGACAGCGATGACTATTGTTCTTGTATACTACATGGGTACAACAGTATGACCTATGTACTTGTACCCAGAGTGGGTCCGGTAGAGTAGCTGGTCTTGTATCCTTTGTGGGTCCGAAAGCTTATCTTTTCTTGTATCATATGTGGGTCTGACAGCTTAGATAAATCAGTGCATTCATCTGATCATCTCTATCACCTTACGAGGTGTATACCTATGTGAGCTGAGACTTTATCTTTCAATCATTATCAATGATGTGATTGACATACTTTCATATGTTTATTGGTTAGTGATTTCCTGTGTGGACTAGGTTGGGATTTCCTGCGTGGATTGGGTTGTGATTTCATGTGTGGACTGGGTTGTGCTTTGCTATGTGGATTGGGTTGTACTTGGGCTCGTGAGTTGGAGTCGAATTGGAATCGATGACTTAGGTATATATATGGGCATATACCTATGTAGAGTTGGTTGATACGTCGTGTTTGTATCTTTTCATTGTGGTTATCCTTGTTGGATTTAGTGATACCTTGAGGGTCTCGAGATCCCTACTGAGTAACGTTATAATCACCCCTGCACAGGCTACGCCCGCACCTCATTGTGTTGGATGCAGATGACGGACAATGATGGCAGAGACCGAGTGTATGAGGACTAGACGGTACCTGGAGGAGGGCCTCACGACGAGTCAGTACCCAGAGGTGGACTTTATGAAGAGACGGTACTAGGAGGAGGCTGGCGGGTGAGAGTATTGAGGAGGCTATCTGTACCTACCCTTCTGGTAGGATCTGAGGTGGATGAACCAGGAGCTACTTCTATTTTCCATATCTTTGTCTTTTCTTTTATACTTTCGATCAGTTGTAGTTGTTCTTTCCAGTTGTGTTTGTATTCTATCCCATTTACATTTCATCCTTTTCCGAGAATGTACCATGGTAACAGTAAAATTACAAGAGGAGGTGCTGAGGGATTTTCACACTTCCCCATTGGCAGTACATCTAGGTATAGCGAAGATGTACCAGGATCTCAGACTAAAGCATTGGTGTCCAGGTATGAATAAGGTTATCACATAATTCGTTTCAAGATGCATCAACTGCCAGCAGGTGAAGGCGGAGCACCAGGTACCAGCAGGCTCGGTACAGCCCTTAGAGGTCCCGGAGAGGAAGTGGGACGTGATATCTATGGATATCGTGATGAGACTTCCATGTACATCCAGAGGAAACGACTCCATCTGGGTTATTTTGGACCAACTCACCATGTCGTCCCACTTCTTACCTATTACAGAGCAGGGCCCAGTGGAGAGCATGGGATGCCTCTACATTCCGGAGACCCTACGACATCATGGTGTTCCATCATCTATCGTCTCCGATTGAGATTCTTGCTTTACTTCCCGACTTTGGAAGGGGTTTCACGAGGCATTGGGACACAGCTATGCCTGAGCACCGCCTTTCACCCACAGACGGAAGGCCAGACAGAGAGGACCATTCAGACTCTCGAGGACAAGCTCCGTGCATGTGTCCTCGAAATTGCTTGTAGGTGGGAGGATCACCTACCTTTGGTGGCGTTTGCATACAAAAAAAGCTACAACTCCACCACTGGGATGGAAACATACGAGGAATTGTATGGTCAGCCTTGCAGATCACCTCTGTGATGGAAAGACCCTGGGGATTCAGTACTTATAGGACCAGAGATGGTCCAGAACATGATAGAGGAGGTATAGATCATCCAGGAGTGGATGAGGACTGCTCAGAGCTGACAGAAGTCCTATGCCGGTAGGAGGCAGAGACCACTAGTGTCCGAGGATGGTGACCATGTTTTCTTACAGGTCTCGCCTCGACGTGGACTATGGAGATTTGGCCAGGGTGGCAAGTTATCACTGTACTTCATCGGACCATTCCAGGTTCTCAGCAGGATAGCAGAGGTGGATTATCGCCTGGCTCTTCCACCTCAGTTGCACCGGGTGCACGACGTCTTCCACGTAACATAGTTGAGGAAAAACGTGCACGACCCGAAACATATCATTGATCACGGGGAGCTGGACATCGATGACGGGGAGACATTTGCGGAAGTTCTGGTGGAGATTAAGGATCATCAGGAGGAGTTAGTACATGGAGGGTTGATTCCTCTAGTGTGCATCAGGTGGCAGCATGGGAACCTCTAGGAGAGCACATGGGAGCGGGAGGCTCAGATGCATGCACAGTAACCTCATTTGTTTCCCTAGTTTATGATGTATCTTTATAGGGATTTAAATCCCTATGGTGGGAGTAATGTAAAGACCAGTAAATTTCAAGGAATATTTTTTCTTAATTTCTTCGGGATTTTACGAGTACGTAGTTTCTGACAGCACCTGATTCCGAGTCCGGGTGTGCCCGGAATCAAATTCCAAATTTTAGCTTGGGTATGTTCAGTGAACAAATGAGCAGGTTTTTCGATCTTTTGAACCGGTGCTCAGAATTGAAATCTGAGGGCACCAATGAAACGACATCATCGGTATATGCATAAGAGGACCTTTATCGAAGATGCGTTTTCTTGGGAGATGTTGTCCAATATTGTGGATTAATAAAGAATCGAATAAAAATTGTGGAATAATTTTTATTCATTGTCCAAGTGGTTATATCCAACATGGGGTAGTTGGGGTGGTACCAGCAAGCCCCTAACTACCCATGTGATGATAAATGTGATGTGGGTCCCACAGGATCCCCAACCATTCGCATTCCATAAAACCACCTTAAACCCCCCATTAAACCACTTGTATTTAATTGGGTAACTCCCCACTCTCCCACTTTAATTCATGACAACACACACTAAATTAATTGATTAATCCTCTTCAATTAACTTAGCTAAGTGATTGAATTTTTAATGTATGAATTCATGTAAAAATAATAAAACAAGGAGAGGACTTATTTTATTTTGTTTGTTTTGTTGTGTGAGAGAATTTGGAAGAGATATCTTTTCTCTTTGAAGAACTTCATCTTCAAATGAAGAACACCCAATATTCGACGAAAAACTTCTATCTGGAGGCCCGATTTCTTCATCCTCTTCTTCCTCCATGAGAAGGGAGGCGACACCGACAAGGACGGAAAGGACGCCATCGTCCGCGGTACTTGACAACCGTGAACGTCCTTCGAGGTAGGGGTTAAGTTCAAATTTAATGAATTAAAATTGTGCTTGTTTTATCATGGAGCATCTCGTATACATTGGCCACTTGTTATTGAAATAACTGGAGTATATCAGACCGCAAAAACACGGCCAATTCTCCTCCCCACTTTCTTGTTGATCAACATTGACGTTTCAGGCGAAGGTGGTGCGGTGCTGTTGCACCGTGCGAGAACGAAGAGGACTGTAGCCGGAGTGGGCCGCGATGGTGGTGCACGGCGCCATTGTGCCGTGCCTGTCGAGGATGATCCGTGGCCTTAGGCCGCGGCGGTCTAGCAGGGGTCGGCCGGCCATGCCGGCCGCCGATGCTTCAGGAGGCAGGACCCTCTCGGGTCACGTGACAGCTCACAACTGGCCGGCCTTAATGGTCGGTCGTTACCCGAAGCAGGGGGGTGTGTAACCCCCCCTTTGACCTACCTAGCGCGGACCCCACCAGAAGGGCCACCATTTTCAAAACAAAGTGGGCCGCACCCCCTTCGCACCCCGCTCGGGCGAAAGTTGAGCTGTGTCCGGCTTCCGAGTCGGGCCGCAGGCCGTGCCGGGCCGGGCCGCCCGCATCGGGCCGTGTTGCCAGAGCCGGGCTGGGCAGGGCCGTGCCAGCCGCGCCAAGCCACGCCAGCCGGGTTAAGCTATTCCCAATTGGGCCGAACCGGGACCCGGGTTGGGTCGACCCAGTTCGGGCCGACCCAGGGTGTATTGGGCCAGGTCGGACCGGTCCCAAACCCCATATTTTTAGACCAGGTTCATTCAAATGCGCATAGCATGGGCTACAGACCTCTGATCGATGCACCGTCAGTTGCATAGGGATCCTTGTATCGAGACGGTCATTTAAGTATATTACATTTGAGGTTTTGGTGAAGTTTGGGTACGGACAGGTTGGTTCGAACACAAAACCAATCGGGCCCTTGGAGCAGAAATGCTTATAACTTAACGACCAGACATCCGAATGACGTGTCGTCAATCACGTTGAATTCCACTTAGTGTGACAGTTATTTTTGGAATAATCCACTTGAGTTTTGGACGCAGCTAGAGTAAGGTCGGGATAGTTTTAGAATAGAAACCAACTGGGCCCCTAGGACAGAAAAGCCAATAACTCTCAGAACAGGCGTCCGATTAACGCGCTGTCTGTCGCATTGAGTTCTTATTGACGAGACGGAACTTTGTGATACATCAAATCTGTACATCATGACAGGTGATGTATCGACCCCTGGCTCATGGATCAGAACCTCCCAGAATTGAGCGTGCGGTGTGTGGGAACCCTAGAGCTAGCTGCAACTGCGACGACTAACTTGATGGAATCCTCCGTGGGTTCAACGACGATGGAGAATGTACATTGATCCTATGTGGGTTCAGCACAAGGAAGATTGTACTTGGATCCTACGTGTGTTCGGTAGCGAAGATGACTCTACATGGATCCTACGTGGGTTCGGCGGCAATGGATAATGTACCAGGATCCTACGTGGGTTCGGTAGCGACGACTTCTGTACTAGTATCCTACGTGGGTTTGGCATAGGAGATGATTCAGAGGCTACATCTAATCATCTTAACCCCTCTTCATGAGTAGTATACCTGTGTGAGTTGAGTCTTTACTTTCAATCACTATATTCAATATGATGGTATTGCTTTCCTATGTGGGCTGAGTTGTGCTTTCCTATGTGGACTGGGTTGTACATGGGCTCTTGAGTGGGAGTCAAACTGGAATTGATGACTAAGTTATATGTATGGTCATATACCTAATTATAGTTGGTTGATACTTCGTGTATGTATCTTTCCTCTGTGGGTTATCCTTTGTGGATTCTGGGAGGCCTTCAGGGGTCTCTGATCCTTAATGAGTATCGTATACTCACCCCTGCACAGGTTATGCCCACACTACGTTGTGTTGGTTGTAGACGACGGACAATACTGATCGTGGTTGTGGCTTGTGGAGTGGGATAGTACCCAGAGTTGGACTATCAGACGTGACATACGCAGAGCGGACGGCCGGACCCGAGGAGCTGATGAGTACAGCTGGAGGACTTGCAGGGAAAGGGATTCATCTGACCTAGTTTTTCACCCTGGCCTTCTCCGATTTTGTTCGCCAAGAAGGAAGATGGGAAACTTCCACTGTGTGTCGACTACCATCACCTGAATTAGGTGACTATGAAGAACAAGTATCCACTTCCGAGGATTGATAACCTCTTCTATTAGCTTAAAGGAGCACGATGGTTCTTGAAGATAGACCTCATGTCAGGATATCATCAGCTCAGAGTTCGAGACGAGGATGCGGAGAAGACGACCATCAGGTGTCGGTATGCCCACTATGAGTTAATGTTTATGACTTTCGGTGTAACCAACTCTCCAGCAAAGTTAATGGGTCACATGAACATGATCTTCTATCCATACCTCGATTGATTTGTCGTAGTCTTCATCGATGACATATTGATTTACTCGACTACTGATGATGATCATGCCTACCATTTTCCGGTTGTACTGGACACACTCCTAGAGCACCAGCTTTATGGTAAGCTCTCAAAGTGTCAGTTATGGATTCGAGAGGTCCACTTCTTGGGGCACATCATCTCTAAGGCAGGAGTTGCGGTGGATCCTGCGAAGATCTAGGCAGTGTTAGCTTAGGAGCCACCCCGGACTGTGACAGAGTTGTGGAGTTTCCTAGGTCTAGCTAGGTACTATCAGAGATTTGTGCCAGACGTTTCTAGAGTTTCAGCACCACTTTCTGCTTTGATAATGAAGGGGAAACCCTTCGTGTTGTCAGATAGATGTCAGAAGAGCTTCTAAGATCTGAGACAGAGATTGACCAATGCACCCATCTTGAGGCTACCGGAGGAGGGCGTAGGGTTCATAGTTTACTGCGATGCATCACAGATGGGAATCAGGTGTGTCCTGATGCAGGAGCGGGAAGTGATCGCCTATGGATCATGACAGTTAAGGGAGCACAAGCAGAACTAAGCTACCCATGACCTGGACTTAGTAGTAGTGGTGTTCTCCCTAAAGATGTAGCGGCACTATCTGATGGTCGAGCACTTTACAGTCTACTCTAACACCCATATTCTTAGGTACATCTTCTCACAGAAGGACCTGAACCTGAGATAGTGGCGATGGATCGAGTTACTCCAGGACTATGACTTTGAGATAGTCTATACTCATGGGAAAGGGAACATACTAGCTGATGCTCTCAGCAAGAGGTCAGGAATTCAACTACATGGAGAGGCGACAGAGCAGGTTTCCACTTTGCAGATATCCTTCGTTGATAGAGATGGGGCAGCCTTTCTGCAGTCACCCACAGTCACACCTCCACTACTACAGCTGGTCAGAGAGGCACAACATGGGGACATTGACTGTGGGACGTGGCGTGCACAGATATCCACAGGGCAGGCAAATAATGGATTTTATATAGGAGGAGATCATGTCATCCTTTTCATAGGATGTACCATGGTACCAGTTACATTATAGGAGGAGGTGGTGAGGGAGTTTCACACTTCCCCGTTAGCGGTACATGCAGGTGTAGCGAAGATGTACTAGGATCTCAGATGACAGCACTGGTGTCCAGGTATAAAGAAGGATGTGGAGGAATTCATTTCACAATTCCTCACCTTCCAGTAGGTGATGGTGGAGCACTAGGTACAACCAGGCTTGGTACAGCCCATAGAGGTCCCGGTGTGGAAGTGGGACGAAATATCTATGGATTTCTTGATGGGACTTCCACATACTTCAAGAGGACATGACTCCATCTGGGTGATCGTAGAACAAATCACCAAGTCGGCCCACTTCTTATATATCAAAGAGCAGGGCTTAGTGGAGAGCTTGGGACACCTCTACATTCAGAAGGTCGTACGACTTCATGGTGTTCCATCGTCTGTCGTCTCCGATCGAGATTCTCTCTTTACTACTCGGCTTTGGAAGAGGTTGCAAGAGGCATTTAGGATGCAGCTATGCCTGAGCACTGCCTTTCACCCTCAGATGGATGGTCAGATGGAGAAGACCATTCAAACTCTCGAGGACATGCTCCGTGCATGTCTCCTTGACTTTGGTCGCAGCTGGGAGGATCACCGACACTTGGCGGAGTTTGCGTACAACAACAGCTACCACTACACCATCGGAATGGCACCATACGAGGCATTGTTCGGCCAATCGTGCAGATCACCTCAATGCTAGATAGACCCTAGGGAGTCAGCACTTTTAGGACCAGAGATGTTCCAGGCCACGACGGAGAAGGTACAGATCATCTAGGAGCGGATGATGACTACTTAGAGCTGACAGAAGTACTATGATTACAGGAGGTAGATACTACTATAGTTCAAGGATTGAAACCACATTTTCTTATGGGTCTCGCCTTGACGTGGACAACAAATATTTGGTCGGGGAGGCATGTTATTTCCGCGCTTCATCGGACCATTCTGGGTTCTCATCAGGATAGGTGAGGTGGCTTATCATCTGGCTCTTCCACCTAAATTGCTCCGGGTGAACGACGTCTTCCACATATCTCAGCTGAGGAGATACGTGCACGACCAAACACATATCATTGATCACGGGGAGCTAGACATCGATGACGGGGTGACATTTGCAGAGGTTCCGGTGGAGATCGACGATCGACATGAGCGGGTCCTATGTGGACGATCAATTCCTCTAGTGCACATCAGTTGGCATCACCGGAACATCTAGGAGAGCACATGGGAGCGGGAGGCTCAGATGCGTGCACAATACCCTTATTTGTTTCCCTAGTTTATGATGTATCTTTATGGGGACGTAAATCCCTGAGGTGGGATTGATGCAAAGACCCATAAATTTCAAGGATTTTTTTAAATTATTTGGGATTTTACAAGTACACCGTTTCTGACGGAACCGGATTTCGATGCCCGATGTGCCCAGAATCAATTTCCAAAGTTTAGCTCGGGTACGATCAGTGAACGAATGGGCGGGTTATCCTATCTTTTGAAATGGTGCTCATAATTGAAATCTGAGGGCATCGATGAAACTGCATTGTCGGTAATTGCTTAAGAGAACCTTTATCGAAGATGTGTTTGCTCGGGAGGAGTTGTTAAAAATTGTGGATTAATAAAGATTTGAATAAAAATTGTGGAACAATTTTTATTATTTATCCAAGTGGTTATATCCAACATGGGGTAGTTGCGGTGGTACCCACAAGACACTAACTACCCATGTGAGGATATTGGTGAGGTGGGGCCCACACGAACCCCACTCCTTCACATTCCATAAAACATCCCTAAATCCCCTCTTAATTTTTGTAACTCATTTTAACATGTGAAACTTATCCTCTTCCTCTTCTCTCTTTCCCTCATTAAACATGCCAACATATAACTTCACTAATTATGAAAACACATGGTTTAATTAATTAAATGGATTGATTTTTCAATTTTTGTAATTTGAGATGCATGTCATGGATTAAAAAAATAAGGAGAATCATTTTTTTGGGTGGGCATGTTGTGTTGAGAGAAAGGGAAGAGAGCTCTTGAGAATTGAAGAACTTCATCTCCTTTGTTGAAGAATGCCAGGACTCTGACGAAGAACATCAACTCGGCGACGCTAGATTCTTATTCCTTTTCCTTCTCTGAGGCATGGAAGGAAACAACGACATGGGAATTCACCAACTTCGTCCCGATTTGTTTTCTTCTCTCCATGATAAAAAGAGGAGATGCTACTTCTTCCCCGAATGCTCTCCATAAACATCTACGAAACCTTACCACGTGACGCCATCAACCACGACACTGACGTTCGTCATCGTTTGCTGAGGTAGGGGTTAAGTTCAATTTTAATAAAATAAAATTTTTATTGTTTTATCATGGAGAAAAACGTATACTTTGGCCGCTTGTAATCGTAATAAAGGGCGGAGATTGGACCGCACAAACACGGGTGATTCTCCTCCCCGATTTCTTGTTGATCAATGTATACGTTTGAGGTGAAGGCAGCGCGATGTCGTTGCACCACGTTGGAACGAATAGGACCGCGACGTAAGCGGGCCGCGGCGGTGGTGCGCGGCGCCGACGCACCACGACCGAGAAACCAAGGGAGGCCACGGCCGGAGCGGGCCACTATGGAGGAGCGCGGTGCCATCGCGCTGTGCTGGTCGAGGAAGAGCCGCGGAGGTCCAGCAGGGGGCGGCCGGCCAAGACGGCTGTTAGGGCTCCAGGAGGCGGGACCCTCGTAGGTCCAGCAACAGCTCACAACTGGCCGGCCTTAATGGCAGGCTGTTACCCGAAGAAGGGGGGTGTGTAACCCCCCACCCCTTTGACCTGCATAGGGCGGACCCCACCACAGGGCAACCGTTTCTGATACAATGGGGGAAACGCCCCCTTCACACCTGGCTTGACCGAAAGACAAGCCGCGGCCGGCTTCTGAGTTGGGCCGCAGGTCCCGCCGGGCCAGGCCACGCCAGTCGGGCCGGGCCGCACCCAATAGGGCCGACCCAGGGGGTATTGGGCCGGGTAGGACTGGGCCCGAACCCCCTATTTTGGGACCAGGTTCGTTCAAAGGCCCATATCTTGTGTTACGAACCATTGATCGATGAACCGTCAGTTTTGTATGGATCCTTGGATCGCGATGGTAATTTCGGTATATTACACATGTGGTTTCGGAGAAGTTTGTGTACATCCAGGTGGGTTCGAACCTCAAACCAACCGGGCCCTTGGACTAGAAACGCTTATAACATAACGACCAGTCATCCGAATGACATGCCGTCAATCACATTGAATTCCTCTTAGAGATATGGCTCTTTTGGATTACTACACTTGAGGTTTGGACGCAGCTGGAGTACTTTCGGGTTGGTTTTAGCTTAGAAACCAACCGGGCCCCTAGGACGGAAAATCCAGTAACTCTCAGACTGGGCGTCTGATCGACACGTCGTCTGTCATGTTGAGTTCCTATTGATGAGATGGAACTTTTTGATACATCAACTATGGACTTCGTAATAGTTGATGTATCGACCCCTTGCCTGTTGGAGCGGACCCTCCCGGAATCAAGTGTGCTATGTGTGGGAACCCTAGATCTGGTTGCGACTGCAACGACTACCGTGATGGGATCCTCTGTGGGTTCGACAACGATGGAGACTGTAATTGGATCATACGTGGGATCGGCAGCGAGGACGACTATACTTGGATACTCCATGGGTTCGGCAACGATGATGACTGTACCTGGATCATACGTGGGTTTGGCAGTGATGGATACTGTACTAGGATCCTACATGGGTTCGGCAGCGACGACTTCTGTACTAGGATCCTACGTGGGTTCGGCAGATGAGATGATTCAGAGGCTACATCTAATCATCTCCACCCTTCTTACTGAGTAGTATACATGTGTGAGCTAAGTCTTGACTTTAAATCATTATCTTTGATATGATTGTCTTTATTTCTGGTGTGGACTTATTTTTTCTTTCCCATGTGAACTGGTTTGTACTTGGGCTCTTGAGTTGGAGTTGAACTGGAATTGATGACATAGGTATTTGTATGGGCATATACCTAAGTAGATTTGGTTGATACATCGTGTTTGTATCTTTCCTTTGTGGTTTATCCATTTTGTATTCTGTGAGGCCTTGGGGGTCTTGGGGTCCCTACTGAGTATCGTATACTCACCCCTGCACAGGGTATGCCCGCACAACGTTGTGTTGGATGCAGAAGACAGACAGTGCGAATCGTGGTTGAGGCTTGTGGGTCGGGAAGTTCTCTGGAAGTTGACTATCAGGCGTGATGTACATGATGTGGATGGACAGATTCGAGGAGTTTAGGAAACCATATGTACCCACCCTTCTGGTGGGGTATCCGGAGGACGACTCGGTGGTTTCCGCTTTTCATTTCAGTTGTTGTACTTTACTTTTCTCAGTTGTACTGTACGTCCAGTTGGGTTTGTATACTGGCCCATTTACATTCCAACACTTACTTTTGCACTCGGTTTACTTAGTGTTTACTTTAGCTTGCATACTCTGTTGTTTTTGTTTGCTTATATAATGGCAATGCATTCCATTCTATAAAGGCATTGCCTTATCCAAGTAGATAAATGCCCGATCTCCTGCTGAGAGAATCATCCACAACGTTCCCATTCCCATGAGTATAGACTATCTCAAAGTCAGTGTCCTTGATAAACTTGATCCATCACTGCTGTCTAAGGTTCAGGTCCATCTGATGGGTGTGCAGTGGTCTTCGCCCTGGAGATGTGGTTACACTATCTAGTGGGTGAGCACTTTATAGTCTACTCTGACCACCAGAGTCTCAGGTGCATTTTCTCGAAGCAGGCCCCAATCTTGAGATAGTGGCGATGGCTCGATTTCCTCAAGGACTATGACTTTAAGATAGTCTATACTATTGGGAAGGGTAAAGTTGTGGCGGATTCTCTCAGTGGGAGATCAGGCATTCAGCTACTTAGAGAGGTGACATAGCAGTTAGCCTCTTTTTAGATATCCTTCATGGATATAGATGTGGCAGCCTTTCTACAGTCCCTCACAGTCACTCCTCCACTACATTAGAGGGTCAGAGAGGCACAACATGGGGATGTTTACTATGAGATGTGACATGCTCATATTTCCACAGGGTAGGCGCCTGATGGATTTTCTGAAGGAGGATAGCACGTCATCCTCTTCAGGGGACATACCATGGTACCAGTTGCACTGCAGGAGGAAGTGCTGAGGGAGTTTCACACTTAACCTATGGTGGTATATCCATGAGTGGAGAAGATATACCATACCTCATATGACAGCACTGGGGGCCGGGTATGAAGAAGGTTTTAGAAGACTTCATTTCACGATGCCTCACTTGCCAGAAAGTGAAGGCTGAGCACCAGGTACCAGTAGGCTTGGTACAACCCTTAGAGGTTCCGAAGTGTAATTGGGATGGGATATCCATGGATTTTGTGATGGGGCTTCCATGTACATCTAGGGGACACGACTCTACCTAGGTGATCATCGACTAACTCACCATGTCGGCCAACTTCCTTCCGATCAGAGAGGATGTATCAGTAGAGATCTTGGGATGTCTCCACATTCAGGAGATCATACGATTTCATGGTGTTCCATCGTCTATTGTCTCCGAACAAGATTCTCACTTTACATCCTGGCTTTGGAAGGGGTTACAGGAGGCATTTGGGATGCAACTACTCTTGAGCACTGCCTTTCATCCTCAGTCAAATGGCCAGATGGAGAGGACAATTCAAACACTCATGGACATGATCTGTGGATGTTTCCATGACTTTGGTTACATCTGGTAGGATCAACTACCTTTGGTGGAGTTTGCGTACAACAACAGCTACCACACCACCATTGGGATGACACCATACAAGTCACTATACGACCAACCTTGAAGATCACCTCTATGCTAGACTAACCCTGTGGAGTCAGCCCTTGTAGGAACAGATATGGTTCAGGCTAGGATGGAGAAGGTGCATATCAACCGGGAGTGGATAAGGACTGCACAGAGCAGACAAAAGTCCTATGAAAATAGGAGACGAAGACCACTGGAGTTCGAGGATGGTGACCACATTTTCTTACGGGTCTCACCACAACGTAGATTTCAGAGATTTGGTCGGGGTGTAAAGTTATCTCCGTGCTTTAACGGACATTTCCAGGTCCTCAGCAGGGTAGGCAAGGTGGCTTACCACCTGGAGCATCCACCTCAATTGCACCAGGTGCATGACGTCTTCCACGTATCTCATCTGAGGAGATACATGCACGACCCGACCCAAATCATTGATCATGGAGAGCTGGACATCGATGATGGGGCTACATTAACAGAGGTCCTGGTGGAGATAGATGATCGACAGGTGCGGGTCCTATGTGGATGGTCGATTACTCTGGTGCACATTCGTTGGCAGCACGAGAACCTCTTGGAGAGAACATGGGAGAGGGAGGCTCAGATGCATGCTCAGTACCATCATTTGTTTCCCTAGATTATGTTGTAGCTTTACGGGGACATAAATCCCTGAGGAGGTAGTAATGTAATGGCCCGAAAATTTCAAAGAATTTTTTTCATAAATACTTTGTAATTTTAGGAATCTGTGGTTTCTGACGACACTTGATTCCGAGGCGCGGTGTGCCCAGAATCAATTTCTGAAGTTTAACTCGGGTACGTTCATTAAACGAACGAGCGGGATTTTCAATCTTTTTAACTGGTGCTCGGAATTGACATCTGAGGGCACTGATGAACTCGTAACGCCGGTAATTGCTTAAGGGGACCTTTACCGCAGTTTCATTTTAAGCGGGCTGAGAATTAATATTTGGATAATTAGATTAAAATAAATAAAATTTTTGTAACACAATTTTATTTTTAAGGAAGGTGGTTATTTCCTCCCAAGGGGAGTTAGAGGTGGGCCCACACCCACATAACCTCCCATGAGAGGATATTTTTGGGGTGGGGCCCACACGTAACCTAAACCCTTGAACTTCCCATAACTCACATAAACCCCCATTAACCGTTGTTATTTAATATTGACAACTCTCAATATTTATGATATCTCTTCACCTCCTCTCCCTCTCTTAATTAATTGCCAAAACATTTGTTTAATTAATTCATCCTCTTCAATTAATTAAGGAAGTGGTTTGAATTTTATATTTGAAATTACATGTGTTAATAATATAATAGCAATAGCCTTTTATTTTATTTTTGGGGCATTAGTTTTGTTAATGAGAGATGGGAGAGCTCTTGAGTTTTTTTGAAGAACATTGATCCTCTGACGAAGAATGACGTCTTCTTTGACGAAGAACGACGATTCCACGAAGAACGACGACCTTCATTTATTTCCCTTTTATGTGACCAGTGAGGAGATGCTGCTTCCTCCACGGATGCACTCCGACATCATATATGAATCCTCTCCCCGTGACACCTTCTTCTGTGATGCCCGACAAGAGATGTCAATTATCGAGGTAGGGGGTTTGTTTAATTTATTTAAAATAAATTACTCCTTCGATCTTGTTGTATTCAAGTGAACATCTTTGGATGATTTTTACCGCCTTACACGGAGGGCGCGGGCCGAACAAACATGGCCTGACGACCCTCTGTCATTTCTTTCCTTGTTTGGAATTGGGAAGTGGTGATGAACAAAGGTGAAAATTATGCGTTGGACACATATGGAGGAACCACAACTGCAACCATGGGCCGCTCGACTGGCGAAGAAGACCGAGCCGTAGGAAGGAACCGCAGTTCCCCACGGCGCCGCGCTGCGGGAACCGCAACCCGCATTGGGTGGGCCGCTTCGGCGGAAGAACCAGCCGGCCCGTCGGCTGACTGGGCGAAGGAGAGCCGCGGCGCCAGGAGGGCGCCACACTGGAGAATCGACCAGCCCGTCGGCCGCTCGGGCGGATCAAAGCCACGGTGCTAGGAGGGTGCCATGCTGGACAACTCGTGGCCCACCCGAGTGGGCCACTCACGCCAGAAGGTCGGTTGACTCCAGCTGGTTGGTTAAGGATGGTGGCGTTGCTGGTACGGGCAGCCGGGGGGTCTCCCCCCCAGACCACTCGGCCTTTGGGTCGAGACGCTAGGCTAGCTGGCCGAGCCAGACAGGATGTGCCCTGTCGGGCCGCGCTGTGTCGCGCCAGGCCGTGCTGGACTCGGCCGGGCCACGCCCTGCCGGGCCTGGCCGCACGAATCTTAGGGCCGGTCCGACACCCCTACCTAGTCAGTCCTTCCAAAACTGAGTGACCTGACCCACCATCCCACTTGTCTTAACGGGTCGGGCCCGTTATTCACTTAAAAGTGAATAACAAAAAGACCGCGCATTCAATCGAAATACCATCTGCGGCACTGGGACCTTATCAATGTGGTAGAACTTTTGCAATACTCTAAGTTAGTTTTGGACAACTCTGGTAAACGCCCGGGTTTGGAACGGTAATTTTTTCAACCGGTCCCCTGGAACGAAAATTCCAATATCTCTCAGACTGGACGTCAGTTTGATGCGCCGTCAATCGCATTGAGTTCCATTTGACGAGATGTAACTTCAGAATACATAATATATGGGCTTCGTGACAGTTGATGTATCGACCCCTTTACTCGAGGAGCAGACCCTCCTGGAATCGAGCGTGTTGTGTGTAGGATCCCTAGAACTGGCTGCGAATGCGACGACTACTGTGCTGGGATCCTCCGTGGGTTCGACGACGATGGCGACTGTACTTGGATCCTACATGGGTTCAGCAGCGAGGACGACTGTACTTGGATCCTCCATGTGTTCGGCAGCGATGATGACTATACATGGATTCTATGTGGGTTCGGCAGCGATGGATACTGTACTAGGATCATATGTGGGTTCGGCAACGACAACTTCTGTGCTAGGATCCAACATGGGTTCGGTAGAGGAGATGATTCAGAGGCTACATCTTATCATATCCACCCCTATTCATGAGTAGTATACCTATGTTAGCTGAGTTTTGAATTCAATTATTATCACTAATGTGATTGAGTTGCTTTCCTGTGTGGATTGAGTTGTTCTTTCCTGTGTGGACTGGGTTGTACTTTCCTGTGTGGACTGGGTTGTACTTGGGCTCGTGAGTTGGAGCCGAACAGTAATTGATGACATAGGTATAGGTATGGGCGTATAACTATATAGAGTTGGTTGATACGTCATGTTTGTATCTTTACATTATGGTTTATCCTTTGTTGATTTTGTGATGCCCCTAGGGGTCTTGGGGTCCCTACTGAGTATCGTATACTCACCCCTGCACAGGCTATTCCCACACTACGTTCTGTTGGATGCAGAAGTGGATACTTGTTATTCACAGTCACCTGATTCAGACGATGGTAGTCGACACAATGTCGCAAGCTCCCGTATGCCTTCTTGGTGAAAAAAATCTGAGATTCCTAGGATGAAACACTTGGTCGGATGAATCCCTTGCCCTGCAAGTCCTATGCTAACAGGAGGCGGAGACTACTAGAGTTCGAGGATGGTGACCATGTTTTCTTACGGGTCTCCCCTCGACATGGACTACGGATATTCTTCCGAGGAAGCAAGTTATCTCAGCGCTTCATCAGACCATTCCAGGTTCTCAGAAGGATAGGTGAGGTGGCTTATCGCCTGGCTCTTCCACCTCAGTTGCATCGGGTGCACGACGTCTTCCACGTATCTCAGATGAAGAGATACGTGCATGACCCGATTCATATCATTGATCACGGGGAGCTGGACATCGATGACAGGGTGACATTTGTGGAGGTTCCGGTGGAGATTGAGGATCGACAGGAGCGAGTCCTACATGGACGATCGATTCCTCTAGTGCACATTATGTGGCAGCACGGGAACCTCCAAGAGAGCACATGGGTGGGGGAGGCACAGATGCGTGCACAATACCCTCATTTTCCCCTAGTTTATGATGTATCATTATGGGCGTGTAAATCACTGAGGTGAAAGTAATGTAAAGTCCTATAAATTTAAAGGAAAATTTTATCTTAAATTATTTAAGATTTTACAAGTACCCAGTATCGGACGACACCTGATTCCGAGGCCTAGTGTGTCCGAAATCAATTTTCGAATTTTACCTTGGGTACATTCAGTGAAAGAACGAGCGGGTTTTTCTATATTTTGAATCGATGCCCGGAATTGAAATCTGAGGGCACCGATGGAACGGCAGTGCCAATAATTTATTAAGAGGACCTTTACCAAAAATGCATTTTTATGGGACGAGTTGTTTAAATATGTGTTTTAAATAAAAATGTGAATAAAATTTTTTGTACAATTTTATTCCTAACTTAGGTGGTTTTATCCTACATGGGGAAGTTAGGGTGGGACTCACTAGCACTCTAACTACCCATGTGAGGATAAATGTGAGGTGGGTCCCGCATGATCCCCAACCTTTCACATTCCCTAAAACCCCCTTAAACCCACCATTAAACCCCTTGTATTTAATTGGGTAACTCCCCACTCTCCCAATTTAATTCATGACAACACACACTATATTAATTGATTAAACCTATTCAATTAATTTAGCTAGGTGTTTGAATTTTTAATGTTTGAATGTATGGAAAAATAATAAACCACGGGGAGGCCTATTTTGCTGGTGAGTTTTGTTGTAAGAGAGAATTTGGGAGAGAGCTCTTTTCTCATTTGAAGAACTTCATCTTCAAACAAAGAACGCCAACTCTCCGAAGAAGAATGTCGACCAGGAGGCCTGATTTCTTCATCCCCTTCTTCATCCACGACAAAGGAGGAGACACCGACGACGACGGAAACGACGCCATCGTCTGCAAAGCTTCACAATCGTGAACTTCCTTCGAGGTAGGGGTTAATTTCAATTTTTATCAATTAAAAGTGTTCTTGTTTTATCATTGAACATCTCGTATACTTTGGTCGCATGTTATTCAAATATTGGGAGGAGATCGTACTGCACAAACATAGCTGATTCTCCTCCCTGCTTTCTTGTTGATCAACATTAACATTTGAGGAGAAGGCAGCGCCGGGCGGTTTCATCATGCGGGAACGAAGAGGACGGCGGCCGGAGCGGGCTGCGGTTGTGGTGCGTGGCGCCGACGCGCCGCGCCGGAGAAACCACGGGAGGCCATGGCCGGAGCGGGCCATAGCGAAGGGGCAGGACACCGTCACGCCACGCCGGTCGAGGAAGAGTCGTGGCATTGGGCAGCGGCGGTCTAGCAGGGGGCGGCCGGCCAAGCCGCCCGCCGGTGCTCCAAGAAGCGGGAACCCCGCGAGTCCTGCGGTAGCTCACAACTAGCAGACCGTAACCCAAAGAAGGGGGGTGTGTAACCCCTCCTGACCTACCTAGGGAGGACCCCACCAGGGGGCCGCTGTTTCCAAAATAATGGGGGTCGCGCCCCCTTCGCACCCTGCTCGGCCGAAAGCTGAGTTGCGGCCGGCTTCCGAGCCAGGCCACGCTAGCCAGGCCGGGCCATGCCCAATCGTGTTGGACCCAGGCTTGGGTCAGGTCGACCTAGATCGGGCCAACCTAGGGGGTATTGGGTCAGGTCGGACCAGGCCCAAACCCCCAATTTTCGGACCAGGTTCGTTCAAACACCCATATCAGGGGCTACCATCCTCCGATTGATGCACCTTCAGTTGTGTAGGGATCCTTGGATCAAGAATGTCATTTCGGTATATTAAACATGAGGTTTTGGAAAATTTTGTGTATGACAAGGTTGGATTGAACCTAAAACCAACTGGGCCCTTGCAGTGGAAACTCTTTTAACTTAACGATTGGACATCCGAATAACGTGTCATCAATCATGTTGAATTCCTCTCAGTGAGACGGTTCTTTTGGCTTACTCCACTTGAGGTTTGGACTTAGCTAGAGTACAGTCGGGTTGGTTTTATCTTAGAAACCAACCAGGCCCCTGGGACGGAAAAGGCAATAAATCTTAGACCGGGCATCCGACAGATGCACCGTTTGTCATGTTGAGTTCCTATTGACTAGACAGAACATTGTGATACATCAACTTTGGACTTCATGACAGTTGATGCATCGACCCATTGCCTCATGGAGCGGAACCTCCTGGAATCGAGCATGCTATGTGCGGGAACCCTAGAGCTTGCTGTGACTGCGACGACTACTGTGTTGGGATACTCCGTGTGTTCGACGATGATGGCAACCATACTTTGATCCTAAGTGTGTTCGGTAGCGATGGATATTGCACTAGGATACTATGTGGGTTTGGCAGCGTCGACATATGTACTAGGATCCTATGTGGGTTTGGCAGAGGAGATGATTCAGAGGCTACATCTAATCATCTCCACCCTTCTTCGTGAGTAGTATACCTCTATGAGCTGAGTCTTGACTTTAAATCATTATCTTCGATATGATTATATTGATTTCCTGTGGGGACCAAGTTGGGCTTTCCTTTGTGGAATAGGTTGTACATAGGCTCTTGAGTTGCAGTCGAACTGGAATTGATGACTTAGGTATATGGATGGGCATATACCTAAGTAGAGTTGATTGATACTTCATGTTTGTATCTTTCTTTTGTGTTTTATCCTTTGTGGATTTTGTGAGGCCTTCAGGGGTATCGGGGTCCCTACTGAGTATCGTATACTCATCCCAGCATGGGCTATGCTCGCACTATGTTGTGTTGGATGCAGACGACAGACATCGCTGATCGTGGTTGAGGCTCATGGAGCAAGACAGTATCCATAAGTGGACTATCAGGCGGGACGTACACAGTGTGGAAGGACGGATTCAAGGAGCTGAGGAGACCATCTGTACCCACACTTCAGGTGGGGTATCCAGAGGATGACTCAGTGGTTTCTTCTTTTCTTTTCAGTTGTTGTACTTTACTTTTCTCAATTATACTGTACTTTCAGTTTGGTTTGTATACTAGCCCATTTACATTACAACACTTACTTTTGTACTCTATTTACTTAGTGTTTTCTTCAGCTTGCGTACTCTGTTGTTTTTGTTTTCTTATATAAAGGCAATTCCTTCCCTTCTATCGGGATTTACACCTTTGGTGCTAGTCGCCAGCCCCTGGCCTATGGAAGGCGGGCTTGGGGTAGTCACTGCACGGGCCCCGAGGATGGGTCGTGACAAACCACTTTATTATAATCATATTTCCTTTTAAATTAACTTGAATATACATCCTATCAAACAATATATTTTATTATATCCTAAACCACATATCATTTTACATACAGTGTTCACTTTTCTTCTTATTTGATTAATTAGAAAATAATTGTTAAATAAGTATCCTTTATTCAATACAAATTCACAGTGATAAGGAACATTGTTTAGGAATATTAGAAATTATTTGGATTGGTTTGACATACGTAGGTACCGATTATATATATCCCCTTGATGCATCAGTAGTCTTATGGGACGATTCATTTTGCTAGCTTCCATATATGGGTTTTTACAAAATATTTTGTAAACCTCCTTGGGAAAATTCTTGATAGTAAAGGTACAATGTAACTAGGAGACATGGTGTTCCATAATAAACTATATCCCTCATTATATTTAGTTATTATCCATCCATGATATTTTTTGATGACATATCTATGGATGTATTTAATTTTCAGGCTCCATTTATTATTTTTACCTGAGATTTTGAGTCGACGTATCTATGGATACATTTCATTTTCAGTTATTTGAATTACTTGTGTTTCTAGTTATTACGTTTCCTTATTTTTATGAACCTTAGTATAGTTTATTGATTATATTGAATGGGTACTCAATTATATACCATCCCATATTGACTATTTTCATTCATTAATTATTGTTACTCCTTTAATTTCCCTTTAAGATCATTTTAGATCACCATCATTATGTTTCATTCCCCAGGTATCCATGAACAATATTATGAATGATATGCATAGATGTACTAAATGGATTAGGGTTAACGTAGAATTTATTTATTTATATTTTACAATGAAAAAAATATGATGTAATTAGTGTTGTCAATTGTAATATGATATGCATATATGTATCTTTTTTACCATTACTAAAAAACTAATTAGTCTTTCAGGGCTTGATTTCGGGTAATCAGGCCAATGTAATTGATAGAACACATATGCTCTAGGATTATTTGGATAGTTTTCTATATTTTAATTGACAATGATAATTAATGGACTAGTTTAAACCCAAGACCATGGAAGGATGTATATTGAAATAAAATGATTTTAGTATTTTTGGGGATTTAGAATTAAATTATAGAAGTATTTTTATAATGGAATATTAGTTATATAAATCATTAAGCATCTAAGGATTGTGTTAAATTTTAGAAGAACATATGTATTCATTAACCAATGAGTTATGAATACCCTCATGAGATCAGGAGTTTAAGATTGATCATATGTTAAAAGTTTTAAACACTAGTTTTTAAGGTTTTATTTCATGGGATTATATAAATATTAAGGATATTTTTTGTGAAAATTATGTTAATATAACCCCGTAGTTTAGTACATGTTTTAGTATAACTGTTATTTGAGGAATAAGTCATTATGATTTTATAGAAATTTTATTAAAGGAATTTATAACCATTAGGGTTAATATAATTTCTACTTAAATTCTAATAATAGTAAAATAATATTATTATCCATTATTGAAAAATATTTATTATTGAAAACTATAAGAATTTTTTTTAATGATTACTTTTAGATAAATTATTTCCATCATATTTGTTTTGGAAAATTTATATAAATTGCGTTGATATAGTTTCAGAAAAAGGAAAACCTATATACAAGGTGAAAAACCATCTCATCCTCCAAGGTGGAGGGGATTGAACCCATGAGCAAAATAATATAATTGTTTCACACCTACCACAGTCATATATGATGCCTTGATTAATTTTTCATTATTTTAAAATAAATAATTTGAAAAATAAATATTAATAATAAATCAATGGTATTACCATTGATTTTTAGATATTATTTTATTGTAACATTTGATAAGAATATATGTTTATAAAAATAGGTAGAGGAAAATGTAAAGACTTGTTTTATGGACTTTATGATCTGTTAAAAGTAATTTTTAGTGACTCAGTAAGAAAAAATTGATTTCTTTATTAATAATTACAAGGAGTGAAAGGATAAATTTGAAATTTATTGTATCCCATCCTAAGGATGAAATTATTCATACGAAATATAAACCTATCTAGTAAATATATTTCTTTACATTCATAGATATTAAAACAATTCATAAACATTAAGAACATGATAATGAAATAAAAAATGTTAATCTCTTACATTTATATTGGATGAAGAGGATATTCCTTCAAATCATTGAAAATTTAAAATTTTGAGGACATTAACATTCCATTTATCATTAAATAAATTAAGGTAAATGAAATCAAGAACTCTCTATAATTATTTATAATACTCATCAATTCTTATATCTTTATTTTCCACTAATGTTCTTCTACAAGGAAACCTAGTTCTGTGTTTCACTAGTTAACCATTGTACCCCATTTTTTCTGTTATTAAGAGAATTTTTCAATAACCCTTTTAATATGTGTGTTTTTAAATAATTCAATTATAATATATAAAACAATAAATTATAAAAATCCTTTTAAAATTGTGAGTGTGATATTTATTTAAGGTAGGGATAATATAACACGCCAACATTATAACAGAATAATATTTTATTTAATATCATATGTTTCATGAAACATTGAGTTTATCTATAATTATACGCAACCAATATTTTTTATTTTTTTACACACAACAATAAGTTTATCTTTCACTACATGCAATAACATGTTTCTTCATTATCTTGTGTTACACATAAGACCGAGTTTTACTGAACAATAATATATACCAATATTATTATTTAATGTGATAGTAATCACCTAACCGTTTGAATAGAGAGTAATAATATGATTAAATAAATTATGAATATATATATTTTACTCATATTTATTATTTATCTATTGAAAATTAAGAAAATAATAACCATTTTAAAAAAATAAATGTTTTCATAAAAACATTATTTTTTTCTAAAAGATGGTATAATCATACTTGGGGGAAATAATTAAAAATTAATTTTTTACACATTTAGAAAATTTATAGGAAAAAAATAAAGTTAATTTTTGAAATTATAATATTAATATTATATTAGGGTTATTTTTTGATATTTATCTGAAAAACTTCTTTTTTTAATGAATAATGAAAATACGAGATTTTAATTGAAAGTTGCATCTTCATTGAAATAATTTATGATAATAAATTATATTTTAAATTAGTTATGAAGTAAATATATATTAATTTTACAATTTTAATCCAATTTAGATTATTTGAATCATAATCATATTGAATTTGGATATAAAAAATTTGCAACCTTTTGATGATTTTCACATTAAAAACTCGCTTTCTCATCACATTTATGAGATTAAATTTAAATTAATTTGTCCACTTATTTGAATGGAATTTTTAGAAATGGATTAAATACTTTTAATATTAATAATTCATAATTTTAATTAACATGAAATTAATTTTTTACCAAAGTTATTAGTGAAAAGAGTAAAAATTAATTATATTAGTTAGGGTAAAATTAGATTACACGAGGATTAAACATTAAGCCATTGGTTCCAAATGACCTATAAACTTATAAAACCCCCATTTTATGGTCAAATGTTTTACTTGTACATTTTGTTTTATATATTTCACTTTATGGGGGCCTAGGGACATGTAAACAACCTGGGTGGAAATCACTCTTACAAAAAATTACAAGTGTTCCACTGGACCTACTTATAAAACGGCAACCCTATCCTCATATCTTAACAACATAAAAACTAATTAGATCATAAAATAATATCCCAAATTTTATAAACTCGTACTTTAATCCTTGTTTTTCAACTAATTCCAAACTATGATATCTTCAGTGTACACCTAAAGAGGATTCCCTGAGAAGTGGTAGTATTGTTTCACAAGTGTCTTGATTTAACATATTTCTCCACCTCATTGAATATTTATTATACAATTCAAGTATAAGAAACTCAGTAACTTCCATATAATATGTTGTTTTTATGAAAATTTAATGACATAAAAACATCTCCACTTCCATAAAATAGGTTATGAAATCGTTGTTTGTGTGTACGGTGGACTACGGCCCAGCGAACCGATGTCGTTAATTTATTCCATTACCTCCTGTAATTTTGTTTCTGATTATTGTTATAAATCATATATGTTTTATTTTTAACACATTTATATATTTGGATTCAATATATTATATATTTTTTTTTCTTCCATTCTTTGGGATACATAATTGTTGGTCGAAGTGGAAACTCAAGAGGGGGGTGAATTGAGTTCTAATTAAAATTTATGTTTAAGATCCTTTACTAAATACCCCAATTTAAAATACTAATTGAAATGTAGTGAATTTGAACTAAAGAAAACTTTCAGTTAGGTTCTCAAGGGATTGATTAATTCCCAGTTAGTCTAATCAGAAGATCAGATTAGCTTTTGAAACTAAGATAATGATTTGAAAGTAATTCAAACACTTGCTAATCCAATTATCAGAGTAACTTTGAAAAATAGTTCATGTTTTAAAGAACTTAGTAGTGGAATAAAATTTTTTAGATAAAACTAAATAAAGTACAGCAGATATAACCAAGATGTTCAGTCTCAAGCTGAGACTTAGTCCTCTGAACAATTTATATAAATTTGATCCACACCCTAGATCGGGGTTCACAATAGTTTACAACATTCCAGGTCAAAAACCTCTACCATAGTTCTTCGTGGGAAACAAAAACAACAACAAATATAGCTGTCCAGGTCACATACGACCTCTAACACTATCAATAGTGGGAAATAGAAGATATATGGAGTCTGAATGAGAATTTACAGATCCTCCAGTTATGGTTCAGGAGACAGTGTGTGTGAAAATTAAAACTTATGATACACACTGCTCGTAATGTAAATAATAAATCATTGAGAAAGATATAGAGTTTAGAATGGCTCTAGTGATTGCAGTGCAGCTCTGGACTCCATCAAATTGATCATAAATGGTTCTGAGTCCTCTTCTGGTTTTTGTTGAAAAAACAGAGTGTCATCTGCTTGACATCTAGGTTCAGAGACAGTGAAAATGTAGTCCATGAAGTTCTTCAATGTCCTCATGAATGTACACAGCTCTTCTTGAGTAAGCGGGAGTGTGTATGTGCTTCTGTGTCCTCTTGGTCGTGCATGTATATTTGTGTGAGCCCTAATTGTGTATGTCACTTGTAGATCACTTCAGTATATCTGTTCTTTCACTTCTATGTTATCACTTTGCAGCAACAGAGACTTCTTATATTTATGGAATGATCTTCGACAAAAGAAATGATTTCTTTTTGCAGGTACGAGGTACGATTCCCTAACATCCAACAACCTTTATTAAATAAATGACAGATCATTAAAATAAACCTGATATGACTGTTGGTGAGATTCAATGAAGATAATGAAATTAAGGCAGTGTCGGATTCTCTGGAATGGTAGCTTTGGATATCGGTAGCCTTGTGTATCGGTAGCCTTGTGTATCAGTATGTCTTTGTATCGGTAAAATCTTGTGTAATGGTAGCATTTCTATCGGTAAGCTTCATGTTTGTCGGTAGACTTGATCGGTATCGGTAGACTTAATGTACCGGTGACCTTTCGTGTAATGGTGGCCTTCATGTATCAGTAGCCTTGTGTATCGGTAAACATGCATAACGGGGACTTGTCTGTATCGATAGGCTTGCATAACGGTGACTTGTCTGTATCGGTAGGCTTGAATAACGGTGACTTGTCTGTATCGGTAAGCTTGCATAACGGTGACTTTTTTGTATCGGTAGGCTTGCATAACGGTGACTTGTCTGTATCGGTAGCCACTTGTCTATTTAAGAATTATATTGGCAGAATGGGTTAAGTTAGAATATATATCCATCCAGTAACCAAATTCTCTCAAGATAATATAAATATTTTAATATATGAATATGTTCATGGTGCAAAGAAATACTGAATTCAGTAATTTATCATTAATTAATATACGAACTATCAAACTATAATTTCTCATAACTGGGATTATCAAAATATGATTGAGTATAATTGGGATTATTAATATATGAGTTCATCTTATTCTACCATAGGGTTCAACAATCTCCCCCTTTTTGATAATAACAACTTATGCCAAAGTATTAAGAAAATTAATATAGCGACGAGGAAATATGTCCTAAAAAACATTAAAACAAAATCCTCATTTTTCACCCCCTTGCAATTTCACTCCTAGTTCTCAATTGATTCTTTTTCTCTCCCTTTGTGATTAATAAACAGAAGGGTAGAATCATACAAATGTAGAGACTAAAAGAAAACAGATTACACAGAAACATAGAAAAGTAGAGGAGGTAAGAGGAACTGTCCATTAAATCACAAAAGATACAAACTGATAAAGTCAGTATTACAAAATAAAATACAATTGAATCCCATAAAAAAAATCCAGAATCACTCAATCTTCCTCTAGAATAGGAGTCTTTCCCTTTGGATCAGAAGAGGGTGCATGGTCAGATTGAGTAGATGGCTTGGGAATAGCTGAAAGAACAACTGGAGGTTCAGCCACTGAAACTGTACCGGATCTGAAATCTATGCTCCTCTATGGGATCATAGGTGTCAAGCTTCGAATAGCCTAAATTGGAGTCAACTGTGGTGTACTCCCAGAGGCAGTGGTAGGAAGAGCAGGATGTACAATCACAGGTCTGGCATCCACATGCAAGAATGTTAGCAACAGGTTCCTGAAGTCCATAATAATACTGCCTCTTCTATCCATTGCTTACACAAAATCATATCGATTTTCAATGAATTTATCCAAGGCAGGAGTGAGCTCCCTAAGCTTACTAACCTGTTCTCTGAAAGCCCGAGTCACTAGAGGCAACTTCCTATTCTCCATCGAAAGCTTGAAATGATTGTTCATTTGATGCTTGATATAGACCTTCTCAAAGTAAGCATACACATTATTCTTAATTGCCTCTTGAGAAATAGTAGCCGCCCGTAGGTGATAACGAACCAAACTACTAACTTACCTAGTGTTAGCAAGGATCTGAGTATCTAAGGTACCACTGGTACTATCCTTAGCCAACTCTTCCTAGATTACAGTTCTGATCTGGTCAAGGTTCATAGTGGAGCTGGATGAAGGAAGTGGTTTAACTGAGAAGTCTATTGTCTCCTTGAAAGATTGTTTCAGATTACTAACCACCTTCTGAACAATTTCATCTTGACTGTTCAAATGTTCTTTGACTGATTTCATAAAAACCTCAAAGACATCCACAAACTTCTTGACTAATTCTTTGATATATCTGATATTAGTATTCACTTGGGTTTGAGAACTGTTCATGGTAGTCAATGAAGCAATCGATTGTCTTAGAGCCACCACAGCTCATGTCCAACTCTCAATTTGATTATGGCATAATTTTACATCATCCATCATTCCCTTCATTGGACTAGAAACAACACATCCCATATATACCTGCAGGTTTTTCTCCACACTCCTCATCTCTCCAACTAGGCTTTTCTTCAAATCTTCCACTAATTCTCTCAGTGTTTCTTTCATTTCAGCCTTTAAGGACTCAAGGTCCTCCTTGGTTGCCAAATTTTCATCCACAGTAGGTAGGATAACTGATTCTCTTTGGGGATGGTCTTCCTCAACAAAATCTTCATAACTAAGTCCAAGAACCATATATCCTGGATCTGATGTACAACCATCAATGTCATACAACACTGATACTGATCCAAGATGCTCCCCCTCACTTAGAGCATTCACCTGAGGAATCTCCTCCAACTGTTATGCTTGAGTTAATTCTCTAACTTCCTCTATAACTTTAGTAGATTCAACAACCATTTTCTCAGAGGGCTCAAAGACTCTCTCATCAACAGATGATACTTCTGCATTCGGATCAGGCACTATCATGACTCTACTGTCTACCAGAGGGCTCAAACTGAGCTCTTATTCTTCATTTTCATCATCATCTGCTTCACCAACAGCCTCCTCTTCTTCATGAGAAAGCTGATCTGATTCGGTTGCCTCATCCTCTTCAGAGGTGTCCTTAACAATATACTGATATGCTTCTTCTTCTTCTTCTTCTGTGGTCTCAGTATCACTTTCCTTCAAAATAAATTCTCTCCTTAGTAGTTATTTTGGAGGGCTAGCTGCTCCATAGGAAATGTTTTGGGGCATAGGACTAGGAGGAAAATCAGGGTCTCCTCCTTCCTCAATTGATTTCTCTTCCTCCTCAGCTTCAGCTTCATTATCACTGTAGAACAGTTCTGGCTCATCTGGTCCAAGACCAGGATCCCTCACATACTTTGTTCTAGAAGGATGATGTAACGCCCCGACCCCAGCTACCCAGAGCCGGTGCATTACTTCGTAACATTGGCATGATCCCAAAAGATCAAGTCTCGAAAGACCGATTAGTTTAGTAGCCTTGGAAACACTAGATACATTCATAAGTCTTTCATTACATCAAAAATAAACAAACTACAAAAAAACATGGTCTTCATAGTCCACACTCATATCTTCACTGATTATTCTTGCAAGTCAGTCATAAAATACTTCTTCACAACCTGGAAAATTTTTAAACATTGAAAGGGGTGAGCTCAAATGCTCAGTAAGGATAACAATAATGCGGAAGCTTTCATAAATAAACATTAACATTTAAGGCAATGTATAACTAAAACAAAAGCCTCTTAAACATGAACTTCAACATAATATGGCAAAAGTAAAATGAGATAATGCCATTTACTTCTTCACATGGATATTCTACTGGTCGAATAATCACATGTAATATCAATAACCACATTCATAATGATGGAATGTATAATGCCGGACATTCTGAAACATTTTGTCAAGGCCTCGGCCAAGACATCTAAAATGATTAAGGCCTCGGCCAAAACCATAAATCAAATTGGGAAAGGGCCTCGGCCAATTCCACGTCTAGTTGTCTCATGAGACCTACCGATGCATCGAGGAGCTATAGCGGGCTCCACCCGTCACTTATTAAGTCCAATACATTCCTCATATGAATAGGTTTAAACATATCATAAACCATAACATAATTGTATCACATAAAACATGCATAAAGGAAACATAAAATTTCCACATTCCAATCACAAGATATCAATACAACACATTGATATAATAAAAATGCTTTCAAAACCATTTTCAATACCAAAATAAAAGAAAGTTAAAACTTTGTATTTATTTTTCATTAAAAAAATGATGGCTTGTAGGGGAAGCCGAAACTCAAATAATGGTCACGGCGGCGGAGAAGTCGTTGTCGCCGCATAAGTACGGATATAAAAACATTCCCTTTTGTCGTTTAGCAAAACACTTTGTATAAAAAGATTCCTATTGAATAACCGTAAAAGTCAAAGGGGTTTATACACCGTATAATAGAAAATTGTGTATAAAACCAAATATTCCTAAATGAAATGAGATTGAGACGAAGTCCTTAAAAATATCATTTTTAAAATAAAATAGATCTATTATGTGTACTAACTATAGGTACACATAAATAACATAAAAATACAAAATAGGACATAATAATATCATGACATAATTTGAAAGTAGGAGATTAACCCAAAGAATGGAAATTGGGTTAAGAAGTTCCCTTACCTCGTGTCTGACTTGACTCAACCGTTCTTTAACCTCCTGAATAATAAACTAGAGTTAATATATACCTTATTAAGAACCATTTTCAACTTCATTATCCTTATTATATCACTTATTACAATGATATGAACATTATGTAATTATTTAAGTTAATAATGTTCATTTTGTCGGTATTTGGTTCTTAAGTCAAAAATAGGCTTCTTACACTTACATGTTGTTAATTTGGTCAAAGTTTCATTATATCCAGAATGGTATTCATGATGTAGATATCATATATGTCATATATATCCAGTACATACATTCATTTATAATATTACATCACATTTAGAGGTAAGAAATGAAATGCACCGTTCATGGAGACGGTAAGCCGTACGTACGCATGAACGCTACTTCCATTTCTATTTCATATTTTCTGGAATGGAATCATAATGATATGAGAGTATATTATAATTCCAGTATAATAACATATATAATATCATTAACTTTATCCTTCACACATCCCACATATGGTATTAACGAATCAAATCACTTTCAGGGGGCGGTAGTCCGCGCTTCCTAAAATGAAGATATCGTGTTTTACCCATAATGGAAACCATAAAGGTATGCCCAAAATGAAAAAAAACAGAAGCTTAAGGAAAACATAAACATATTATATATCATATATAAAAATAGTGACATCATAATGGCCACCTTTGAAGGTGTTAAATGAGTGTTGAACAATCATCGTTTCGGGAGGCAGAATTTCGCCATCCACGGAAACCTTATGTTCTTTAACCATTTGATGTAGTTGTGTGGAAGTGTAGCTCAAATAAATCTTATAACAACATCCTAGTATATTTAAGATACTGGTTTTGTTACAAAAGAAGTAAATAAAAAGAGTTTAGGGGGTTGGAGAAGCAAAATAAAACCAAAGAACATGAGAGAATGAATTACCTTAAAAAGTGTAACTCCTTTTGAGTTGAGCCTAAAGGCTTCCTTTGAAAGGATTCTGCCCAAAGGGAATCCTCTAGGATGAGGAGAGGGATGTGGAGAGAGCAAATGGGCAGGGGTTGGCCGAGCCAATGGCTTGAAGAGTGTGTGAAATGAGGTAGAGGTTGGGGCCTTTTATAAGAGGAGAGGAGGGGCACTTTTGGAAAGTAAAGGAACATTACATTATTTGAAAATGTGTTTCGGTTTTAAAAGGTCCCACATTGATAGAATTCGTGGATAAGGTGATAAGGCATCGAAATCCACTCATCCAATTGGTTTTGGCCATGTGTAGTTCATAGATTTTATATTATCTTTCCATTTTATTTAAATCGTCAAATAATGATGTCATCGCTGCATCATTATTATGTCATAAATAATTAAATTTATTTAATGTCTAAAAATTATAAAAAAAATACTATGATATAGGAAATCTTTTTATCTTTCCAATGACTATTTATAATCAAAATTTGGACTTGTGTAACCCTACTTAAAAATTGTTTTAGTAAAACACTTTATGTTAGTGTCATTTTCACTTTAACATTAAATAAAAAGTAATTTATGTTATTTCCCAACAAAAGTGGATCCATGGGGTCCCCAAGTTAGGCCATGGCTTGTCTTGGTCGGCCATGACACAACCAATGAGGTTGGGACATGTGTCTAGATCATTTAATATTATTAAAGTATTATTTATACCTTAAACTACCCTAATTACCACTAATCGCGATTAAGAACTTAATAAGTTACTATTCACCAAAAAATTATTTTTATCCCATTGAACCACATTTTACTTCTTAATGACAACCATGTATGTCGGATTTTTGAAAATCAAATCACAGAAGTGGTAATATTTCATTTAAACGAAAAATCAGTTATTTAACTACCACTTAGTGGTTTCACTATTCATCAAAAATTGAAGTTTTTCAGAACAATGCCAAAATTTCACCCTAAGCTATAATTGATATTCCGAATTCAAAAATGATGTCTATTTTACAAAATTCCAAACATATAAGTTGCATTAATTAATTTTATAATTAATTCCCGCTGTCACAACAAATAGCGTGTTTTTAAGAAACAATTTATATCAAAAGATTGGCAATTGTTTATGTCCAATTTCAATGTTAAATTAATTGTAATGACCACCATTGGATAAAATGGTAAAAATATTTTCTAATTATAACTTAAAACCACTAAATAGTATAATTTATCAGTATAAATTATTTTGATTAAAAAAGTTGTTTTTAAGTATTTTTCACTATTCATAAAAAAATAGAAGTTCTCAGAAAAATACCAAAAATTCAACATAGGCTAATTTCGATATTACGAATACAAAAATGAAGTCCATTTTGAAATATAAAATTTCTATAATTTTAAAAAGTGGTTATTACTATTCATAACGGCTACTTTGATTAGTCGCGGTGTTTTAGAACTCGAAGTTGCGTTAAATGCAAGCTATTTCATTATTGAATGAGAAGCGTATCGTGGAAGATCGGGGTGTTACATTCTCCCCTCCTTCAATAAATTGCGTCCTCGCAATTTGAAATTTTTCTTGGAAAATAAAAGGTTGAAAATAGAAAATACCTTTGTGGAAAACCCACATCGGAAATAAGGTTAATAGAATTTAGTCTTAATAAGAGGGAAATGGAAATAAGAAAGTCACCACCAAATCATGATCTCGATAAGGAGAACATTGGTGGCAATTAGAGACATATAATTTGAGGAAAAACGTAAATATTTGTAGGGATTGATTGAGGTCATCAATCACAATCAACTGTCAAATTGAGGGCCTCAAAGCCTTCAATCTATGTTGATTTAAAATATCATCAGTTCAACAAAACATAAGTTATTAGGATAACACATTTTTTTTGTTTTAATATCCCTTTACTAAAGTTTAAGAATTAATTTATTCATTGAATAAGAGATAGGTATATATATATATATATATGTGTTTGACATTAGAGTTTCAACCTTCAACTCATCTTTCACTCAAAAGATAATAGAACTCAAAAATATTATACTTATCCTAATTGTATAAGGTTCCAAATGTTAACACATACCATTTAGATTAGTAAAATTATTTTGTAATAACCGGGGACTTCCTGTAGGCTAGTGGTAGGAAATAAAGGCCCGTCGCACTATGATTGTGGGTTCGATTCCTGCAGCTTTGTCCGACGCGACGGGTTATGCCCCACCCTGCAGGTTGTCCTTTTCCTAAAACTATAGTATCATAATATTCCAAAAATAATCTTCATAAATTTTTTAACCTTAAACAATACTATCCATGGTTCAACTTAATCCATTCCAACCTTAATAGTTATCCAAAATACATCTGTCCAGACTTTCTCTAAAAGGTCTCTTAATTCCAAAATCAATTTATCAGATTCCCCAAACAAAGAAATGTTTCTCTTATTGTCACATACCAAAAATATGATTACCTTAATCATATTAAAACCTTACTGAAATCAAAAAGTAATGCAGTACAATCCTTATATAGATCACATTATTCTAATAACCAGAATATAATCCATGAGTCCGAAAGCATCAATACATTAGTTATTTTGCTTCAACTGTAGTAATAGCATAAGATTGTCCTTGATCCCTTGGCCTTTTCTGAGGTAAGATTCCTTGACGCTTAGGACATTCATTTGCGTAATGACCCATTTCTCTACAATTGTAGCATTCAACTTTGACAGCCTCTTTCTTTCCCTTGCAATCACGTGCCTGGTGACCTTTTTCTCCACATTTATAACAGACTCCCATTCCTTTTAGGCAAGTACCAGGGTGATTCTTCCCACAATTATCACATAATGGAAAATCCTTCTTTCCCTTTTTCCCTTTATCTGTCTCTTGTTCCACCGTTCTCTTCTTCTCTTGCTTTACTTTGTTGTCATAAGACTTAGAGAATTCCTTTTCTGTCTTGATAGCACATGAGACTATATCTTCGTATGATGAGAAGGATTGTGATACTAAAGCTCGACGGAGAAATGGTTTTAACCCATCAAAGAAACGATCAATCTTACTCCTTGGGTTACGTATATAATCGGCAGCATGCCTCGCTAACCTTGTAAAGTTAGCCTCATACTTTGCGACATTCTCATCCTCCTTCTACCTCAGACTCAGAAATTGCCTTTCCATATCTGCTCGATGGTCACGAGGAAAGTATTTTTCTAAGAAAAGCTCTTTGAACTCCCTCCATTCCATATTCGATACGTCATCATCTTCCTTTGTGTTTTGAATCAGTGACCACCACTGATCGGCATCTCCAGTGAGGCGGTAAACTGTCATGACAACCTTCTCCCTTTCACTACTCCCCAAGGCATGGAATATTTTCTCTAAGGAATTTATCCATTGCTCAGCTACTGTAGGATTTGTACTCCCATTGAAGGTTGGCGGTTGTTGCCTCATGAAACGGTCTAGCATTGATCCTCCACGTTGCGAATCAGGGTGCTCCATACGAGTAAGGTTGTTATTCATAACCTGCGTGAGTTGTCCCAGTATGGTAATAAGTTGATCAGCACCAGTTGTATCTTCAGGTCCACAATAATTATCTTGAGCAGGAGGGCAATCCCTACACGGAGTTCGTGCATTGATACAGTTTCCATTCCTTCTACTAGGCGCCATTTCTAAACAATGGCATAAACTAGATTAGTTTATGAATCAAAATACATAATTCCATACTTGTATAATACTTAACATAAATTGAACTATTTATGGATATAATCCATAATCATAAAAAGAAATGTTTCCTTTGAGGAAGTATGTACTCATAAACCTTACATAATGGTTTGTAAAGAAAATGAGAATTATCCTAAGCATATCCCCCGGGAGTTTCATAACCAAGAGTGCAGCAAGGCCCGTTGTCGTGCACCAGTTCCCGTTTGAGTCTAGCTCAAAGCGGTGTTTTCGGGTTTTACCCCTAGGTACATCTGTGCCAGAGCCACCTCTACCTGCTCGTATCCAGACAGGGATGTATTGCTCGGAAAACTCACAACATCTCTACAATACTAAAATTCTAGGAAGTTCTTCTATACTAATCCTCGAAGCCTATCTTTGGGCTATGCGTTCTAATCAGAGTTTATCTAAATCTAGCTTCCAAGGTTAGTACTAAACTGCCTCTGATACCAACTGTAACGCCCCGACCCCAGCTACCCAGAGCCGGTGCATTACTTCGTAACATTGGCATGATCCCAAAAGATCAAGTCTCGAAAGACCGATTAGTTTAGTAGCCTTGGAAACACTAGATACATTCATAAGACTTTCATTACATCAAAAATAAACAAACTACAAAAAAACATGGTCTTCATAGTCCACACTCATATCTTCACTGATTATTCTTGCAAGTCAGTCATAAAATACTTCTTCACAACCTGGAAAATTTTTAAACATTGAAAGGGGTGAGCTCAAATGCTCAGTAAGGATAACAATAATGCGGAAGCTTTCATAAATAAACATTAACATTTAAGGCAATGTATAACTAAAACAAAAGCCTCTTAAACATGAACTTCAACATAATATGGCAAAAGTAAAATGAGATAATGCCATTTACTTCTTCACATGGATATTCTACTGGTCGAATAATCACATGTAATATCAATAACCACATTCATAATGATGGAATGTATAATGCCGGACATTCTGAAACATTTTGTCAAGGCCTCGGCCAAGACATCTAAAATGATTAAGGCCTCGGCCAAAACCATAAATCAAATTGGGAAAGGGCCTCGGCCAATTCCACGTCTAGTTGTCTCATGAGACCTACCGATGCATCGAGGAGCTATAGCGGGCTCCACCCGTCACTTATTAAGTCCAATACATTCCTCATATGAATAGGTTTAAACATATCATAAACCATAACATAATTGTATCACATAAAACATGCATAAAGGAAACATAAAATTTCCACATTCCAATCACAAGATATCAATACAACACATTGATATAATAAAAATGCTTTCAAAACCATTTTCAATACCAAAATAAAAGAAAGTTAAAACTTTGTATTTATTTTTCATTAAAAAAATGATGGCTTGTAGGGGAAGCCGAAACTCAAATAATGGTCACGGCGGCGGAGAAGTCGTTGTCGCCGCATAAGTACGGATATAAAAACATTCCCTTTTGTCGTTTAGCAAAACACTTTGTATAAAAAGATTCCTATTGAATAACCGTAAAAGTCAAAGGGGTTTATACACCGTATAATAGAAAATTGTGTATAAAACCAAATATTCCTAAATGAAATGAGATTGAGACGAAGTCCTTAAAAATATCATTTTTAAAATAAAATAGATCTATTATGTGTACTAACTATAGGTACACATAAATAACATAAAAATACAAAATAGGACATAATAATATCATGACATAATTTGAAAGTAGGAGATTAACCCAAAGAATGGAAATTGGGTTAAGAAGTTCCCTTACCTCGTGTCTGACTTGACTCAACCGTTCTTTAACCTCCTGAATAATAAACTAGAGTTAATATATACCTTATTAAGAACCATTTTCAACTTCATTATCCTTATTATATCACTTATTACAATGATATGAACATTATGTAATTATTTAAGTTAATAATGTTCATTTTGTCGGTATTTGGTTCTTAAGTCAAAAATAGGCTTCTTACACTTACATGTTGTTAATTTGGTCAAAGTTTCATTATATCCAGAATGGTATTCATGATGTAGATATCATATATGTCATATATATCCAGTACATACATTCATTTATAATATTACATCACATTTAGAGGTAAGAAATGAAATGCACCGTTCATGGAGACGGTAAGCCGTACGTACGCATGAACGCTACTTCCATTTCTATTTCATATTTTCTGGAATGGAATCATAATGATATGAGAGTATATTATAATTCCAGTATAATAACATATATAATATCATTAACTTTATCCTTCACACATCCCACATATGGTATTAACGAATCAAATCACTTTCAGGGGGCGGTAGTCCGCGCTTCCTAAAATGAAGATATCGTGTTTTACCCATAATGGAAACCATAAAGGTATGCCCAAAATGAAAAAAAAACAGAAGCTTAAGGAAAACATAAACATATTATATATCATATATAAAAATAGTGACATCATAATGGCCACCTTTGAAGGTGTTAAATGAGTGTTGAACAATCATCGTTTCGGGAGGCAGAATTTCGCCATCCACGGAAACCTTATGTTCTTTAACCATTTGATGTAGTTGTGTGGAAGTGTAGCTCAAATAAATCTTATAACAACATCCTAGTATATTTAAGATACTGGTTTTGTTACAAAAGAAGTAAATAAAAAGAGTTTAGGGGGTTGGAGAAGCAAAATAAAACCAAAGAACATGAGAGAATGAATTACCTTAAAAAGTGTAACTCCTTTTGAGTTGAGCCTAAAGGCTTCCTTTGAAAGGATTCTGCCCAAAGGGAATCCTCTAGGATGAGGAGAGGGATGTGGATAGAGCAAATGGGCAGGGTTTGGCCGAGCCAATGGCTTGAAGAGTGTGTGAAATGAGGTAGAGGTGGGGGCCTTTTATAAGAGGAGAGGAGGGGCACTTTTGGAAAGTAAAGGAACATTACATTATTTGAAAATGTGTTTCGGTTTTAAAAGGTCCCACATTGATAGAATTCGTGGATAAGGTGATAAGGCATCGAAATCCACTCATCCAATTGGTTTTGGCCATGTGTAGTTCATAGATTTTATATTATCTTTCCATTTTATTTAAATCGTCAAATAATGATGTCATCGCTGCATCATTATTATGTCATAAATAATTAAATTTATTTAATGTCTAAAAATTATAAAAAAAATACTATGATATAGGAAATCTTTTTATCTTTCCAATGACTATTTATAATCAAAATTTGGACTTGTGTAACCCTACTTAAAAATTGTTTTAGTAAAACACTTTATGTTAGTGTCATTTTCACTTTAACATTAAATAAAAAGTAATTTATGTTATTTCCCAACAAAAGTGGATCCATGGGGTCCCCAAGTTAGGCCATGGCTTGTCTTGGTCGGCCATGACACAACCAATGAGGTTGGGACATGTGTCTAGGTCATTTAATATTATTAAAGTATTATTTATACCTTAAACTACCCTAATTACCACTAATCGCGATTAAGAACTTAATAAGTTACTATTCACCAAAAAATTATTTTTATCCCATTGAACCACATTTTACTTCTTAATGACAACCATGTATGTCGGATTTTTGAAAATCAAATCACAGAAGTGGTAATATTTCATTTAAACGAAAAATCAGTTATTTAACTACCACTTAGTGGTTTCACTATTCATCAAAAATTGAAGTTTTTCAGAACAATGCCAAAATTTCACCCTAAGCTATAATTGATATTCCGAATTCAAAAATGATGTCTATTTTACAAAATTCCAAACATATAAGTTGCATTAATTAATTTTATAATTAATTCCCGCTGTCACAACAAATAGCGTGTTTTTAAGAAACAATTTATATCAAAAGATTGGCAATTGTTTATGTCCAATTTCAATGTTAAATTAATTGTAATGACCACCATTGGATAAAATGGTAAAAATATTTTCTAATTATAACTTAAAACCACTAAATAGTATAATTTATCAGTATAAATTATTTTGATTAAAAAAGTTGTTTTTAAGTATTTTTCACTATTCATAAAAAAATAGAAGTTCTCAGAAAAATACCAAAAATTCAACATAGGCTAATTTCGATATTACGAATACAAAAATGAAGTCCATTTTGAAATATAAAATTTCTATAATTTTAAAAAGTGGTTATTACTATTCATAACGGCTACTTTGATTAGTCGCGGTGTTTTAGAACTCGAAGTTGCGTTAAATGCAAGCTATTTCATTATTGAATGAGAAGCGTATCGTGGAAGATCGGGGTGTTACAGATGATCCACAGTAGTGAACTGGTCTTAGATTTTTCCATCATCATTAACCAATGATTTCTTCCAAGGGATCCACCTAACATTCATAAACTTACAAACAGTCCAGGTGATGAAATAATTATCATTAACCACAACAGTTTCTTCTTGAGGTCCAGCTACCTCATTTTCCTACTACATAATATAAATAAACATAGAAAAGAATAGTGAATTGGACTTAAACTTTGGTCTAGTCATATCCTCAATCTGAATCATTAGCAATCTGCACAAGTTCACCTCTACTTCATGCTTTAACAAATACAACAAATAAATATCCTGAAATCCGAGGGTAGAAAAATCTCCTCACATTAGACTAATCACATGATGAATGAACTTGAAAAGTAGTTTATCCTCCCCTACCATCTATGCAGTAATGAGCATTCTAAGAGTTCCATTTCCTGTCAATTCTAACAAGGCATCCTCATAAATGAAAAAGTCAGTAGCAGTAGGTATGTATTTTGAATAAAATACATAATCACCACTATGAGGAACTCTAAGGTTATCCACCCATTCAACTGATGAAAACGAAAATGTTTGACCATTAACAAAGGAAATCATCCTATTCTCCTCTTCTGATGTCTCAAAGATGACAAAATCATAAAACTCTTTTACCAGTGCTGGATAAAATGGTCCATTATTGTTCATGAAGCATTCGAGCCATCCTTGTTCTTGTAAAACCTTCAGAATCATGGACTTGCTTTCCAGCAGCCATTCCGCACATAATTCCTTTTCCACTATAATTTCTCGCTTTAATAAATGTGGATTCACAGGATTCCTTCGAACAACATCTCTACTGATTCCACTGGCACCAGTATTGGTTACTTTCTGCTTCTGAACTTGTGGCACATCACTCCCTTCATCCACGGAGGGTCGCTTCACACGGGCCATTTCAGATTCCGAGGCATAGGGTTTTGCGAGCTTGAGAGGTCTAGGTAGGAGGGATTCGAACAGATGGGTTCGCCGTGATTGAGTGATGTCTAGAGTCGGGTTTAATATCATTTTGAATTCAAATATAATATAAATCTTATAATAAAATGAAATTTAAAGTCTGGGCCTTAATACGAAAATTTAATACAGCCTGGGAGATTTACCGGTGAGGTGTCCTTAAACGGTGAGGTCTGATGGTGAGGTTTAGCCTAACGGTGAGTTATATCCTGATGGTGAGGTTTATCCTAGTGGAGAGGTTTATCTAACAGTGAGGTTTATCTAATGGTGAGGTTTATCCAACAGTGATGTTTATCTAAAGGTGAGGTTTATCTAATGGTGAGGTTTGTCTGACAGTGAGGTTTATCTAATGGTGAGTTTTATCTAACGGTTTCAAGAGTAAGTTATCATTCCTAATTCGTGTCTAATGAAACATAATCTTTCTGAACATAAAGACTTAGTGAAAATATCATCTAATTGGAGTTCAGTGCCTATAAATTCAAGAGTTATATAACTTATTTAATAATGATCTCTTAGAAAGTGGTTTCTAACATCATTGTGTTTGGTTCTAGAGTGAGACACAGGGTTCATTGAGATGTTGATCGCACTAGTGTTATCACAGTTAATCGAATCATGTTTAAAATCAAATCCCTAATCCAATAAAGTGTTTTTCATCCATAGAATCTGTGCACAACAACTACCGGCAGGTATATACTCTACTTCAGCAGTAGATAATGCAACTGAGTTCTGTTTCTTACTATACCATGATACTAGGGATTTTCCAAATAAATGACATGTTCCAGATGTGCTCTTTCTATATAACTTGCATCCCGCAAAGTCAGCGTCTAAATAACTTATTAAATCAAATGATTGTTCTTTTGGGTAAAACAGTCCCAAATTAGCAGTATATTTAAGATATTTGAAAATCCTTTTAACAAGAAGTATGTGTGACTCTATAGGGTTAGCTTGAAATCTAGAACACATACATACGCTAAACATAATATCAGGTCGACTAGCAATAAGATAGAGTAAACTCCCAATCATAACTCTGTAATTAGTTTGATCTATTGGTTTTCTAGTTTCATCAATATCCAATTTACATGTGGTACTCATTGGTGTATCACTTCCCTTTATACTATCCAAACCAAAACATTTTAATAAATCCATAGTATATTTACTTTGATTTAAAATAATACCATCTTTAGTTTGAAAGATTTGAAATCCAAGAAAGTTCATAATCTCTCCCATTAAGCTCATTTCAAACCCATTTTGCATAACCTTCGAAAAATCAGTACATAATTTTTTTTAAAAGATCCAAAAATAATGTCATCAACATAGATTTGTACTATTAAAACATCTTTTGAAATTCTTTTTATAAAAAGAGTGGGATTAGTAATTCCTTTTGTAAATCCTTTTGAAGTAAGAAAATTTGTAATTCTTTCATACCAAGCTCTTGGATGTTGTTTTAAACCATATACAGCTTTAGAAGGTTTAAAAACATGATTTTGAATTTGAGGATTTGAAAAACTAGGTGGTTGTTCTACAAAAACATCTTCCACAATAAAACCATTTAGAAAATCACTTTTCACATCCAATTGATATAATTTGAAATTTAGATGTGATGCAATGGCAAGTAAGATCCTAATTTCCACTAATCTAGCTACAGGTGCAAAGGTTTCCTCATATTCAATTTCTTCTTCTTGATTGTAACCTTGTGCAACTAGTCTAGCTTTGGTTCTAATGATATTTCCAGATTCATCAAATTTGTTTCTAAACACCCACTTTGTGCCAATGGTTAAAATATCCTTAGGTATCTCTACTAATTCCAAGACTTTATTTTTGTAAAATTGATTTAGTTCTTCTTGCATAGAGATTACCTAAAATTTATCATTGATAGCGTCATTAATATTTTTAGGTTCTAACTGTGAAATAAAGGCTTGATATTCAACCTGATTTCTTAGAGAAGCTCTAGTTTGTGTTCCTCTACCTAGATTACCTACAACAGCATCTAAAGGATGGTTCTTTAGAATTCTAGTTGTTCTTGAAAAGGTAGGGCTAGAGATTTTAGCTTCATCAACAGGTTGGGAGTCAACAGAAGCAGGTTCTAGAAAATTTCCAGAACTGGATGTTTTAACTATAGGTTCACTGTCTTTATCATTAAGGTTCAAAACAGAGAGATCATCTTCAAGATTTTCAAGAGAGGTCTTAGGTTCATGTCGATCAGTTTCATCAAATTTTATGTGAATAGATTCCTCCATGCATTTGGTTCTCTTATTGGAAACTCTATAGGCTTTACTAGAAATAGAGTAACCTAGTAAAATTCCTTCATCACTCTTGGTTGAAAGCTTGTCAATATTATCTTTGGTATTAAGAATAAAGACATTGTAACCAAAAACTCTAAAGTAGTTACCCTTGGGTTTCTATGGTTCCACAACTCATAAGGGGTCTTCTTAAGAACAGTTCTGATCAAAACTATATTGATAACATAACAAGCTGTATTGACAACTTCAGGCCAAAAATAAACAGGTATGTCATATTCATTGATCATGGTTCTGGAAATTTCTTGAAGGGTTCTATTCCTCATTTCTACTACACCATTTTTCTGAGGTGTCCTAGGGGCAGAGAAATTGTGACTTTAGCCATTGTGTGAGCAGTAGGATTCAAACTCATGATTTTCAAACTCACGTCCATGATCACTTCTCAAGGTTTTAATCTTAAGTCCATTAAGGTTCTCAACATATTTGGAATATTTAACAAAGTAAGATACAGGTCCACTTTTGTGAGCTAGAAAATATACCCAAGTATACCTAGAAAAGTCATCTACTAGAACATAGACATAGTGCTTCCCATTTAAACTAGAAACTATAGAAGGTCTAAAAAAATCCATGTGAACCAACTCAAGAGGTTGAGAAGTTGACACTGATTTCTTTTATTTAAAAGAAACATTATGTTGCTTTCCCTTTTGACAAGGAATACAAACTTTATCTGCTATGAACTCAAGTTTTGGTAGGTCTCTAACTAAGTTTTTTCTAGTATGTTTTCTAAGTGAATGTACATTGCAGTGTCCTAATCTTCTATGCCAAATCCAAGACTCTTTATGAAAATCATTTAAACAAGTAATATTTTGCATAGCTAATGAATTTAAATCAAGAGCATAAAAATTTTCATTTTACAAAGCAGAAAATACTAAAGCATCTTTAGAATTAAAAACATTGCAAGAATCATTTTAAAATTTAACATAAAAACCATCATCACATAACTGAGAAATACATAGTAAATTATACTTAAGACCATCAACAAATAGAACTTTAGATATTAATACTGAGTCAGTGTTACCAATCTGGCCTAATCTGATGATTTTCCCATTAGAATTATCACCAAAAGTGAAAAAACCTCCATCAACTCTGACTATGATTTTAAAGCATGAGAAGTCTCCTGACAAATGTCTTGAACATCGACTATCCAAGTACCAAGTCTTTCTACAGGAGATCTTTAAGCAGGTTCCCTACAAAACAGATTTAGATAGGAAATGATTTTGGTACCCAGATTTTCATGGGTCCAGACCGGTTAACTAATAAAACTTTTTGTACCCAAATTTGTCTTATGGGTCCCATGAAATTTTTAGAATCAACATATTTTGAAAGATAAACTTTATTAGATCTATAACTATAAATATAACTTGTTGAAGCATATGGAATTCCAGAATTCGAACTATCTACATTCTGTCCAGATTTAGAAATAAATATAGTTTTGGTAATTTTTCTTTGTCGAGGATTGTATCCTAAACCAGCAGTATATCTAGGTGCAATCTGCTTACCTAGAATTTGAGTAAGTGTATCTTTTCCATTTGTGAACTTTTCTAAATCCTTCCTAAGTTTCTCATTTGAAAATTTCAGTTCAGTTTTTTCTTTAAGCAACTGAGCATTCTTTTCTATTTCTATGTCAAGATCAGATTTATGTTAAACATTTAAATCATATTTTTTATTTAAACCTTTGTATTTGTCTTTCAACTCATTACATGTTTCTTCCAACATATCACAGTATTCAAATAGTTCAGATTTTGACATATTTTCAGAATTAGAATCATCTAAAAAATAATAAGAATTTAAATCAGGAGTTTTAGATGTTATCTAAAAAGTGTTTGTCATAAATCACATGTTTTCCTAACTTCTGTTTTCAGTTTCAGAGGCTTCAGATTCACTAAAGCTATCCTCAGAAGCACTCCAAGTAGAATTCATGGCTTTTTATACTTATTTTCCTTATACTCATACTTCTTCGTGTATTTCAGCTTTGGACAGTCTTCTTTTATATGTCCTTTTATTTTATATTCATAGCAGACAAATTCATTAGATTTGTCAGATTTCTTCCGGTCCTTTTTCCAGTGACCCTTGTTGTCATACTTTCCTTGGTAATTTGATTTTATGAAAAACTTTTTTTCCTATAAAACTTCTTAAATCTTCTAGCTATGTGAGCCATTTCTGCATCACTGTCAGATGCACTTTCAATTTCTTCACAGCTTGATCTATCACTCATGGTCTGAATTTTCTCTTTATCCTTATTCCTTGAAGTAGATGTCTTGAAAGAAACAGACTTCCTTTTTGGTTCGTCTTCTTCTTCTTTGTTTACCTTAAGCTCTTATTCATACATCATCAACTTGCCAATAAGTTTTTTGACTGGCAGTTTACCAATATCACAAGATTCTCTGATTGAAACAGAAGTGCCCCTCCATCTTTCAGGTAGGCATCTCAAAATTCTCATTATCTGCTCCTTTGATGAAACGTCTTTTCCAAGTGTGATCTTTTTATTGACAATTTCATTAAAACTGAGATACATATCAGAAATGGGTTCATCAGGATTCTTCTTAATATTATCATATTTAATAGTATAGGTGTTCAATTTCATTTCCTTAACATTAGTGTTCCTTCATGAGAAACACATAAAGTATCCCAGATTTCATATGAAGTCTTACAAGAAGATATTCAATTAAATTCCTCATCTCCTAAAGAACAATAAAGAGAATTCATAGCTTTACAATTAATATTGTGAGCGTTATTAGTAGCTTCATTCCAAGTAGATCTAACAGTAGCATGAATTTTTTATTCTGATTCTAAGGCAGTCCAAATATCAAAACCCATGCTTTATAAATGAATTTTCATCTTAATCTTCCACCGAGCATAGTTTTTTCCATTGAAAAATAGTGGTCTATTAGTAGCAACACCTTCAAGTATGTTATCCATGATAACTAGGTTAAAAAATTTAAAGGGATAAAAATTTAGAAATAACAGAAATTTTAAGAACATTAAAATACAACTAAAATCACAATTGAAAAATAAAGTACTTCAGAAAATATTTTAAGCCTCTAATACCAAATGTTGGTCAGAGTGGACACTCAAGAGGGGAGTGAATGGAGTTCCAATTAAAATTTATGTTTAAAATCCTTTACTAATATCCCCCAATTTAAAATACTAATTGAATTGTAGTGAATTTGAACTAAAGAAAACTTGCAGTTAGGTTCTCAAGGGATTGATTAATTCCCAGTTAATCTAATCAGAAGATCAAATTAGATTTTGAAACAATCCTAATGATTTGAAAGTAATGCAAACACGTTCTAATCCAATTATCAGAGTAAGTTTGAAAAACATTTTAAGTTTTAAAGCACTTAGCAGCGGAATAAAATTTTTTAGATAAAACTAAATAATGCACAGCAGATATAACCAAGAGGTTCAGTCTCAAGCTGAGACTTAGTCCTCTCAACAATTTTTATAAATTTGATTCACACCCTGGATCGGGGTTCAAAACTGTCTAGGTCAAATACATCTACCACAGTTCTTCATGGGAAACAAAATCAATAGAAAATACAGTTGTCCAGGTCACATACGACCTCTACAACTATCCACAGTGGGAAATAGAAGATGTAAGAAGTCATAATGATAATTTACAGATCATCCAGTTAAGGTTCAGGAGACAGTGTGTGTGTAAATTAAAACTGATGATACACACTGCTCGTAATGTAAATAATAAACCACTAAGAAAGATATAGAGTTTAGAATGGCTCTAGTAATTGCAGTGCAGCTCTGGACTCCTTCAAATTGATCAGAAATGGTTCTGAGTCCTCTTCTGGTTTTTGTTTGAAAAATAGAGTGTTGTCTTCTTGACTTTCAGATTCAGAGACAGTGAAAATGTAGTCGATGAAGTTATTCAATGTCCCCGTGAATTTACAAAGCTCTTCTTGAGTAAGTGGGAGTGTGTATGAGCTCTTGTGTCTTCTTGGTCATGCATGTATATATGTATGATCTCTTCTTGTGTATGTCACTTTTTGATCACTTTAGTATGTATGTTCTGTCTCTTCTATGTTATCACTTTGCAGCAATAGGGACTTCTTATATTTATGGCATGAGCTTCGGCAAAAGAAACGATTTCTTTTTGCAGGAATGAGGTACGGTTCCCTGACATCCAAAAACCTTTATTAAATAAATGACATAGCATTAAAATATACCAGATATGACCATTGATTAGATTAAATAAAGATAAAGAAATTAAGGCAGCATCAGATTCTCTGGAACGGTAGCTTTGGATATCGGTAGCCTTGTGTATCGGTAGCCTTGTGTATCAGTAAGTCTTTGTATAATAAACCACTTGTAAAACGGTAGCCTTTCTATCGGTAAGCTTCATGTCTATCGGTAGACTTGATCGGTAGCGGTAGACTTAATGTACCGGTGAACTTTCGTGTAACGGTAGCCTTCATGTATCGGTAGCCTTGTGTATCGATAAACATTCATAACGGTGACTTTTCTGTACCGGTAGGCTTGCATAACAGTGACTTGCCTGTATCAGTAGGCTTGCATAATGGTGACTTGTCTGTATCGGTAGGCTTGCATAACGGTGACTTGTCTGTATCAGTAGGCTTGCATAATGGTGAATTGTCTGTATCAGTAGCCACTTGTCTGTTTAAGCATTATATTGGCAGAATGGGTTAAGTTAGAATATATATCCATTCCGTAACCAAATTCTCTGAAGATAATATAAATATTGTAATATATGAATATGTGCATAGTGCACAGAAATACTCAATTAGGTAATTTATCATTAATTAATATAGGAACTATAAAACTATAATTGATAATAATTGGGATTATCAAAATATGATTGAGAATAATTGTGATTATTAAAATATGAGTTCAACTAATTCTCCTAGAGGGTTCAACAACAATAACGTCTCTCATGTGTAGAGATGACTACCACCTCTCGAAGTGATGTGATTTATCTTTCATTAATGCCTAAAATGGTAGTTAATAATGATATAGTTAATAATTATATGTGATATCCCTATCCTAATTATGATATTAATTTAATATTTAAAATTAGTTAAATATAATAGATATCATTTTTCCTATTCAATCATGTAAAGATGATAACATTGTTCTAGTACATGGGGACTATCACATTTACAAAGATATCTGACTCTCATTTCATCTCCAAAAACCATGGATGAAATATATAAGTATATAATATGGTATATATGATTTCATGACTATTATTTAAAGGTAATATATTACTTACCTCCTTTCTATAATGATTAGGGACTAATGGATACATTACTCATGTGTTTGTATGGCCTACCATCTCCATGATCGTAACATGCTTAATTTTTTATAACCATTATACATGATTGGTTTAAAAAGTAAAATTGATGTAAGAATATTATAATTATTCCATGATTATAATTCGGTATGTTATATAATAATATCTTATTCACAAGAATAATATCTTTAATGACAAAAAATGCAAGATAAAAATATGTAGTTAACACACGAAACAATGAAAATAATGAAATATTATTAACCAGTAATATATAAGTTGTAATAGATGGATTATATGTGATAATATAGTTGAAAAATATTTATTTTATAAATTAATAAAAAAATTTAAAATATATTAGAATATTTTAAATCTTGTTCAACTAAAGGAAAGAACAAGGAAAATGATTTCTTCTCAATTTACATTCAATTGAGACTTATTTGTTAATATAAACTAGTTTAATTCCATGTGGTGTTTATAATTACCCATTGACATGTAATATCAATAAAACATAACTATTAATGGTATTTTATATTTCAACATTAATTATTTATTTCAAGAGTAGTTGGTAATAAAAGTACTAAATGTTAAATATAAATGTGTAGTCTGACATTCTTTTGAAACAGTCACTGTATTTTAAACATTTTTCATTGGAAATTAAATTTATCTTAATTTTATTTCATGTGTAATTGATATGGTTATTTCATAAAAATATTAAAAATTTTACATATGGTGTTTACCTAAATGTTATTAGATTAACTGGGGAAATATGGATATATTTTTATTCTTTACACAATACTGATTTTTGAAATGGAACTTTATTAATAAATTAAATTGATTATTTGATATATTTGGAATGATTTTTATAGTATAAAACTGTTCGAGGACTGGATAATGTAATCATCTTGATACATCCATAGTCTAATGAGATAGTTGGATAAACCCTAATCATTTGTAACCAGTATATTTTAAACGATTTTGTGAAATGTCTTAACAATAGTATAGTTTATACCATCTGGAGAAAGGTATTGAAAATAATGGTATCATATTCCCAAGAGACATAAAATCCAATAATTAATATTTTCCTTCATCTAGGGTTGTTTTATTTTTATCCAAAAGTCTTTCAATATGATATTATCTATCGATGAATTTCATTTTCACTTCATTGGTTAAATGGATTTTTTTTCAGTAATTTAACTTTCCCGATTCAGTTTTCCTTACCTAGTTATATAAATGGAATGTGTGTTCAAATATTTTATATTCCATATTGATTTAACATTTTGATTCATGATATATTAATCTTTACTTAACCCTTATTGAGCATTTTAACTAACATTTATTTTTCTCCTTTCTTCAGAATAAAGGATGTGTAATGTGTTTGATATAAAATGTTATGTTAGATGGAATGATGATATTATCACGACAAAATATTTTATTTATTAATGAATTCAAATGTATTTTTGACTCAGGTATGTATCTAGTTTACTAATACTAGTAATATATTTGGTTCGTCCTGATGAGATTCCTTATATATTATTCCAATGTAACAATATACAGAACTAACACCAAAAAACTGAGATCAGGGTTGCTACCATAATTATTATGGAATATATTTAAATAATATTACATATATTATATTAATTATATTATGTATACTAAATAAATAATTTTTTATATTATTAACATTCAATGAGAAATAAAATCATCACTAATGCGTACATGCTGGTTATGACCTTACGTACTAATGGATAATATATTATATTTGTTTATCAGAATTATTATATTTTAGGAATATTTAAAAAATGAATAAATATTTATAATATAATACACATTCTGAAAATATTAATTTTTTATTTAACTTATTTCCCTCATGTTTATTGAAAAATGGAAAATTTACACATAAATACCTATAGAATATCATCTCGGTATTGTAACATAATTAGTTCTTCATAACTAAATTTCATAGTAGGTTTTAAGAGTATAATTAATGTATAATTTTTTTATATCACTATTACTATTCATTAAATGATATAAACATGATTAATTTGATGATAGAAAATATTCCAATGTCATTTTGGATATATGAGTTGAATATCGTCATAACACCAGTCATAAACAAATTAGACTGATTGACTAAATATGAAATTGATATAAGATAATTAAATGAAATAACCAACATAAAAAATTTCATTATGAAATCAAATATTTAATATAAGATTAATATTAATTTATATATTGAATGGATTTAATAAATCCGACTAAGGGTAATGGAAACATTAACATAAAAAACTTAATCTAAATGTTTAAAATAATTTATTCTTAAAATCATTGAAATTCATCGAAAAAATATTTAAAATTATTATAGATACATAAATCCAAATATAAATTAATTTACAGGGTTTTTCACTCCTTTTACTTTCTATAAAATTTATTCAAAATGAATATATTTTCAGATTTCATAAATAAAATGTAGACTTCAATTAGAAAATACTATAGGAATGGTTTCTTTTAATGTATAAGGTTTGACAGCATTTTCCCACCACATTGATCCTTATACATTATTTGGATTCCATTATATGATTACATTTTTCCACAACAAAAAACCTTCATCATTTTGTATATGATTTTTTATTTTATATTTCAAAAAAATTATTTAAAAGGAAATGATATTTTTATATCTGATGTGATTAGAATATTGATTGAGTTTATTTTTTTAAAGGATTTATAGAAAAGTGAAATCATAAAATTTTCAATCAATGATATCAGATTTTATAATTATATATATTGATTTGTGAGCCTGATACAACTTATAAGACAAGTGATCCTGACATAACTTATATTATGAGTGATCCCAATATTGATCTCTAATGTACTGGGAAATTTTCCTTTTTTTCAAACGAAAAAAAGATGGGGTTGACTAGGGAGTTACGTCCAACTTATATGAATTGCATCTAATTATTTCTAAGTTGGGTTAACATTGATTATTAATATAATTACCAAATATTCTTAAAAGGGTTTTTATTTTCATCAAATGGGTTTTAAAAGTTTTAATGTCAAATATTAATTTCCCCATATAGAATTGATTTATTTTATATGGTAAAATAATTATATAGAAAATGTTAATAATTTTATGGGTTTAAATTTTTTTCAATGAAAAAATAGTATACAAACATGTATATCCCTTTATGATCATTTTTTTCATCCCATGTTGTCAAATTTTATCATTAGGGTTAACATATTAGTTTGTTTGTTGATGAAATCAAGTTTAAAATCATAAAAAATTACCATAACAAGAAAATGTTTATCATTTTAAAATTATTATGTTGTAAAAAAATGGATACTTAGTGGATTTGTAATCTTTTTTAGTATATGAATTTTTATGTAAGAGTTATTTCCTTATTCATTAAAACTCTAATCTTAAAATGATCTTTGGGAAATATAATACATTGAATTATTCATTTAATACTCAATATTATGGGTTGAATAATGGAAGGGTACTTATAGATTGTGTGGTAGAAGCGATTAGATAATTTAAGAAACTAGTATAATGTATGTCATTACCCTTATGATGTTCTATTTTTTGGTTATCATTATATAACGTTGGAATAATACCATGTTACATTATTAAAAATATGTCTAGTTAGAATGTTTTTCTATAGAGGTTACATATAAGCTTATGTAAAAATGAATCAAAATTAAAATATTATTCGAAATCTAGATCTTGGAATGGTTGGAATTGTAATTGAGAAGTCTATTTTAGGGATGTATTACATGGTGAATTCTATAAATTTTAGTGGCATCCATGTTAAACATAATCCAAATTTTTAATAGATGAATATTTAGATTGTTGAGAATTTCTTGAAAGAGAACCATATGTCTTTTCCAAAACATATGTTCTAGTGGAATACTATGGATGGATCAATTCTCTTAAAATGATATTATAATATATGGGATTTTTAAAACATTAATGGTTAACAAATTCCATTTATCATTTTAAAGGTTAATTTGATTGATGTTGGTCATTATAAGTGTATACCAGAGATAAATAAGCTCAATTCCATGAAATGGGGTGAATTTATGAATATTTTTCCTGATAAGTGATTTCAAAAAATTGGTTGGCATATGATGTAAATTTAATTCTTGGAATTGAGTTAGAATAAGGATTTTTAAGGGTCATGTATTAATAAAACATCACTTGATTGTAATGGTATGTACAATGTTTTATACATTATCTAGACAGAATGATTTTTTGATTTTAATTAGGATTGTTTTCTCGATATTGATGGGTATTAGATTTTTGTGGATTCCAAAGTTATCAGATAATTGTTTGATGTGATAATATTATATAAATGGTGTTTTCAATGATCATTTATCCATTGAATCAATAAAAAAATATCTAAATTTTAGGTAAATGAGATGAATCTATTGAATAAATATTAAGGTTAAAGAATCTTGTTTCCCACATGTTTTAGGTGTTGTAAAAATAACCCTAGAGAATATTTATTGATGATAATAAATTGTTTACGGTGTGTTTTTCTTAGATATGTGTCCTGCGACTATAGATAAAAATAATAAATAAATGATCAAAAAAATTAAACATTACCATTATGCTGATTTTATATTAATGATATGGGAAAATATTTGTGTACTTTTTTATAGAGATATAATGGAGAGAAGTCATCAGGATCACATGAAAAAAGGAGTGGCTAAATCCTTTATGAACACTTTGATATATATTGGACAATAAAAATTGTGGATTTAGGTGAATTATGTTTTTATTCAAATTATATTAATATCTTGACTTATTCAGGGTTAACAAATTATCTCATTTGTGAGAGTTGTTCTCATAAATTGATAATTTCACCTCAACAAATTATGGTATAACATTGGGTAATAATTCATTTGGGAAGAATTTATGAAAAAATAAATATAATAATTTTTTTATAATACTAAATGGGAGTGTTTTACCTCTAAAACATGTTGTCTTTCCCCTTATAGAGTTTGATTTAACTCTTCATATGGATATAGATTTCTATTTTTCATCATCAGATAGATTATTGAGCTACAAAAGTTGGTTTTTAGAACGGTTTTTAGTTTGTATTAAATAATTAATTCATAAATTTAATAAATTATAAAGATTATATGAAATTTATTGATGATTGGAATGAATGGTATGGTCGATATATTTTCAAAAAGAAAGAAACAGTTAAGATCAATGATGTTCTTATAGTAAATTAATATCTATTTGTATTTTCTACTTAATTCTGTATTATACCTAATCAAAAGATTAATGTTTTACTGATTTATGACATCATGTAATGAAATTTTAGAAACCCCTTATCAAATTTATTTTCATATAATTTGAAATTAAAAAAATTAATTAATTTCTTGATTATTTTTTTCATTCATCCTACTAATTCTCCATCAGTTACTGCTATTTTATTTGATAAAATGAAATAGGGTTCAATAATGATTTTCATTAATTATGGTCTTTAATGTCTTCACTAATAATAAAGAGTTTCATTTACACATATAAATGGATTGTTTTATCAACTATATAGGGATCATTATTTTTTTAACGTTGATCTTAGTTCTGGGAAGAATCAACTAAAAGTGAATGAGGATAAATTTTTAAAGATGATTTTCATAGTATGTATGAGAATTATGAGCTTTCAGTTATCACTTTGAGTAAAAAAATTCCTTATCTGTATTTATAGAAATTTTATAGAGTTTTTTATTTAACACACTAATATTTTATAATGTATTTCACATTAATAAACTTTATCTCTTTTATTGATATCTTTAAAAAGAACACCATGATTAAACAAACTATTATTTTATAATTAAATATTATTTAATAGTTATCGCATAGTCGTTTGGTTTGGTAAGTATGAATATGAAAAACGAAATTTTTATAATTATATGGTTTTGAAATGAATAAAATAAATTCATTAGTTATCAACTGATAAAAATTGAAAATGACATTCATTTTCAAAATAATGGATAAGTTTTTAGGAAAACCTTTTAACATAAACAATGAGTTTTTATCTAAATAAATTAATTTTAACCTTATGTGTAAATTATTTTAATGAAATTTATATATTATATATTCAATTAAAAAATTCCTATTAATCCAATATTTTTTCTATGAATGAGAAAACAATATAAATCCAATTTTATAATTCAAAAAAATAATTTTTTGCAAAAGGGTTTTAATCTGATTTTGTGCACTTATATTAAATTTTATTTATTCCAAATATATGTTTTTAATTTTTTATGCTATATTCCATATATTTAATAACGTGGACCAAATTTTGTAAATATACCACTTATAATTTTATCCATTTGGAATAGTTTCCATATTAAAATTTATCACCATGGTGAATAATCAATCGTTCTAAACTCGTGTTAAAATAAGTTAAAAGATCTTAATTATTTTTTATAATAGTTATTTTAGTAATTTAACTCAATTAATATCATCTTAGTATATAAATTTATATTTCTAATGGAGTCTTGTCCATGAAAATGTTTAAAATAATATTTAAATCAAAGAAAGATAAAAAATATCTCACTCACATAGTTTTAAATATCTATTATTTTTCCACATCAAAAAATAGAATTTAACACTAAATATAAATTCCAATATTATGTGTAATGAAATTATATTCATGGTGGTATATTACTTTTCAATTTTACTGATTATATAATTACATTAAATTCTTTTGTAACGCTAAAACAATATTAATTCAATAAATAGAAAAATAAAATTAATGATATTAAAAAATTTAAAAGTGATTTGATTTGTGTGATTTGTTATGTTACAATATTTTTATAGTTAAATATGAATTTTCATTTATATGAAAAATAATTGTATTTTAAATCAAACATTGTCTTGAAGTATTTTAAGTCACATTAAATGAATAATTTAAAAATTAAAATTAATGATACTTTTCCTAAATAATATTATATTATATTATTTAAAATTACTAAAATTTTGGAAAAGGTAAAAAGGGTTAATCTAATTTATATAATTTCATCACTTTTCCATTTATTATTCAATATTTACCTCATATGTAAAAATATTACCTATTAAGAGTGAAAAGTACGTTATCATAGTAAATGTAAAAATAGGTAGACTAAGGGGTTAAACCAATTGATAATGTTTAAAAGACCAAAAAAACAAATAAAAATGTAATTTTATTATGATAATAAATCTATAACCTACAATATTTTCTATTATCCAGCCATTTGGAATAATTCTTATTGATAATTACTTTACTAGAATTTAATCTTTTTTGAAATTCCAAATGTGCCACAAACAAAAATTACAAAATAGAACCTCCTTCTTCCCTTCATTACAACACTATGAGCCATATATGTCAACCAAAATATGACCATTAATATTTTAAACATCATTAACCATATCTAATATTTTATATTTATTCAAAATTTCCTACTCCATGTCCTTTAAGAATATATATAAAGGAAGTCTACAGAAGAAGTGATCTTCTTTACTGAGTCCTTCATGTTTATTCCATCTTCAACATCATCTTAAGGTGTTGTAACCTTAATAATATATAATATTTATTATAAAATATTTACATATATGTTATTATAATTATTTTTATACCATATTTTGTCTCTATTCCATTCTACAAAAACAGAAAACATTTCTTGTGCATGCGTACGACTTACTGTCTCCACATAGTGGTGTAATTTTTTTTCATCAACATTTCACATTGATGTTTATAAATAAGTAAATAATAAATAATTTTTTTATGAAATAAATTTTCTAGTATATTTAAAATATCATATAAAACTTCTCTCCTTACAATCCATTGGAAAACAACAATTTCCCTCATGCGTACACTTCGAATATCACCTCCATGAAGCGATGTGATCAGTTTTCCATTTTCATATTACATGGACTATTATAAGGATAAATTTGATGAATATATATGATTTATATTTTATATTACTAATTTTTATAATGTTGAATATTATTTTCCTTTCTCCATTCTATCTGGTGAAAAATGGAATCATTTTTCACACGTATGTACGGTCTTTCATCTTCATGAACAATGTAATTAATTTTTATGTCTATAACATCTATGTATAAAATTAAATATGTATATAATGAATTTAAATGATAATTATACCAATATTAAAATTCTTGAGATGATAAAACCTTGATCAATTTACAAGGACCAAAACTAATACACTAAAAAAACTTGTAAAACAAATTGTTATCAAACTGAAGAGTGATTTTAATACAGAATTGTTCACAAATGGATAATAAAATGTACTAAGTGAATTTTTCATGGTATGATATATATATATATATAAATATATTATTTTTCATCAATATATATTTAATAATTATATATTTATTTTATATGAGCTTTGTACATGTATGAAGTAAATTGGACAAAATTTAAGAATTTCTCATATCACTTTTACTTTTGTGAGACATTGTCCATATTCACTAATTATTTCATTTTTATGGGATATATTCCACCAATTTGATATATTATATAACTGACCACTTTTCTATCATTATATTTAATTTTCTATTTTATGTTACTTATTTCATGGGGATTAAAACACAAAATATACCCATGTAGTAAGAGTTTATTTGACAATATCATCATTATTTGGGATTGATATTGTTTATTTCCTTGATGGGGGAATATTTATATGTAATTATTTTATAAAAATATTTTAAATAATTATATACAAATTCTAAAAATTATTTAATATTTTCATTTTGACAAATATTTTATTTTTTTCAAAATTGCTTGGAATGAATCATTCTGTCATTTTTTAAAGGCATAATTTTTTACAATTTTATAAAACACTGAAAGGAATATTTTTTTAACTTTGAAAAAATGAATTAATTTTCATAAAATCATGTAAAATCATTGATATGAATCTTCTTTAAAACTTTTGTAGAATTATTTACAAAATATTGTTTCCTTCATTTTTTGAAAGTCTTTAAATAAGTTATTTCATAGTGAAAAGGTTATTTTCCTCAAAAAATTTAAAATGATATTTATAAATTATTTTTACCTATTTCAACATCCTTGAAATTAATGTTTTAATAAGATTATTATATTATCCTTCCATCCATTATATATTGAAAAATTATTTTTTATCAATTTTTCTAATTAAATTATATATATTTTGAATTCTAGTTCATCCAATACAGGGAGTTATTGAATTTTTAAGGTAGTTGATTATGTTGTGTTATTTTTTCATATGATTACTAAATTGGCATTATTAGGTAATGTGTGGAGTCTATAATTATATACCCCCTCAATGCATTAATTGGTATCAAGAGAAAAATTAGTTTTCATTTTTGGTTGAGGTTGTACCCAATTATATAATATGTATTCACACGAGTCCCTGACAATATGATTAATATGTCTTGGAACGAGGCCTCAATGGTATGTTTCAGATGCCCTCCATTATGAACTCCATTATTATGGAAAAATTTATTTATTTCCATGTGACTATTTGAGTAGTATTTATATCCATGGAATTTTTTAACTCAAGTGTCTATTTATGTGCCATTATTTGATTATCATTTATTTTATGTTATAAATTTCATGTATTATTAATCTTATGCTACACTTATACCCCTATTGATAACCTGAGCTAATACCTTTCTTATTCTTCCTTTCCCTATGATACCATAAAGTGTTTTTTATTTATACTAAGGAATATTATAATGGGGATTGTGATTTTCTCAAAGAAATTAATTTGTATTATTTTATGTTTCTACATGTAAATGTTAAATCCAAGTATGTATCTAGTTCACCAAAAAAATACTAAACTATTCGGTCCTTTGGAATGATTTTTTGTATATATTAATAATTTATTCAAGTAACCAATATCTCTAGGAAACTATAATTAGAACCTTTAAAGTTTTTATCTAAATATGTTTAGTATAAATCGTGGAAACTATATTTAGAAAAACATACATTAGGAAACATAGACCTATAACTGACACTGAGAATATTCTCTAAGAAACGTTTTTATGATTGTGAGATTATCTATTCATAAATTTTTAATTATATTTTTACTGTTTCATTATTTTTTTATTATAAAAATTGATTCATAATATTATGATCTAATCTAGTGTATGTCATTTTTTTAGAGATGGCACTTAGCGGAAGGAATGAGAACCATATCAATGCACATAACCCACATAGGTATTTCCCTTATATGTAATATAATGAAGGTGGAGATTGAGATACATATGGAGCAAAAACAATTATAACTATAGTGGGAATATAACTCAACTTATGAGTAATAACCATTCCTATATATTGTGGACTACGTATCTACAATGCAGTGTTACAATTTTAGGCATTTTAATGTTTTCCCACCCTCCATAATTCATGGGGACTATAAATCCATTTTTGTTTAAGTAATGGATTTTTTCTATAGAGAATATATTTCTCTCATTGGTATGTAATGGATGGGTGATGGTTTTCCTAGTATTATATCATCTATAACGGGATGTAGGTCAATGAAAGTTATTTATCAAATACCATAAGGACGAGGAGGAAATAACGATCATGTAATTAAAGCATTTTAGATAAATTTTCTAGAAAAAGTAAATTCATTGTGAAGAATTTGTCGATATGGAAATAAAATTATTGAGTCTAATAAACAAGGAAGAGGGAAATCTTTTTAAGTATGAAAATTAATTTAAATGGTTATAATGGAATGTTGTGGACTATGTACACAGTCTAAAGATAATGAATGACCACTTCATTGATGGTATTAAGAATTTAGTTCTAAAAGAACTAATATCCCAAACATTATAATCAAATGACGATATAATATGATACGCTATAATGATATATAAATAATTATCCAAGACATATGTATTTGATGGAAATATAGAGAATATGTATATTTTAAAGAAAAAAATTGATAAAGGGAATAATAGTAAGTGTAATTTTCAAACATGTGATAATTTTTGAATGAAAATAATTTGTACATGAATAAAAGAAAAACGAGTTTTCATCATGTGAAGAGAAAATAGACATCATTTTTATGAAAGAAAAGTTATGTGAGAAGCCATTAAATTAACATGAATTAATTGTAAAGAGATGGAACACTAATCGATGAAATGGCCTAATTTTCAATAGAAGTTACAAAAACAAAATCTAAGGGAAGATGGATAAGCATATAAAATTACTATGGATGATGTGGATGTTCCTAATGATGTATTGGAAGGATAAATTATCATTATTCCAGAATTTAAAATAATTTATTTGATTGTGGTTCTACACACTCTTTTATATTTAAAGATTTTTCCAATGGTATTACATCACCAAATCAATGATAAGATGTTGATTAATCAACTAAATATATAAATGGTACTGTTGTTATATTTTAAGTGTATAGTTCATATCTGTTTGAAGTATATGTGATTGTGCTTCATGAAAAACATATTATCACCCACATGTTCAAATATGATGTAGTCTTTGGTATGGATCCTCTTTCTCCATGTAAATCCCAAATCTATTTATGAGAAATAAAAGTCATATTTTATATTCTAAACCAATATATTATTATCTCTTAGTGTGGTGGTAAATATGAACTTTTTATGAAAATTAAATACATTATATAGGTCCTTGTTCTTTTCAAAAAGTGGTGATTATCTCATATGGTAGGGGAAAACTCAATATAAATTACTTGACTATTGTGTGGGTGTTTTTTTATGTATTTACACATCAGTTTCCATGTCATCCACCAAATTTTGATGTTTATTTTCAAATGGAAGTCATCACTAACACTAAGCCTATTTCAATGAATCTCTATATACAATGACTTTGACATAGTTAAATGAATTTATGATGAAACTACAAGTTAATATTAATAAGTTATTCATTCATCCAAGTGATTCACCTTAGAGTGAACCATTTATATTTTTTTAAATACATATTGATCAATTCATCTATATATTGATTATCAAGATCATAATTAGATAAATATCAATATGAAATATCATCTACCCAGTATTGAAGATTGTTTTATCAAATTATAAGATATCAACACTTTTTGAATATTTTCCTTCATTCATGATATCATCAATATTTGGTTAAGAAGAAGGATACAACCAATACTTAATTTTTTAGAAGGAATAGATACTATGTGTTTATAGTGATATTAATTGGTCTTAATATTTCCATTTTTATATTCATTCTTTTAATTAACATATTCATTAATGATTATCTCGATGAATTTGTAATTGTTATTATATTTGATCTTTTTATATATTCAAAGTGAAAGGAAAAGTATGATGATCACTTATGGATATAACTAGAGTCCGTAATGAAAGAAAATTATTATTCCAAATTCAAAATATGTGAATTTCGGATATAAATAGTTTTATTTTTGGGTTATATAATATCAGGAAATAGTATATGTGTAGATCCAAAAAATACATAACTTTTTGGACATTGTCCTTGAACAACCTTAGTAACAGAGATCTATAGTTTCCTTGGATGGGATTGTTATTATCTATTCTCCCCATATAATATTTCATGACATTCCAACCAACTCACCATGTAAAATTAGAAGGGACCCAAACACCTTTAAATAGACTAATGTGGGGGAAAATTCAAGGAACCAAAGAGAAGGTTTTTCAGTATACCAATTCTTATAGTTATATATTGGAGATAAGGGTTTGTAATCTATTTGGATTCAAGAAATAATGGATTCAGAATTTTCCTCAAGAAAAATGATATGGTGATAACAATTCCTCAATCCAACTAATGGTCCATGGAAAATATTTCCCAAATAAAGAGTTGGATTTAACTACTGAAATTTTTATATTTAATATATAGAGTAATTATCATTACATATAATGGTGTGAAATATATACTAGTCGTAAAAGTTTATAGAATATTTTCACATAGAAAGAGTTGAATATGTGCCAATGAACATGGTTCCAGCTGATTACAGATTATGACTACTCAAAACATCACCACCCAGGGAAATTAAACAAGGTGAAAGATTATCTAAGTCAAAATGGTCATGATAGTTTATCTAAAATGAGGGTTTATAGAGCACTATCGTGGGTTCCCTCAAATGATTAGTGTTATTTTGGGGTACTTAGGTGCAGTAGAGTGGCTGACCAAGGTCGTCTCTTAAAGGAGGAAGTGAATTAAAATAACTTTTCAGAGGTATTCTAGAAACAAAATAAAAGGGAATAAAAAACTACTTGAATGTATGGGGGTGGTTGTTTATAGTTTATAAATCTAGACGAATTTTGCTGGAAGAAGATTTCATTTTTTTGTTTTTAATTTTGAAATGAAGTTTCGATTAGAATGACACAACAAGAAGATGTTTTGTTAGAAATCTATTTTAAAAGGCGTAATCAATCTAACTCTACCTCTTCAATCATTTATTAATCATTATCATTTAAATTAATATTCACTTAATTATGATCCCTTAATTTGTTAAATCCGAAACCCTACGAGATTTAACTTTACCACGAAGATGAAGTGAATTTAACCTTAGGCTATCTTCGGAACATACAATCACAACACCCTGCTTTGATTGATGTTCTAATATTAGCTTATGGTCAGTGGTAAATTAAGGCACATAACCACTCTAGAAATGAGGATTAATTGAGTTTAGGGATTATATTTGAACTCTACAAATTGATCCCGTGTGGTTTTGAATTACCGGTTAAGGTTGCGCTCTCACATTTCACACAATTCCCGACCTCGCGTGTTTTGTGTTAACTATTCAATTGCTTGATTAGTTTCATTTAAATTAAAAACTCAATTAATGTATCATGTTTAGTGAATTAAATTAGATCATTTATTCAAAATAAATGAATGAAGATGTTGAGAGGTCGACCGATTACTAAAAAGAACTACTCTTCCATGGGCAGTGTAGTCATCATGGAGACGATTTGCATAAGCAATGGATTGAAAGGGTATAACCTAATCTTATCTCCACTCATGAATACAACACAATTAAGAAGATTAAGATAAGCATAAGAGGTATGAAAATAGAAAATTATTTGAAAAAAAATTCAAGAAACAAACATGAAAGAAAATAAATACAAAGAAGAAGTGGGAGAGGAGAGCCTTTTTGGAAGAGAGGTTTGCACAAATGCTTACTTCTTCCAAGATTTTTAAGGGGATCCCAAGAGACAACCTTTCTTCCAAACCTTCCCAAAGCCTCTACCAGCCCTCTAAAAGAGTTAAAACCCCCTTTAAATAGAGTTTGTGAGGGCTAGGGATACATAACTTTTTAAGAGTGAAATCAAAAACTCGGCCAGATATTTTATTCCAGGTTCCACCGCCTATTTGACCTCCAAAACGCGTGAATTGACCGGCCTTTCAGAAGGATGATTTGTGCCAAATCATGTCCCCGAGTTTTCCTCAATAGTTGGGCTCAATCCAAGCCCATAAGAAGATGATATGGCCCAAATACAGAACCCATGTCCATTCTGCCGAGTCTAACCCACCATTGGATTAATGTCTCATTTACTCCATTCAAATTCCCTGTTTAGCTCTAGTGTCCTGAATGAACGTTGTAGAAATTTAAGTTATGAACACTGTCACAAAATTTAAAATTAAAATAATAAATATAAAAATATTTATTGTTGAAATACTACAATGCACTATAAAGGGTAAAACTGGAATTTTCACCAAATTTTCAAATGAATAATCAAATCCCAAATATTTTAAAATAAAAATATTTAGAACAATTTGGGGAAATTATATCATTTATTATCAATAAAATATTCAACAAAATAGTGTTTTATCAACTCCCCCACACTTACCCTTTTTCACTCCTGAGAAAAATCTCATATTAAGTAAACATCAATATCAAATCAAAACCAATTTTTAAACACATATCCTTAAGATCAATCAATTTCACACCAAGAATAAAAAGATGTCATGCCTCATAAAAAACCTTATTTCAAGTTCTCCATTTATATCAATCAATATATTTCCACTTCATTTATCCTCCCCTACACAAAACACTTACCTCGGTTGAATTTTCTCTCATCACTCAAATAACAATTTTTTTCCAATGTCCTTATCATCCAAACTCATACAAGGGTCACCATAGGCTTGATAAATTCCTACATCGCCACCCGATGTGAGTCAAGGACATATTTTTATCATGAGGACTTTTCAGGGTTGTTATGTGGCTATTGGTTGGTTGGATTAAGATGTGAAAAACTCTGAGGCTGAATGAGGAGGGCTTGACTCTTTTTGAAGCAAAATTGCATTAATCTAATTTTCACTTAAATATGGTCTTCTCCTCAATCCACATAGTATCAATTCAGATCCATCGTCATGAAAAGTCCTGAAAGGTTTACACCATTCATCATTACAGCATAAAAAATTTCAATCTTTTCAAAGATGATATTCTTGAAAGCCTCATATGGGAACAACTTTCCACCTCAATTAGAAGCTCCAGAAAAGGCACAGCTTCACTTATCATGAAAGCTCTAGAAAAGGCACATCTTTCAATATAATGAATATATTTAGTAAAAAACACATCTCTTCAGAATTTAATTTTCCACCCAAAGTATCACAGAATGTGGGAGCACAAAACAAGATAGATTCCCCCACACTTAAGCTCAACTAGATTATGCAATTTCACTTCAAGAGTTGGTTGGATAGGGAAAATTAGCTTGTAATGTGGCTGACCTAATAGGTTGTTCATGGCTTTTAAGGGCTAAAAAGATTAAATATTTAAGGTAGGCCATTATAAAAAAGGATTCTTTGAAATAGGGTCTTTAATACCAAACAAATTCATCAATCATTTAAACATACGTACCTTAAACCCTCATGTTTTGACAGGAATAGATCAAATTCTGGTTAAATCAAGCATGGTTTGGTTCTCTCAAAAAGTGAGGTGAAAGTAAAGAATATGAAAATAATGGTTCAGAAGCCTCATAGGAAAGTGATTTCAAATATAAAGGCAGTGAGATGTGGCATGGGATTCAAAATTCAGTGTACTTTTCATGAAATTACTAAATATTTGAACTTGAAACAAAGTCACTTCAGCATTCATTTAAGATTAGTTTCAAGGGGTAAATTGTTTCACTTATTGATATGGATTTTAAAATGGTTATGAGAATCATTTCAGCTCAAAAGTTTCAAAAACACACAGAAAATTCTAGAATAAACACAAAAAATTTGAAAAACACACAAATCTATTTTTGGTTTTTTTACAGGAAAACAATTGAAATTTCTAAACTAAAAGGTTCCCTCCCCCACACATAAAATATTGCATTTTCCTCAATGTGAACCCATGAGATGATATATGCACACGAAATACAAAATTTTTAAATAGGACAACTAATATAAAAGTGAAAGGGTTAGGAACAGCCTGATGTGCTCAAGTGATGATGGGGTCAAGCAGTGTGATAAAATCCACTACATCAGTAGGAAGTCCCTCAATGTATCTCTTCAAACGTTGCCCATTAACTGTAATTCTCATTCCAGTGTCCTCTTGTGTGATCTCCACTGCACCAGAAGGAAAAACATTAGTCACAATATAAGGACCTAACCATCTAGAACGCAACTTACCAGGCATGAGCTTGAGTCGTGAAATATAGAGAATGACTTTTTCTCCAACATGAAACTCCCATTGTTGGATCATTTTGTCATGAGCTGCTTTTGATCTTTCCTTGTAGAGCCTTGAGTTCTCATATGATGACAGTCGAATCTTCTCAAGCTTATGAATTTCCAACTTCCTTTGAATTCCAGCTTGGGCCAAATTAATGTTGCATTTCTTTATAGCCCAATATGCCCGATGCTCGACTTCCACTGGGAGATGACATGCTTTCCCAAAAACAATCCTAAATGGGGAAATACCAATGGGTGTGTTGTATGTTGTCCTATAAGCCCACAATGCATCATCCAAGCGCTTGCTCTAATCCTTCCTATTTGGCTGCATGGTTTTCTCTAATATTTGTTTCATCTCACGATTTGAAACCTCAGCCTGGCCATTTGTTTGGGGGTGGTATGGCGTTGATGTTTTGTGTGTCACCCCATACTTCCGAAGGAGGGAAGCAAAATTCCTATTGCAAAAGTGTGTCCCTTGGTCACTGATGATGGCCTTTGGTACTCCAAACCTGCAGAAAATCTGTGCATTGACAAAGTCCACAACAACATGAAATCGTCAGTCCTGGTGGCCTTGGCCTCCACCCATTTAGTCACATAATCAACAACAACCAAAATATACAAAAAACATATGAACTTGGAAAAGGACCCATAAAATCAATGCCCCATACATCAAAAATATCATAGAATAGTATGGGTTGTTGGGGCATCTCATGTCTCTTAGAAATATTCCCAGTGTGTTGGCAACGAGAGCATGACTTACAAAACACATGGGCATCATGGAATAAACTAGGCCAATATAATCCGGAGTCCAAAACATTCCTAGCTGTCTGTTGGGGTCCAAAGTGTCCACCACATGCAAGTGTATGACAGAATTGCAAAACAGACTCAAACTTGTGATCAGGAATACACCTCCTAATAACATGGTCACTACACATGCGCCAAAGGTAAATATCATCCCACACATAATACCTAAACTCATTTTTTAATTTTTGGACTTGATGCTTCTTCAAATTTGCTGGAATTTAAGAGGAAACAATGTAATTAACTAAATCAGAATACCAAGGATGCGTACCTGAGATGGTATAGAGATGCTTATCGAGGAAAGTATCCCGAAGTGGTACCTGGTCCAAGGTGTCATCCTCTAGTGTATGAGTAAGCCTACTAGTGTGTTCTGCCACCAAATTCTATGATCCCTTCTTGTCCTTTATCTCAATATCAAATTCCTGAAGAAGGAGCATCCAACGGATAAGTCGTGGTTTTGCATCTGGCTTCATTAGGAGGTACCTCAAAGCTGCATGGTCAGAAAAAACAACTACATTAGAGCCCTATATATATGAATGGAATTTATCTAAAGAAAATATGATAGCAAGAAACTCCTTTTCTATTGTTTTGTAATTTTATTGGGATGAATCCAGTGTCCTTGATGCATAGGATATCACATGTGAACGTCCCTCCACCCTCTGAGATAAGACAGCTCCAACCGCGAAGTTGGTGGTGTCACAAATAAGTTCAAAAGGAATATCCCACCGTGGGGGCTGTATGATAGGTGGAGTGGTCAGACTTTGTTTTAGCTCATCAAATGAATTCTGGAAGGAAACATCAAACGCAAAATCAGAATCCTATTGAAGTAATCTTGACATAGGAAGAGCAATCTTACTAAAATCATTGATTAAGCGCCGATAAAATCATGCATGACCTAGGAAAGATCTAACATCACACACACATGATGGATATGGTAAGGATGAAATAATATCTACCTTTGATCTATCAACCTCTATCCCATGTTTTGACACTATATTCCCTAAGACAATGCCATGCTCTACCATGAAATGACACTTTTCAAAGTTCAGGACCAGATTCTTCTCAATACAACAATTCAACACCTTTCCCAAACTAATTAGACATTCATCAAATGAAGACCCATACACTGTAAAATCATCCATAAATACCTCCATGAAGGTCTCATTAAAATCAGAAAAAAATACTCACCATGCATTTCTAGAAGGTACCCGGGGTGTTGCAAAGTCTAAATGGCATCCTCTGGTAAGCAAAGGTACCGAATGGGCAGGTGAATGTCATCTTCTCCTAGTCCTCCGAAGATATAGGAACCTGAAAATATCCAGAAAATACATCCAGGAAACAATAGTGTGTCTTCCCAGCTAGTCTCTCAAGTATCTGATCAATAAATGGGAGGGGGAAATGGTCTTTGCGAGTGGAATGATTTAGTTTCCTATAATCAATACACACACGCCAACTGTTTTTCACCCTCATTGGAACTAGCTCATCTTTCCCATTTTTAACAACAGTAACACCACTTTTCTTTGGCACAACCTGAATAGGACTTACCCACTGAGAATCTGAAATGGGATAGATATACCTGCCTTGAGCAATTTTTCAACCTCTTTTTTAACAACCTCTAGAATAGATGGGTTGAGTCTCCTTTGTGGTTGCCTCACCGGTTTAGCCCCATCCTCCAAGAGAATCCTATGCATGCAAATGGAGGGGTTAATACATGTTATGTCTGCCAATGTCCAACCAATTTCCCTAATGTTATCTCTCAAAAGATTCAAAAGTTTTTCTTCATGTTCAAAAGAGAGATTGTTAGCAATTATAACAGTTAATCTTTCACCACTCAGCAAGTATTCATATTTAAGATTTGGGGGAAATTTCTTGAGTTCCAATGTAGGGGGTGATGTATGGATGGAGAAATTGATGCAATAGACATATCTGCACAATAAACGTCGCTATCAGAATAAAAATCATCACAATCAGAGAATAAAGGACCAAATCCATCAGCATACTCAATAGCCATGTCATAATCAAAGTTCACATGATCAAAATCAAAATATGATTACATTTTTAAATCAAATCATAGAGAGTCTTGTTCCATAAAAACGGGTGTAGAAGTACTCTTAGATATCAAATTAGAACCAATAATCATAATCTCCCTAAGAATAGGACAATCCAATTCCATGGTGTTTTTACTTGGTGGTTCAAAATAGGAGATAACAGAAGCAGAATGGTCTTCTGAGGGGTACTTCATAGAATCCATAACATTAAATATCACAACATCATCTCCAAATTCCATGGAAAGTGTACCATCATTGACATTTATGATAGTTTTTGTAGTTTTGAGGAAGGGCCTACCTAAGATAATGGGGGCATGAGAACATACCTGATCATCCTCTATTTTAAGCACATAGAAATCTGCTGGAAAGATCATGTCTCTTACTCGGACAAGTACATCCTCAAGGACTCCCGCTGGATATTCCGTAGCCCTATTCGCCAATTGCACCACTACTCTTGTTGGCTTCAACTCACCAACCTGCAAGGAAGAGAATACAGAGTGAGGCATCACATTTATTGAAGCTCCTAAATCACAAAGAGCATCAGAGAAGTGCAAATCCCCTATGGTACATGGGATGGTGAATGTCCCAGGATCCTTGCACTTTGTTGGCATTGCTAGAGATAGTGTAATGAGTGTCGAGACATTCCTTCTAAGTTTGACCCTCTCATTTCCCTTGAGCCCTCTTCGATTGGTGCAGAGTTCTTTTATGAATTTGGCATACCTTGGGATTTGATTAATGGCTTCAAGTAGATGAATGTTGATCTCCACACGCTTGAATGTGTCCAAAACCTCCTTTTGCATTGCTTCTTCAGCCATCTTCTTGGTTTGAACAACCCTGTTTGGAAAAGGAAGGGGTTTAGGAGGAACATCATCAATCATTTTCTTACCATTATCTTTCTCCTTGGATTTCTCATAAGTTGGTATGGAATGCGGCTTCTCTGGAGTTGAGGTAAATCCCGATGGAATGGTGGGTACAGATGTATCATTCATTTGCATCCCACTTCTCAATGAGATGGCACTATCATTCCCCTTTGGATTTGGAGTGGGTTGGGAAGGTAGATTTCCAGAATTCTTACTTACAAGTTCATGGAGGGTGGTGGCAATCTGGCTCATTTGAGTCTTTAACTCCCTCAGCTCTGAACATTGACTCTTCAGCTCATTCTGTTTATTAAGAACAATTTGCTTCAAAATATCATCAGTATTAGAATCTACCATTGGTGGGGGATTCCCTTGTTGTTGTCTTGTTGATGCTTGGGCTTCAAATCTCCTTTGGGGTTGTTGGAAACCCTGCTGGTAAGGTGGAGGCTGCAGGAAGTTTTGTTTAATGGGTTGCCTTTGTTGTTTTCCAGTGACATACCTCATGTCCAGTTGATCTTTCCACCCTTGGTTGTATGTTGGATAAAATGAATCAAACTTCTTTTTGGGATATGGTTGTTGTTGCTGCTGAAATGGTCTCCCTGGGAATACTACTACGCAATCCTCTATCTCTTGTAGTTGTGGGAAACAGTCAGTTGGGTGGATTGTCTCAGTGCAAATGCCACAAGGCCTTGAAAGAGGGGGTAGAGATGTCTTTTGTGCCAAAGAAATTTTCCTCACCATAGTTTTAAATTCTTCTGACTTGGTATCAATCAAATATCTCTCATGAGAAGAAGGACTTACCTGATGTACTCCCCTGACATGTGGTGTACCTCTATCGCCAAATTGTTGGGAGTTTTGAGCCATTTTGTCAATCGATGCTCGTGCAGCTACTAGTGTCTTGTCCAAAAATTCTCCTCCAGCTGCAGCATCCCCCATGCTCCTCTCCATGGGTGTGAGTCCTTTGTAGAAGTATTGGATGAGGAGTTTCTCACTGATTTGGTGATGCGGACAGCTTGCACACAACTTCTTGAATCGCTCCCAGTACTCATACATTGACTCCCCTTGTGCTTGATTGATCCCCGATATCTCTTTTTGAATAGAAGTGATTCTTGATGCTGGAAAAATCTCTGCAAGAGAAGACATTTCAAATCGTTCAACAAATTACATCTTTGGGTTATAAATAATGCATCCAGTGTTTGGCATCTCCATCAAGTGTGAATGGAAATGCTCTAAATCTGATTTGATCTTCAGAAACATTTCTTGGTTTAAGTGTTGAGAAAACCACATTAAATTCTTTCAAATGTTTATTGGGATCCTCACTAGAGAGGCCATGAAACTTTGGAAGTAAGTGAATTAACCCAGATTTCAGTTCAAAGTCCGATTCGAGATTTGGGTATGCAATACAAATCAGTTGATAGTTAATATAAGGTGCAGCCAATTCTTGAATGGTTCTATTAAGTTCATTTCCATTGTTTTCAGCCATTGGTTCCTCTTTTATGTTTGAATTTTAATAGCTTCCAATTTCAATGTTTCCAGAAGAGAGGAATTCACCAACTGGTTGAATATTAAAACTTCCCGAAGACTGAGAATTTCTGATTCGAGCCCTAAGGCTACGTTCAATATCAGGGTCAAGATCTAAAAGATCTTAAGGATTAGTTCGTTTCATAGATAAAATAAAAATGAAAAGAATGAAAGTGGACCATAGTAAAATAAAAATGAGAAGTTTCAGTTGATGGTCCAAAAAGAAGTAGAAGAAAATAAAAGAAGAAGAAGAAAAATCAGATTAGGTAAAGAAGGAAGAAAGAAGAGAGGAAGAGAATAAAATTTAAAATAAAATAAATACCTCTAATTGGTTGAAATAATTACATGCCTCACTGGCAACGGCGCCAATTTGATAGAGCGTTGTCGTGGGCGACGTCAAATGATTAGTGTGATTTTGGGGTACTTAGGTGCAGCAGAGTGGCTGACCAAGGTTGTCCATCAAAGGAGGAAGTGAATTAAAACAACTTTTAAGAGGTATTCTAGAAACAAAATAAAAGGGAATAAAAACACTACTTGAAAGTATGGGTGTGTTTATTTATAGTTTATAAAACTAGAAGATGTTTTCTGGAATAAGATTGCATTTTTTTTGTTTTTAATTTTGAAATGAAGTTTCGATTAGAATGACACAACAAGAAGATGTTTTTTAGAAATCTATTTTAAACGGCGTAATCGATCTAACTATACCTCTTCAATCATTTATTAATCATTATCATTTAAATTAATATTCACTTAATTATGATCCCTTAATTTGTTAAATCCCGAACCCTACGAGAATTAACATTACCACGAAGATGAAGTGAATTTAACCTTAGGCTAACTTCGGAACATGCAATCGCAACACCCTGCTTTGATTGATGTTCTAAGATTAGATTATGGTCAGTGGTAAATTAAGTCACATAACCACTCTATAAATTAGTATTAATTGAGTTTAGGGATTATATTTGAACTATACAATTTGATCTCGTGTGGTTTTGAATTATCGGTTAAGGTTGCGCTCTCACAGTTCACACAATTCCCGACCACGCGTGTTTTGTGTTAACTATTAAATTGCTTGATTAGTTTTATTTAAATTAAAAACTCAATTAATGGATCATGTTTAGTGAATTACAGTATATCATTGATTCAAAATAAATGAATAAATAAGGTGAGAGGTCGACCGAATACTAAAATGAACTACTCTTCCATGGGCGGTGTAGTCATCATGGAGACGATTTGCATAAGAAAAGGATTGAAAGGGAATAACCCAATATTTTCTCCACTCATTATTCCAAGACAATTAAGAAGATTAAGAGAAGAAGAAGAGGGATGAACACACAAGATTATTTGAAGAAAAATTCAAGAAACAAACATGAATGAAAAGAAATACAATGAAGAGGTGGGAGAGGAGAGCCTTTTTGGAAGAAAGGTTTGCAAAAATGCATACTTCTTCCAAGAGTTATAAGGAGCTCCCAAGAGACACCCATTCGGAAAAACCTTCCCAAAGCCTTGACCAGCCCTCTCAAAGAGTTAAAACCCCCTTTAAATACAGTTTGTGAGGGCTAGGGATACATAACTTTTTATGTGTGAAATGAAAAACTCGGCCAAATATTTTATTCAAGGTTTCACTGCCTAGTTGACCTCAAAAAAGCGTGAATTGACCGGCCTTCCAGAAGGATGATTTGTGCCAAATCCTGTCCCTGATCTTTCCTCAAACATGGGGCTCAATCAAATCCCGAATGAAGACGATATGGCCCAAATACAAGACTCATGTCCATTTTGCCGAGTCCAGCCCACCATTGGATTAATGTCCCATTTACTCCATTCAAATTCCTTTTTTAGCTCTAGTGTCTTGAATAAACTTTGTAGAAAAGTACGTTAGTAACACTGTTACAAAATTTAAAATTAAAATAATAAATATTAAAATATTTATCTTTGAAATACTACAATTCACTATAAAGGGTAAAACTGGAATTTTCACCAAATTTTCAAATGAATAATCACATCCCAAATATTTTATAAATAAATATATTTAGCACAATATGGGGAAATTATATCATTTATTATCAATAAAATTTTCAACAAAATAGTGTTTTATCAAGGTTCATAAAAGAATCAATAATAATGGAATTTTATAGGCTAGATCATGAAATGTTGAATGGGAGAAATTATATCTTTATCAAATGACTATAAAACCATCTATCCATATAGGGATTAGAGGTGTAGAAGGAATATGTGGTGATAAAAAAGGGGATAGATATGTTATTATGTTCATCCTAGATTATGATTAAATTATAAGTTTCTAGAACAATGTATGTATCCCATACATAAAAAATTTGAAGAATGAGTTATTAAACAAAGATAATGTTTCTTCCTTCAAGATTCATCATGGAAGTATGAATATGTATAGAGATTTGAAATAGTATTTTGGTGGGATTTCATGATGAGATATATTGAAGAATATTTTTATTTGTTCTAGCTACTTCAACAAGTTATGTCCAATAGATTGAAAAATAAGGGGACTTTACAAACATTACCAATACATGAATGAAAATGAGAGAACATATCCATCTATTTTATAATAAGAATTTCCAAAATTTCTAAAGAGACAAATATTATATTGGTTATAGTCAATCGCCTTACAAATTTAGAACACATCATTTCCATCATTGAACACTTTTATATTGATAATATTTCTATGTAATTAATTAATAAAATGGTAATGCTATATGAAGTACCACATTTTATTGTATATGATCTAGATTTGAGGTTTACCTTAATGTTCTGGAAATCCCTTTAGTGATAATTAAACACATAGTTTAATTTTAGTACAAATTATCATCCTTTGATCAATGATAATTTTTAGAGGACCATTTAAAATATAGAATACATTTCGAGATATTTCTCTATGGATTTCAAAGTTATTTAGGACCAATAAATTCCTTTGATGTAAATTAATTATAATAATAACTTTCCATAAAATTTATTGATGAATCAATATGAATAACATGTGGAAAGAATTGATGAACTCCAATGTGATGGAATAAATATTAAGAATGAAATATATTTAGAACCGACCAAGCTGAGGAATTAATAGAGAATGTTATAGTCATTCATCAATGCATAAGAGAACCTCGAAGTCCAAAAAATGTATAAATATTAATATTTGAAAAGATTTAGAGTTTTATGTTGGTGAAATGGTATTCCTATAGATATTTATTTGGAATAAAGTGATGATATTTGGATATAATTTCATGCTATGACCTAGGAAAATTGGTCCCTATGATGTTCTTGGACATATCAGGATGGTTTCATAGTGATTGGTGCTTCCATAATATCTGACTAAGGTTTAGATGTGGTCCATGTATATCACCTTAGGAAGTACCTACCAGATACTTTAGATGTTTAGAACATTGAAGTAATACAACATAATTATGATCTTTCTTATGAGGAACAAGTGGTGTATATTTTAGATCATAGATAGAAGGTTTTATGAAACAAGACCACTCACATGTTCATCATTTTATTGAGAAACAATCAATTCTAGGATACTATGTGGGTACCTGAGGATGTGATGAGTCTAAATTTTCATCATCTGTTTATATCAGAGTAGTGGAATTTCAGGGGTTAAATTCATTTTAATGGGTTTATAATTTAACAACCCTATATTTTTTAATATATTTATGGTCATAAATTTTATTTATTCGATAACTTGTGTTACATGCAACACTGAGTTTAAACATACCATTATTTTAACTAAATATATTATAAAATAGTTATGGCCTAGGATTTGTGTTGACATGTATTAATATTACTATGAAATGAAACATAGAAATTTTAAAAAATTTATAACATAAATTAAATAGTTATCAATTGATAAGAGATTAAAATAAAAAGATGCTAGTAAAGGCACGTTTCCCTAGAAATATGCCTTTTTGAAAGGTATAATTTTACCCTACAGAATTAAATTTATTAGTATCAGTGAATAATTTTAATGAAATATATATACTACATATTAAATACTTTTTTTATCATTAATCTAATATATTTTATTGTAATAATAAAATAATATAAATCAAGTTTTATGCTTAATAATCTATAATTTTCATAAAAAATGGTTTTCATTGCATCTTGTGAACATAATTTAAAATAAATTTATATGACATATAAGAATTTATTTTTTCTTAAATGGGGTAAATATATTGAATTATGAGGAAAAAATTTGGTAAATAGTCCCCTTTTATTAATAGGAATTATGAATAGTAATCGTGAAAATATTTATCTCCTCGGAAAAGGGAAAATGTTTTAAAGTATATAAAAAACTAATTGATAAGGTTACAATTTTTCATTATACTTATTATTGGATGGATGTAATAAAACCCATATCACTATATTTCCAAAATTTACATGCTTAATTAACACTTTTCCAAGAAAATTACCAAAAAAATATTTTAATCAAATAATGTTACAATATCTCACTCTCTTAGATTTAAATATCTATCAGGTTTACACATTGACAAAAAAAATAACATATTTAACGATTTTTTTTAAATTTTATGAATAATGAAATTGATTTTATTATTACAATTTTTATCTAATTTTTATTGATTCTATAATTCCATTTAATGTTTGCACAATAGCAATAAAATATTAATGGGATTACTATAAAAATAAAATAAATCATATTAAAAATATTAAAAATTATATATTTGAGTGATTTATATTATTATGAATGTTTTTTAGATTAATAAGTCATATTAGTGACTTATAAATTTATTATATTAGGAATATAACATTTTTTTATGTATATGAAGTCAAATTAAATGAATAGTGTCAAAATTGACATTAATGATAATTTAAAAAAATAATATTTTATTTAATTATTCAAAAATCATAAAAAATATAAATTGGAAAAACTCTGAAATAATGATTAAAAAATATTGTACATTTTTCATTTATGAGCCAATAATTACCTTATATTTATGATTATAATCTTTTAAGAGTGAAAAATGTGTTACTGTAGTTAATGTTAAAATAGTTTAACTTAGAGGTTGGACCAAATGATAATGTCTAAAAACCCATGAAAACCAATCCGAAATAAATTTAATGATGATATTTTTACTATGTCCTACCGTATTTTTAAATCACATAACATTTGGCGTCATTTGGAATGAGAATAAATTTATTATAATTTAATCTTTTGTCAAAATTTAAAATATCCCCTCACCTAAATTATAAAAGGGCACCACATCCTTCAATGAATTAAACGAAATTGATCCATATAGGTAAAAAAACTAACAATTAATCTAATAAGAATCCTTATCTATGTTATATTTGTTCTTGTTTGTTCCAAAATACCTACTCTATGTCCAATAAGAAGAGATCTAAAGGAAGTCTTCTAAAGAAGAGGAAATCACCTTTATAGAGTCCTTCAAGTTTAATTTTTATTATACTTAAACATAATGTTTTTAACTATCATAATATAATAAATTTTGTATAATAAAAATAAATAAAAAAATATTTTTATTATTTTACATCCATATTCCATATTGTTTCCATCCTATGAAAAGAAAAAACATTGCTTGTGCCTACATATGACATACTATTTCCACATAGTTTTCTATTTCATTTTTCATCACCATTTTACTTGGATGTTAGTAATTATGAAAATAATGAATATATATGGTATTTATGACATAAAAATTATAATGGACTTAAAATATAATATTACCTTATTAACTTCATTTTTTTGAAAAATGATAATGTCGCTCGTGAGTAAATGTGGAGTACCACTTCCATGAAGTTTTGGTATATGTTAGTCATTTAAACATTACCTAGATAGTAATAAGGAAATATTTGTTAAATGTATATGATTTATATGATATAATAATTATTTTTTAAATGATAATTATTAATCAAATTTCTTTTTTCCATCATTCAAAAAAAAGAAAATAGAATTAATGCGTACGTATAACTTACAAACTCTATAAATGATGTAAATAATTTTTATATCTATAACTTTTATGAATGACCATAAATTTGTATGTGATGAATATAAATGATAATTAAATATCAATTGAAATTATGGGGATGATATAATCATGACCAGTGTAAAATTTAAAAACTATTGAACCAAAATATACATGAGAAATGAAGCAGTTATCACCAGGAATAGTAATTTTGATACAAAATTTTCAATAAATGAGTGACCAAAGGTTATAAGTAAATAATATATGGTATGAGATATATTATAAATGTTATTTAATACATTTTAAATAAATATATATTTATCATACATTAATTTTTTTCAAGTACTAAGTATATCAGATCTGAGGTACGAGTTTCTAGTCTCACTTTTAATTCCATGAGACATATACCATATTCACCACTTTTTTTATTTTATATGATGTATATAATTCCCCATTGATATATGATATCATTTATCTATTTTTATTCATAGTATTTAATGTTTAATTTCATGTTATTTGTTTCATGGGGCTTATGGTATAACAGTTACCAATGTTTTAAGTGTTTATTTCATAATCTCATAGTTATTCTGGATTTGTTTTATGTTTAAGTCCCAACAAGGGGAATACTTTCCTTCAATATAGATAATTATTTTTAAATCAATTTTTTTAAAAATTATCCAAATTATTTATTAATGAAATTATTATATGTGTTTGCCTTTTTAATAAATAGTTTGAATGGATATTTCCTTTTATTTTCTGAATGTGATTATTTTTCATTATTTTAAACTGGTGTCAAATGAATGATTTTATACCTTATATATTATGGAAATAGTTTTACACCCTTATTACTAATAATTTCATTGAAATTTTACTTCTTATTTTATAATGTTATTTTTAAATAAAATATTTTCCATCATATTAATTATGTGTTTAAATAAACGATTTCAAACTAAAACTGGTATTTTCCTCAAGAATCTTCCAATCACATTTTAAAATTATTTTCATTTATACCAAAAAAATTATTAAATATTATTATTTAACAATTTTATTAACTTTTTACAATCTACTATATTTTGATCGATGGGTTATGATCAATTTGACTAAGAAAAGTATTGAAATTTCATATACTAGTTCTTCCAATACATGTAGTTATTTGTTTTAATGGAAGTTGAATATATTGATTTATTTATTCATATGGTCATTTCATTAGGATTATTATGTAATGGGTGGGCCTACAATTACAAATCAATTTAATGTAAAATTTTTTCTCAAGAAACAAACTATTCTGGTTTTGTGGATGAAGACATTCTTATTTATGTAAGATATCATGGAGTTAGGCCTTGATGGTATATTTATAATTTATAGGCATGAGGAATTGAATGTATTTTCTAGATGTTATTCAATATTAAAATAATCATTGTGCAATCATTTATTGATGTACCTGTGATTATTTGAATATTTTTTATATTAAGGAGGAATTTTCAACTCATGTAATTATTTATCTTGCATTATTTGATAATCATTTATTTCCTTCCATATTATTCATGCCATATTTAGCTTCCACTGTACAAATACCATTACTAAGAATTGGTCTCAACCCATTCATAGGATTATTTTCCCCAAGATACGGAGAAGTATTTTATGATTAACATGAAGGGATATTCTAAATGGGACAATGATTTTCCTTAAGAACAAATATGTTTTATTTTATGTTTTTAAATGAAAATGAAAAATTCAATTATGTATCTAGTTTTGTAAAACTGATATATTATTTAGTTATTTGGCATGTAATTTCTAATATATATAGGCAATGTAATAAGGTAACCACCAACATTGTCCTACTAGGGTGAGAGTCATTAAACTTTCTATGATTTTTTGTGTAAAATTTCTTTTGTGTTCTTTTATTCAATATTTGTATATTTGAAATGATGTGAAAATTTTGAAAACACCTATGTATTGTTCTATATGTCTTAAATTAATATTAGTTATAAGTGAAATTTTAAAAATTTTAGATCTTGTTTCATGATATTTCCTTCATTGTTAATATTGTAAGCAAAAGTAAGAATGATTATTGATATAGAAAATACTATGTCATTGATAACTAGGAATGGCCATAAAATTTCGAAGAGATTTATAGTTTTCTGGGATTAATTGTTTACTAATGGTGGTTTTTGGAACACATTTATTGGTTTTGTAGAATAATAAAAATGTTTCCTAAAAATGGACTTAAAAATTCTGTATGAAATAATGTGATGAATGTATTTAGAAACTGAAAAGGTGATTAATTATTTCTCTAGTTTTGAACATATAATAGATTGTGAGTTTGATAATAACAATGATAATTATTTGAAGGGAAATATTGTCATTAAACATTTGACAGTTCGGTAAAATTCTTATGCTTCATGTAATTTTGATCCTCATTAGAAAAAATTTCTAAAAATGATTTGGAACCATATACTTCAGTGTTTTCATAAAAAATATTGAGACAAAATTTATATGGAGTAAAATATGAAACATACTCTTATTATAATATATTTGATGTATATATCTACTACAAATTTGTAAATTATGTGATACAAAAGATGAATTTAACTAATAAAGGATTATTATAGAACGACTCATTACAATATAGGAAAATAAATAATGTAGTTGATTCATTAAGATGAAAACAAAACACATCATCGACCATTCCATAATTAGATCATGATATATTGGAAAGTGATTCTATATTTTTTTATAGATGTTTTTCATGCAGAAATATACTTTTTTAAAATTTTATTTCCATTTTAGTGATATTTATATGAAATAATTTAGAATTCATAGAAGGAAGAACATGAATTGTATGAAAATATAAAATTGGTAAATAATAGAATGTTTCCTGAATTTTATATTTATAAGGGATATGTTAAGATATTTAGAAAAAGTTTTGGTGTGCGATATATCTCCAAGTTAAAAAATTAATTGTTGAATGGATCTCATAGATTTTCCTTTTCTATTCTACATGACCACACTAAGATGTAATGTTCCCCTCATTTGAATTTGTAAGCTCCTAGACATCATGAAGGTATGTCCTTGTTTAAATTTTGGATTAAGTCTATTAATTTTGGGTGATGAAATGTTTATTTGGTGTGTGAGGAGGTTTAGGATTATTTTGTAGGTTTGGTAGATGAAAGCAAAGGGAATTTGGCCAACCAGTGAATGTTTCACGATTGGTGCATGGTAAGAGATAACTATTCGCCCAAACTGTGTTAGCTAAGAGGAGGGGTTCACGGTTAAGGAAAATAATGATAGGGAGAGATCCAAACCATGAAACCTCATATTTAGGTTTTATACATGGTTGTATCATGTTTTGTCAAATTTTTTGGACCTCCCCGAAACATTGTGTGACTTAACCCCTCTTGGATAGAGGTCGACACATGGTTTTTTCACAGTTTGGAAAACCATGCGTCCAAACTGTATTCCCCATAAAAAATGAAACATTACCAAACTTCTCCCTAATGTGTTATTGAATCTCATACCATTTTATAACCCATTATTCCACTTACAACCGTAGTGATTAACTAATTCTCCCAAAAACTTCTAATGTTGGACTTCCATTGATTCTAGGCTGTTTGAATCACTATCTCTTGTTAATTTAATCTCTCGGTAAGTTTAATGCACCTCTTACATATTTTTTCTTCTTAAGGCTTGTAGATTTGTTCATCTTCATCTAAATCCCCAAAACACTATATTTATTGTGGGATATATGGTTTAGGATTTAAAGGGTAAGAGATTCTGGATCTAAGGCTAAGGTTAAGGGTTCATTCATCCTAAAATTCAATGTGGGTGTTCTACACATTATATCCGATAACATTGAAGTTTATTTGTGCATGTGTGGTTGTGTTATAGGTTCTCTCCTCTTGTACATTTGATTCCTTTGATAGGACTGGGTAAAATTGTCATTTAAATGATAAAATGAACCGCTCATGATCTACGTGGGATGCATTGAGGATGTTTTGACCAGTATAGGGCCACCCATGGGATGGCCCAACATTCCCAAACATGGAAAATGGTAATGTTAAGCATGTAATTGACTTGTGTGATTATAGATCCCATTTTGAATCTATTGTTATGTTTGGTTAAATAATATAGAGATAGTAGTAGTGGTTGTGTATAGATGTTGGTAATGGAATAAGGTATTGTTTGGCATGATGTATAAAATATGTGAATTGGATCAATGTGAATGTGACCAAGGGAATATAGTTATAATTGAAATGACTATGTGGGTTAAGTTATATGAAATGATAAATATGTTTAATGGGATAAAAAATATAAATTGATGAACCTAGTAATATGGGTTTATGAGTTTGAATTGTAAAATATGTTATATGGGTCAAGATATAAAAAGGGAAATGGGTTAACTGGGATACACATGTAAATGATAAATGTAAAAATAGGTTAAGTATTATTTATTTTTAATTTGTTGAACTATATATGAAATTGTAAATGTTATGTGTTATGTTTGATCATGGTTTCTGATATTCTTTATGTGATAAATGGATAAGCAAGCATATGAACATGGCTTGGTAGTTGTTTGGAATTATAATTTTGGTTCTAATCGAAGGGGTCGGGTTAGACGAATGCTCTAAACCCCACGCTATAATGCAATATTTAGGGAAGGGGACAAAGTCACTATACCCCTAACATATGCATGGGATGAGACAACATGGATTGATGCTCCAAAGTAAGTTTGATTTAAATGATTATTAAACATTTCTCCCTAGAGAGATAGAAAACTGGATTTATTCCATTATTCTTAATAATTGACTGGCTTATGCTACTGAGTAAATGATATAAATTCGTAAACCATAGAACATGTATTGAAAAAGAATCAAGTAAGGAAATTGTTCTAAGTGATGAAAATGGACTAAATGATAAAAATGGTTAAAGTTAACATTGTTCTCTAATGGAACCTGAGTTTTCTTTTGATTAAATTGTAATTTATTTACTACTTGATTGCACTATATATTTATACTAGATATGTTTTTGACTCCATTGGGGGTGGCCTACTGAGTTCTAATCACACCCAATCAGGTCACCATTGTTTACCCAAGTAGACTTCATTGTTGCAGGTTAGGACTGCGAAAAAATGCCATATGGTAGATATTTATGATGGGAATGGGATGTGAATTATTGAGGATACAGACTTGGTGTTGGGAACCATTTTGAGAATTCATCTATTGGTCTTTATTTTGTAATTTCATTCACTTTTTAACTATTATCATGGAATGACATAATTATTATTAGGTTGTACTTGTTTCCTTTTTATTTTTTGGTTGGTAATGCATGTTTCTATATTTTTATTCAGAGTTTACTTTATTTCTTATTTTATCTGATGTGTATTACTCAGCTAAAAAGGGTATAGTCTCCCCACGTGACCCTTTAGACCCTCACTTCTTGAAAAAAACCTATGGCGCACTAGAAGGAATGCTTGAGGTCATGTGGTGAGTTGGTTAGTGCACCGGTTTAGTGGCTTATGGGATGCAAATGTTACAATGTGGTATCAGATTGGTTATTTTCTATGGTATAACTATTCGAGATTGTAGAAAAGATATTTGTATGTGTCAAACATTGAAAATGAGATCATTGAGGATAGCATCTAATCCATGTACGGGGGAAAACCCAAGTGTCTAGGGTAAGAATTATTGTTCTTATAGTTTGTTGTTATAGTTGAATGATATTTCACCACTAGGATATGCACTTTTTGTGTGATGTGAATATTTTATGATATTTTTTAGATGGTCATAACTGTATTAGGTTTTATATTAATGAATAATCATAGGCACCTAGATCTATAGGTGCCAGGGATCATGATAGGCACACATGGTATGGGTGTGTGGGACATGGAGGGTAGGATTCATTTTAACATCATGTAAATTTGAAGAAAATTGTGTATAATAAAGATGATGAAAATGGGTAAAAGTAATAATGATAATGATAGCTAATTAATTTTGTTTAATAATGGTATTTTAAATTAGTTAACATGTTTATTATAACAAATTCAGAAATGAAAAATGTTCTTAAGTGGAATGATATGCATTTTGAGTGAAGAAATTGTTTTAAAAGGGTGTCTAATGAGAGATTTCTGTCAGTGTATGTTTGTTACACCCCCCCAATTATCCATTACCTGAGGTAGGGATGCTCAAGGGTAGTGTTCTAGGAGAAATTATGTTTTTTAGAATAGTGTGTGCATGATGAGTTGTCTTGGATAGTGAAGATCCTTCTTTTATGTAAATTGTGTAATCTTTATGCTCTTTGTTTTATGAATCATGCTTCTCATTTTAGGGAGATTACACCATATCGATAAATGTTGGTTGGGTGAAAAGAGGATATTGCGGATAATTATCCTCCATATGTGAAGAATGAAACCATGATAGTTCATGGTAACAGAGAAGTGGAGCAGTTTCGGGAGAACATTTCTCATTTTATGCAGATGATGGAACAAGACCCAAGGCTGGTAATACTATATATGTTAGATTTTACATGAGTATTTTAATGGTGACACCCAAATATGTTTCTTTTAGAGGGTGAAAATCATGTAGCAGAGTTAAGGATAGAGTCTATCTAGATGATTTTATATCACTTAGAGACTCATAGAGATAAGACAGTCAATATGATAACATATATGTTAAAGGGAACGATGAATCACTAGTGGGATATCCTAGTTCAAACATAACATGAAAAATGTATGATATGTAAGGAATTACAGGAAGAGTTTCTAGAACACTTCTACCCAGAGACCTTGAGAATTTAGTGAGCTTAAGATTTTCTGAGGTTGGCCTAGTGAATGAAGTCATTGATGGATTATGAATACCATTTCACAGAATTGAAATGATTCATTCTAGAAATAGATGGAGATGAGACTGTGATGTTGTGAAGTTTCCTTTATGGGATTAGAAAGTATATCTAGTCTCAGGTAAACATATTACATTTAAAGAGGTTTGTAGAATTAGTGGATCAGGCCCCTATTTCATAAGGTAACTGAATGGAGGCATCTGGTAGTGGTTCTTTGGTTATAGTTAGATGAAATAGTGGCATGACTTCCATGGGTAAGAATTATCATTTCATAAATCCCTAATAGGGTGCAAGTGTGTAGAGTGGTCTAAATAGAGTTCTAACCTCTCATAGTGGTGATCATGTTTTTTATCAGTGTGGATGGTTGGGGTACATGCGTCGAAAGTGCCCTTGGACACTAGTTGAGTGTAGAGTGTGTTGTAGAATGGTGCATGTGCAGAGGTTATATAGAAACCCTTGAGAACTGGTCATAGAGGAAGGACCGAGGACAATTCCATGTGTTTTCAGTGGTGGTTACCATGTACCAAGAAAGAGTCTAATGATCTATTGGACATACTGGTAGAGGTAGTGGTCGTGGTACTCAAAGGTCAGAGAGTCTATGCTAGTATGGCAGTGAAGCATAAGGTGTTCAACTTGGTACCTGTGGTAGAGGGGTAGGTAAGATCCATGAAATTTAGACTATACCTAGAGGTGGTGACACTGGGCCCTTGACAGTTCGAGGTATGATACATGTAGCTTCCACACTTTCTAGTGTTTTATTTGACATCAGTGACCCACATTATTTTGTTTCTGATCAGTTTTTTACTATGTTTGGTATAGAGGAGGAATGTTTGTGTGGGGTTTTTTTAATTTATCCCCAATTAGTTATAATAATAGAAGATATCTGGCAGTGTAGGGGGTGTGCGCTCGAGGTTGGTTGGCACTGTTTTCTACTCGACATGTTTGTTCTAGATATTTTAGTATTTGATATGTTTTTGTGTATGGACTTGTTAGTGACATATCAATCCCATGTTAACTATTACTATCGTATACTAATGATCACATATCTTGAGGGAGACATGTATTTCCATCTCGATGAATGTGATGTTCAGTAAGGATGTGTAGGGACAATTTGTCAGTAATTGGGTGAACTTAGAACTCAAGTGGCTTGTATTATACTTAATAATGGCAGATTAGAGAAAAATTTATTTCCTTCGATGGTGGATCTATTCTAGGATTTATTTCCTACATATTTCTTAGTACAGAGACTCGAGAGGGATGTGGATTTCATGATAGTGTTATTGTCACAGGTAGAACCAGTTTCTATTCCTACTTGTAGAATGGAACCAGTAGAACTCTAGGAGGTTGAGACTTAGTTGGAGGAGTTAAGGAATAAATGTTTTATCCATTCTAGTATATCACCATGGGGGTCTTCTATATTCATTTCATATAAATCTGAGGGATCCTTATGACTATGTGTAAATAATAAGAAACTATATTAGAGGATGTTTAATAACTAATAACTTATTACTCACATCGATGACCATTTTTACCAACTGAGGGGTACTATAGTGTTTTCAAAAATTGATCTATGATCGGGGTATCATTGGCTAATAGTGAGACCTTTTGATATACCATAGACTACCTTCAAGAGTGGGTATGGGTTGTATGATTATTTTTGTGATGTTATTTGGGTTGACCAATGTGATGTTAGTGTTTATGGACCTAATGAAATGAATCATTCATCCTTACCTAGACTAATTCGTTGTAATATTTTTTTTTATGAATTATTTGTGTTCACAAAAACTCAAGTCGATCATGAAAAAAATAATGACATCCGCCTAAGTACATTGATTGAGAATATGATATACACCAAGGTATCCAAATGGAAATTTTGGATTGAAAGTGTTCCAATATTAAGGAACATCATCTCAAAGAAAGGTTAGTCCATAAACCCATATAAAGTGCATACAATTATGTATTGGGATCAGTGCTACAGTGTTTCTAATTTCGGATGTTATCTAGGTTTTTCCATCTATTATGAAAGGTTCTTTAATGAAATTTACCATTTATAGTTAAATTTTAAAGCATTACCAATAAGGTAATCATGTTTTAATGGTATGAATCTTAAATGAATACTTTCTAAGAGTTTAATATACAGTTGAAAACCACACTGATTCTAATATTATCTGGTACCGGTAAGAAATATATTGGGTTTTATGATGCATCTTGTGTTGGGAATGGGGTGGTATTGATGAAGGATTATTGAGTTGTGGATGATGGGTCACAATTGTTTATAACTCTTGAAAGAAATTACCCTACACATGATCCTGAATTATCCATGATGGTTTATGAACAAAAATGCTAGTGGAATAACTTATTGTGAGAATGGTTTACTATGTATAACTATCATAAAATCCTAAAATAAATATAATATATATTTTATTTTAATCTTCAGTGGTGAATATGGGTTGAGTATATGAAATAATTTGACATTGAGAAGGATTACACACCAGTAAAGGAAAACTGTGTTATAGATGCTTTGAGTCAGTTGACTCAAAATTTGGTAGTTCAGGAGTCATTTTCAAAACACAAGATGATGGAATTTTTCAATAAGATGCATCTAGAGGTGTAAGCTGTTCAATGGAATATAACCCTTGCATCCTTGTAAGTTGATTACATTCTCTTGATATGGATTACGTAATGAAAGCTTGAGGATCCAAAATGTGTGGCCTTGAGAGATAGTTTTAAAGGGGCAGAGTCACCATTTTGTTAGACTATGGGAGATAATGAGATCATTTACATTCATGGTTGTTCAGTTGTTCCAATGTGTATTCTAGAAGCATAAATGAATGTTTTACATATATTGATTTTAGATGTGCATCTTTTTCTAACCAATATGTATTGGGAACTTCATCAACAGTATTGATGTCCAGGAATAAAGAAATGGGGTACAGGTTTCATAATGTGTTGTCATACCTACCAGAAGGTGAAGGTTGATAATAAGTGGGCGAGTGATTTGTTGCACCTATTTATCATTTTTATGGGAAATAGGATGATGAGCCAGGAATAAAGAAAGGGGTTACATGTTTCATAATGTGTTGTCCAACCTACCAGTAGGTGGAGTCCGATAATCAGTGGGCGAGTGCTTTGTTTCATATAATTGTCATTTTGTATTTGAAATAGGATGATGAGATGATGGATTTTATGGTATGTCACATGCAGATAGCCTGGAAAAATGACGTGATCTGGGGGATTGTGAATCGATTGATCAAAGTGGAAAATTTCTTACCGATTCAGGACACCTTCACTGTGAATCAGTTTGGTGAGTTGTATGTTAGGGAAATATTATGGTTTAACAAGGGTACATTTATTATAGTTTCAAATCATAACCCATGTTTCATATCACTCATCAGAAAAGTATTACAGAAAGTGCATGGTACCTAGGTGTTTTTGATTATGACCTTTACCCAATAGATGGAAGAATAGTTGGAGAATACCATTCCAGTACTATAGGACCTATTGAGGGCATGTGTATTAGATTTCGAAGGATAATGGGAATATAATTTGTCTCTTTTTTAGTTTTCCTATAACAATATTTACCATGCTATGATTCACATTCCACCGTATGAGGTGCTCTATGGTAGATTATACTAATCATCGTTTTGTTGGGTGATAGCCAAAGAATAATAATTGTTGGGAGTAAGTATCATGATTGAAAAAAAATATATTTTTTATTTCAAAATCCTTTTGAGGAAAAGTGAGAAACCCAAGTGACATCAAAGACATAATACACAACCATGCCTCCATGGTCCAAGTTCATCAAGACAAAAGAGAATCCAATTCAAAATTAAGAAAGAGCCCCACCCTAGAAAAAAATCAATACGATTATCATCCAACTTCCCATTACGGCACATCTAGCTATCCTGTGCAAAGATGCACCGGCCCATTACCAATGGAAAATTCAATACCCTCTCAAAATGTCTAATTCTGAGTTGCAATGATAAGGAGAACTCTCCCTGCTCTGAACCTCATCTGGGCAGTCCCTTCCATGAAATCTGGATGCAGTGTCTCAGGGACTAAACCCACAGTGCAACAAAAAACACAAAATTCAAACTACAAAGCCTCCACAATTCATAGCAATACAGAAAATCAAATATTCACCATGTCATAAAAAATTTGATTAAGAATATCCATAGTATTGAATACATTTTATCTTCATTTGGTCCTTCACTAAATTTAGATCATAATGACTTCTCAAGCCACGAAACAACAACACAGAAAACCGAAAGCAAAGCCAATGTCTTGGGGAGTTCCCAGTGAAAATCTTTCACTCAACTGATGTAATACTGTTGATTCCACAACACCCAAACTAGAACAACCTCAAAGGCTTCCATGATTACCACATCAAGAAACAAACCACATCCGAGCTCCACAGCTCCAAATTAGACAACATAAAAAGATCTGAAAATGTAGAAACTCTGAAGAAATAAACCCAACAGTAAAATTTAAAATGCAAAAAAGAGAAACAAACAAAACCCCAAAGGTAGCCGCACAAACTTGATGCAAACTAGGTAAGATCCTATCACTGCCTTCACATGCTCACCCAAAGATCACCTAGAACCTCCAATCAAACTCCCAGAAGGCAGATAACTGCACGCCGACCCACTTCAGGAGAAGCTGGAACACCGAATTCATTCTTCACCATGCCTCCAGATGAAACCCTACCCGGTGAAGAGAGGGTAGAGCATGGAGAGGTTGGAAAATGATTATCGTATGTTTCTTTTTGTGTCACCAAGGTTGGGTAATCATTGAATTAAGAAATTTGGTAAGTTGGAACCCAAGTATGTGTGGCCATTTTTGTTTGTGGAGATGATTGGACTGGTGGTGTACATATTGTATCCTATGAAGTGATATAGTGGTATGTAAGGTTATTTTTATGTGCCACATCATTAGTATTATCCACCTAATATATCTTATGTGATTGATGCCAAGGATTTTGAGGTTGAGTATGATGCATCCTTTTTGAAGCATACAATTCATATTGTGAATCATATCCATAAATTAATGCATGAAAAAACAATTAACTAGGTTTGAGTTTTGTGGAATAATGTTAAGGATCATGAAGAAACTTGGGAAAGGGAGTCGGATGTGCAGGCCAAGAGGCAAAGTCTCTTTTCGTCAGAAACCCATTGATGAGTGGAAGCATGGCTCAAGGACAAACCATTATAAGGTAGGGGAGTTTGTAAGATCTCAGACATCAGGAATGTATTTACTTTTTTAATTTATTGTATAAATATCTTAATAATGGTCAATAGAATGTCTATTGGGTGTATAAGGAGTTTTGGGGGGTGTTTCAGACATTTGAGACATCAACAGAAAGGGGATTTTTCCATCTAGTGAATGTTTCACGGTTGGCGCACAATTATAGAAAACAATGAACCCAAACTTTTCTAGCTAGAAGAAGGAGTGCAAGGTTAAGGAAAACTATGAGAGGGGGGATCGAAATTATGAATCCTAGGACATAGGGGTTCAACATGGTAAGAACATAGTTTTGAAAACCATGAGTGCCTTCCTAGGTAACCGTGCGAATTAAGGAATCTTGGACTAGGGCTAGCACATAGTTTTGAAATCCGTGTGGAAAAACTGTGTGCCCCATAAAAAAGTCAAAATTTACCAAACTGCACCCTCGGTATTTCAAGACCCTCACATGATTTTTCTCCCCATTCTACCCCTTTAAAACCTATTAATGAAATCATGATCCCAAAAAAACTCAAGGGTGGTTCTCTTTATATTTGAGTCTATTTGGAGTGCCATTGGTGGAAGATATAATCTCTGAGTAGATGTAACACTTTTAATCCTTATCTTTTATGTATTGCGGCATGAAGATTTGTTTATCTTATTCAAATGACCAAAAACAACTTTTTATAGTGGATATTTTGTTGGGGATTCAAAGGGTTCTTGTATATAGATCCAGATATAAGGATAAAGGTGTATTTATCTTCATATTAGATATAGGTTTTATACATCTAATATCATATAGTCTTCAAGTTGATTTGGGAATGTGAAGTTGAGTTCATGGTTATCTATTGTTATGTATTTTATTACTTTAATATGGATAGGTAAAATGGTTAGGTAATTAAGAAAATGAACACCTCATGATGCTAGTGTGATGTGTTGAGGATGATTTGACTAGTCTAGGGCCACCCATGGGATGTGCCAACATTCCTGAACTCGGAACATGGTAATGTTAAGAATGAAATAGACTTGTGTTATAATAGATCCCATGTGAGAAATATTTTAATCTTTGGTTAAATAATCTACAGACACTAAATGTAGTTGTATCTAGATGTTGGTAATTCCATAAAGGATTATTTGGAATAATGTAAAAAAATATGTTAATTGGGTTGATGTGCATGTGACCAGTTACATATAAATTATAATTGAAATGCATAAGTGGGTTAAGTAATATGAAATAATAAATGTGTTAAATGGGGTCACTCATGTAAATGGACGATCCATGTGAACTTATTAATTCTATGGGAATTGTTAAATATCTTAAAAGGGTCAAGATTTAAAAATAGTAATGGGTTAAATGGGATATTCAAGTAAATGATTATTGTACAAATGGGTTAAAGATTAATAATGATTCATGTTTTGAATTATATGTAAATTTTCAATGTTATGTGTTATTTTTTTATCATGGTTTGTAACATGTATTGTGTGGTAAATGGATAAATAATAATTATCCCATGGCATGGTAGTTGTAGGGTATTGTAATATAGGATCAATATCCATGAGTTGGGTTAAACTGAGGCTCTATACCCCCCCAATAATGCATGCATTAGTGAAAGGGACTAAGGCTATATCCACCAAATGGATGCATTTGATGCGACTACATGGACCAAGGATCCATGGTTATTGTGATGTAAACATTTATGAAATTTTTATCCTTAGAGATATAGGGAACTTGATTTATTACATTATGATTTGTAATTTACCATCTTATGTTGTCGAGTAAATTATGTAAATTCATAACCCATAGAACATGTATTGATGTTGAATCTTATAATGAAAGCGGTCTAAGTGATGAAAATGGACTAAGTGATAAAAATGGTTAAAGTGAACATTGTTCTCAAATGAAACCTGAGTTGCCTTTTTTAACCTTATCATTAATTAACAACTTGATTGCACTAATTATTTAGATTGTATTTGTTTTAGACATCATTGGTGGTGGCCTACAATGTTTTACTCAAACACTGCTTGGGATCCCATTGGGTACCTTACCAGACATCATTATTGTAGCTCAATACAATGGAAAATGACCTATGATATATAGTTGAGTTGGGCATGGGATGTGCATAGTTGAAGATCCAGACATAGTGTTAAGTACCATTTTTTGGATTCATCTTTTCATCCTTATTTTGGGATTTCCATCATATTTTGAAATGTTAGCATGACATGAGATAATTATTTTGTTTCCATGGTTTTCCCCTATTTCAGATTTGGTTTTCAATAAATGATTCTGGATTTTTTCTCATAGTTTTTATTATTTTATATGTTGTCTATTATGAATTACTCTAAGAATGTTGGTATAGTCACACCATGTTACCCTTTATAACAACGCTACTAGTTAGAAACCATTGGAATACAGGGATGCATGTGTGAGGTCATGTGAAGATTTGGATCAGGGCACTGGTTTAGTTGCATCTAGGTTGGGGATGTTACAGAATAACTAGTGGTATATAATGAAGAATTAATTTTATAAGTTTACTATGTAATATTTGACTTTTTATTACGTTAAACTATAATTAAAATTACCAATGGGATGATTCAAACTTTTATAATAGAAAAGTGGAAAGGGTATAAAATATCTATTGATTTTGGGGTGGGACTGACCAACATATCTCATGGTAAAAATCAACTTGTGTTATCGTTGAGAGATAGATTAAATCAACATATTTACTTCTTATTTAGATATTATTTTTCATATAAACTTTATTTACATTATATCTAAGTGATATTTAGGTTACCCAATGTTCCAATCTCCATTATATTAGACTATGATCCCATGTTATCTTCTAATTTTTCAAAAATACGTTAACATTTATTATGATGTATGCTAATTTTTAGAATATATTTACATATTCAATATGATGTAATTCAAATAAAATTATTCATATATTTTAAAAATTCATAGATCGTGTATAGTGAATTATCTTGGATGTTGGAGTCAACATCATTCATTAGTGTAGTTTTCATATAATTTTAGTTTTCTATTCTGTATACGTGTGACACATTTGAGGAAATTATATAGAGAATGGTGGTGGTCTTATGTACGTGGCGATGAAGTAGTTGAAAGGACTTTTTTGAACAATAGTTGGAAGAATATATGGCTTTATGTGTATTGATTATTCTATAGAATATGACATTACATAAAAATATGAAAAGTAGTTATAGAGATAATTGGATGAATGATCCTTTATTCGAGGTAGGAGATCATGTTTTCCTTAATGTATCATCATGGAAAATATTTATGTAATTTTTAGAAATTGAAATCTATGTCCATGGTTCATGGTATTATATAAATTTATGGATAATGTTGGATTATTTTCACACTGAGTGTCCTTACCTCTAATTGTTTTCAAGGTAATTTATTTTTTTCATGTCCATTATTAAAAAAATATGTATTGGATGCATATTGTGTTTCGAGTATTGAAGTATAATAGATATAAGTGAATCATTTATATGATGAACCACCAGTTCAAATTAATTATCATATATACTATTAATTTTAATATATGGCGGTTTATCAATTTATGGTTTTGTGGAAAAAGTGTATCATTAATATTGTGACATGGGAACTAGAAAATTATATAAAGGGAAAATACCCCCACTTAATTATATAGTGAATAAAAATATGAGGAAATAATTTCTAATATAACAGATGAATATAAAAACCATGGTAATTTTTATAATAGATCAACATAATTTCTTATAAATTTACGTGAATTAAAATTTATTCAATTATATCAAGTGTAAGAATATTAAGAAATTTTTCGTTGAAAATTGTATTGTTTTATTCTTATAAAATTTATCTACATAAAATACATGGTTTTATTGAAAAGAATAATATCAAAGTTTTAAAATTATTATTAGCATAAAGTGATATAATAAATTATATAAGAGATTAATAATTATCTTAGATTAATTTTTTTGGAATTTTCTGAAGAAGATGATTTTTTGATGAATAGTAACAAATATAGATTTTGAAGAAAATAATATTTTATTTTCATGTATTTAAAATGTTTAATTTTTCGGAATTTATTTTTAAATATTTTAGTTAAACTTTTATAAAAGATACCATAAATTTATTTCTAATCATAAATAAACATTATTTTCTTATAAAAACATTTTTAAACATACACGGACTTATTATAGAAAATTGTTTCTCATCACCTTTCATGATCAAATTTTAATTGTAAATTTTGAAAGATATAATAATTAAATTATAAAAAATTGAATGAATATTTAGAACCATAGTTTCTAAATTTGTTAATGACATAACTTTCATTTATGGTCATTATCAATATTGAAATTGTTAAAAATTTCAGTTAACACAAAATGAGTTAACAATGTTAAAACTGTTAAAACATAATTGATAATGATTATAATTATATGTAAAAATTGTTTAAATTCACTTGGATATTCATATTTTGAACTTTTTTATATTCAATTTGAATTTGTTCTATTTTAAATCCATATTTTAGTAAGGTGTTAATATATTTTAATATGTGGAGAAATTCCAAACATTTCATTACCCATAATTATAAATGGGAACCCCATCTCATCTCTTATCCATACATCAATAGATTGTTTTCTCAAAAAAAAACTAATAACTAGCTATAGTCTATTACCACATTCAGTAGTTCTATTTTGGGTGTGGATGCCATCTTAATATGTTTTTAGTTATAAACCTAAGGATGATAATTGAAGAATAAATATAGTTATAAATAAAATGTTTTAATTTTATTTTGTATTTTACTTCATTAAAAACACTATTATAAGTTTTTATATAATAGAATCAGTATATTCCATAAAAACATAATTATAGATTTTTATCACCACTTTTCATCCTCATAACCATCTAACATATATTAAAAACACCTTTTAGGCTAATGTGTATAATATCACCTCATGATACAATGTATTTCAATTTCCATCATTAACTATTGTTGATGGTAATATTAATAGATATAAATGAAATAATTTGATATATATATAAATATTTTTGTGACATAAATTTAAATGTAAAATTTTAGATAAATATTCTAATTATTTCGTCAACATTTTATTAAAAATAAAAACATCTCTTTTTTGTACAAGGGGACTATTACCATGCAAACTCAAAAATATTATTTTTCATCACCACCTCACATTGATGGAATATAAAAATGAAATTAAAGTAATAATTTTATATTTATCAGATAATAATCATGATAGGCTGATAAATGATACTTACCTTTTTCCCTCATGTTCATTAAAAAATTTACACTTCACTTATTTATATGTACAGATTACTATCACCATGTTGTAATGTATTTAATTTTTCACAACCAAGTTCCATATTTTGTTCTAAAATTATAATTAATGTATAAAAAATATAATTATATCAAAATATTTATTCAATAAATGATATAATCATGATCTATTTGACTATAGTCAAATATTCAATGTTATTTTGGACATAAGTATTGAATATCCTCAAAATGTACAATGTCAACCCAATTCATTATATAAATGAAAATGGCATGGGAAAAAGTGAATTACAATAAAAACTTCACATGTAAAATATTATTAATGTAGAAAATAGTTAAAATAATAAAATCATTATAAAATATAATTAATATATGTGATAATTAATACTATTGGTAAGAGTTATATTAACATAAAACCATATTTTAAAGGTTTAAAATATTTATTTTATAGCATATCTTAAGCATGTCCAAAAAAATAACACATTTTATAGATGCTTAAATAGTGATATAAATTAATTTTAAATGTAATTTTATGTCTCCAATTATATTCATAGTAATGAATTAAATAGGAATATTTTTATGTAAATATTATGGAACATTAGGACATTATTTAGAAAATAAAAAAGGAATGATATATTTTTTACATATATGACTTGACTACCGTTTCGATCCATCATTACTATTATTCATTATATGGATTGCTTTATAATTATTCATTATTTTTTAATGTAGTTACTTTTCAATTTGTTAAGTGAATTTTTTATTTTATTTTTTTAACAAATATGGTTTAAAAGGAATGGTTATTTTGATATATTAATGGTCATTGCATAGGACAAAAATAGATTATTTAATGTTATTTATAATGAAAATGAGTGTGATTAAATTTATCTATACATGAAATGGTACCTAATGTTTATAAATTATTATAGGTAATCTTGATATATTTAATTTTATTGGTGACACTGATATAGCTCTCCAATGCATTGTGTAATATTCCTTGGCTTCAATGCTAAGAAAGTGGGATTTAACTTTGGAGGTATCTCCAATGGATTTAATTGGGATATAATTATTTATAAAATGAGTGAAATGGGGTAATGATATACTTCTATAAGATTTCCTGAAGGTTTTATATTTATATTATATGATTATTAAATATTTCAGCTTAGAAAATTATTTTCTCGACATGGATATGTTTTATTTTATACTCTCAATGATTAATGTGGAAAAACGTAGTTTAAGGGTATTCATATTTTTCATTGGTCTAAGGTATTTATTTCTTTTATATCCTTTTTTGAGTTTTTTGTTCCCATTCATAAATTCAAAAAAAATCATTTGTCTTAAGAAAGTGTAGGAAAAATGATGAAGTGATTTTGGAAATTGTGAATATTTGTCATCAAAATAAAATGTGTTCCCATTGAATTATATTTTATTATATAAAAAAGGAAAAAAAAGTGTATGTATCTAATTTTTAATGTATGATTTTTATATGTTAGATTTATAACCTAATATTATAAAACTATATTCTTCAAATGGTCTCTATGAATGCCTGAAAATGAATTCATTATTGAATATTCCATATTATAGGAGGAATAATACTGAGGTATTTATAATAGATTATTCTGATAAAAAATTACTCAATTTTATGATTATTATACCTTAAATATGAAGAGTATTTATTGAAAATAACATGAAAAATGTGAGTAATATAATTCAATATATTAATTTTATTGATGAACTATTATTTAAAATGGGTGATTCATGCATCAAACGTTTACATTGTAGTGTTCTATATTATTACATTGATCAATTGGTAAAGGGTTTGTGATATCCTATAAAATCACCCCACTATAGGGACACATTCCACATGTTTCCCCATATAATTGTTCTTCTTAACCATTATACTGTGTTATTCTTATGATGACACATTGAAGCCCTCTAGAAACCCAATACCTATTGTAACATTCCTATCCATTAATGAATTATTATAGAGTATAAAAGAAAAAAAATGTTATTAAATTTATATATTGAACAGATAAATATGTGGTTATTTATAAATTTTTATTGAACATTATTGAATATATATATTTAGTATAAAAAAATTATGAATTTATTTGTTAATATGTTAACAAATAAATAATTTAATTATTTCATTAATTTATTAATAATTATACCACAACTAAAAGTTTTATATTAAATACCATTTCAATATTACAAGACTATATTTATGGATTTTAAATAATGTTTTATTCATTATTCATAACGTGTATATTTTACAGTGATTTTAAATATAAAAATTAACCAAAATATCAATAGTTTATTTTTTTTCATGAACTGTACAGCATGAATTTGAATTAATCAACTAAAAATTTATCATTACTAGAAAATTTATTTAAAAAAATCCCAAGAAGAATTCACGGTTAATTTGATCATTGATTAACCAATTTTTAAACATTTTAGGTTATTTTTTTAAAACATTGTTCATAGTGTCGTTTGAAATATGGAATGTAAAAACATCATAGAATGAATTCTATATAAATTAATATCCCTTATGATTAAAATATAAAAATTTTCATATTTTTAATAATATTGAAATTAAAATAATGTATTATATTTAAGATTATATAATGTCCCTAGTGGATAGGTACAATATAGTTGATATTGTTTTAACAAAATGTTCATATATTATTACCTCACATTTAAATATATATATATATATATATATATCATTTATTTTAATTATTCTCCCAACATAATTCTTGTATATGTTAGTTATGTAATGAATTATGTAGAATTTTTTAATCTATTGAACTAAATGTATTTATTATCATACATGAATCTATGTAGTTACTTGTTATGTTGGATAAATGGATTGATTTCCCATGTACCATTTCCTTGGATTGTTATTAATGCTTGTAACATGAACATAGTAACTAAGTATAATTAGTATGGAATAGGTGTTATATTAAAAATTAATTGGATCATGTATTGAGTAAACTGTCCCCACAAAAATGGACATTTGGTTAGTCATCACATAAACCTAGTGAATTACTTTTAAATCAAAATAGGTATGTTTTTCTTATCATTTTTTCCTGGATCACTCATACTAAGAATATAATTAACACATATTTCTAAATTTTTTATTTAAGTGTTCTTCTATCATAAATATTATTTTATTTTTTTATGTGTTTATATATATGAATTATTTTCATGGGTGAGTAAAATAAATTCTATGTCATGTAAAATGTTACACGTTAATATAAATTGAAAATATTGATTTTTTTATGGAATAATATTCTAAACTAAATAACTATAAACATAAATATATTAATATAATAACGTTAGTTAAATGGTCAGGTATAGTGAGGTTAAATCCTCCAAACATTACTAATTATTGGATTCTGTCAACTATAGAACTTATCATGACCTTAGTTATACAACCAGGTGGGTCATGATAAATCTAGGTTCTCATGGGTTCTCATTTGTAAATAAATAATGTTATAGATAACACTGAATCATCCTTGGGTAGGCTACGAAAAAGTAGGGTTCCCATTGATAATATTTTTCAACATCTTCATTGCATTTTTTTTAGATTATAGTTAGCTAGAAATCACTATGACTAAGTATACAATAGAGGTAGGGTTGGTTTCATTTATATGATGGATTGGGAAAATATTTATAACCCAAACTATCTAAAAATAATATATGATATGATTGGGATGATTCCCTACCTGACTCTCTATGTGGTGGTAGAAAAAAAAAGTTTTCTCATCACAGCACTGTATAATGATCAATTTCCATTATTAGGTGTGATGAATTTAAATAACAGGGACACCTTTTCATTTTAGTAGGAGAACTATAATTAATTTCCTTGAAAAGTGGTTTTATAATGTGATACTAATTATAAAAAAGATTATATTATAATTAAATTACATCCCCAACTAAAATAGACATGATATTATTTTAGTATAATGGAAAAATGATTGTATGAAACTCTCTTGACAGATATTGGAACATGAGAATAGTTCCAATGCATGACTAAAAATTATATGTTTTTGAAGAACATTCAAAGAAACACAATTATTAATCTATTATACATTTATTTTTAAATACCTACGAATAGAATTTGATTTAGTCCCTAACTATATCAATACTAATTCAAATTACAATAGAGTCTATTTAAAAAAATAGAATTAGGATACCTATAAAATTATATAAAAAAAGGATAAATTCAACCCATGGTAGTGTTAAATGGTATTACTTTCAATGTTTATTTTTTAATTTAATATTGTTATGTTAATATCAATATAAACTTTTTTAAAAAATATTATTTTTATAATAATTGATTTTTGGATGATAGACTATCCTATTAAGAAATAAGATTTCAGAGAATTCATTCTTCAATCACAACATTAGCATTTCAATTGTTTTTTTAGTTATAACATGAATGAATTCGGTAAATGCATGCATGATCTCATAATTATATTTAGGATAACTAACTGGACATGGATAGTCAAGACTCATGTGATAATTTTAGGGTATAGATGGATAATGGTAATAGTTTTTGAAAAGAAATGAAATAAATGATTTCTCAAAGAGACCATATAGAATGTTAAATAGAAAAAGTCTAATCTTGGATAATTCTATAATTGTAGATTGATTGGGAATTGAATGAGGGACTATCTATATTTCTAATTTCTCGTAGGAATTTATGTTGAGAGTAAAATTAATCTAACAATATTATATATATTTATTAATTTTAGTGGTTTATGATACTATTAAATATAAACTACCAATGTAGTAAATATTCATGTGTTCAAAAGTGAAAAATAATTATCAATAATATGTTTAATTACTTGGGAAATAAGTTAATATATTAGTGTCTTGGATTTAATAGAACACTTTATGATAGAATAAATTTCTTTTAGTTTATTTAACTATATAATTTTATATAATATAATTACGTATTGTTAAGATTCAAAGTTGAACACATAATATATTATCTTTGAAAAAAATATGATTTATCAAAATTATATAAAATTATTTAATATGATATATGTATTAAAATTTTTTATCATTTATTTACCCAAATACAAGGGAAGATTTACACTCCACCCACTAGTGTGTTTTTTAAAGTAATCCACTTCAAAAGAAATTTATTTATCAAATAGAAGACCATATTTTATCTAAAAACAATATTTTATGTGTTAATTTTATATAAATAATAAAATAAGGGTCCTTCTATACTTTCATAAGTTTCTATTTCATGGATTAATATTATGAGGAAAATATATTGTTCAAAATCAAATCAATCTAATGTTTAATTTTTTAAAACATCATTTCTAACAAATATAGGACCATACCAATTTATTGATGACATTATATTCATTTAATAATAATAAAATATAGGATTAATGATGTTAAATAAAAATATTTTTTTCATAAAGTTACAATATCTTTTTTATATCACTTTATTCTATAAATGTTTATAATGTGCTGATTAGTATCAATGTAAAGAGTTACATATATTTAAAGTGAAATTATGAGGAATAGGGTTTTAAGGATAATGATTTTAGACATAAAAGAGTTATTGGTACAAAATAAATGATTATGATGTGTCATTTTATGTAGTGTTGTTATATTTTTTGATCATATTCAATAAGTTTAACAATTGTAAGATGATTCCTAAATATTAACATTATCCAAACAACCATTAATTATAGATTTTTTTTTCAAAAATGTTTATGTAGTATTATTTTTTAGGTAATCACATAGTGATGTAGTAAAAATTAAAGAGTGGTGTTATGATTACACAAAAACAAAGGAAGTCCTAAATATATATTTATGATCTCAAATCCAATCATATATGATGTGTTAGACATGCTATTATTCATAGTTTGAAATTATTCTTAAATGTATTAAAGAATATAAAAGGTATAATATATATGGAAATATATATTATTTAATTCATTCATGTTGGATATATAAATTCAGATATAGACCTATATTTCATGAATTATAATGATGATAGCCTCTCAAATTATGATTTTGGGTTATATCAAGTAGATGATCATTATATATTATTATATACTTCAACGAAATTTAAAGTTTATATTGAGAAGTATTATAATATAGAGAAACAAAAAAAGATAATAATGTATATATACATTGAAAAAGTTTATTTCATTGTTTATATTGGATAATAAATGAATTTTTTAACAAGGATTTTTTTACACTATCTATTTTGTATACTAGGGGTGAATATATCATATTTTTTCCAAGTTAACTAAGGTTATAAAATTATATAGAATGATAACCATCACACATTTACACATTTCTTATATAAATCAAATGGGTAAACACTAATCAGAGGATGGATGGCTATGTTATTAATAATGTCATTACCAAGAGATCAAAAATGATTGGATATTTTTTCTCTAGATGGTTTTATATGAAATTTTGGACCATTATTTAAATAGAATATAGAGTATGATACCCACAACGAGATATTGTATATGATGCACCTATATAAATATATGTGGGACATTAAAATTCCATATCAATAATTATGAACAAAATTTAAGTATTTATTGATCAGACTAGTCTATGGAAGGATAATAAAGAATATATGGACTGATAACATTAATAACCAATAATAATTGTTTTTTTGTATAGGGTATTCACATTTTTACTCTTTCATATAATATTAGTGTTAGTGTTTTAGTGAATTAAGAAAACTATTGTATAATATAGTGGTCAATTTCAAAAATTTTATATTTTATTCCACAAAACATGTTCTTATGTTTATAGACTAGTTTCATTCAGGAAACAGTTTCATTATATAGTAAATGTCACTATTGAACATGATATGATCCCGTCACATCTACAATCAATGTAAAAAATCGTGTAAATTATTACACAGTAAATAAAAGCTCATTATTGGGTATTAAAAGAAACAAATGTTATTCTTCCTTATGAAAATTTCCCTATATCCATAAGAAATTATTCTTTTTTAAATTATAAAATATAAGATAAAAGTATTTATTACTTACTCAAGAAGTCAAATTCTAATCCAAAATTATTCATAACACAATTTCTAAGCAATCCAAAATGAAAAATCATAATCATGATCATTATATAATAAAATATGAGAATAATGAAATCAAACCATTATCATTTAATATATCATAAATATTCCATTATTCATTAGTTTGTTTTCATAAATTATAAAATAAAAATTATAACCTCTAAAAACAACAGATTGAAATGAAAAACATTGTATGTATATAAAGATATTATCATCACAATATCCCTTATAAAACCAATTATAGAGGAATAAATGTCTTGATATATTCCAACATATGTCAGAGGACTAACATATTTTCTTTTTTATTTGGTCATCATTACCTAAGGTATTGGATATCTAAATCAGTTGTATTTATTTTCAAAGAGATATCATTCTCAAGAAATTATCATATAATATTTAAAAGAACCTTATTAATAAATAATATCATTAAATCACGAATATCCATAAAAAATCCTGTTAAATATGGTCTTAATAACCATATGAAAATCCATATTTAGTACTATCATCAAAATGAGATAAATTATCCTTTATTATTAAAAAATTTAAAAACATTAAATTCCTGAAACATTTTGAATAATATATTATCAAACAAAAATGGATACTTTCATGGGATTCTTGATAACAAATAGCTGGTTCAAATATGGGAAACATGTGGTCAAGATATATATGATCAAAAAAATATTTTTTTTCTTTGAAAAAAAGTTCAAAATGTGACCCACACGAAAAATGTTCAAAAATATTAATATTACTTGTTTTTTAATTATATAAAATGTATCTTTAAATTAATTTATAAAACATTGAGGAGTTGATAAAAGATAAATAATCAATTTTATGAACATATACAATGAGGAAAAGAGGTTTTTAAACATTAAAATAATATTTTATAGAAAAATATATTATAGCTTTAAAAATATTTTTATAAAAAGAAAAATAAATGATATAATATAGTAATACATTCTAAAGATAAGGTAAATTTATAAATAAATGATAAAAGCCATATATATTTTAATTTTTACACCAAAATAGATACATTATATAAAAATTTTTAAGTGTGAATTAAATGAAATTATACTCTGAAATTCATTACCACATCTCCCAAATCACGTCATACCACCTTTTCATTATTCATGAAAAAATTATATTAATTTTATTATTATTTAAAAAAATTCATGTTAACTCCCATTTTATAATTAATTTTTTAAAATAATTACCATGTTTTATTTGTCTTATATGTTGTTTATGTTTATGTTGAACGTTTATAAAATGTTCTACTCATAATCCCATGATTACATTGTTAGGAAGAAAATGGTCAAAGAGAAAATTATTCCATAATTACCATAATATTAATCATGAAATTATTAACATGATTATACAAAAAAAATACTTTTATAAATATCCATATAAGGAAGAAGAAAAAAATTAATCGTATTATTTCATGAAGATGGTGATTCATACACACGTATGAAAAATTGACCCAAATTTATAAATGATAGAAAAAATAATGTACATATTATATTATTTTTATGTAATCATAAATATGATTCAAATTTAATATTTTTTCATTATTTCCATCATTATTAGTATCCACATTATGCGGTAACCAAAAATGAATGGAATTGCTTCGTGGAGGTGGTAGTATTCATGTATGTAGAAGTGACATTATAATTTTCTATAATATAGTAGTATAATAATATAATTAATATACCATAATTTTATAATCACATTTATGTCATAGATATCAAATATAATCATTTTATCTATAATTTTATACTTTCATTTTAGATGCTGATGAGAAATAAAACACATCTCTTCATAGATGTGGAAGTATACACTTACACATAGGTGATGCTTTGATTTCCAAAATTATAAAAATGGTATGGAATGGTTGTAACATAAAAATCATAAAAATTAATTAATTTGGATATATTTATTTACTTATATAATAATTTTTACGCTATGTTTGAGATAGTTAGATAAAGAAATAAACACGAAAGAACCTGGTTAATAGTAATACCTCTTCTTTGTGTGTCCTCGTTTTTCATACACATTAACCATTTTAGGTTGGAATGTTTTTGTACTATGACCTTTAGGATGTGGGTATGGAAGGTAAGAATGGATTGAGGATTTTTTTGGTTAATAATTAAAGCTCTTTTTTTTTGTGAATAAGTGAATAGAGGAGATTCGTTTAAACTTTTGAGTGTAGTGGAACACCTATAAATTTTATTTCCATTAAAATGTTCTAATGTATTAATCAAGGGATAGTGAAATTAATTCAATTCAATGCCTTATATAATTTTATAATGGTAAGAATATACACTTCCAAAAGGAATTAAGTTAATATTTTTTTACATTTTGACAACTTTTTCACTTTGATTAACACATTTTACACTTTACCATGGTAACTAGTTTTTACCATTGTAATTTCTCATTATGATGAAAGAGAAATTTAAATTAGTAATAAATTTAATGAAATAGATTTTAATTAATAAATAATTTTTTAATATTAAATTTATTTATGTAGGATAAATTATTTTTTATATAATAATATAAAATGCTATGAAAGATAGGTCTTTCGGGAAATGTGTTTCTTTGTATCAAGTTGACTTTTTACAATAATAAAGTATAAAAATAATTCATATCTAATAAATTGTATTATTTTTAGTAAAAGGTCTCTCATTTTTTATTATAACCAATCAAAAACATAACGGGACTTTTAAATACATGAACTAAATTGATGATTTTAAAATATCATTATTTTTCAAAATTCACCCAAAAATAAATAATTTTAGAATAATTAAAACGAAATTTTTTAGATTAATTTGAAATTTTTATTTCAAGAATTATATTAATATTTAAAGATAAAATTTATTATGGTGGTAGAAATTAATCAGAATATTTTTACAAAAAATTAAATTAAAACCATTTTTGAAGTATAAATTTAATTTATATAGATTCTAAATAATGTAAACACCACAAAATCATTGATAATATTTTTTATTAAATATATTATACAAAATATAAATAAATCGATTCATTTATAGTTATTAAATTAATTTACATTGATTGAAATACATTTCTCACATAAATTAGGTTTCTGGGAATAAATATATGCTTATCTTATGTTTTTTAATTTAAAAACTCTTCTTTATTTCATAAGTATTAATCAGTAAATTTTTCATAATGAAAAACATTATTTATATTATATTATAGTATTTTAGTAATTTTTATACTATCCAATATAATTACTAGGTCATAATAGTCACATTTAAATAGTACAGCGTTGTTTATTTGAACCTTTGTATCATTTATAATACATTATATCAGAAAAAAATATTATTTAAAATAATATACATTCGAAAATTTTGGTTTTTAAATTATAACAATGTTACAAAAAAATTCCTTAAATTTTATCTTGACTTTAATAAGAAAGGTTATATGAAGTTAATTTTTTAAACAATTTTATAAATTATTATAATTATTAAAAGTGGTCTTCAAACATTATATTTTTGAAAATATTCCCCAAAACAGACAAATTAATAGGACATAATGGGTATCCAAAGGAAATGTGGAGTGAATGAAAAAACATATAACCATAAAATGAAAATCTTTTTTGAATTTAAAAAATCCTTTATCTAAAATCCACATCGTGATAAGGTTGACTATAAATAATTTTGATGTAAAAGGAAAATATTTTTGTCACCTAAAATACCACACAATTGGGTTCCAAAATAAGAATACCATTTATATGATGTGAATTTATAGACATTGAAAAAATATCACCACTAAAGTGGATGGACATTATTTTAAACAAAATTACCCTTTTAAATAGAATAATACATTCAAGGAAGAATCATTGAATTAAAATATTATTTTTTATGAATAGAGAAGAGACCATAAATACATGAGAAATTATTATAAAATAATGATATTTTTATATAAGGATACTTTTCCTAAAGTTTATGGATTTTTATTTTATATCAGTAGAAGAAAAAAATAAAACATACTTATTTTTTTAATAATTCCATGAATAAAAATTCATCCATTAGTTTCATATTTCAAAAAATGTCAAAAAATATTTTATCCAATATTAAAAATTATCAATAAATATGTAGTTTTTTTTAATAATTTAGGCATTAAAATTATCCCAAATGGTATTTAATATCCATAATAGACTGACTAGTCATGTCAAATTTGTATATCCATTAACCATGTAGCGTCTGTAACTCTAGTTTCTTAGATCACATTTATTCTTTTTTAAATTAGCATAAGATACAAGTAATCACATCATGATGAAAAAAAGTCTCATAGAGTTGGTAAACTAGATAGATACATGATTCCGATATTACATTAGAATATAAAAATTTAAAAATATTTTCTTTTATAGAATAATTTTACTCCCTCTAGCATATCCTTTCACATCAAGCATAGTACTCTTCATGTAATCTTAGGGAAAGTTAATAAAATAAAGGTGAGATAAAATTATCATAATAGTTAAGTAAAACAAAATAAATTGTCAATAAATAATCATAATCAACATGACAATTCAAATAACTAAGAAAACATTCTATTTAAATAACTATGTTAGGAATAATCAATATGGTATGGTGAATAACTAAAAATATAATCCATTTAATCAGGAAACAAAAAATGAAATGCTTCTAGAGAAAATATCATAGAAAACATTTCATGGATAATTATAAAAAAATCTATTAATGAATGTAATGCTTAATTATTGGAAATAATTTATCCGGAACGTAATACCTCTATCATCAATACCTTTTAAAACATGGTTCAAACTACAGGTGAAAACTTTTTTAATGATATCTTACCAGATTTTTATCATGAGACCCACTAATTTATTGAGGAGATATATTCTACCAAACCCCACCCATAACTATAGATCCAATTATTCCTCATATATTAAATAATCAACTTCATTTATAAATATTTGTAACTAATCATCAAATATGAATAATGAATAAAGAATAAATATTTATTAATACTTCCCTAGATAAACAGATGACTTTTAGTATAGAATATCGTATGTAGAAACAATATAATTTTTAAACAATAGATATATATGGTATATAATATGGAAATTTAAGGGAAATTTAAATATGAATGATCATAGGAAAGTGAATATTTCATGGGAATGTTAATGATTACAAAATTGAATTGTGAAAGAGGATGTATATACATTGAATGGTCAAAATTATCATAAATCATCCAATGAAAGAGTAAAGATTTTATTAATTCCACATTAAAAAACTGGAGTAATAATAAAGTATTGTTTTCATTTATTAATAAAAAGTCCATAAATCTATTTTAAAAACATTATTTATGAAAATAAAATTTTCATTTTGAAAAAAAATTAAAAATCCTTTATAATTGAAAATTAGTTTAAAAAATAGTTTTTTTAAAATGATAATTGAAATCTTACAAATTATGATTCAATGAAATAAATGTTAAAATGGTGTTTAATTCTTGAAATTAAATAAAATTTAAAAATAAAAGTCATTTTTCATGGTAAAAAGGGTTTGGAATGTTCCTTGTTCAAAAAACAATTTGATGATTCCATTAACATTTTTAGTAAATTCCAAATGAGAATTTTTTTGGAAAAAGATATTAGATTCCATTTATTTTTTTATAAAGAGTAAAAATGGGTAAAATTGTCCTCAATAAATCATTTTAAAAGGTTCAAATTTTGAATCAGTTTTTATAAAACATGGTTTTTGATTTAAATAGATTTCAAAGAAAAGGGAGAAATGAAGTTAGATTATATTAAAAACCTTTTATCAATTTATTAATTACCAAAGAGTGTAAAAATGTTAATATTACATAGAAATTTTATTAATGACTATATTATAATAAAATTAATGGTTTTACAAATCAAATAAATTCCTTCAACTAAAATTCATTAATAACCTATATCTATTAAAATAAGATTGTGATGTAAACCCTTGAAAAGATCATAATGTTTAAGTAAGAATCATCCAATAAATTGATTATGTGTACCAACTGTAAAACCATATAAAAAAATTCTAATATATAATAATATATTGAAAATTTATTCTACACATAATATTATAATATCAAATATGATGGAGTGATATTTCCCAATATAAAGATATTATGTTGTTAAATTATTTACCACTTAGTAACACAAATGTAAAATACAAATAGATGAAATAAATGAAATTGAATCATAAGATAACATGATTAGTGAATTACTCATGACATTTCATGTAAAATTTGTGGTACATACACTTTATAATGAAATTATCTGCATAACATTACAATGTGCCTCAATGAAATGAATTTTTGATGAAATTCCTTACCTTATTCCTCCTTTTTCTTGAACATTATATAACCTATATTGAAGTGGTTTTTAACATGTTATTAAATTATTAAATAAAAATATTAATATTTATAATATCATATATGATCATTTTATAAAACATTATTATCCTTTCATTAATTATTATTCATTATCTTCATTGCTTTGGGTGTTGATTTCCTTGTTTTCTCATGCAAATTTTTTCATGAAAGATATGGATCATGCACATTTATAGACTTATATTAGACCAAAAATAATAAATAAATAATTATAATATTTTTACATAAATTTTAATTTTAAAACCAATCATAAATGATGGTTATGAAAACAAGTACGTTACGCTCAGAGAGACGTTAGGTCATACATACACATGAGTAACATTTCCATTTTCCAATGATTTTTATGGAAATAATTTATGTGATATTTTACCATTACATAGTGATAAAAATGTTATATATAATATATTATATAATTATATATATCATCAATGTGGTTAGGTGAAGAAAATAGAGTCACATCGCTTCGTGAAGGTGGTATTCCACACATACAGTAAAGATGTTATGATATTTACGTGACTAAAAAAGAAAAAAGGAAAGGATAGAAATTATCTTTAAATAATGATAAATATTTCATGAGTATAATAATTATTTCTTTTATACCATATAAAATTATTAACTTTATCTAAATCACCTTCCATTTGAAGCGTTAGTGAAAGATGAATCACATCTCCTCATGAAGCGGTAGTCCGCCATATACATGAGCAACATTATCACATCTCTTATTGAGTGGAAGGTAAAAAGTATATATTATATAGTGAATAAATATTTATAAATTTTTTTTATATATCATATATAAACTTTATATCCAACTTCATACCCAACCTTTATAGGTAGAAATAGAAAAATAATCTAAATCAGTTCACAGGGTGATAGTATGTTGTACACACAAATAATGATTTAATAAATCATTTGATGGAAGTGGAGATGGTTTTAGGAAATAAAATTATTATAAAAATCTACCATTATATGAAATATATTATATTTTAATGTCATCATGGTTTAATAAAAAGTATACGTGTTGGAGAAAGAAATAAAATAAATAAGCTCATTGAAAAACATTACAACTTCTCAAGTTATCCCCATTAGGATTGCTCTAAATACTTCATTGGTGTAATTAATTTAGAAAATAATTATTCTAGTATTATGATAGTGAATTTATAAAGTTATTTTTGTAGGTAATTCCAAAAACAATTTGTTTCAAACTATCTATAATGGAAGAGAGTGGGTGTCATTTTAAACATGGGAGAGAGGGGACACTTCGTATTTTTGAAAATAATTATATGCTCTAAAATTTTTCATATGTTAAAACTGTTAAATATTTACCATTAATGATACCTATAGGATTAATGGTCGAAATATTTCCATGAAATAGTTTTTAGACAAGTGTATAAGTCATTTTTACTCTAATATATTTAGTTTAAACCCTTGTAAACCCATTTTCCCTTAACCACAATAATTAATTTTTAATGCATTCACTATTAATTTTGGTATGAAAATTATGTTAAAATTATTATAAATGATACATTTTTCTAATTAAAAATTATGACTTCATTTTTAAAAATTCAATTTATATAAGTGAAAAATTTTAAATTATAATTAATCCTATAGACATGATGGGAAAGCGGGTTTCTTTAAGGGAAAATGTGAAAACATTTACAATGTTTTTGTATCTAAATTCAATATGAATTAATCCAAATAACCTATTTTGGATTAATATATATGATAATAAACTAATTTCACTTTATAACAAATTAAAAATATTATTTAACATTATAAATTAAATAAACTAAAAGGCATTTTTTCAATATAAAAACATGTTTTTTTCATTTTTCATCAAAAATGATTTATTTTTAAAAATTATCATAAATTAAACATAAGATAATTTTTATAATCCAATTTTAAAAGTGGATTGTATTTTTTTCACAAAAATATTCTAAAATTGGTAAAAATTAGTTTTAAATTTTGTGTGTAAATCATGACTAATGTGTCTATAAAAAAATTCCATTTTTTTAGAAAAAATTTCTATTCCTTATAAATGATTCTTATTTTATTACCAATAAATAGATAACTATATTTTTTATAATTTATATATTTATATTCATACCCTATAATTTAATTTTTTTTCCCTATATAAATATTATATTAAATTGTGATATTTCACATTTTATTTATACTCAGTGTTGCATGTAATGAATGCTAAACTGAATGTTTCATGTAATGCAAGATAATCTCATTGTTTCATGTAATGAAATATAAATTCAAAATTTTGTGTAATCCATGATATTTTATTTATTTAATTTTTTTAAAAAAATGTATCTTAACTTTTTTAGGTATTATAATTTATTCTAATCATTGTGTTACATTTCACATATGATATCAAATATAATGATATTATTTTGAAATTTTAGGGGGTTGTATTCTCCCCACCCTAAATAAATTTTCTCCCCATAATTGAAACATGTACTTGTTAATCAATGGTTTTACATTTTAAAATTATTTTATTTAGAAACCCATGTCATAAAAATAATTATTAACATATCCTCTTAAAAAGAGATAAATGGAAGTACAATGGTAATATGGAATCACCCATAACTAGGCTTCTATATAGGTGAACATTAGTGAAAGGTGATGACATGGTCATAGAAGAAAAGAGTAAATAATTATAGACAGTGGTTGAGTAAAATGATCACACGAAATTAAATGGTCAATGGAATGTATATGGCATCAAAACCATAAATCTATGATTATTTGAAAGCCCGTCTAATTCATCAGATATGAATCAAATAGGATAAATATTTTGTTTCAATATCATTTTACTAAATTTTAGGAATTATTTTAATATATTGTAATATAAGAAGATATAATCATAGGATATATTTCGATTTCATACATATAATTTCTTAATTTTATTGTGCTTCGATAATTTTCCAATTCATCACATACTCTAAGAAATGGATATATAAAAAAATTTCTAAAGAACTAAAATTTAATTTCAATGGATCATAAGTTCTATATATAGGTACATGTCTACCCATATATATCTAAATATTCTCCAAAAAAACAATATGGTTAGAATGAGTTATCTAATATAATCAATTACTCTCTAAAACTAAAAGTGATACCCTTGGCCTATCATTAAAATTTATTTTTATAATTATTTAATTGACCACAATGACATTTTAAATAAGACATGGCAATGGCCAGTGGTTGGCACAAAAACCTTATCATTTTTTGGTTATTGGATCATGACCTGTGACCATTCCAAAATTGATGGGTTGTCACTTAGAATGTAGTTCTTCCTATTTATTATATAATTTTAAGAGTTGAACATATGATAAAACTTATACTCATAGATCATTATGGTATCCATAATTCATAGGTTAATGATGTTATATATGATTTTAAAATTTAACTGAATCCTAATACATTTTATGATTCTTATTCCAAAATATAATTTGTAAAAATATATCCACAATTTAATAAACCAATACAACATCCATTTTACTTTAACATAGGTATTTCATTGGTCTAGGGTTTAAACTAGGTAATAAATTGTCATTATAAATGGAAACCCTTCATATTGGGTTTTAGTGAAAATATGATCTATCCTAATCATATCCCCGTGGATTGTTAAACAAGATGAATAGTAAGGCCCATTTTTGGTCACTAGGTGATGATCATGTCAAGCTCAATGAAACCTTTTTAGATTTGTTTCCCTTAGGTATATATGTTCTAGAACCACATCCACATATATTATCCGAAAAGGGATTTATTTATATGAAATACCACATAGTATCTACCTTAACAAGACTTTATGATATTCTTATGTGATTATCCCCAAAATATATAACATTTTTTTAAACCCTAATATATGTCATCCTAAATCTAGTTCTCATGGTTTCTACTAAACATCACCTGATTCCAACTGTACCAACCCCAAACCTAGTAGTCTGAAGGCAAGGTATAATTTATTCCATTGGAATAAGATAGAAGTTATCAAATCCTAATGGATAGAATAGTTTACTATTCTCAGTTAAATAGATACTTAAATTATACTCATATTAAAATGGAACACACAAATTACAACATAATTGTTTTCGGAGAATAAGATTACTCCATATAGAATATAATTTCATGTGAATGATAGTATAGTTCATGGAATACTAGCTACTGGAAACAAAATAAGGGTAGGATAGAATCATTAGTAAATGTTTAGTACAATAGAAGCTATCATGAATCAATAAGAGTAGTCAATACATAAATGTAAATAACCAAGAAAACATTAAATTTAAATAACTATATATGGAATAATAAATATGTAAAAGTAAATAACTGAAAACACACTCCATTTTATCAATAAAATGAAAATTAAATTCATTATGATATAATATCATAGTGAAAATATCATGGATAATAATAACTGAAAAATTAATTAAGTGAATTCTTAATTATTGGATATGATGTCTCAAAAACATGATACCTCTACCATCATGACCTTTTACAAGATAATTTAAACTACGGGTAAAAAACCATTTAATGCTAGATTTACTAAGTTGTTTCAAGAGACCTACTAATTCATCAAGGGGATATATTACATAAGGTCCCACCCATTAGTGGAGGTCCAATTAATTCCTAATATATCGAATTATCGATTTAATTCATAAACAATGTTCCTTATAATTAAATATATGTATTGATTAAAGAATAAATATTTATCAATATTTTCCCATATAAACACATGAATTCCATTATAGAATACCATATGATGAAATGATATATTATTTAAAAAATAAAAATGTAGATGATACATTATATGTGTATTAAGGGGAAATTGAATTCCAAATAAATACATGAAAGTTAACATTTTAAGGGAATGTTAATGACAAAAAAAAAAGAATAATGATAGAGAATATATATACATTCCTTAGTCAAAATTATCATAAAAAATACATAGAAGGAATAAGGGATGATATAAGTAAAAAATATACTCAATTGAGTAAGAATATTGTTTTTTTTCAATGAGGGTTGTAAATACCATAAAAAGATATTTAAAAACATTTTTGAAGAAATTATCATTTTCATTATGAAAAACGTTTTTCAAATCAATTTCATTGAAAATTTCATTTAAAAACATTTTCTTTAAAAATATACTTGTAAAATTGAATGGTAATATTCAAATAAATGATGTCCATGATGGTCAGTAATTATGTACATTCCATAAAAGTTAAAAACAACATTCATTTTGCATTGTAAATTTTTTTAGAAAAGATCCTTTATCCGAAAATGAAAATAATATTCCATTCATATTTTTGGAAAAAGACCAATAGGATTTTTTTGAAAACCCCATAAGACACTTTGGAAAGAAAATTAACGAGTAAATATTGTTAATAATGTATTTTTAAATCATTTTGAAGAGGATAAAAACAATTTTTAAAACATTTTTTGAAAATTTTGTTTTGGAAGAAAACAGATTTCTGACCAAAGAGAGCAATGAATATGGATTTTAGTAAACAAATGTCTATTATGTTAAGTACCAAAGAGTGTGAAAGTGGTAAAATTACATGAAAATATCAATAACATCCATACAATAATAAAATTAAAGTGTTTATTAGATAATTATCAAATAATTTCCTTCAATTAAAATTCAATAATAAATAATCTCTATAATGTGAGATTATGAAGGAAACCTTTACAAAGATAATAACGTTGATGTAAGAATAAAACAATGAATAAATTTTCTGTATCAACTATAAATACACTTAAAATAAGTTTTAATAATAAATAATATAATAAAAATTAATTATACACTTAATAATAGAATATCAAAGATGACTCATAAGTAACATAACCCAATGAAAAAAATTGAGATATGAAATTATTTAAGACATTATATCCCTTAATCCAAATAAAATTATCTAAAATAATTCAAATTTAAACAAAAAATATCATGAAGAATGAATTATCCATGGTATTACATGTCAAATGGGACACATATACACCTTATAAATGAAATTATGTGTATAAAAATTAAAAAGTACCTTAGTGAAATGAAATTGAGGCAAAATCAATTTCCTTATGCTCTCTATTGATCAAACCTGATTTTAACTCTTGTATAGTTGATTTAAAAATGTTGTTAACTTATTATGTAACTGTGACACCCCAAAACTTATTTATCAGGTAATATTATTATTATAATTGTATTATGTTTAATTTTCATGATAACCAAACCAAACTTGCAAACTAATCATAAGGAATTTTATTTAATTAAATACTAATGTTTATATTTTATAGAAATATAAATGGAAAAAAATACTACGCAGAAAATACCTATTAAAAGACCTATTAGAATTATAGGGAGACCACCCAATACAAAACAAATTCCAATAATATAGTAAGGGTCCTTTGGATCCATCACAGTAAATATCAGTATGACCAAAGCTACTACCGCCGCACTAAGCATCAATGGAATAATGTGCACCACAATCGTCAATTTTTCTTGATTCTAGAAACACCGTATTTCATGGTATTATAAGGATCTCAATTTGACAGTTTCCCTTAGGAGACTGTTTAGTTCTAACAGCTGTAATTATAGTCATTGGTCTTTCTGGTGGATTAAATTTAACTATCAATGTATAATTTATTATTAATATTGACTTCCAAAATATTTAAGTTATGTATTGAAATTATAATTTTCAGCTAAACTTAGTGTGATTTAAAAATTAGGTGATGATTTCAAACCCCTTTCAAATATTTCAAATTTATTACAAAAGTTTTCATTCTTAATGCTTAAACAAGGGTTTAACTAAACATTTTTTTTATTTTTATAATACTAGTACAATGTTTTCATTATGATGTATTAAATTTTAATTTATAACATTGTGTTTTAAAACATTAATGATTATAAAACAAGGGGAAATATTGGTTTTAAAAACACCTATATGTGTGTATAGAGAATTAGTGTTACATTTAACAAAAAATAAACCCTAGAAGACCCAACCCTCTAGCTGAGCCGAAGGAGGAAGCACGTGCTAGGCGGCCAAGCCTTGCCTTTAGCCTCAGCATAGACCGGACTGTGGGTGTTTGTGCGCACATTCTTGAATCACGCACATGGGAACATAGATTGTGTGCCATCATGCGGGGCAGCATGGTGGCAGGGGTGGGTGCAGAGTTCGCCTGTAGAACACTAGTATGGGTCGGTACCAGGAAGAGGGGAAGGAGTACTCTAAGCCTATGCTTGGACCTCCATGATTATAAAAAATCCCCAGGAGTCCCTCCATTTCAATTTGGGATGAAGGATTTCAACTGGGATTGGATCTGGGGCATCATATCTCACCGCATGCGATCTAGGCCATCCGATTCGGTTTGGTCCTAAATCTTCAGTAGCTGCAGATATGCTCTGTGTTTTTTGTGTATTGTTTGATCCCAATGGATATAATCTCATCCGTCCAAGACCTTTAAAACTCCTCTTGGCACCGTAGTCATTCGATCACGTTCGTGATCTAATCTCATCTATTCTTCATTTTTAAAACCACAGACTCATCCCCGAACATCAGATCAAGGCTAGATCTAATACTGGTCGTCTGTCCATTTTCTGAATATTCCTCCTGCATCACCATCTTCTATCTCCCATGTGCGCTGAACCAGTAACCACACTACTTCTTTTTCTTTTTTCTTCCACACCCATAACCCCAGTGGCCCCCTCCTTCCACTCGTTTTCCACATGATCGACACCTTGGTCTTATTTTAAACCAAATAGGTCTCAAATTCTAAGAAGGTGATTTTAAAATATTATATATAATTTATGAATATTGTAGTTTATAAACAATTGTTTTACCCCATGAACCCCTAGGTTGTTCCTCCTCTTACACTTCTACCAAGCCTCCTTTGACGAATTTTTGAGTCTCCCCCCTACTTAAAACATGTAAGGTAATTATATATCCTTCTTTTTTTGGGTTGAAAGTATATTAATTTACATACATATTTGTATACACATACACGTATGTATAAATCATTGAGGATTGGATGAGAACCCTCTTATAACCGATTCTAGGACTTATTGATTTTGGGTTTATATAGTATTTTTAATACTGAGGGACTATTTTTCTCAAGAAAAACATGTTTATATACCTTTTATATTTTGTTATATATGTTCATATATATATAACCATACAGTTTTAAATACACCTCTATTATGTTCGGTTGGAAGACCATTAATCATTTAGTTTCAAAGTTGAGGTATAATTTTCAAAATGTAAGGAATTATATATATATAGTATGCACTGTCACATATAATTATATAGTTTATTTAACTCACCTTTTGGACCAATTATAATACTTTCAACATTGTACTTCAATGATTAATTATAGTTTTTGATAAACATATAAGTGTAAATTAATTTTGGTCTAAGAAACTTATATATATATAGTCTAACATGTAAGTTATATATGTTTACATAGACACATATATATAAGTTTTCTTAATAAATAAACCTTTCTAAATATATAAGTTTTTTTAATAAATAAACTTTTCAAATTTTATATTTTGATTTAAAATTTATTGAATCTTTGTTAATTGATGTGATTAATATATTAAAGGCTTATGGGTGCCATTATATTTTTGGTTTAAACCCTTTAATACATAATGTATATTCAGTTATGTGATTGTATATGTATACTTATAATCATTGATCCTCCTATTTATTTAGAATTTTCCAAGGATTTATAAGAAATACAAAAATATGTTGTTTTCAAAATATGAATGTTCTATTTTAAAATACTACTCTTTATATACACCCTTGTGTATAAACATATTTACACAACAATAAACCCTAATTTTGGATATTCTAAATATTATAATTTTTATGTGTTTAGTAATAGTGGAGAGTTCATGAGTATAATAATTGGGGTTTTCAACTCTTATATTCATATGTAGGAATCACTAATTTTCATATATATTAAATGGTATTAGTTATGGATGAATTTCCTTATTTTCATATCTAACATCATGTGTACCCATGTGATATGTTAAACATAAGTATACCAGTGATGAATGTTTGGGAATCTACATGTTCAATACCCCACATGAAATATTTGGTTTATATTTTAATTAATTAACACCTAATCCATGATGAAATTCCAATATGTATTTTATCAGTACAAATTTTAGCATTTAGGGTTATCATTTTTTGTGACAAAACCTGTATTTGTTTTAGTGCATTAGTTATCATCACATATCCCATAATCTTCTTTTCATACTCCCCATTCAATGACATAGTCATGTAGTTGATAGTTTTTTAATTGAAACTTATATTCTTGATTCACAAAATATATGTAAATGATAAAGAATGTAATTAAAACATTAATGAACTTTTGTGGAATTATGAATTAAATTATTCAAAGTGTTATGGGACACTTTGAATAATAGGAAATTAAATGTTCAAAGTGGTATGTCAAACATTGAACATACGGCCATACTTGGAATATGTGGAATGTATTGGACTAATTAAGTTTCAAATGGGGCCCTCTACAACCCCTTAGTGCATCGGTAGGTCTCATGAGACAAACTACGGTCTTGAAACAAGGCCTTGATAAAATGATTATTGATGGTCCTGGCCTGAGGCCTTGATTTTATGGATAGATTTTTCCGTATTATACATTCCCTCATTATGTTTATGATAATTAATTAAACCAATGGATGTTCGAATAGAATAATATCCATTGTTAAGAGCTAGTACATATGAGTATTAGAATATGTAAATGCTTATGGCATGATGTTATTCAGCACTCAGAGATTTATTATCCAGTGTATGATTCATAAAAGTAAATTATGAAATTGAAGTTATTACATTTATGCCCAACTCTGATTATGTATTACTCTTAGCTATTAATTTTCTACTTTTATATTATATTTCATACTTATTTAAAATTTCTTTTACTTATTATTCTGAATTAAAATGCCTACAACTAAATCATTTTTCCATATAACTCTGTTAAAATTACATAAAATGTTCATTTTGATTCTTAGACTAAATGTTGTGTTATGATACATGAAAACACCTCTACAACATGTCAACTCTCCCCGTGTACTTCAACTCCACCGAGGTGTGGGTTTAGACTACCTTTTTATGATTCAAATCCAATTTCAATCCTACACAAGTCGGGGAAAGTACTTTGAGGGTGTTTTTGGATGTTTCAACACAGCAGAAATCATCTCGTCCATCAATGCTTTCCATGAAGCTGTAGCAGCGAGTGACCTCTGCATAGTATATATGTTCCAAATCGTGTATGATGATTTGAATGGTCAAGTAATGGACTTTGAAATCATTGAAATTGAGTCCTTTAGTTCTTTGTATGGACATCAACTACATACTGATGTCTTTAGGTTTACACCCATCATGCCTCACTCTGGAGGCACAATAAGTGTACCCACAAGATTGAACTAGACTGCTCGCGTACCATTTAGTTTAGGGAGAACGAGAGCTTCGAAATAGTTTTGGGGATTCAACTAGCTGGTAACTGGGGAAACCATTAGTCCTAAGTGTAGTGTACCAGTTGTTTTTCAAAAATATAATTTGTTATTTCTTTTTTCTACAAACTTTTCATTATTTCTTCTTTTGAATAATTTACACTGATTTGACTTTCATGATTTTTTTTTATTTTCAGTTGCAAGGACAAACTCAGATCTTATCTCTTCCCATTGAGGTACTAGAGGCCATTATGGTCGTAACCTGTGCAGAATAATTCCTTCCCATTTCAAACCTATGAAGAACATGAAAACATCTTTATGAAGTATCAAACAGTACATACAATCTCCGCTCCTGCCAAGGGAATGCCTATATCTACCACTGCATAGCCACAGTCCATCATGCTAATTATAGCCGCAGGGAAAAGAACCATGAAGGTCTTTTCCTATGCTTCAATCTATCTCAACACTTCACAGCCATGGAATGGTTTCAAGAGGCTTCCCTAGAAGGGAACCTTCACGCAACCTACATTCACCAGATCCTGAGCTTCAATTTGTATGACCATGTCTATGACATTGACATTTTCTGACAAGAGAAATTCTGATGAGTTCTTAGAGAGTTTTTCCATTCGGAAAACTCTGAGCTTTCTACCCTTCGAGCCTCCCTCTAGAAGCCCGAGTGTTCTATACATGAGTTTAGCCCATACTTTGCAAGGTGTGTTTGGACAAGGAAGCAGAATAATTGAACACCAATTTGGGTATTCAGCTGGCCACACCTGAGGATCCTTCCCAATGGAGGATGTGGTGAAGACCATCATATGAAATGAATTGAGAGGATGAAATTATTTGTAGGGGAGGAATAATGTGATGCCCCCAAAACTTATTTCTCATTTAATAATAATATTGTTGTCTTATTCTATTTAATTTTCATTATAACCGAACAAAACATTCAATCTAAACAGAAGCAATTTTATTTAATTAAATAGAAAAGTGTTTATTTTACAGAAAGATCAAAGGAAAACAATACTACAAAAAAATACATATTAAAAGATGTATTATAATTATAGGTAGACCACATAATACAAAAAAAACTCCATGAAGATAGAAAGGGTCCTCAGATCCGTCATAACAAAAATCAGTATGGCCAGAACTACTGCAGCCGCACTAAGAATCAATGGAATGATGTGCACCATATTTGTCAATTTGTCTTCATTTTGTAAACACCTAAATGAATGGTTTTATAAGGGTTTAAATTCGACAGTTTCCCTTAGTAGACCATTTCGTTCTGACATCAATAATTATATCCATTTATCTTTCTAGTGGGTTAAATTAAACTATCAATGTATAATTAGGTCATTATTTAGTCTTCCGAAATATTTAAGTTATGTATTTAAATTATTATTTTGAACTATACTTATTGTGATTTTAAAATGAGGTGAGGATTTTCAACACCTTTATAATATTTCAAATTCCTTATAAATTTTTTCATTATTAATGATTAAAAATGGTTTTACCTAAACTCTATTTTTGATTTTTATAATACTAGTATGATGTTTTAATTATGATGTATTAAAATTAAATTTATTACTTTGTGTTTTAAAAAATTATTGTTTATAAAATTCGGGGAAATATTGTTTTGAAAAACCCCTATATGTGTGTATGGAAACTTAGTTTTTCATTTAAAAAAAAATAAACAAAACAACGGCCATACCTCTAGCCATGTCGATGGAGGAAGCACGTGCTAGGTGGCCGAGCCAAGCCTTCAGCCTCAGCATTGGCTAGCCTATGGGTATCTATGCATGCATTCTTGATGAAAGTACATGGAAACCCAGGTTACATGCCACCATGTGTGGAGGCACAGCTGTAGGGGTGGGCAGAGAGTGATCTGGCAGAACACCAGTATGAGGTGGTACCGAGAGGGGGGAAGGAGTAATCTATGTTTGTTCTCAGAGATCTAGTTTTATAATGAAGTTGTGGGAGTCCATTCGTTTTGATGAGGGATGAAAATTTTCATTCAGGATTGGATTTGGGCTGTCAGATCTCGTTGTGTGCAATGTGGGCCATCTAATTCAGTTCGGTCCTCAATCCTCGACATTCGTGGATATCATCGGCGTTATTTGTGTGTCATCTGATCCCGTTGGATCTAATATCGGTCGTCTGAGTCCTTTAAAACTATGCATCGCACCATATCCATTTAATCATGTTCAAGATCTAATCCTAGACTTTTTTCATTTTCAAAACCGTAGACTCGTCCCCGACCATCAGATCAAGTCCAGATCTAATCCTGGCTGTCTGTTGGTGAGGACTCACTAAGTGCATCCAAGAGACCTGAGATCAAATCCGGGTGGAGGCATATTTCTGTGTTACTGTAGCAACACTGTAGCATGCACTGTTAGGTTCTGTAGCAGCTGGAACTATTCATCCATCTGGGCCTTTGGGCCACCGGTTTGGTCCTCAGGTCCTGCAAGGCTTTCGGGCCACCCAAGGACTTCGGGCCAGTTGATTCTTAAGGCCTTCGAGCCACCTATAGCCTTAGGGCAACCCCAAGGCCTTCGGGCCACATGAATGCAGTCCCCAGACACACTAAATAAAATGAACAGCCCTAGAAGGGGATTCAGAGTAGGTGAACTCACTAGAGTAGAGCCAAATGGATTGTCAGAATGAGAGGGTATGGCTATGCCATCGGTACCAGCCTATGCTTGCACGGGAAGCCTAGGCAGACAGTCATGAAAAGGTAGAGATCTACTATCAGGATGTAGTTACTAGGGAGGGGCAGTTCTTTTTAGATAGTCTGGTCAAATTTCCTAAGACATTCGGGTCATTTAATCTCTTAAGCCTACGGGCCATGTAATCTCTGAGTCTATAGGCCTTGTAAGGGTTCCCCCTCATCCCTTGAAAGGGGGGTTATCAAAAATCAATAAAAATGAAGGCATTCGGGCTATTCAAGAAAGTTCTCCTCCCACAATGCCTTCTTCTTCATCTTGTGTGTGCTGAACCAGTTGCCATGCTACTTCCTTTTCTTTTTTCTTCCTCACCCGTGACCCTGGTGGCACCCTCCATCCACGAGTCTTCCACAAGACCGACACCTCAGTCCTATGTTAAATTGAATAGGACTCGAATTCAATGAAAGTGATATTAAAATGTTCTATATAATTTATACATATTATAGTTTATAAATAATTCATTTCACCCCAGGAATCACTCAGTTGTTCCTCCTCCTAAGCTTCTTGCAAGCCTCCTACGAAGAATTCCCAAGTCTCTCCACCTCTTTAAAACAGGTAAGGGAATTATGCTGCCTTGTTTTGTTTTGTTGAAATTATATGCATTTACATATGTATATTTATACACATACACACATATATACATCCTTGCATTATGTATGAAAACTCTCTTATACCTGATTATAGGACTTAATGATTTTTTGATTATGTAGTATTTGTAAAACTAAGGGATTATTTTTCTCATGAAAAAGATGTTTATATACCTTTTATATTCAATTATATATGTACACACACTCACACAAGGATATATATAACCATGTGGTTTTATATAAACCCCTATTATGTTCAGTTGCAAGACATGTAATAATTGAGTTTCAACTTTTCGGTGGAATATTTAAAACATAAGGAATTATATTTTCATTTATATATATAAATATATAGTATACATGGTCATATATAATTATATAGTTTATTTAACTCACCTTCTAGACCATTTTTAAAACATTTGATAATGAACTTCAATGAATAATTTATTATTATTATAAACATGTAAGTGTCAATTAAATTTGGTGTAAGACCATTATATATAGACACGTTTAAAAATGTATGTTATAAATGTTTACATAAACACACACACACACACACACACACACACACATATATATATAAGTTTTCTTAATAAACAATCATTTTAAATATATAAGTTTGTTTAATAAATAAACCTTTTAAATTTTACATTATGATTTAAAATTTAGGGACTCTTGTTAATTAATATGATCAATATATTAAAGTCTTATGGTTGTCATTAGTGTTTTGGTTTAAACCCTTTAATACAAAATTTATATTCGGTTATGTGAATATATGTGTATACTTATAAAATTTGATCCTCAAGTTAATTTATGATTTTCTAAGGATTTATAAGAAAGATTAAAACATGTATTTTTTTGAAATATGAATGTTATATTTTAAAATACCACTCTTTATATACACCCTAGTATATAAACAGATTTGAACAACACTAAACCCTAATTTTGAATATTCCAAATATTATACTTTTGGTGTGATTAGTAATAGTGGAGAGTTTACGAGTATAATAATTGAGGTTTTTAACTCTTATATTCATATGTATGAATCAATTATTTTCATATATATTAAATGGTATTATTTATGGTTGAATTTTATTTTTTTCATGTTTAACATTATGTGTAACCTTGTGATATGTAAAACATATGTATACCAGAAATGAATGTTTGGGCATATATGTGTTCAATACCCCACCTGAAATATTTGGTTTATCTTTTAATTATTTAATAACCCAATCCATGATGAAATTATAATATGTATTTTATTAGTCTTGATTTTAGAATTTAGGGTTATTATTTTTTATGAAAATTTTATTTTAGTGTATTAGTTGTCATCACATATCCAATAATCTTATCTTAATACTCACTAAATAATGACGTAGCCATGCAGTTGATAGTATTGTAATTCACACTTATATACCTGATTCACTAAATAAATGTTAATGCTAAAGAATTAAATTAAAACATTTATGATCTTTTATATAATTATGAATTAAATTATTCAAGGTGGAATGTGACACATTGAATAATATGAAATTAAATGTTCAAAGTGGTATGGGACACTTTGAACATTTGACCTTACAGGGAATATAAGGAATGTATTGGACATATTAAGTGTCGAGTGGGTCCCATTACATCCCCTTGGGGCATCAATAGGTCTAATGAGACAAACTACGTTCTTGGCATAAGGACTTGGAAAAATGATTATTTATGGTCTTGGCAAGAGTCCTTGATGTTCTGGATATATCGTCCTTCATTATACATTCTCTCATTATGATTATGATAATTAATTAATCAAGTGGATATGTGACTAGTAGAATATCCATGGTTAAGAGCCAGTACTTATGAGTATCAGAAGAAGTAAATACTTATGGCATGGATTTATTCAACATTTAGAGATTTATTATGCATTGTTTGATTCACAATTTTAAAGGATGAAATTGAAGTTATTACTTTTATGTGCAAATCTGATTATATATTACTCTTAGTTATTAATTTTGTACTTATATATTCATATGTCATATTCATTTAGATTGTCTTATACTTTTTATTAGGAATGAAAATGATTACAATTGAATCATGCTTCTATATAAATCTGTCAGAATTCCAAGAAATGTTCCCTTTTGAGTCTTAGAATAAATTCTATGTTATGATACATTTGTTTTAGTATTCCATAAGAAAATATTTTATTGTAAATTTCAAAATAATGTTTTCAAAAGTTATAATTGGTATATAATGTTATTTATAAAACCCATTTCTATGAACTCGTATGCTCATCCTATGTTATATTAAATAAACTTTTTCAGGTATCTGTTTTTATCCGAGGAAGCAGGTCAGAAGTTGTTGGTTTCCCAAAACCAGAACTGTAATGATCCTCGGTATGGGACATGATGTGTAAAACATCAATGCATGTTTTTGTTAAATATTACACATCATGTTTTAAGGCACTGGCTTTGCTTATTCTAGAGTTGGGTTGTTACAATAACCATATTAATAATAATAATATCATAGATGATCGATTATTAAAATTTGATAACTTAATCATTAATAATCATTCATTGTTTTAATTATTTCGAGTGCTAATTGTCATAATTTATCATGTGTGTTTCTTCATAAAAGATATGGTTCTTGCACATATTATATATTAATATCAAATCCATAATTATAATAATAAAATAATTATAATTTTTTTATATTAATTTTATTTTTAAAACCAAGAAAAATTTATGTGTATTAAAAATGAAGTATGTTACGATGATGGAGACGGTTGGCCATACATACATTTGGGTAACATTTCCATTTTTTATTGATCAATATGGAAAGGTGGTAAGTAAATTAAACCATTTCAGAATGATAATAATATAATATATGCCACATTATATACATATATATATCGTCAATGTGGTATGGTGATGAAAAGAGAATCACATTGCTTTATGAAGGGTGTAGTCCACACAAACACGAAGGATATTATATTCTTTTCATGAGTGAAATATAAAAAAAGGAATTGATATATATATATATATATTATCACTAACAAATGATAAATATTTCATTAATATAATAGAAATTTCATTTATATTACAAATAATCATTAAATATATCTTTATCTCAATCCATGTGAAGTGTTATTGAATGAAGAATCACATCGCATCGTGAGGAGGTAGTCTGTCGTAAACACAAGAAACTTTATGGTAACTCTGATAGAAGGGAAATTCAAAAAATGATATATATGATATAGTGACACCATATGTATAATTATTTTATTAATATCTTATATATACTATATATATATTATTATACCCATCACTAAAAGGTGTAAATGAAAAAAAACAACATCGCTTAGCGAGATAGTAGTCCCCCATACACATGAATGACGATTTAACAACCCATTTAATGGAAGTGGAGATGGTTTTAGGAAATTAATATGTTAAAAAATTTCCAAGTATATTAAAAATAATAATTTTATCATATCATTATTTTTAAAAAAAATCATGGAGGTGGAGATATAAATAAAATAATGATTCTTGTTAAAGAACATTACCTCATATTTAGGTATCCACTTTGGTTTTCACTAAATCCTTCAAAGGATGTATTAATAAAAAAACTAAGGGGTATATAAAGAGGGTAGGTAAGTTTGAATTTAATTTATTAAGGTAAGGTCCAAACCAAATTATCTTGATGGTGTGAATAATAGAGGAGAGTGGGTGACCTTTTATAAGTTGGGGATAGGACACACTTGGTATTTTTCAAAAGAATTGAGCCCTCCCACGTTTTTCATATGTCTCACGGGTAATAAATAGACCAATGTATAACCTTCTAGGTTTATTGGTATACATATTTCCATAAAATAATTTTTTTTAATTTTATATGTCAATTTTAACCATTTTTTTAGTTTACAACCATTAAACCCATTTTTATCCAACAACAGTAATTATGTTTATCTACATTCATTATTAATTTTGGTAAAAAATTAAGTCACAATTATTATATATTATAAATTATAATGAATCCAAATATGATATCCATTTTTTCAAATTCAATTCATATAAGTGGGAAATTATAATTTAAAATTAATCCCAAATTTTTCATAAGAAATAATGTTTTTAATGTGAAAATGATCAGAAGTTCTCAAAGTTTGTATAACTAAATTGATTAGAAAAATGAATAAAAAGACCTGAATTGGAATAACATATATATATTGTTTACCAATTTTACATTAAAAACAATTATAAATATAATTTTACATTATAAATTAGATAGATGAAAAGGCATTTATCAATTATAATCAAGTATTTTCACTATTAATCAAAAAATGTATCTTTTTAGAAAAATATGAAAAAATAAACCTAAAATAATTGCTATATTCCTATTTCAAAAAAGGTATTTTATTTTAAAAGTAATTTCTCTAAAAGTACAAAAAATTAGTTTTGAATTTTATGTGCAAAGACGGACTAGTCTTTCTATTTGAAAAAAAATCATAATTTTCAGAAATAATTTATTTTTCTTATAAATGATTTTTATTTTATGAACAATAAATAGATAACCATATTTTTTAAAATGAATTAATTACTATTAATACCCACCAACATAATGGATAGTTTATTGTTATTATTTTTGAAAATAATATTTCACATTTTGTTTTAGCTTGATGTTTAGTGTAACACAAGCTAAATCGAGTGTTACAAGTAACACAAGCTAAAATCAATGTCACATGTAATTCAAGATAAAATAAATGTTGTGTGAAATGAAATATATCAAAGATATTAATTTTATTTGAAAATAAATATATCGTAACCTCTTATGGTCTTATATTTTTTTATATTCTTAGTGTTGCATGTCACATACCCTACTGAATATAGTGTCCTTATTTTAAAATCTTAGAGTGTTACAAACCTTGATAATTAATGTTCATCATAATATTAGATAATATATAGTTGGAATTAACATTAATATGATTAAATACTAAATTAATATCAACTATCTCAAAAATAATACGTGGTATTTTACATAAATCATTCAATTAATTATTAACCTTAATAATCTACAAAATATTACATAAACATTTTTAAACACAATTATCAAAATTATTTTATCCAAACTTCTTCTAATATCATCCTATAATATATCTCAATTGATCATAAAACAATCAAAATATAATAGACCTTATATTTATATAACACAATAATAAAATTTCCAAAATATTATAATATTTTCTATTAATTATCAAAAAAAATATAAAACCATCATAAAATAAAATATGATTTCCAAAGGTAACTAAATCATTAATAATAAATTAATATAAAATTTTTCATCAAAATATCAAATATTATACAACAATTTTACCTTTACCATGATTCTTGTAATGTTTCGAAAGTAATATAATAACACTTTTTCTTAATTGACAATTTGTAAATCAACATGAATTATTATATTAAACCTAATGGGTAAATTTTAACCCATATTATGTTAGTTTTATTTTTTAAGATATGTTAAAAAAATTGAATTCGAAGTTTTCAGATGAAAAATAGAACCTAAGAAGTTGTTCTATGATTATTAAATATATGGAAAAGAAATTGAAATTTTTTATTAGGATTTATTTTCATTGTTATTTTGTGAATATATTTATGTAAAAATGTTTTATAAAGATTTTATGTTCTATAGATAATTAAATTTAAAATTTATATATATTTATATATCACTATGATAGAGATTACAAAGGAATTCCAACAATTTTTTTGATTATAATTAAAAATTTATATGGATGAGTTTTTTAAGGGTGGAATCATAGTCACTCAAGTGACCTTATGATAAAATAATTCATATGTAATGAATGTTGATTTGACAGACTTAATGAAAAATAAATTCATAGAATATGACTTGAAAACCCACAATAGATATACTAACCACAGGTAGAGGATGACATGCCTCAACAATTATATGATTGGTGAAGTTACCATGACGTTGTAGTATTATGTTTTTCCATCTGACGACATAGTGAAATGTGAACCTACCACATGATGAAATGCTGACAGATCACATGAAATTTTGATTATATACCATAAGGTAGGTCAGATGATAGAGGGATTTCATGGTGGATTTACTAATTGTGTGATCGATTAGATGGGGGATAGATCAAGGGATGAACCAGTATGTCTTATAACTAATTATAAATGTAATAACATGAGATTCGACATGTATTACATGATATAATATAAGGAGAATGAGTCAATAAAACAAAATATGAATTTTACACTGATCATTAAAGAATAAAACATCATGATGCTATTCATTGTGATCATAAAAATGATATTAAGATGATGTTTTCAATAAAATAATAGGAATAACGAAGAGGTTGATGAAGTCCATGATGTTTATTGAAGAAGTAAAGACACAGATATATGAATCTATGTACTTTTTCTATGTCATAAAATTTCTATGCATGGTTTATCAACATATGTGAATCAACATGCCCAAGTGGATTTTAATAAATGAAAATGACCAGAAATAAGAAATTGGATAAATGTTAGGCTATATAAACTACTTTCAATATAGGAGTGTTTGGATATATGTTGTCTTGTATAAGATAGTGGTTCCAGAATACAAATGTTCCACATCATAGATTTCTAATAAATTATGGAATTTATATATATAACATTTTGAATAATGTTGTATATCAGTGATGGATTTACCAGGATAAATTCTATGACTATGTATGGATGATCTTATCAATACATAGTGTTCCCTTTAAAATTAAATACACTTTGGGTGAAAATAAGGAATAATTGCAAGATTGATGTTGGAAGAATGAAACAAACGATATTAATAAATCCTGAATAGTAATTCAAAGATTGTGATTTAGTTAATCATTATAAATGGATATTTTATAAATAAATGGAAAGAATATTATCTATGAATATTATTTCACAAAAAATATAGGAGTTGTGGTTTTTAAGATTAACCATATTCATATAAAAAATATTTTCAAGAGGTATGTGATTTTTTCAATATCGAATAATGATTGAAATAAAGTTTATTACATGATCTAATTTTTTTTTGATAAGTGTAGATTTAATATCTTCAAAATTATTTAAATAAAGAAGAAGAATATATTATTGTTAATGATTATTAAACAAAAATATGATTTTAGTGAGACCAAAAATAGATGATAATTTTGAATAAATAAATAAATTTTGTTGTATTATATAGTTATACATTGCAAGTTAGAAATATATTAGGTGTTGATTTTTGTCAAAATTATTATATAGAGATTATTCAATGTTTAACAATGGAGATAAAAACAAATATTTTGATATTCTAATGAATTTTATATTCTAAAATAATTAGAGATGAAAAATAACGAGTACAAATCATATTCACTGAATAAGATTAATGAAAGATAATTAGGACAACGATATTAGAAGCGAAGAAAGTACTATTTATATTTTTCTCACAAGAATAATATTAATAATTGATCAATTGTAAAATTATGTTCACTAGAATAAAGAATTAAACTGAATTATTGGTTGTATAAGTCGAAGAGTTTTCTCAAAGATAGTTCATGAAAAAAAAGACAATAATAAATAAATAATAAGTATAATCCCTACACCAATGCATGAAAAATTTCATTCCATTATACTACTATAAAAAATAGAGATGTTTATATTAACTTATTTTCATAAAAAAGAAGAAAAACGTATTATTTTACAGGATACTCCAAAAGGATTTGAATAATAAGATGTCAACGAAACACTGTGAAATTAAATAGAAGTCTCAATTTGTAGAAATAATATTAGTGTTATAAAGAAATTTATGTTGTTGAGGACTATCAAAACATACTGTATAAACATCTTCTGGGAATTTTCATTTTGGGAATGACTATCCACATTCGTGGTGGAAATTGTAATTTTTAGTTCCCCCTTTAAGGTGTAGGGTACCATAAACTTGGTTTATGATTGTTTTCTGAAAGACCCTATATAACTACATTCTCATTATAATGGCATATTTGGTAGTTGATTTATTCTTTATTTCAATAACAATAAACCCTTCTTAATAAAAATTGAATATTTTAAATCTAATTTATAGTTTCTATTTGTGATAATAAATTATGGAGATGTAAGTAAATGGGTCAATCAAGATCATAATTATTTAATGATTTAATGGATGAAAATGATTAAAATTGACCTAAACTACACCAATAATAATTTTTCCCTTATAGTGTTGAGTATATCCCATGTTTTCCTAATAGTTATTATCTAATATAGGATCTTATCTCATTGGAATTTCTATTTTAAATTTTTATTATTTTTTAAAAAAATGAGCCTTATTAATGCATTAATAAAAATTGGATGTATTATAAAATCCATTGCATAATATAATAAATAACTCTCTACCAATAAAATGTTGAATAAGAAAAATAATGTGAAAATGAATATGAATAATGCATTTTTATTTTACAAATTAAAATTTTCTATAATCCTTTTTAATGAAGAAAAAAGAGATGATTTAGAATGAAAATTGAAATTGGTTTAAATTGAAACTCTGGATAGGAAAACATTTCTTTATCTAGTAGATCATGTATGTTAACTATTAAATTGGATTATGAAAATTATTTTCAAAACTATATTATATAATAATTAGAAAAATTTTAATTTATCAATTTATTTCATATTTTATTATTGGAATATTAATGGTTTTGCTACATTATTTTCCAATAGAAATAGTTCTTTTATACAAAATATGTTTGATTTATTTTATTAAGAAATCAACCAGATTTAATGTAACTTATATCAATTAAAAAAATTTCTATAATAATTTTCTAGAAGTCATAAATGTTTTCAAAGTGATTAGGGTGATAGATGACTATAGATCTTGGAGAATAGTTTTTTAGATTGTAAAAAACATTCCATAAAATAACTCAACATAAATATTGAGCCTATATAAAATTTGGAGGCTTCATGAAAGATAATGATGAAATTTTCCATGCAATAAAAACATCTTATAAGAACATAATCGATGATATGAATGAAAAATTGGTCATAATGTCAAATATGATCATTGGGAAAGATTCCATGCATCATGAAATAAATTACATTCATGCTAAAAATATGATATAATGAATAATAATTATGAATAATAGGTGATTTTGATTGGTGATTATAAGAATATATACAATTTAAGGTGACTAGAAATTAATATTAATTATGTTTTTTTGAATTGAAGAATATTTTGAGACATCATCAAATCAGGGAAAAAAATTTCCTCCACCCAATGATCTATTAGGGATTCAAATGAAAAGTCACCTAAAAAATAAATTTTCATTACATCACATGACTATCAAACTTATTAATCCTTATCAAATGTGGAAAACTCTATCCCTACATCTGATGAATTTTCTAATCATTTTTTATTAAAATAAATTGTTTAAAAACTAATTCGATGCATGCGTGTTTAAGGAGAAATTATGAGAATACTTAAACCATGTGTTCTATGGATAGAAGAGGAAGAATGATTTTTTACTATGTCCTTCCAAACCAAGGACCAGTATAGTATATAAATATCTTTATCAAAAAATTAGAGAGAAAGAAGACAATATGAAAGGATCATGATTTATAGGGTCTTGTTGTTCATGAAAAATATTATAGAATATTTAATTGGACTATTAGTATAATACATCAATTTATAGTTCAAAATTAATGGACATATCAAGGGGAAGAAACCTAATGATGAATAAATAACATCCAAATAATATGAGAAAATGTTATAAATTTAATAGATTTAGAATTATTGGGAATATCTAGGACATATATAACAATTTTCATTATAATAAACAATCATGATCAAATAAAAATGTTTTAAAATATGATAAGGAGATATGATCATAGAATTATGTGATAAAAGACCTATAATTCGATGTAAATTAATTGAAGAAAGGTGAAATTTCAAGAAATATTACTATTAATATGTTAAAAAAGAAGAATTGTGAGAGACCCATGGGAAATAAGATATATTATAGTCACATTCAATGGAATGTATAAATAATTTATAAGGAGATCAAAAATTTTGAAAATTATATAAGATTATTTTGGAATAAAAGAAAACAAAATGAACCTTGAGGAAAATTCATCTAATCTCCCAAGGAACATAATGATTTACTTGTAATACAGAATGTTTATTTGTAAATTTAAATGAATATGGATGAAGCATGAGATAAGGAAAGTGAAATTGTGAAAGAGAATATCGAACATGATGATTCTAAATTTTTAGAGTAGTTTTCAACAAAAGATAACATTTATTGTTATTAAGTACTATAAATGATTAGAAACTTGTGTGTTCTTACTACTAGTGATTTCTACATAATAAATATATTATTAGAAGTTTTTATAAGGAAGATTATATAATCCTTATGTGATATATGTAATTTGGAAAACAATTAGATGAAAAAAGTTATATAAAACTAAATCAATGCAGTGTGGAGATCCATGTTACAAACATATAATCAAAATTTTATATATGTATGTGTATTTATGAGGAATGCAGCAAAATTGTAAAGAACAAAATCATGTGGAGGTGGGTGATATATTAAAATTTATTTTATGAGTTTTTTCCTAAATCCAAGAGAGGGGATCTTGCACATAAAAATTATAATTAATATATATTATATTTGATGAAAACAATTCATAGGATTAGTAACATTCATTGTTGTTGAAGTTTGATCATTCAAAAAGACCCTTTCAGATTACCTTCATTGCGCTATGAGGATCCAAGGATAGAATCACTCTAGTGGTCATCCACATGTGCTCCAATGATCTCTGAGTAACAACAATTCATCTCTATATGCAAGTGAGGTGAGTTGAATATCATATATTATTCATTCTTGATCTATCCTTCTTCAACCATGAATAAATCTCTCTTTCACTTATCCTTTATCATAGTTATAGAGAAGGAGGAGTCATTTGGGAATTAATTTTGCAAAATAATTCTCTATTCTCAATTTTTTTGATTCTCTATACAATAGATATAACTGTCTATTTACAGAGTTAGGATTTTTGTTAAAATATTATTTAATTGCATACCGGCCCTAAAATAAAATTATTACCTTTAATAAACACCATTCCACATAATAATACTACTATTATTATTTTGTGGTATGTGGCCACTTACATGTTAAAAAAATACTATGTAACAGTGTTATTAATTAATATTTTTCTTTTAAATCAGTAATGATTCATTCAAGAACTTCTATTATATATTTATCAACCAAATAAATATTTCATTCATAAATAAATAAATTTAATTCACAATATAGTAAATAAATATTTATTAAAATATTCATTAAATAAAATAAATATTTTATTCACATGCCGATGAATAAATATTTATTTAATTTATTTGATCAATATAACTTGAATAAAATTATTACCCACACTTCAGATTAATATTAATTCCATTAATTAATCTAAAATATAATTTTATCAAGATCATGGAAAACACTTACAGTGTGACCCCCTAGTATTCTTTCACAAAGTGTCAAGGAACGCATGAGAAAAAATCTTAATTTCACAACTTCAACAACCACATATGAATGCTCACTGTGTAATATAATCACATTATCACAATATCTCATCAAGAAGGTTTCACTTCCATGTCACCAATATATATTTTTGATATGTCTTTCATTAGATATCTGAAATAATCACATCATTACACAATGTCCAAAGAATTTAATGCATCCGTTTTATTCCAATCAAAGGTCTGAGATATCAACATTGATGATTATGGAAGGGAAAAATCCTTCCTTTAATTAATCATTAATGAATTAATACTCATGATTCACCCAATATATCTATCTTATCCATGAACTATTATCGTCAAAGTTTACAAAATACATCTAAGCACACAAGTAGTAACATGAATCAATAATAATCTTAAAGTATAAGGACCATGAGAAACACTCGTATATAGGAATACCTGATGGAACTGGAACCTGTGGAAGTCCTTCTTGAGTGTCTATTATCATAATATACCATATGTGATATTTCCAACTACAAACTTTATAAAAAAACCTCATTTTCATATGAGTACTCGCACCTGATAGTCTACATACAGTGTGTCACATCATAGTAATTTATCCAACTGTAGACATTATTTGAGAATATCGTTATAAATCATGAAGGTTATCATCATAGTGGGGATATACTATGGATTTATAAATGTTACATATACATGAAGAAATTATTAAATTAGATTCATGAAAAACACTATAGATAATATTCAATACTATGTTTTATTAATATTCAATACATCAATTATTCAGGTAATCAAAGTACAAACAGTTGAAAAAATGTACAGAATATTGGTCCTAGGATCCCAAATCTAACAAACACCCACTTGGACTATAGATAAATATCTACGACCTTTAGTTATAAAGACCTCACATGATATTCATGTTTCTTCTATGTCATGGTTTTTTTCAACGGTTCCACCATGTTGTCTTCTCTGAAAATACGGATCACTGCAACTTTACCTCTCGAAGAAAAATCCCTAAAGACATGATACTTTTGAAGTATGTTCTTCATCTACTGATGTGACCATATCACTTTTTCAAAATCCACCACTGTAGTATTATCATAATAGAGTTTGACATGAACTTTACTACTATGTACCACATCAATCTCTTGGAAGAAGTTGTGCATCCATACTACTTCTTTAGCTGCTTAAAAAACACAATATACTTAAAATATATTATAGAATCTACAAATAAATCATTCATTAAGAACTTCCAATAAATATAACCTCCATTAAATGTGAAGATCTATCTCATTTGTGATTTCATGTCATCATTATCAGTTTGTAAACTATAATACATAATATCCTATGATGAATAGTTTATCATCACTTCTATAAACCAGGAACATATCCTTAGTACATCTCAGATACAAAAGCATAGGATTGAATGGAATCTAATGGTTGTCACCTAGATCCGCATGATATATTCCTAACACACATAATTCATAGGTTACATCTAGCCTAGTACATAGCATAATATATATGATTGAACCAATCTCTAGTGTTTATGGAATCCTTGTCATTATGTTTCTTTCCTCATGTGTCTGAGGAAGTATTTTCCAAGAAAGATATATGCCATTGGACACTTCCATAAATCCCCTCTTGGATTGTTCAATACTAAATCTATTCAGTATCTTACCAATGTGTGTACATTTACTAAGGTCACGTAACCACTTGGATCTACCATGATGGATCTTGAACCCATGAATATATGATGTCCCTATAAAGTCCTTCATGGGGAAGAATTTATTCAACCACACATTATTAGACTATTAGACTGATATTTTGTTTCCAATGGGTAATATATCATCAATATATACTATTAGGAAAAAGACTATTCTCCAACTAAACTGTTTATAGACATAATTCTCACATTCATTCTTTATTAAACCAATTTTTTATGGAAACATAAAAATGAATGTTCGATGTCTTGGATTATTACATTAATATATAAATGGGTCATGGAAGCATTCATGACTTTTTTTGAGTCCTTTGGAGATAAATACCATTCAAGACATTTCATATTGAAATATTCATGAAGGTTCTCATTAAGGAATTATTTTTGAAATACACTATCTAAATCTCATAATCATGGAAATAACCAATGGAATGTAGAATTATAATGGATTTTATCATTACAACTAGTGATTTTTTTTTTCACAGTCAATGTATTCATGCTGTTTAAACTATTTTGGAACTGATCATTCTTTATAGGTACTGAAATGTCATTCAATTTTCAATTTATTGTTGAATAACAATTTTCAATTAATGGGATTTACATCTATTGGAGGGTCTACTAAATTCCAGAAATGGATTTGGTACATGAAATCCATTTCGGAATTTATGGATTCTGGATACCTAGAAACATTTTTTCCATTTATTGACTCCTTGTAGGTTAGAGGACCATTATTATAGACTAATAATGAGTCATAATCCCCAGTGACTTGAAAAATATTCATTTCTATTCCTATAAACCCCTCTATTATTATTAAGTAGTAATTGTGTCTCTGGAACAATTTATTCTTCCATAGGACTTTGTGGAATTTGTAATTGTGCAAACTCTTGTGTATCTTAAGCCTGGACTATATCAAACTCTATCTCACTCCCACTTTCCCTTTTATAGATAAGATCTCACCTATGAATTTTGGGTTCTCTATCAACCATTTTCCTTTTTTGAAGGTTTGTTTAGGTTTTATCCCTTTGTTTATTTGGGTTATTCTATTATGATACACATCATGCCTCGGGGTACAATATTGTTACTTGAAGTGGCCTTAAAAATGATTCATAGTCCAAAAAATGTATGTAAGAAAACATGGGTTTATTTCTATTCCATAATTTGTATGTTTTATCATATGTTTCTTACGTTTTCACTTGGTTTAGTATTTTTGATGCAGTTTGTAATGTGTTTCCCCAAAAGGATCATAAAATACTTTTATGACTCATCATATATCTCACCATGTACAACAATGTGTCATTCCTTCTTTAACATACACCTTTCCTCTGAGTTGTATAAGGACGAGTGAGTTGAGATAAAATCCTTAATTCCCATAGATAATCAATGATGTATTAATTACGATATTTCCCCCCATGGTCTCAGTGAATTTTCTTAATTTTCATACCAATATAGTTCTCAAATTAATTCTTATATTCATTAAATTTATCAAAAGAATCTAACTTAGACCAAATTATGTATACATATCCATATCTACTAAAATCATCAGTAAAATTTATGAAGTATGATTAGGCACCCCTTTCTTTAAAAGGAAATGGTCCACAGACATTGTTATAGACTAATTCAATAATTTCATTAGCCCTTTCACCTTTCCCACTAAAGAAGATTTGGGTCTTTTTTCCTTACAAACATGAATAAAAATACCCAAGTGGTTTTACTTCAAAATAATTTAAATATCCATATTTTTGTAATTTATTCTAACTCTTATCATTTAAATGACCTATCCAGTGATTCCATAGATGGATGTGGTATAATTCATTGCAAGTAACACTGTTATCAATTTCCATTATTTGGTTTGTGTAATCTAATAGATAAAGACTATTATTTAAATGTTTATAACCATAAAAAATATATCTTTAGAAAATAAGAATAATTTATTCCCAAATTTTAAAATAAATCCATTTCTATCAAATTTGGATATAGAAATAATGTTTTTAGTAACTAAAATATTATAATAGAAACCCTTTAAAACTAATGTCATTTCGGTTAACAACATCAGGTGGTATTCCATGATAACTAATGCTATAAGTTTATCTTTATTGGATGAATGAAGTCCTACCTCTCCTCGATCAATCTTTTCAAATCTACTTAGTTCTTGTATTGGAATAATCATGAGAGAACCACAAGCTATATCTAATAACCAATTTGTAGAAACATATAAATTTCACTCAATAACAAATGAACCTAAATATTCCCCTTGCTTCTTAGGTTGGGTGAAAAGTTTCTTCATGTTTCCCTTAATTCCATATGAAAAATAGAAAGCATCATGTACCCTTTATTTCTCTTTATTCATTTTCTTGTTAGAAGGGTGTGAAGAGGCTATGGGCTTAAAGATAGTCAATTTAACTTCTCATTTTTTCACCATAAAGATGGACGGTTATTCCTGCCTCTTATCTTTATCTATATGTTGTTGAAGAGTAAGAAGATTTGGAAGAGACATCTCAATGTTGTTCAGATTAATATTCAAAACAAATATGTAGAAACTCTAAGAGAGGGATAACAAAATTAGATCTGTGCCCAATTGTTTAGGGAGTTTAAACTGTAGAACCAATAAGCACTCAAGGTAGCCAATAAGATTGAGAAAGTGAGGCTCATCCAGGGAACCCTATCCAAGATTTCTATAAAAAAGTGCCTTGGAATCTAAAACTGTTCCTATATATCTCTATCCACGGTAAGACCACGAAGGTGCTCAATCATGCTATAGGCGTCTATTTTTTCGCGCAACATCATCAGTTCACTAGGCATCAATTAAAGCATAAAAAATTAATTGTTGAATCCATAACTCAAATGTTTTTCATAGATATGAAACTCTTCATTACTCTCCTCCTTAGTAGGAATATCAGGAATTGAGGATTCTAGCACGTAAGATTTTGATTCATGGAATAACATAACCTTCAAGCATCTAAACCACTCCTACATGTTACATCTAGCTAAGTGGTTATATTTATCCACTATTTATCATAGGTATATTGTCGATGATGAACTTTTTATTTTATACTAAAATTAAAAATACCAGGTTAATATTACTCTTCTTGATTAAAAATAAGTGAGATATAATAAATTAAATGTTTATTTATTAATTTATTTATTAAATATCCCAATATTTAATCAAGTCTTAACATCCCTCACCATTGAACTCAGAATGTTTAATTTCATCAACATTCTAGTGGAAATGATCCCCATTACTTTTTTTAATGATCCATACATTTCCCATGAAAACGAAAACGAAGTAATTAGGTAAGCAGTCTTGACATCTATGGACTTTTTGATCCTTGATCTAATGACTGGGTTCCCTTGTCCTAAAACCCTAATTTGTATTTCCTCAACACTTGCATCCAAATTTTGAATGAATTGTCTTTGGACGTTAAGCTCAATATAATTTTGGCTAAGTCAACAAAAAAATCTCTGGAAAAATCCCCTATAAAAGTAAGTTTATAGACTTTGTCCATGTACTACACTTAGCTATATAGTTTGATTCCCAATAAATTAATGTATGGCTTAGTATGACATATTATTTAATTGAAGTAATTAAATGTACTATGCATTAATTTTATCTTATTTTGTCATGTAAAAAATCATGTTTATATTAAGTGGATGTTACTTAATTAATTAACCATATTGGTATAATTATGGTTCTATATTAAGTGACCTTCGTGCACCTTGAGATTATCCATTAATTACGAGTATCTATTTTTCACACGCACGTGAGGGGAACTAAAGGATTGGTAAAAGGGGGTTATATAAATATCCAAGGACACATAGGTCCTATATAATAATGGAGGGAAATATGAATCACATGTCATCATTTAATTTAATAATTAAAAATTGAAAACTCATAAAATAAATAAAATTAAAAGATCCAACACATACACAGGTCTTTTTGTAACGCTATGAATCCAGTTACCCAAAGTCAGTGCATTATTTTAATACATTGGCATGATTACAAGGACTCATGTTCCGAAGGACTAATCAGTTTAATAGTATTAGAAAATAGATTACATACATGAATTTTACATTATACTTTATAACATATAAAATAACATAAATAATACTTTGATTCCATTGTTCCATTATCTTTATCTTGTATATAAATCATAAAGACTTCTTTGGATCCTGGGAAAATAAAACATAAGAAAAAGGCAATCTCAGATGATCTGTAAGGATAAATAATTTAATAGAAGCTATAAACTATTAAGGAAAGATATCTAATAAAAACAACCTACTTTTAAACATAATCATGAACATAATATGACAAAGAAAATCAAACATTTCCATATATACATGCACATGGATATTCTATAAGTCGAATAATCACATGTATAACTAATTTCATAATGAGGTAATTCATAATGCTCGATATCATAACCACATAGTCAAGGCCTCATGCCAAGACTACAAATAATTTTTTTTCTAAGGCCTTGTACCAAGACACTAGTTTGTCTCATGAGTCCTACCGATGCGTCGAGGAGCTATAGCGGGCTCCACCCGTCACTTACTAAGTCCAATGCATTCCTCATATGAAAATGTTGAAACATAAAATAAACATTCGTATTAAAAATATCTTATGAAATGTAAATACTTTGACCATAAACCATAATTGGTATAAAAATAGCACATCCACAGTCTAACATAACACAACTCATTCAATAACATATTAAATATTTTGTTGTAATCAATAAACATCAATCATTAATAATATCCAATAAATGGTGTTGACATAGTTGAAAATGATTAGTAAAACTCTATGAGAGAAATTTCGATTTTTCATGAAATCATTTAAAAGTAACAAAATTTAGAAAGGAAGACGTTTAAAAAAAAAATTGCATCCAAGTGTCCAATAGAAATTTGAATCTATTGAATGTAATTAACATTTTAAAACATTCATGTTTATATAAATAAATCCTTAAACCCATTTTGAAAACATGGACATTAATGATAATGATTTAGAAGAATACATATTTAAACCATTTAAAATGATGTTGTAGTTAAAGAGACCCTTAAAAGAGTCCTTTTTAAAAATATTTTATGAAACATGGACATGGATAATAAATATGTCCTAGTAAAAACATACACATATACAATATCAGATAATAATGAGATTGAGGAATTAACCCTTACCTTGTACTTTCCTTTAGATGAGGGTACGTTTAGCCTCATATATAATGACCATAGTTGGTTATTAAATAATAAAAAAACCATATTAATATGTATGATATCAAATATAATTCATTTATCACATCATACTACTCATTTAATAATAATTTCCATGTTAAATTATCATTTAAGGTAGTAATCGCATTGTTTATCGTACATGTTTTAACTTGCTATTCTTGATCGTACCACTTTGATCATGATTTAAATAATTCTAGAATATAAAACATGATTTAGATATCATATATATTGCGAATATATATATTTATAATAGATAAATTTATGAAACTAAAACACTATTTATGGAGAAGGTAGGTCGTACATACGCATAAACGTCGTTTCCCTATTCATATTGTATTGAACTGAAGTAAGTGATTGAGATATATATAAATACACACACACACACTCACTCACACACACACACACACACATATATATATAATGTAGCATTATTATTTCATATAATAAAAAGTTGTTATATATATATATTTATTTATTTATAATCAATGTTGAATTGTGAATGTGGTAGTGATTCTCATCGCGTCGTGGAGACGGTAAGCTGTACTTACGCACAAGCGATGATATAATTCTATTAATAGTGAAATCATATGTAATTGGATGCTATATAAAATATAAAGAATCATTAATATATTATATTTATTACATACATCAATTATACTCATTATTATACCCATCCAAATAATGAGGTGTGGAATGACAAACTACACCATTAAGTGGAGATGGTAAGGTGTAATTATGCACGTATTGTAAATTTTTCATTTATAAGACAGATTGAATAACAGATATGGTTGTACCATATTTATAATAACATCACAGTATGTAGAAAGAACTACAGTCATTATTTTGGTGTCGAAACAACATAGAAAGAGGATGTGGAAGAAGAAAAGAACTTTGAAAGAGGTGATGAAATACTTACTTCTTCTTCGAGTGGTTCCTTTTGATCTGATCAAAAGGGCTCCTTAGGTTGTCTTTATAATAAATTTAAGGCCTCTAGGTATAAGGGGGGTAGTGGTAGGATTTTTGAGAAGGGTTTGGCTGAGCCAAATGTCTTTGGAGGTGTCACGAACCAACCCGGGTCGACCTTGAACCGGTCACCCGAACCGGTCCGCGACATGGCCCGAGAGGCGTTCCCGATCCTCACGGGCTGGCGACAAGTGCCAGGGCATCATTAGAGGCTGTGGGAACGATTTCGCCCAATATAAATAAATAAGACAGCGAAAATAATATAGAGCAGCGCAGAAAAGATAAACCAGATAAAGTGACTAAACAGGAACAAACAAGAATCAAACTAACCAAACACGACGTGAGAACAAACTCCGTGCGACCTCGCGGGTCGCTCTCCGACTCAACGATCAAGCGTCACCCTAGGCGAGCGCACTCAAGCTATAGCCTGCACAAACACTAAAAACAGAAAAGAACTATAGGCGTGAGTATTAAAACTCAGTAGGCTAGCCCGATATCTATTCCCAATGCACTACCTTTAAAATAAAAGAAACATCATTTCAAGTTTGAACTACAATTTTTAAAAGTATGTTTTTATATGAATTTTACTTTAAAACAAAGTACGAACCATTTCCCTTAGCCATTTCAAAATTTGGGTTCATTTCATTAGTGTCAATGACATTTCAGGAAAGGGGGAAAGTGATGTTTAAGTTTTTCAAATTTGTACAAAGGGTATTAAATACTTTTATTTGAAAACAATTTTTAGAAACCTAATCAAAAGCAATTTACCATTTTCCAAAGAAAACAATACACCAGAATGCACAAAGTAAAACACAAAGCAAGGGAAATGTAGGTATACATGTGAGCATCATAATCATTACTGCAAGCTACAAAAGCTGAATAGACATGGGTGAACCTAGGAGATCGAGAATAAACCAGAAGACACCAATACATGAGAAATCATCCTTATCGACATGTCACGATGAAATCAAAACGCACAATATGCTCGACCATCCACTCACGGGCAGGTCGAGGGCAAATCCCATAGCAATAAACCCAATATATCCACCTACTATGGGCCACTGGTCAGTACCATAACCTACCAGTGCAGCAATCGTTCTTAGAATATTCTCTCAATATGCCAGATTCCCATGTCTCAAGTGTTTGAAAAAGGGGTGAGCCAACAAATGCCAACCGAGCATCCAATCACATACATATATATATATAAAGCACAACAGGCATCACCCGAGCCACTCCGTGGAACAACCTCATGCCTTTTACTACTCAAGTACCCGGGAGCCTCTAAGCGCGGCCTCCCAAACAATTAATTTCAACCAAGGCATGAGTGTCGCCCTAAGAGGGTTTGTATCAAAACATTTTTATCGCTTTCCATAAAGTGCCAAACGGGCATTTAATACATTTCAGAAACACTACTCAAAGACAGGTAAAACTTCTTTATGAGGCAAAACCCAGTTTAAAACCGTTAAAGAACCCCAAAACACTACGTCACAGGCTAACAATATTTTTATAAACCAAACCAAACCATTTTCTTTTTCCAAATAATCTTTAAGAGCCAACCAGGCAATTTCTCGAATGAACCAAAGTATTTGTTCATGATTCAAAAGAAATTATTTCTCATTAAACCAGAACTCTGTTTAACATTCCGTGAATTATGTTTAAAAGCCAAACGAGCATTCTTTCATTATTGGGTGTCCGCTCGTAAAAAGGATGTTTCATGTGTCGTGTATAAAATAAACGGCTCCTTTTGACATTAAATAACCATTTAAAAATTAACCATCTTATATTAAAATTTAATTATCGTATATTATCTCATATTTATTACAATTAATAAAATGTTGATTTTGAACAATTAGGGTGCACAAACAGCATGAAATAATATAACATAAATTTTAAAAGCAGTGCAAAGGGGACCTACCTCAAAACCAAGCGCGTCGACACAACAACCTCGGATCCATGGCGCGATGACACGACGTGTGTCCGAAACCACGTGACAAGGTCTAACACTCTGCATAGTCAGTACCAAGGACTCAGACACATCCAAAAACTCACCAGAGCATGCCAAACCAAGCGTCGGAAAGAAACGCTCACCTCGGAACTGAAGCGCGACAACAACGAAACCTCGGAGACAAGGCGCGGCGATGTCGCTCACTCGGAAACACCCTGCGCGGGTCCTCAAACAATAATCCTACCAAAAGAAACATAAATTGATAACTCTCTATAGAGAAAAGGCCAAAGCAGGAATAATACTGATAATAATAATAATAAATTTAATAATAATATCAATAATAATAATAATAATAGTAATAATATTAATATTAATAACAATAATAATATTATTATTATTATTAATAATAGAAATAACAATAATAATAAATAATAATAACAATAATAATAATAAGAATAACAATAACAATAAAAAAATAACAATAATAACAATAAGAATATAATAAGAATAAAAGTAATAATAACAAAATAATGGTAATAATAGTAATAGTAATAATAATAACAACCATAATAAGAATAATATGAATAATAATACTAATAATAAAAGTAATAATAATAATATTAAGAATAATAATAATAATAATAATAATATTAAAAGCAAAAATAAATTAAAAGGAAAATTTCAAAGGAGGGGCTTACGGCTTGAGGGGGGGCTTGCAGGAGGCTCGAGTGTGGCGGCCGGGAGAAGCTGGTTGCCGAGGGGTTACAACAGTTCGGGAAGGGAGGCGCTGGTATGGGTTTCGCGTTGAAAGAGGGCGAGCAGGGGTTGTTGCTTGCACCGAAAAGGGGAAGGTGCTGAACTGTTGGAGGAGAGAATGGAGGGCCGAGGGTGCTGGATCGCGCCGCACGGGAGGGGGGTGGTTGGGGTGATGAGGTGATGAGGAGGATGGAGGCCGAGGGGAAACCATGCTGCAGCTACAGGGAGGAGGCTGGGCATGTAAGGGAGAGGGAGGTCGGGCGCCGGGCTGGGCGCGACGACGGACAGAGGGAGGGCGGTGGTGCGCTGGGTCATGCGCTGCAAGGGAGGATGAAATAAGGGGGTGGGGCGGATGCGGGGAGAGGGAGAAGAAGGGAACCCACGAGAGTGAGAGAAGAAGAAGAAGGAGAGAAAAGGAAAAGAAAAGAGAGAAGGGAGAGAAGAGAGAAGAGGCTCCGGGTGCGGGTTGTGCAGGAAAGAAGAGGCAGGCTGGCTGGGTTGCAGCGGCGGACAGAGGAGGTTGGTAGCAGGGGTGCTGGGGCGCCGGAGGTGGGAACAGGAAGTGGCTCCGCTGGAACCAGCGCAAGGAGCCAGGAGAGAGCGAGGGAGAAAGGGAGAGAGTGGGGGGTGGCGGCTCCCGCGGGGGAGAGAAAAAAAAGATATATATATATATATGGGTGGCCCGCTAGGGTTAGAAGAAAAAAAAGAATAAAAGATAAAATAAATAAATAAAAAATTAAATTAAGAAAATCAAAATCATAGTAATAATAAATTACCATAGTAATAATAACAATAATAAAGATCAATAACAAATCATTTTTAATAATGATTATAGTGTCCGCAATACTAACGATTTCATTAATTATTTATTTATAACATAATGATAAAAATAATAATAATTAAAATACAAATGATAAACAAATATTCACTTCGTCTTAAATAATAAAAATAATTATTAACTTATAATAATAGATGTGCGCGTTAAATATAAAGACTCTATTTAAAATTTTTTAAAGACAACGGGATGCGCAAAAACGCCGGGCAGGGACGCGCGGGGCTTCCAGAACAGTCTCCGCTCACGCGCCCCACGACGTCGCGTCAAGAAGTGCACATTTTAACAAAAACCTAAGAACCTGGTCCGATACTGACCACCAACCGCAGCAAAAAAAATTTAACGCCAAAGAAATCATAAAATAAAATAAATGCGCGTGTCGGGGTGTGACAATTCTCCCCACCATAACGCTTTCCGCCCCCGGAAAGCCGCAACACCAATCGGTCGATCGATCAACACCTAAGGATTTCACAGAACACAATCCAACCTCTTATCTCAAGGATGTCACAACGACTACCAGCGGGACTGAACCTCATTGCCCAAAGTAAATCACCAACAGAGGGATGGCCTGAGCGGCTCCCCACTATAAGAACTCAACTAGCATTTGATAACGACTTAAGAGAAAACCCAAAAGACTCATGGTGGGTCTCCCCACCATGAAAGGACTGACCTCCTAGCGACCAACCAGAAATCCAACTTAGGCCAGAACCGGGCCTTACCCAAACTATAAAAGCACAGCAAAAACATTTAAACCACTCACTCCTGTCCGAAGGGATAGAAGCTTAAAAGGATACTTTGCGCAACTAAAACCCTAATCCCATGGGTGGGGAGGGTGGGCCCAAGGATCAAATCCCTAAAACTACGACGTACGACTACCCACGACCCATCACTTCGGGATGGACACAAACCAGGGCCGCAACTGATTTACATCAGTGGCCCATGCAAGGTCACTGATCAGCAACTTACATCCAATAAGCACAATTCCCGACGTCACACGAGGGATAAGTCCATCGCGCGCTTTGCGACAAGAGGAAAACTACAATGACAGAGAAACCAGAGCAACAACACCAAAACTATCTCACCACGACGATAGATGCACGACTTTAACCGGACTGTTTAAAATTTCCCCCGGGGGTTCCTGACTACGCGCCGGCTTCACTCCGAGACCTTTTTGGCTGGAGCTCTGATGGATGAAGCATTTCCTGCCTCGCAGTCAGGTTCTGATAATCCCAATGAGATACATACATCATTTGATCTGACAGATTGAAGGACAAGATTTTAAAATTAAAACACACCAGCATTGAAAGACGAGGTTCGTCAAAAGACCCATGAAGTTCTCATACATTTCAAACCCAAAACAACACATATACATAGGCCACGATAATAGATCACTTACACTGAAAGGGAACTAACACTAGAAACATTGAACAAAGACCCTAAAACACACTACTTCTGAGAACTTCCTCTGCGACGCTTCCTTGCAACACCCCGACAAAATCGTCGCAAGTGACCCAGGCGTCCACATGCCTGGCAGGGCTTCGGAGTGCTTGGGCATGACGACTTCTTGTGACCCCGCTTGCCACACTGATAACACACAATAATCTCTCGCTCTGAAGAGGTTGATGAAAGATCTCGAGGCCTCTTGATTCCACGACCTGCTCCATTCACATTCATTTTCTTACTCGTCTCCTTTCCAGAATCTTCACCACTGTTCTTAGGGATCGAAGGAGGGAGGACTACTTCAAGCACTCCTGCCATCGCGGCTTCGACATGAAAAGCTTGTCTCGCCACATCAACAAAAGAAGTCGGGTTGGACTCTGAAACCTTCGATTGTGGGTCAGGGCGGAGACCCGCCTCGAAGCGTCGAGCCTTCACGGGGTCATTTGTGGCATACTCTGAATCATAAGGTACTAGCTCTACAAAACGATGGAAATATTCTAACACGGATCCGTCACCCTGCTGAAAACAACACACTTACATCCCCTTCCTCACCCTTTCTTCCTCAGAGAAATACTGGCGAATGAACGAGGCCTTGAAAAACTCCCAAGTAATCTCTTGACGGGGCTTGTTCCGAGACACTGACTTCCACCACATCCACGGTGAACCTTCAAGCATGAAGGTTGCAAACTTGACCTTCAACAACTCGGGAAACTCAATGAGGTTAAAGTCCCTTTCAATCTTCCGCATCCAATCCTCTTCCACGGAAGGGTCTGCTTGACCATAGAAGAGAGGTGGATCGAGCTTCCGAAACATAAGCATAAAATCCTTAGGTTGATCAACTGTACTACGATCACCCATCGAAGCTTCAAAGGGATAACCACTGGACAAGGAAAGGTCAAAAACCCAATCAAGGTCAACTCAACGAATGAATACAACCTCAAAATAAAACATTGCATCGGTGACATGCTCGAAATCCGAGAAAACAAGTTATCATAACATCAAAACTTTTCTCTTTGAAAACATCTTTAATTTAAAACAATCTTGGTAAGTTAAACCCTCGCCATTGGTATCCCTTAGAGTCTCACTCACATGTATGTATCCGTGCCACCCAGGGCATCCATACACCATACCAGATATCCATCCACATTTCCAACATACCAAAACGCATGTGAGTACCCATCGGAACACCAAGGCCAAAACAAAGCAACTTCATTTTCCAAAAACAATTCATTTATACCACTTCTTTTAAAACAATCTGCAAATTAAACATGTTATTTCAAACAACCATTTTTTTTCAAAACCAACTTTTCTAATTCAAACCACTTTAAAAAATCAAGGGAAACCCAAAACAGATCAAACAGTGGACTAGTGTCAGTGGGTGACTTGACCATATGGTTGGCGGCCATATGCCAAACACGCCACTGACACAGAGAGCCTTCTTGGACCATGCCCCTAGATCCACATGGCTTGCCAGGCCGCGCGGGTTAGGAGGACTAATGGCCCAACTCCCTTTGTCGTATCCCAATCGCAAAACATTTCCATAAAAACCCAAACAAACAAATTAAACCGGACTTCCCATGGAAACCTGAGGATCAGTACGGGCAAGAGTTCGCGAAGCTCTTCTCGCACCTACCCCTCAAGTCCCGACAATCCTACTCCAACTACCTTGACTTCCCAAATAACAAAGGGCGCTCTGAAAAGTGAGGTCTGCTAAGAGCAAACCTCCTCTAATACCATTTTTTCACGAACCAACCCGGGTCGACACTGAACCGGTCACCCGAACCGGTCCTCGACATGGCCCGAGAGGCGTTCCCGATCCTCACGGGCTGGCGACAAGCGCCAGGGCATCATTATAGGTTGTGGGAATGATTTCGCCCAATATAAATAAATAAGACAGCGAAAATAATACAGAGCAGCGCAGAAAAGATAAACCAGATAAAGTGACTAAACAGGAACAAACAAGAATAAAACTAACCAAACATGACGTGTGAACAAACTCCGTGCGACCTCGCGGGTCGCTCTCCGACTCAACGATCAAGCGTCGCCCCCCCCTCGCCCCACCCCCCCCCCCCCCCCCCCCCCCCCCCCCCCCCCCCCCCCCCCCCCCCCCCCCCCCCCCCCCCCCCCCCCTATAGGCGAGCGCACTCAAGCTATAGCCTGCACAAAAACTAAAAACAGAAAAGAACTATAGGCGTGAGTATTAAAACTCAGTAGGCTAGCCCGATATCTATTCCCAATTCACTACCTTTAAAATAAAAGAAACATCATTTCAAGTTTGAACTACAATTTATAAAAGTATGTTTTTCTATGCATTTTACTTAAAAACAAAGTACGAACCATTTCCCTTAGCCATTTCAAAATTTGGGTTCATTTCATTAGTGTCAATGACATTTCAGGAAAGGGGGAAAGTGATGTTTAAGTTTTTCAAATTTGTACAAAGGGGATTAAATACTTTTATTTGAAAAAAAATTTTAGAAACCTAATCAAAAGCAATTTACCATTTTCCAAAGAAAACAATACACCGGAATGCACAAAGTAAAACACAAAGCAAGGGCAATGTAGGTATACATGTGAGCATCATAATCATTACTGCAAGCTACAAAAGCTGAATAGACATGGGTGAACCTAGGAGATCGAGAATAAACTAGAAGACACCAATACATTAGAAATCATCCTTATCGACATGTCACGATGAAATTAAAACGCACAATACGCTCGACCATCCACTCACGGGCAGGTCGGGGGCAAATCCCATAGCAATAAACCCAATATATCCACCTACTATGGGCCACTGGTCAGTACCATAACCTACTAGTGCAGCAATCGATCATAGAATATTCTCTCAATATGCCAGATTCCCATGTCTCAAGTGTTTGAAAAAGGGGTGAGCCAACTAATGCCAACCGAGCATCCAATCACATACATATATATATATAAAGCACAACAGGCATCACCCGAGCCACTCCGTGGAACAACCTCATGCCTTTTACTACTCAAGTACCCGGGAGCCTCTAAGCGCGGCCTCCCAAACAATCAATTTCAACCAAGGCATGAGAGTCGCCCTAAGAGGGTTTTTATCAAAACATTTTTATCGCTTTCCATAAACTGCCAAATGGGCATTTAATACATTTCACAAACACTACTCAAAGACAGGTACAACTTCTTTATGAGGCAAAACCCAGTTTAAAACCATTAAAGAACCCCAAAACACTACGTCACAGGCTAACAATATTTTTATAAACCAAACCAAACCATTTTCTTTTTACAAATAATCTTTAAGAGCCAACCGGGCAATTTCTCAAATGAACCAAAGTATTTGTTCATGCTTCAAAAGAAATCATTTCTCATTAAACCAGAACTCTGTTTAACATTCCATGAATTATGTTTAAAAGCCAAACGGGCATTCTTTCATTATTGGGTGTCCGCTCATAAAAAGGATGTTTCATGTGTCGTGTATAAAATAAACGGCTCCTTTTGACATTAAATAACCATTTAAAAATTAACCATCTTATATTAAAATTTAATTATCGTATATTATCTCATATTTATTATAATTAATAAAATGTTGATTTTGAACAATTAGGGTGCGCAAACAGCATTAAATAATATAACTTAAATTTTAAAAGCAGTGAAAAGGGGACCTACCTCAAAACCAAGCGCGTCGACACAACAACCTCGGATCCAAGGCGCGATGACATGACGTGTGTCCGAAACCACGTGACAAGGTCTAACACTCTGCATAGTCAGTACCAAGGACTCAGACAAATCCAAAAACTCACCAGAGCATGCCAAACCAAGCGTCGGAAAGAAACGCTCACCTCGGAACTGAAGCGCGACAACAACGGAACCTCGGAGACAAGGCGCGGCGATGGCGCTCACTCGGAAACACCCTGCGCGGGTCCTCAAACAATAATCCTACCAAAAGAAACATAAATTGATAACTCTCTACAGAGCAAAGGCCAAAGCAGGAATAATACTGATAATAATAATAATAAATTTAATAATAATATCAATAATAATAATAATATTAGTAATAATAATAATAATAACAAAAATAATAATAATATTAATATTAATAATAGAAATAACAATAATAATAAATAATAATAACAATCATAATAATAAGAATAACAATAACAATAACAAAATAACAATAATAACAATAAGAATATAATAAGAATAAAAGTAATAATAACAAAATAATGGTAATAATAGTAATAGTAATAATAATAACAACCATAATAAGAATAATATGAATAATAATACTAATAATAAAAGTAATAATAATATTAAGAATAATAATAATAATAATAATAATAATAATAATAATAAAAGAAAAAATAAATTAAAAGGAAAATTTCAAAGGAGGGGCTTACGACTTGAGGGGGGGGGGGGCTTGTAGGAGGCTCGAGTGTGGCGGCCGGGAGAAGCTGGTTGCCGAGGGGTTACAGCAGGTCGGGAAGGGAGGCGCTGGTAAGGGTGTCGCGTTGAAAGAGGGCGAGCAGGGGATGTTGCTTGCACCGAAAAGGGGAAGGTGCTGAACTGTTGGAGGAGAGAATGGAGGGCCGAGGGTGCTGGATCGCGCCACACGGGAGGGGGGTGGTTGGGGTGATGAGGTGATGAGGAGGATGGAGGCCGAGGGGAAACCATGCTGCAGCTACAGGGAGGAGGCTGGGCATGTATGGGAGAGGGAGGTCGGGCGCCGGGCTGGGCGCGACGGTGGAAAGAGGGAGGGCGGTGGTGCGCTGGGTCATGCGCTGCAAGGGAGGATGAAATAAGGGGGTGGGGCGGATGCGGGGAGAGGGAGAAGAAGGGAACCCACGGGAGGGAGAGAAGAAGAAGAAGTAGAGAAAAGGAAAAGAAAAGAGAGAAGGGAGAGAAGAGAAAAGAGGCGCCGGGTGCGGGTTGTGCAGGAAAGAAGAGGCAGGCTGGCTGGGTTGCAGCGGCGGACAGAGGAGGTTGGTAGCAGGGGTTCTGGGGCGCCGGAGGTGGGAACATGAAGTGGCTCTGCTAGAACCAGTGCAAGGATCCAAGAGAGAGAGAGGGAGAAAGGGAGAGAGTGGGGGGTGGCGGCTCCCACGGGGGAGAGAAAAAAAAAGATATATATATATATATAGGGGTGGCCCGCTAGGGTTAGAAGAAAAAAAAGAATAAAAGATAAAATAAATAAATAAAAAATTAAATTAAGCAAATCAAAATCATAGTAATAATAAATTACCATAATAATAATAACAATAATAAAGATCAATAACAAATCATTTTTAATAATGATTATAGTGTACGCAACACTAACGATTTCATTAATTATTTATTTATAACATAATGATAAAAATAATAATAATTAAAATACAAATGATAAAAAAATATTCACTTTGTCTTAAATAATAAAAATAATTATTAACTTATAATAATAGATGTGCGCGTTAAATATAAAGACTCTATTTAAAATTTTTCAAAGACAACGGGATGCGCAAAAACACCGGGCAGGGATGCGCGGGGCTTCCAGAACAGTCTCCGCTCACGCGCCCCACGACGTCGCGTCAAGAAGTGCACTTTTTAACAAAAACCTAAGAACCTGGTCCGATACTGACCACAAACCGCAGCAAAAAAAAATTTAACGCCAAAGAAATCATAAAATAAAATAAATGTGCGTGTCGGGGTGTGACAGGAGGTGTGATTTTGAGAGAAGGGGAAGTACCCTTTTATAAGAGAGGTGAGGGTCACGTAAGGAAAATCTTGAAATATTATTTTATTATAAAATAATATTATTTTTATAATTTCTCAAAATGGATTTATTTAAAGGCTAAAGTGGGTATAGTTATAAAGCCTCTCATCCTATATTTTTAGGCAAGTTTAGGTTACCATTTTAACCTTATCTTTTAGATTTAACTCTTAGTTAAATTGTTTATCTTTTACAATGTTTTCTTGTACTTTTATATAACATGGTTAATAAGATTGATATAAAATTCCATGTGAACCCCAAGTGGTTAACTAATCATATATATATAATTATGTTAATCCTTTGGGAGAGCCTTATATTTTTAGAAAAATTATATCATTTAATAATATAATATTTGTATTAAAAATACATTTATGTCAATTTTGACACTATTTAGTATTTGGTTTTTGTGAAAGTCATAAAAATATGATTACTTTGAAAAAAATACATTAATTAAACCCTAACATGTAATATTAACCTATAATATCCATTGATGGCATCAAAAGGATCAATTTCCATTTATTTGGATATTTATAATCTCAATTATTTAAATTGGTCATTAATAAGGTAATTACTATTTCATCATTGTGTCATAAATAACATTAATTATTTAACTTCTAGAAATTATAAATAAAATACCATTATTTAGTAAATATTTATATTTATTTTTATAATATAATTTATCTTATGTATAACCCTTTATAAAAAAATTTTTGTTGTTAATCTTTGAATTTAACACTTTTAACTCTTCCTTAAATAAAATAATAATAAATGTACAAATACAAACCAAGTGGATATAAGAGTATTATATTTTATTCGTACGGTAGATTTTGGTTGATAAAAACTTGTCCAATAGAATTAGGACATGTGTTAGAGTAATTATAATACCATTTTTTACCTTTAATTACCCTATTTACTTTTAATTGTGGTAAATAAAATACAAAAGTTACTATTCACCAAAAATTATTTTCATCTTATTGAACCATATTTTACATAATAATATCAACTGTGTCACTCAAAGTTTTGAACTTCAATTCATAGAGGTGGTAAAATTGTGTTTTATGAAAATTTACAAATGTGCATAGACGGTGGGAAAAAGAAGTTAAAGAATTAAATAAAATTTTATACATCAAATATTACTATAAGAAAAATCCAACCAATTACATTGAACTAATATATGTATTATGTGTCTATTTTGAATTTAAAATATATATAAATAAAAAAAATTATTTAAATTAAAGTCGATTTTAAACAATAACGTAGTATTTTTCCCTATTCATCAAAATTGAATGTTTTCAAAAAAATACAAAAAATTCACACTAAACTGAATTTGATATACCGAATCCAAAAATGATGTAAAATTAATCAAATAAAAAACATATGGGTTGCATTATTAATTTAAAATTAATTTCCGTTGTCAAAACTAGAAAATGGGTTTTTAAGAAGTTAAAATGCTAAAAATGTTGACATGTGTTTATGTACAATTTAAATGTGAAATTACATCCAATGAGCTATATTATATTCAATTATAAAAATATAATCTAATTATACATTAAAACCTCTCAAATTCATAATTTAACACTATAAACTATTTCAATTAAAAAATGATGTTTTCAATTAAAATTTAGCATTTTTCACTATTCATCAAAATATGAAAGTTATCAGAAAAGTACAAAAAATATATCCAAAATAAATTTTTATGTCCCGATTATAAAGAAGAATTTAATTTCATTAAATTGAACATATATAAGTGTCATGTATTGAATTTAAAAAGGGTTCTCCATAAAAAGGGGTTACAATTTTATTTTTTGAAACATACTTCTTTTATCTGAAAAAAATATTTTGTTCTTATATTATGTCTAAAAACACATTATACGGATTCTAAAATTATATGAAGTAATAAAATTAAAAATTCAGTTAATACTATTCATAACAGCTTTTTGAACGGCTAGTTTTGTATGTCGTGTTGCACTCGAACTCGGTGTTTTTTGTAGCGCAAGCTATTCAATTACTTTAAAGAGATAACGTACTATGAAATCCTGGGGGGTTACATTTTCCCCTACTTCATTAAATTCTATCCTCACAATTTGAAATTGTTATCCTAGAATAAAAGGTTTAAAATGAAAAATACTTTTGTGGAAAACCCACATCGGAAATTAGGATAAAAAAAATTTAGTCTTAGTAAGAGGGAATGGGATATGAAAAAGTAACCACCAAATTATGATTTCGAATAGGATAGAATTGGTGGCAATTATAATTGGGGGAAAAATATTTATAGGGAGTGATTGAGGTCATCAATCACAAACAAGTGAACAATAAATGGAATATTTATGGCCTCGAAGCAATAAATTTATGATGATTTAAACACCATCGTTTCAACAAAACATAAGTATTAGAATAACACATTTTTGGTTTTAAGATCACTTCCCTATAGATTAAGAATTAATTTTTTCATAGAATAAGTGAAAAAAATAATTGACAAGTATAGTTCCATCCTTCAACTATCTTCTATCACAAACTCATCTTTCACTCCAAAAGATAATAAAATTACAAAACCTCCCATTTATCCTAATCGAATAGAATTAAAAAAAATTATAATAAATCTATCAGATCATTAAAAAAACTACATTATACAAACCACGAAATCACATCGGCTAGTGGTATGTGATACACCCTTTTCTCCCATCATTTTCAGGTTCAAGTCTCCCAGCCTTTCCGGACAACACGAGTTGTCGCACGAACATCGGGATGTCCTTTTTATAAAAAAACCAAAAATAATATTAAGAACTGTTTTAAACTTAAAATATATTATCCAATATCCTTCCTAATCCATTCCAACCTTAAGAATTATCCAAAATACTTGGGTACAAACTCATAGTCTAAAAATATAAAAGGAAGTTCAACATAACCTAAAGAAGATATCTTTTTTCCATATAATAAAATGTGTGTACATTCATCATGTATTCTCTTAAAACATAGTAACACCATGAATTACAATGAAAACTTTTTGATTACATTCATTCCCTTATTCCTTATAGTATATTAGATATATTATTTATATCCAAAAAAATTTAATACTCCAATAAAGATGGAATAATCAAACCTTTAATCAATTCCAAGGATGTCAATAATACCCCATATACTTTATTCAACTCAATTATCACTTATTCAAAAATCACTATCATAATATCCAGACCATACTAAGGTTTACCTTTCTCTCAACCATATATTTTCCAAAATGTTTAACTTGAATATGTGTCACTATACTTGGTACCATAAAATCTCAAATCCTTGATGAACATGTACTACATTACAATCCTTATATACTTTGTAATTCATATAAATTGTACATCATTAATAAAATACTCAAATGACAGAATTAATTAATTAAAACAAAATAACACTAATCATTCATCTTCATATGTTTTAGAATCATATCTTGATTATTATCCAATAACATCATTTAGGGTATAATCTTATGATTGGGACATTGATCCATGTAGTGTCCCAACTCCTTGCAGATGAAGCAGTGTACATTCGAAACATTTTTTACCCTTTGAATTACACACTTGGCATCATTTTTCTCCATACTCATAACAAACTCTCATTCATTTCAAGAACATCCAATGGTGATTCTTTCTATAGTTATCACATATGGGAAAATCCTTATTTCCTTTCTTCCCTTTATACATCTTTCTCTCTACCATCCTCTTCTTCTCTAGCATACATTCAAAAACATATAAATCAGAGAATTATTTACTTATCTTATTAACACTTTATACTATTTCTTTATTTTATGATAATACATTGTTGAATATTTCCCTTCTAAATGCTTTCTTAGACCATGAATGAGATGACCCCACTTACTCTTTGGATCTATGCGTATTGCTGGAGTTATCAATCCCTCTACTAGGAACAATTTATTAACAATGACATACACTAGGTTAGTTAATGAATTGAAATGCATAATTAAAAACATTCATATAATATATAATCATAAAAAAAATTCTTCAAGAAGACATTTACTCATAAATCCATCATAATGGTTTCTAATGAAAATATGAATTATCCTAAGCATATCCCTAGGAGTGTAATAACCAAGAGTGCAGCAAGTATTGTTGACATGTACCAGGATACCCCGAGTCAAGACTGAAACATCTTGTCGATGTTTTCACTCCTAGGTATATTTGTGCTAGAGCAGCCACTACCTACTCATATCCAGACATGGATGTATTTAATATAAAATACACAAATTCTTTACATTACCAAAATTCATGGAAGTTCTTCTATACTAATCCTCAAAGACTATCTTAGGGTAATTTTCTATAATCATAGTTTTTCTATATCTAGATTTGATGGTTTTTCCTAAACTTCTTTTGATACCAATTGTAACCCAACTCCAGTTACCTAGAGTCGGTGCATTATTTTAATACATTTGCATTATTAAAAATAATCAAGCCCCGAAGGACTAGTCAATTTTACAGTTTTGGAAAATAGATTACATACATAAACATTACATTACAATTTGAATAATACAACACATCATAAACAATTATTTGAGAACCCCATAGCTCCCTTTGCTTGACCCTATATATCAATCATAAAACACTTCTTGGGATCCTATAAAAATAAAACATAAGAAAGGGGTGAGCATAGATGCTCAATAAGGGTAAATAATTTATTATAAGATATAAACATTTATGAAATGATGTGTAATAAAAAAAATCCTTTTAAACAAAAACATGAACTTCATATGGAAAAAAATTGAAAATTTCCATATAAACATGAACACGAATATTCTACTAGTTGAATAATCACATGTATAAAAAATTTAATAATGAGGGAATGCATTATGTTTGAAATCATAACCACATAGTCAAGACCATGTGCCAACACTACAAATAATTTTTTTACAAGGCCTTGTGCCAAGGAACTAGTTTTTCTATTGAGACCAACCTATGCATTGTAGAGCTATAGTGAGCTCCAACCATCACTTACAAAGTCCAATGCATTTCTCATATAAAAAATTTGAAACATAACATAAACATTAAAATTAAAAATATCATATAAAATATCAATTAATAACCATAAACCATGAATGGTATAAAAAGAGTTCATCCATAGTCAAACATAAAATAACTCATTAAATACTCTACGGAAGATTGTATTATAATCAATCAAGCTCAATCAAGAATAATATCCAGTAAAGGATGTTGATATAGTTGAAAATGATCAGTAAAACTATTTGAGAAAAATATCCCTTTTTCATTAAATAATTTAAATGTAAAACAAATTATAAAGGAAGAAATTTAAAATACATTTTTGAATCAAATTTTTCTATACCACTTTGAATCTTTTGAAATGGATTAACATTTTAAAACATTCAGTTCCTTATAAATAAATCATTAAAACAATTTTTAAAATATGAACAATAATGATAATTATTTAGATGAATAAATATTTAACCAATTTAAAATGATATTTTAGTTAAAGTGTTCCTTAAAGAAATCCTTCTGAAATCTATTTTATGAAATATGGACATGGATAAAAATTATGCCCTATTAAAAACTTACACATAAAAAATCTCGGATAATAATGAGATTGGGAAATTAACCCTTACCTTGTACTTTCCTTAAGTTGTGGGAACGTTTAGCCACATTTATAATAACCAGAGTATGTTTTTAAATTATCATAGAACCATATTAATTTTTATTATATCATATATGATTAATTTATGACTTTATACTACCCATTTAATAAAAAATTTCATGTTAATGTAACATTTCGGGTAATAATCGCTTTGTTTATTGTACGTGTTCCAACTTTTTATTCTTGATCATATCACATAGAACATGATATGAATAATTAAAAATATAAAATATAAATTATATATCATATATATTATGAATATAAATACTTATTATTGATATATTTATGAAATGGAAACACTGTTTATGGAGACGGTTGGCCGTACATACGCATAAACACAGTTTCTGTATTCATATCATATTGAACGGAAGTAAGTGAATGAGATATATGTAAAAAAACACACACACATAGTTCTAGTAGAATTATTATTTCATATGTTACATACTTATTAAATATATATATATATATATATAATCATAATTGAATATTGAACATGGAAATAAATCTCATCGCGTTGTGGAGACGGTAAGATGTACATACGCACGAGTGATGATATCATTCTATTGATGGTGAAATCATATGTAATTGTTGATATATAATAGATACAGAATAGATAAAATATTATATTTATTATTTACATAAATTATTCCCCTTATTATACCCATCCAAATAATGATGTGTCGAATAACAAACTACACCACAACGTGGAGACGGTAAACCGTGCGTACGCATGTATGGTGACTTTGTCATTTAAAGGATGTATAAAATAAGGAATATGGTTGTAACATATTTATAATAATATCACAGTGTTTATAATGAAATGGAGTCATTATTTTTGTATGGAAACAAAAAAAGAAAGTGGAAGTGGAAGAAGAAAAGAACATTAAAAGAGGTGATTGAATTATTAACTCTTCTTTGAGTGCTTCCTTTTGATTCCATCAAAAGGGATCCATAGGATGGATTTATGATCAAATTAAGACCTCTAGGTCGAAGTGAGGAAAGTTGGGAGGATAATTGAGTACGTTTTGGTAGATCTAAATGTATTTGGAGGTGTGATTTTGAGAGAAGGGGAAGTGCCCTTTTATAAGAAAGGTGAGGGTCACTTCTGGAAAATCTTGAAATATTATTTTATTATAAAATCATATTCAGTTTATAATGGATATAAATGGATTTATATCAAGGATATGGTGGGGATGGATCTAAATCATCTTTAAAAATTGGTTTTAGACAAGTTTAGGTCACCATTTTAACCTTATATTTTAGATTTCACTCTTAGTTAAATAGTTTAACTTTTACAATGTCTTATTGTATTTTAATATTAGATTCTTAGAAAACATACTATAGAATACCAAGTGAACCCCATGTGGTCAATTAATGACATATATATCATTATGTAATTCATTTTTTAAATCCTTAGATTTTTATTAATATTATAACATTTAATAATATATTATTTGTTTAAAAAACTCATTTATGTCAATTTTGACAATATTTAGTATTTGGGTTTTTTGAATGTCATAACAGGTTGATTACTTCTAAAAAATACATTAAATAAACATTAACATTTCATATTCACCTAGAAAATTAGTCTATGGCATTAAAAAGGCTCAATTTAAATTTATTTTTATATTTATAATATAAATTATTTTAACCTTTCATTGATTAGGTAATCACTACTTCATCAATGTGTCATAAATAAATTTAATTATTTAATGTCTAAAAATTATAAATAAAATACAATTTTTTAGTAAATATATTTTTTCATTCTAATGAATATTCATAGTTGAATTTATCTTATGTTTAACCCTATATTAAAAATGGTTTAGTTATTAAACTTTGAAATTAACACTTTTAACTCTTCTATAAAAATAATAATAAGAAATGTCCTATTCTAATCCAAGTGGATCAAAGAGGATCATATTTTATTCCCAAGGGTGATTTTGGTCAAAAAAACTTATCCAATAAAATTAGTACATGTGTTAGAGTAATTATAATATCATTTTTACTATTAATTACCTTATTTACTTTTAATAGTGGTAAATAAAATTCAAAAGTTACTATTCATAAAAAATTATTTTCATCTTATTGAACCATATTTTACTTACTGATGTCAGTTATGTCTCTCCAATTTTTGAAATTCAATTAAATGAAGTGGTAAAATTACGTTTTTTTGCAAATTTGAAAATGTTTCTATAAGGAGGGTAAAAGAAGTTAAAAAATTAAATTAAATTTTATACATCTAATATTATTATAAAATGAATCCAATGCACTACATTGAACCTTTAATGGCCTGAATGCCTTCATTTGTTTATTGATTTTTTATAATATACCTTTCATGGGGTGAGGTGGAACCCCTACAAGGAACGAAGGCATAAGTATTACATGGAAAGTGGGCCTAAGAAGAATTCATTTCCTGTAGGCTTCAAACATTACATACATCTCAGACTAACTACTTGGAACTTCTCCTCCCTAGCATCTTCATCCTGAAATCAGATGTCCACTTTCGAATGGCTGTTTTTCTAGGCTATCCCGTGCATGCACAGGCTTGTCCTAATGGCAGGTGCCATACCCTTTCATTCTTGCAATATATTTAGCATCTACTATGGTTAATTATCCTTTCTCATCCTCTTTCTGAAGCTTGTTCATTATGGGTTGTCTTGTTTGAATATTTACTTAAGGTGGCCCAAAGGCCTTGATGTGGGTTGAAGGCCTTGAGGTGGCCTGAAGGCCTAACTGACATGAAGGCATGGGTGCCGCGAAGGCCTTAAAGGACTCGGGGACCAAATTAGTGGTCCGAAGTCCCAAATGAGGGAATATTCCCATATGCTACAGTGCCTATTATAGGTTACAATACAATACCTGCTATAGTACAGCACAGTTCATGCTATAGTAACCTGGAAATTTTCCTCCGCCTGGATTTGATCCCGGGTCGCTTGGATGCACTTATGAAGTCCTCACCAACTTGGTTGAGGCTCATGTCCACTTTGGCGCTAGAAGGAGGAGATTAAACTAATATAGGAATTATGAGTCTATTTTTACTTTAAAAGAATTTTAAATAAAAATAATAATTATTTAAATAAAAGTCTGTTTTAAACAATAACTTAGTGTTTTCACTTTTCATCAAAAAATGAAAGTTTTCAGAAAAAATAAAGAAAATTAACCCAATGATAATTTTGATATTCTAAATCAAAAAATTAGGTCAAATATACCAAATTCAAAATGTATGTGTTGCAATAATTAATTTAAAATTTGTTCCTATTTTCAAAACCATAAAGAGGTTTTTTATAAAGTAAACACCATCAAAATATTGACATGTGTTTATGTACAATTTAAATGTAAAATTAAATCCAATGACCTAATTTATATTAAATTATAAAAATATAATCAAATTATTCTTTAAAACAACTCAAATGAATAATTTAACACTAAAAATTATTATGATTATAAAAGTTGTTTTCAATTAAAATTAAGTATTCTTCTATATTAATCAAAATATGAAAGTTATCAGAAAAGTACAAAAAATATATACAAACTAAATTTTTATATCCTTCTTATAAATAATAATTAAATATCATTAAATTTAATATATTAATGTTTCAAGTATTGGATTTAAAAAGGTTTCTCCATTAAAAGTCATTAAAATTGCATTTTTTGAAAAATACTTCTTTTATCTAAGAAAATAATTTGTTCTTATATTATGTATAAAAACACATAATATGTGTTCTAAAATTACATATAGTATATGTAATTAAAAATTCAGTTAATATTATTTATAATATCTTTTTGAACGGCTAGTTTGGTAAGTCATGGTGCGATTGAACACAGTTTTGCGTGTAGCACAAGCTATTTAATTACATTAAAGAGATTACATACTATGAAATCATAGGGTGTTACACTCTTAAAGATCATTAATGGTCATACATGCAATAAATATGAAAAATGAGAATGAAATTATTCATTTATTTATTTGTTATTTTATTATTTATGATAAACATGATTGAATTAATTAATAAATTAATTAATTCCATTACATCTTAATGATCATTCGATATTATTTGTAGATACCCATCATCAATGGAATTTATAGAAAATAAATGGTAAACCCAATAATGATATATTATTTTCAAAAAATTCATTGTGAATTTAAAACACTTAAATACCATTATTAAATTTTCAAACACACAGTGGTGATCCAATAAATAAAATAAGGTTTTATTTATTCAATTTTCAAAATTAAAATAATTTTAATTTTGATCTTTAATTGGAGACTACACAGTGTGTACATGTCGCTACATTCCATATTTATTGGTTTTAGTATAACTATGTAACACACCTAGGTCTTTGTGGTGTTAAATCATATAGACTACACAATGTGTATATGCTAGCTAGACACACTGTATCAGCTTTGTGTGTTCCATATTGGCTCGGTCAAAACAAGGTGTGAAATAAAAGCACTTTGTGTAATTAATTACATGGCTCATCTAGATACAATTTTCATGGGTATAGGACATGTTCTACGGTTGCACGCCATGTAACTCAGTTTTACTTTCTAATGATTTTTCACTTCCTGATGGAATCTCTGGTTGTTCTTCGTTTTTTTATAAACCATTATGAAAATTAAACACTAAAAAATATTGATTAATATGTCAATAATATGATAAATCAAATAATATAAATGGAAAACTACCATTAAATAAAAATATAACCAAAATTTCAAATATATCAACAATCAAAAAAATATTTATAAATTTAAATGTGAATGCTTTCATACCACTTGATGGTTCAGGCACAGAAGAAATATATTATGGTGGGAAATATATTAAAATTTCTTTTAATAATATTTGTCTAAAAAAGAGTTATGAACTTTAACTTCAAATTTATAATTAATTTATTTATTATTTGAGGAAAAATAACCTGGTCTTTTGAAATTTCATTTCTAGTGAATCTTGATCATCTAAAAAGACACTTTTGGATTACCTTCATTGTGTTGTGAGGATCCAAGGATAAAATCCATCTAGAGGTGATCCACGCATGATCCTATTATCTATGAGAAACACCAATAAATTTCTAGGTACTAGATCAGTGAGTCAATTGTCTGTTGATGTTAGTTATTGATCGTTCATTCTTTAGTTTACAAGAAATATATCTTGTAGTTATCATTCATGATAGGAAATGAGATTGAGAAGTTGAGGGAGAAATTGTTGTGCTTAACCATTCCCTATTATCAATTATTTGGATTATCTACAAAATATACATATTTATCTATTTACAGGGTTAAATTTTATGTTAAAATATTATTTAATTTCATATAGTCCATTAAATAACAGTTATTATCTTTAATGAATCTCATTCCACAAAATAATAATTATATTAATACTATTTTGTGGTGTACACCAACTTCTAAAATAACAAATATTATGTAATGGTCTTGTTAATTATTATTTTTCACTAGAATTGGTATTGATATATTCAAATTTCTCTATCATTTATTGAACAACTGAATAAATATTTTATTCATAATCTAGAGAATAAATATTTATTAAAATATTTTGTAAATAAAATAAATATTTTATTTACATGTTGGAAAATAAATATTTATTTAATTTATTTGACCAATATAACATTAATAAAATTATTCCACGTAATTGAGAATAATATTTATTCTATTAATTAAACTCAAATATAATTTAATCAATATCAAGAGAAACACTTATTGTTTCACCATCTTTTATTCTATCTTGTTGGAATTAGGTAGGCTTATCTAAAATAAAATATTACTTTCTAGCAATGATTCAAGGAACCCTAGAGAATGAACTTAATGTCACAATGTCAACAACCACATCTGAATTCTTACTATGTAATATAATTCCTTTATCATAATATCTAATCAAGAAGGTTGAACATATGTGTCACCAACCTAAATTACTGTTATTTCTTTCTTTAACTGTCTGAAATAAACACATCGTAAGACCATGGATGGGGAATTTAATGCAATGGTTCTATTCCAATCAAAGGATAAAGATATAAACCTCTATAAATATATAATGTTAAAATCATTCATTGAATTATTAATTAATGAAATTTCACTCATGATTCACCAAATGTATCAAACATCTCCATGAACTATTATCATCATAGCATATGAAATACATCTACGTATACAAGTTTTAACATGAATAAATAATATTCTTAAATTCTATGGACAATCACACACACTCATATGTAAATACACACACACACACTCACTCACACACACACACACAGACACACATATATATATAAAGTAGCATTATTATTTAATATATTACATACTTATTATATATATATTTATTTATATATTTATAATCAATGTTGAATGGTGAACGTGGTAATGATTCTCATCGCGTCGTGGAGACCGTAAGCTGTACTTACGTACGAGCGATGATATAATACTATTAATAGTGAAATCATATGTAATTGGATGCTATATAAAATATAATGAATCATTAATATATTATATTTATTACATACATAAATTATACTCATTATTATACCCATCCAAATAATGAGGCGTGGAATGACAAACTAAACCATTAAGTGGAGATGGTAAGGTGTAATTACGCACGTATTGTAAATTTTTCATTTATAAGACAGATTGAATAACCAATATGGTTGTACCATATTTATAATAACATCACAATATGTAGAAAGAACTGCAGTCATTATTTTGGTGTCGAAACAACATAGAAAGAGGATGTGGAAGAAGAAAAGAACTTTAAAAGAGGTGATGAAATACTAACTTTTTCTTCGAGTGGTTCCTTTTGATCTGATCAAAAGGGCTCCATAGGTTGCCTTTCTAATCAATTTAAGGCCTCTAGGTATAAGGGGGTAGTGGTAGGATATTTGAGAAGGGTTTGGCTAAGCTAAATGTCTTTGGAGGTATGATTTTGAGAGAAGGGGAAGTACCCTTTTATAAGAGAGGTGAGGGTCACTTCAGGAAAATCTTGAAATATTATTTTATTATAAAATAATATTATTTTTATAATTTCTCAAAATGGATTTATTTCAATGATAAGGTGGGTATAGGTCTAAAGCCTCTCATCCTATATTTTTAGGCAAGTTTAGGTCACCATTTTATCCTTATCTTTTAGATTAAACTCTTAGTTAAATAGTTTATATTTTACAATGTATTCTTGTACTTTTATATAACATGGTTAATAAGATTAATATAAAATTCCAAGTGAACCCCAAGTGGATAACTAACGATATATATATAATTATGTTAGTCCTTTGGGAGAACCTTATATTTTTAGAAAAATTATATCATTTAATAATATAATATCTGTTTTAAAAATACATTTATGTCAATTTTGACACTATTTAGTATTTGGTTTTTCAGAAAGTCATAAAAATATGATTAATTTGAAAAAAATACATTAATTTAACCCTAACATGTAAAATTAACCTATAATATCCATTGATGGCCTCGAAAGGATCAATTTCCATTTATTTGGATATTTATAATATCAATTATTTAAATTGTTCATTAATAAGGTAATTACTATTTCATCATTGTGTCATAAATAAAATTAATTATTTAACTTCTAAAAATTATAAATAAAATACCATTGTGTAGTAAATATTTATAGTTATTTTTATAATATAATTTATCTTATGTATAACCCTTTATAAAAATTGTTTTGTTGTTAATCTTTGAATTTAACACTTTTAACTCTTCCTTAAATAAAATAATAATAAATGTACAAATACAAACCATGTGGATATAAGAGCATTATATTTTATTCGTACGGTAGATTTTGGTTGAAAAAATAATTATCCAATAAAATTAGGACATGTGTTAGAGTAATTATAATACCATTTTTTACCTTTAATTACCCTATTTACTTTTAATTATGGTAAATAAAATTCGAAAGTTACTATTCACCAAAAATTATTTTCATCTTATTGAACCATATTTTACATAATAATATCAACTGTGTCTCTCAGACTTTTGAACTTCAATTCATAGAGGTTGTAAAATTGTGTTTTATGAAAATTTACAAATGTGCATAGAAGGTGGGAAAAAGAAGTTAAAAAATTAAATAAAATTTTATACATCAAATATTACTATTAGAAGACTCCAACGAATTACATTGAACTAATATAGGTATTATGTGTATATTTTGAATTTAAAATATATATAAATAAAAAAAAAATTATTTGAATTAATGTCGATTTTAAACAATAACGTAGTATTTTTCATTATTCATCAAAATTGAATGTTTTCAAAAAAATACAAAAAATTAACACTAAACTGAATTTGATATACCGAATTCAAAAATGATGTCTATTTAATCAAATAAAAAACATATGGGTTGCATTATTAATTTAAAATTAATTCCCGTTGTCAAAAGTAGAAAATGGTTTTTTAAGAAGTAAAAATGATAAAAATATTGACATGTGTTTATGTACAATTTAAATGTGAAATTACATCCAATGAGATATATTATATTAAATTATAAAAATATAATCTAATTATATATTAAAACCACTCAAATTCATAATTTAACACTATAAACTATTTCAATAAAAAAATGTTGTTTTCAATTAAAATTTAGCATTTTTCACTATTCATCAAAATATGAAAGTTATCAGAAAAGTACAAAAAATATATCCCAAATAAATTTTTATGTCCCGATTATAAAGAAGAATTTATTTTCATTAAATTGAATATATAAAAGTGTCAAGTATTAAATTTGAAAAGGGTTCTCCATTAAAAGGGGGTACAATTTTATTTTTTGAAACATACTTCTTTTATCTGAAAAAAACATTTTGTTCTTATATTATGTCTAAAAACACATAATATGGATTCTAAAATTATATGAAGTAATAAAATTAAAAATTCAGTTAATACTATTCATATCCACTTTTTGAACGGCTAGTTTGGTATGTCGTGGTGCACTCGGACTCGGTGTTTTTTGTAGCGCAAGCTATTCAATTACTTTAAAGAGATAACGTACTATGAAATCTTGGGGGGTTACATTTTCCCCTAATTCATTAAATCCCATCCTCACAATTTGAAATTGTTATCCTAGAATAAAAGTTTTTAAATGAAAAATACTTTTGTGGAAAACCCACATCAGAAATTAGGATAATAAAATTTAGTCTTAGTAAGAGGGAATGGGAAATGAAAAATTAACCACCAACTTAGGATTTCGAAGAGGATAGAATTGGTGGAAATTATAATTGGCGGAAAAATATTTATAGGGAGTGATTGAGGTCATCAATCACAAACAAGTGAACAATAAATGGAATATTTATGGCCTCGAATCAATAAATTTATGATGATTTAAACACCATCGGTTCAACAAAACATAAGTATTAGAATAACACATTTTTGGTTTTAAGATCACTTCCCTATAGATTAATAATTAATTTATTCATAGAATAAGTGAAAAAAATAATTGACAGGTATAGTTCCATCCTTCAACTACCTTCTACCAGAAACCCGTCTTTCACTCCAAAAGAAAATAGAATTAAAAAACCTCCCATTTATCCTAATCGAATAGAATTAAAAAAATTATAATAAATCTATCAGATCATTAAAAAAACTACATTATACAAACCATGAAATAACATCGGCTAGTGGTATGTGATACACCCTTTTCTCCCATCAGTTGCAGGTTCAAGTCTCCCGGCCTTTCCGGACAGCATGAGTTGTCGCCCGAACATCGGGTTGTCCTTTTTATAAAAAAACCAAAAATAATATTAAGAACTATTTTAACCTTAAAATATAGTATTCAATATCCTTCATAATCCATTCCAACCTTAAGAATTATCCAAAATACTTGGGTACAAACTCATAGTCTAAAAATATAAAAGGAAGTTCAACATAACCTAAAGAATATATCTTTTTTCCAAATAATAAAATATGCGTACATTCATCATGTATTCTCTTAAAACATAGTAACACCATGAATTACCATAAAACCTTTTTGATTACATTCATTCCCTTATTCCTTATAGTATATTAGATATATTATTTATATCCAAAAAAATTTAATACTCCAATAAAGATGGAATAAACAAACCATAAATCAATTCCATGGATGTCAATAATACCCCATATACTTTATTCAACTCAATTATCACTTATTCAAAAATCACTATCATAGTATCCAGACCATATTAAGCTTTATCTTTCTCTCAACCATATATTTTCCAAAATGTTTAAATTGAATATGTGTCACTATACTTGGTACCATAAAATCTCAAATCCTTGATGAAAACGTACTGCAGTAAAATCCTTATAAACTTTATAATTAATATAAATTGTAAATCATTAATAAAATACTCAAATGACAGAATTATTTAATAAAAAAAATTAACACTAATCATTCCTCTTCATATGTTGTAGAATCATATATTGATTATTAACCAATAACATCATTTAGGGTATACTCTTATGATTGGGACATTGATCCACGTAGTGTCCCAACTCCTTGCAGATGATGCATTGTACATTCGAAACCTTTTTAACCCTTTGAATTACGCACTTGGCATCAATTTTCTCCATTCTTATAACAAACTCTCATTCATTTCAAGCACATCCAAGGGTGATTATTTCAACAGTTATCACATATGGGAAAATCCTTCTTTCCCTTCTTCCCTTTATACATCTTTATCTCTACCATCATCTTCTTCTCTAGCTTCCATTAAAAAACATATAAATCAGAGAATTATTTACGTATCTTATTAACACATTATACTATTTCTTTATTTTATGATAATATGTGGTTGAATATTTCCCTTCTAAATGCTGGCTGAGACCATGAATGAGATGAACCCTCTTACTCTTTGGATCTTGCGTATTGCTGGAGTTCTCAATCCCTCTACAAGGAACAATTTCTTAACAATGGCATTGACTAGGTTAGTTAATGAATTGAAATGCATAATTACAACAATTCATATAATATATAATCATAAAAAAAATTCTTCAAGGAGGTATTTACTCATAAATCCATCGTAATGGTTTCTAATGAAAATATTAATTATCCTAAGCATATCCCCACGAGTGTCATAACCAAGAGTGCAGCAAGTATTGTTGACATGTACCAGGATAACCTGAGTCAAGACCAAAACTTCTTGTCGAAGTTTTCACTCCTAGGTATATTTGTGCTAGATCATCCTCTACCTACTCAAATCCAGACAGGGATTTATTTAATATAAAATACACAAAATCTTTACATTACCAAAATTCATGGAAGTTCTTCTATACTAATCCTCAAAGACTATATTAGGGTAATGTTCTATAATCATAGTTTTTCTAAATCTAGATTCGATGGTTTTTCCTAAACTTCCTTTGATACCAATTGTAACCCAACTCCAGTTACCCATAGTCGGTGCATTATTTTAATACATTTGCATGATTAAAAATAATCAAGCCCCGAAGGACTAGTCAATTTAACAGTTTTGGAAAATAGATTACATACATAAACATTACATTACACATTGAAAAATACAACACATCATAAACAATTCTTTGAGAACCCAATAGTTCCTTTTGTGTGACCCTGTATATCAATCATAAAACACTTCTTGGGATCCTATGAAAATAAAACAGAAGAAAGGGGTGAGCTCAGATGCTGAATAAGGGTAAATAATTTAGAATAAGATATAAACATTTATGAAATGATGTGTAATAAAAACAAAAGCCTTTTAAACAAAAACATGAACATAATATGGGATAAAGTTGAAAATTACCATACAAACATGAACACGAATATTCTACTAGTCAAATAATCACATGTATAACTAATTTAATAATTAGGGAATGCATAATGTTTGACACCATAACCTCATAGTCAAGACCCTGTGCCAACACTACAAATAATTTTTTTACAAGGTCTTGTGCTAAGGAACTAGTTTTTCTATTGAGACCTACCTATGCATTGTAGAGCTATAGTGAGCTCCAACCATCACTTACAAAGTCCAATTCATTTCTCATATAAATATTTTGAAACATAACCTACACATTAAAATTAAAAATATCATATAAAATGTCAATTAATAACCATAAACCATGAATGGTATAAAAATAGTTCATCTATAGTCAAACATAAAATAACTCATTCAATACTCTATGGAAGATTGTATTATAATCAATCAAGATCAATCAAGAATAATATCCAGTAAAGGATGTTGACATAGTTGAAAATGATCAGTAAAACTCTTTGAGAGAAATATCCCTTTTTCATTAAATAATTTAAATGTAAAAAATTTATAAATTAAGACATTTAAAAGACATTTTTGAATCAAATTGTTCTATACCACTTTGAATCATTTGAAAGGGATTAACATTTTAAAAAATTCATTTCCATATAAATAAATCATTAAAGCAATTTTTAAAATATGAACAATAATGATAATGATTTAGATGAATAAATATTTAACCAATTTAAAATGATATTTTAGTTAAAGTTTTCCTTAATAAAATCCTACTGAAATATATTTTATGAAACATGGACATGGATAAAAATTATGTCCTATTAAAAACTTACACATAAAAAACCCTGGATAATAATGAGATTGAGAAATTAACCCTTACCTTGTAATTTCCTTAAGTTGTGGGAAGGTTTATCCACATTTATAATAACCAGAGTATGTTATTAAATTATCATAGAACCATATTAATTTTTATTATATCATATACGATTAATTTATGACTTTATACTACCCATTTAATAAAAAATTTCATGTTAATGTAACATTTCGGGTAATAATCGCTCTGTTTATTGTATGTGTTTCAACTTGTTATTCTTGATCATATCACATAGAACATGATTTGAATAATTAAAAAATATAAAATATAAATTATATATCATATATATTACGAATATAAATATTTATTATAGATATATTTATGATATGGAAACACCGTTTATGGAGACGGTAGGTCGTACATACGCATAAACACGGTTTCTGTATTCATATCATATTGAACGGAAGTAAGTGAATGAGATATATGTAAGAAAACACACACACACATAGTTCCAGTAGAATTATTATTTCATATATTACATACTTATTAAATATATATATATAATCATAATTTAATAGTTTACATGGAAATAAATATCATCGCGTTGTGGAGACGGTAATATGTACGTACGCACGAGTGATGATATCATTCTATTGATGGTGAAATCATATGTAGTTGGTTGATATATCATAGATACAGAATAGATAAAATATTATATTTATTATTTACATAAATTATACCCCTTATTATACCCATCCAAATAATGATGTTTCGAATAACAAACTACACCACGACGTGGAGACGGTAAACCGTGCGTACGCATGTATGGTGACTTTGTCATTTAAAGGATGTGTAGAATAAGGTATATGGTTGTAACATATTTATAATAACATCACAGTGTGTAGAAGGTAATGGAGTCATTATTTTGGTATGGAAAACAAAAAAGAAAGTGTAAGTGGAAGAAGAAAAGAACTTTAAAAAAGGTGATCGAATAATTAACTCTTCTTCGAGTACTTCCTTTTGATTCCATCAAAAGGGATCCAAAGGTTGGATCTATGATCAAATTAAGGCCTCTAGGTTGAATTGAGTGATGTTGGGAGGATAATTGAGTATGTTATGGTAGATCTAAATGTATTTGGAGGTGTGATTTTGAGAGAATGGGAAGTGTCGTTTTATAAGAAAGGTGAGGGTCACTTCTGGAAAATCTTGAAATATTATTTGATTATAAAATCATATTCAGTTTATAATTGATCTAAATGGATTTATATCAAGGATAAGGTGGGTATGGATATAAATAATCTTTAAAAAATGGGTTTAGACAAGTTTAGGTCACCATTTTAACCTTATATTTTAGATTTAACTCTTAGTTAAATAGTTTAACTTTTACAATGTCTTATTGTATTTTAATATTAGATGCTTAAAAAACATACTATAGAATACCAAGTGAACCCCATGTGGTCAATTAATGACATATATATCATTATGTAATTCATTTTTTAAATCCTTAGATTTTTATTAATATTATATCATTTAATAATATATTATTTTTTTTAAAAATCATTTATGTCAATTTTGACAATATTTAGTAATTGGGTTTTTTGAAAGTAATAACAGGTTGATTATTTCTAAAAATTACATTGAATAAACAGTAACATGTCATATTCACCTAAAAAATTAGTGTATGGCATTAAAAAGACTCAATTTAATTTTATTTTTATATTTATAATATCAATTATTTTAACCTTTCATTGATTAGGTAATCACTACTTCATCAGTGTGTCATAAATAAATTTAATTATTTAATGTCTAAAAATTACAAATAAAATACCATTTTGTAGTAAATATATTTTTTTATTCTAATGAATATTCATAGTTGAATTTATCTTATGTGTAACCTTATATTAAAAATGGTTTAGTTATTAAACTTTGAAATTAACACTTTTAACTCTTCTTTAAAAAAATAATAATAAATGTCATATTCTAATCCATGTGGATCAAAGAGGATCATATTTTATTCCCAAGGGTGATTTTGGTAAAACAAAACTTATCCAATAAAATTATTTCATGTGTTAGAGAAATTATAATATCATTTTTACCAGTAATTACCTTATTTACTTTTAACAGTGGTAAATAAAATTCAAAAGTTACTATTCATCAAAAATTATTTTCAACTTATTGAACCATATTTTACTTACTGATGTTAGTTATGTCTCTCCAATTTTTGAAATTCAATTAAAAGAAGTGGTAAAATTACGTTTTATGAAAATTTGAAAATGTTCCTAGAAGGTGGGTAAAAGAAGTTAAAAAATTAAATTAAATTTTATACATCTAATATTACTATAAAATGAATCCAATGCACTACATTGAACCTTTAATGTCATGAATTCCTTCATTGTTTTATTGATTTTTGATAATATACTTTTCATGGGGTGAGGTGGAACCCCTACAAGGCACGAAGGCATAAGTATTACATGGAATGTCAGCCTTAGAAGAATTCATTTCCCATAGGCTTCAAACATTACATACATCCCAGACTAACTACATGGAACTTCTCCCCAGAATCTTCATCCTGAAAACAGATTTCCACTTTGGAATGGCTGTTTTTCTAGGCTATCCCGTGCATGCACAGGCTTGTCCTAATGGCAGGTGCCATACCCTTTCATTCATGCAATCTATTTAGCATCTACTATGGTTAATTCTCATTGCTCATCCTCTTTCTGAAGCATGTTCCTTATGAGTTGTCTTGTTTGAATCTGCACTTAAGATGGCCCAAAGGCCTTTACGTGGGTCGAAGGCCTTGAGGTTGCCTGAAGGCCTAACTGACATGAAGGCATGGGTGGCCCGAAAGCCTTAAAGGACTCAGGGATCAAATTAGTCGCCCTAAGTCCCAAATGGGGGAATATTTCCAGATGCTACAGTGCCTGCTATAGGTTACACTACAATACCTACTATAGTATAGCACAGTTCATGCTATAGTAACCTGGAAATTAGCCTCTGCCTGGATTTGATCCCAGGTCTCTTGGATGCACTTATAAAGTCCTCACCAACTTGGTTGAGGCTCATGTCCACATTGGCGCTGGAAGGAGGAGAAGAAACTAATATAGGAATTATGAGACTATTTTGAATTTAAAATAATTTTAAATAAAAAAAATAATTATTTAAATAAAAGTCTGTTTTAAACAATAACATATTGTTTTTTACTTTTCATCAAAAAATGAATGTTTTCAGAAAAAATACAAAAAATTGACCCTAAGATAATTTTGTTATTCTATATCAAAAAATGTGGTCAAATGTACCAAATTCAAAATGTATGTGTTGCAATAATTAATTTAAAATTAATTCCTATTGTCAAAACCATAAAGAGGTTTTTTAAAAAGTAAACACCATCAAAATATTGACGTGTGTTTATGTACAATTTAAATGTAAAATTACATCCAATGACCTACGTTATATTAAATTATAAAAATATAATCTAATTATTCTTTAAAACAACTCAAATTAATAATTTAACACTATAAATTATTCTGATTATAAAAGCTATTTTCAATTAAAATTTAGTATTCTTCACTATTCATCAAAATATGAAAGTTATCAGAAAAGTAAAAAAAATGTATACAAACTAAATTTTTATATCCTTTTTATAAATAAGAATTTAATATCATTAAATTGAATATATTAAAGTTTCAAGTATTGGATTTAAAAAGGTTTCTCCATTAAAAGTCAGTAAAATTGCATTTTTTGAAAAATACTTCTTTTATATAAGAAAATAATTTGTTCTTATATTATATATAAAAACACATAATATGTATTCTAAAATTATATATAGTATATGAAATTAAAAATTCAGTTAATACTATTTATAACATCTTTTTGAACGGCTAGTTTGGTAAGTCATGGTGCGCTTGAACACAGTTTTGCGTGTAGCACAAGCTATTTAATTACATTAAAGAGATTACCTACTATGAAATCCTAGGGTGTTACACTCTTAAAGATCATTAATAGTCATATATGCAATAAATATGAAAAATAAAATGGCAAGTATTCATTTATTTATTTGTTATTTTATTATTTATAATAAACTTGATAGAATTAATTAATAAATTAATTAATTCCATTACATCTTAATGATCATTCGATATTATTTGTAGATACCCATCATCAATGGAATTTATATAAAATAAATGGTAAACCCAATAATGATATATTATTTTCAAAAAAATCATTGGGAATTTAAAAGACTTCAATCCCATTATTAAATTTTCAAACACACAGCGGTGATCCAATAAATAAAATAAGGTTTTATTAATTCAATTTTCAAAATTAAATTAATTTTAATTTTTTTCTTTAATTGGAGACTACACGGTGTGTACATGTCTCTACGTTCCATATTTATTGGTTTTAGTATAACTATGTAACACACCTAGGTCTTTGTGGTGTTAAATCATACAGACTACACAATGTGTATATGCTAGCTAGACACACTGTATCAACTTTGTGTGTTCCATATTGGCTCGGTCAACACAGGGTGTGAAATAAAAGAAGTTTGTGTAATTAATTACATGGCTCATCTTGATACAATTTTCATGGGTATAGGAAATGTTCTACGGCTACACGCCATGTAACCCAGTTTTACTTTCTAATGATTTTTCACTTCCTGATGGCATCTCTGGTTGTTCTTCATTTTTTTATAAACCTTTATGAAAATTAAACACTAAAAAATATTGATTAATATGTCAATAATATGATAAATCAAATCATATAAATGGAAAATTCCCATTAAATAAAAATCTAACCAAAATTTCAAATAGATCAACAATCAAAAAAAATATTTATAAATTTAAATGTGAATGCTTGCATACCACTTGATGGTTCAGGCGCAGAAGAAATATATTATGGTGGGAAATATATTAAAATTTATTTTAATAATATTTGTCTAAAAAAGAGTTATGAACATTTACTTCAAATTTATAATTAATTTATTTATTATTTGAGGAAACAAATACTTGGTCTTTTGAAATTTCATTTCTAGTGAATCTTGATCATCTAAAAAGACACTTTTGGATTATCTTCATTGTGTTGTGAGGATCCAAGGATAACATCCCTCTAGTGGTGATCCACGCATGATCCTATTATCTATGAGAAACACCAATCAATTTCTAGGTACTAGCACAGCGAGTCAAATGTCTGTTGATTTTAGTTCTTGATCGTTCATTCTATAGTTTACAAGAAATATATCTTGTAGTTATCATTCATGATAGGAAATGAGATTGAGAAGTTGAGGGAGAAATTGTTGTGCTTAACCATTCCCTATTATCAATTATTTGGATTATCTACAAAATATACGTATTTATCTATTTACAGGGTTAAAATTTAAGTGAAAATATTATTTAATTGCATAGAGTCCATTAAAAAACATTTAATATCTTTAATGAATCTCATTCCACAAAATAATAATTATATTAATACTATTTTGTGGTGTACAACAACTTCTAAAATAACAAATATTATGTAATGGTCTTGTTAATTATTATTTTTCACTAGAATTGGTATTGATCTATTCAAATTTCTCTATCATTTATTGAACAACTGAATAAATATTTTATTCATAATCTAGAGAATAAATATTTATTAAAATATTCTGTAAATAAAATAAATATTTTATTTACATGTTAGAAAATAAATATTTTTTTAATTGATTTGACCAATATAACATTAGTAAAATTATTCCACGTAATTGAGAATAATATTTATTCTATCAATTAATCTCAAATAGAATTTAATCAAGATCAAGAGAAACACTTATTGTTTCACCCTCTTCTATTCTATCTTGTTGGAATTAGGTAGGCTTATCTAAAATAAAATATTACTTTCTAGCAATGATTCAAGGAACCCTAGAGAATGAACTTAATGTCGCAATTTCAACAACCACATCTAAATTCTTACTATGTAATATACTTCCTTTATCATAATATCTCATCAAGAAGGTTGCACATATGTGTCACCAACCTAAATTCTTGATATTTCTTTCTTTAACTATCTGAAATAAACACATCGTAAGACCATGGATGGGGAATTTAATGCAATGGTTCTATTCTAATCAAAGGATAAAGATATAAACCGCTATAAATATATAATGGTAAAATCATTCATTGAATTATTAATTAATGGAATTTCACTCATGATTCACCAAATGTATCAAACTTCTCCATGAACTATTATCATCACAGCATATGAAATACATCTACGTATATAAGTTTTAACATGAATTAATAATATTCTTAAATTCTATGAACAATCACACACACTCATATATAGGAATATTTGATGACACTAAATCATGAGTAATTCTTACTAACGGGTATATTCTCACAATCTCCCATCATGAATATTACCACGTGAGAACATTATGAGAAGAAGCCTCATCTACTAACGAGTACACACACTGAACAGTATGTGTATTATGTTTCACATCATAGTACAATATCCAACCATAGAACATTATTTGAGAATATCATCATAGCACCTTAAGGTTTTAATCATAGAGGGGAACTACTATGACATTCTCAATTCGACGTATACTCTATGAAACAATTACATTAGAGTCATGCAGAACAAAAATCAATCTATAATAATATGGTTTATTAATAATCAATACATCAAATATTTATGTTATCAATGTAAATATAGTTTATCCTAAGACACCAAATCTATTACTTCATTACTAGATATATTCCTATAAATATCATACTTAATATTTTTCTTCATAACCTATGTAAAAGAACATAAAATACACTAATCTAATATTATAAGTTTTGGTAGACAATGAAGATATCGATATAACATGAACATATTCATATCCAAACATGAGAGTACCTATATTGACTTCGTCTACAATAACCCAAATCCAGTGACTACATTATTAATTTTTCAAAAAATATAAGGAATGACATCCAAAATGTGATTCCCTAGATAACTAATGTAAGAACCTTTTATTCAATAGTCTGTATAACATGTGATCGCAAGAATGTTATGTAATATAATATCTGTATACTTTATAATATATTTAATATTTAAAATATATTATATATATTTCAATGCATGAAACACCGAATTAGTCTACAATGCACATTACACTGGGTTAATGTACATTATACACAATAACTACCTTCCTCTATATCTTGTGTTACAAGCAAAAGCAGCCTTCTTCGATGGCTTGCATTATATGCAATACTGAGTATTACCAAGAAAAAATCTATAATTAAAAAATTAATATTTAATATAAAGTAGTGGTTATGAATATAATTAACAAAATTATGAAAATTTATGGTTTATACAACTAAATAATTGGTTAAAAATAAATTATAAATGAACATAAGAACCAATTGAATATTAAAAGTGTATTTCTGTAGAAAACTCTTTATTCTCACAAAGTAGTTTTACCCTAATAGATTAAATTAATTACAAATAGTGGGTGATATTAAGGTAATAAATATGTTTCATATTAAATTAATTATTTTTTATATTCATCCAATATATTTTTTAAGCATAATATAGGAACAAACACAACGTTTTTCCAAAAAACCAACCTTATTTAAAAAGGTAATTTTAGTGGATTTCAATTGTAAAACAATTTTAAATATTAATTTTGACACTTTAATGATTTTAATTTGATAAAATAAACATCATTTTTTAATAAATAATGTTAAAATTATTTTAGGATGGGTTTTTGGGGATTTTCTGAGAAACATCATTTTTTTGAATAGTGAAAAATACTACATTTTAGTTAAAAACTTCCTTTTCGTTTAAATAATTATTAATGGGAAATTATATTATAAATTTTTTTAAAATCAAAATGGATCAATTATGCATTTATTAATATTATTTATTTCATTATAATCAATATATTTTTTAAATTGAATATAGAAACAAAACAATCATATGATCATTTTTCTAATAAAACTAGTTAATCTGTTTATCTACGAGATTACCGTTAATAGTAATTATTCCTCTTATTTGATTGCAATTTTGAAAAAATGATATAAAATATTGTAATAAATATAATATTTTTTTCAAATAATATCAATTTATGTTTTGAAAAAAATGATTAGGGAAAGTAATTAAAATTAATTATATAGATTATTGTGTAATTAGGCTTACAAATGGACTAAAAACCTATGTTTAAGGTCCCAAATTACCTAGACTCTTGTAGAAAACCAATTTCATGGACATATTTATACCTTTCACTTTCCATTGATTAGTTTGGGTTGTTTGGTATTTATTTTAATAGGTATGAACTTGTGCACACCGAACTTCATTTCAGGAATACCGAGTCCTTTTCCTTCCCTATAAAAGGACACCACGTCTACCCATTCCTCACACCTCTAATACATATTAATTTCTACCAATAAATACCCAAATATTTTCCCATAATTACTCTACTCTACCTGGAACCATCCATTTGGGAATAAACCCTTCCAAAAATTTCTTTTGGTTCAAACCAAAAGAAGTAACTTTAATAAAAGGTAATGTATTTACTCAAACTCTCTAGTTCCATTTCCATTCTCCAAACCATAAAATATATATATTTTTTCCTTATATATAAAAAATAGTATCATAAATATACTAGGATTTTTTTTAATATTATTGTTTAACCTACACATACAAACACCACCATTTATTGGGTAACGAACAAAATGTTTCTGTGGACGACGACTGGTGCCTCACGAAATGATGATTGCTAATTCTTCCATTGTCGATTCTCATGGGGACCATTACGAAAAAAAAATTGTTCATATATGTAATATATGCTATTTATTTTTTCATTATACATAAATATGAATTTTATAATACATAAATTTAGTACGTTCTATTTTACGTTAATATGATAACATCGTTGAAGGAAGTGTGGACTACCTCCCCCTACAAGCGGTGTGATTCATTCACACGATACATGGCATGTATAAATGATGGTTATATTTAAAAATACATAACATAAAAATATATATATGATATTCATGACATAATTAATTATATATATATATATATCATTTTCTTTATTACCCCTTCACACATTTTAAAAAATATAACGTCATTCGTGGATGTGTGGACTACCACATACTTGACATGATGTGATTCCTATTACATAAAATAATTCTATATATAAGTATATATGATTAAATAATTTTATATTTATTATATAATGTTAATTTTTATATATTTTAGTTACTTACCTTCTTTCCACAATTATCATTTAAAAATGGTAATGTTACACATACATTCGCACGACCTACCGTGTCTATGATTGTAACATATTATCATTTTCAAAACCATATTTAAATATTGATTTTAAAATTATAATTGATGTAAAAAAATGATAATTATTTCATGAAAATTACTCAAGATAAGTTTTCTAATTACCTCTTTGATCAAAGTTGACCAACAATTGTCGTTTTGACATATAAACCGAATTTTCTCAAAAACACTTGACGTAAAATTAATTGGTTATGTTGTTATACACAACATGTCCATAAATGAAATAAAATTAATTATAAACATGTAAAAGGTTCTTAATAAACATTAAAATAAACACAAATTTATTATACATGAATTTAAATGATGTATACCCGAAATGAAACTCAATGTAAGTGATTCTTGTCTCATTTTAATTACGTGAGGCATACTTAATTTTTTTCCACCTAATTTGTTATATATTGTTTAATTACTTCCACAATGATATATAATATCATGAATTATATTATCTTCATGGTATTTAAATTTTTTATTTCTGTATTATTACCTTTTGGTATTCCAATACATTTTTTACCACATTAGAATGGAATTCTTACCTCACTTTTTATATCCATGAGATAAAATCCATGTTTACTACATGAATCTTTTGTGTAGTGTATCTACTATTATTTTTAGTATTAAATAATGAATTAATTTTTCTTTTAATGGTATTTAATACTTTCATTCAATATTATTCTATCATTAGGTGTATGATTTAAAAATGCCTCGAAGTGTTATGAGGCACTTTGGAATATTTAAATATTATTTTCCTTGAGACTAATCCTAATGATCTCTCAATTGAATTTCCATTCAAGGGAATTATATATCCATTATTTAAAAACTCTTTCGTTATTATTTTTTTATTCAGGATCATTTTCATGTTTTAGTAATATTTTTACACTATTTCGTACTCAAAGTGTTTTAAAAATGTTTTAAAGAAAACCTAAATTCACTTCTCTCTTTAGTCAGAGAACCTATTTTATTTTAAAAAATGTTCTATTAAAATGTCTTCAAAACGGGTTTAAAAATATTGTTAATGAGACTTTTATCCTTTTTTTATTTTACTAATCTCTTACACAGATTCTTCTTATATCTTTTCAAATGAGGAATTTTCTAACCTTTTGTCTTGTGAAAGGAATATTATTTTTACATTATACGATAAGTACTGATTTATTTGACATCATTTCATTGATTCCTCCTTCTAAATTTCAAAATTGTTTCAAAATAAAATAATATTTTACTCAAGAATACAATAAATATTTAATCTTTTATTTAATCAATGAAAAAAATTATCTATTTTACCCCACTTGGTTTAGTTTTATTGATACTGTGCTCATTCTTCCTCTGGATGGTTTATTATTTATTTGACCAAGGATAGTATTCACATTCACTTACTTGATTTATTTGTTAGTTGTATGGAAGTATTTAATTTCTTATGATCATTGAACATTGAATTTCCCATTATTTTCTATTTCACTTTTTCATGGATATTATTATTTCTTAAATTGTTTACCACGATACATACAGTGACATCATTGATAGTTATTTTATTAATTGGGAAATTTTTGATAAATTTGTATTTCTTATTCAATATGGTTATTTGACAAGGCATATTAGTTATTTTGATTATTTAATATGATGAATGATTTGGATTGGAAATGAAGGGTGGATCCCATACATTATACAGCTCCTCGATGCATGGTTATGTTATCTTGTGAAGAATATTTTCAGAAATCGGTTTCTAACTATTATTTTAAACCATCTTATGAAGGGTCCCAATGGTAATAGGTCCTCATGTGACTTATACATGACATCCGTTATGAAATAATTTCCCTCATAGTACTTTCAATTATTATTAATCCATGAGATTTTCCACTCACATATCTATGGATACATTTCATTTCAGTACATTGATTGATGGAATGTGATTTAGTTTCTTATATTTCCATATTTATTTTTACTTATATAGTTATTTTAATGAAATGAATTTCTAGTGATTACCTTTCCACATTGATTATGTAATCTCATTTAGTTTATTGATTACATGGAATGTGTGTTCAATTATGTACCTTACCATATTGAATATTCACATTGATTCATTTTTTTCTTCTACTATATTTTTCCCTTACTGAGCATTTGATCTCACCCTTATTATGTTTCTTTCCCCAAGAATATACGGAGTGTACTATGAATGAAATGAATGAATAAATTGATGGATTAGAGTTATCCTTAAGCTATTTATTTCTTAAGAAGAAAAACGTTTATAATTAGTGAACCCTTTTCTAATACAATTATAATTTATGTAACTGGTTTACCAATAATACTAAAATAATTAGTTCTTCAGTGCTGGATTCCTTATAATCACACCAATGTATTCAGTAGAATACATCATCTCTGGGATATATGGGTCTTGGTATCTAAAGCTGGTATCAAAGGAAGTTGATTAGAAACATTGGGAACTAGATTTAAGAAAACCTAGATTAAATAACATAACCCTAAGGTAGAATTTGAATTTTTATGGATTAAAACCATATAAGTTTAGTCAAGTATAGATTATGTGGGTATTACTAATGATATATAACTTTCTGGATACTACAAGGGTATGCCTCTCTGGAACTTATGTACCTAGGAGTAACAACTATGATAAGGTATTCTGGGCTTGATAGATGGTAACCTAGTACAGGACAATGAGGCATACTGCGCTCCTAGTTTGACACTCCTAGGGGATATTACAAAGATAATACAATTTTTCCTTTCCAACTACTATGAATGATTTGGATACATAATAAGTAACCTAGGATAAACCTAAGGAGTTTTAGATTGAAGATAATGAGTCATGATTTAGAAATCCATATAATGATAATATAGATAAACCCTAGACCATGTAAAGACCTATGTAGAAATAAAATGGATGAGGTATTTATGTATTGAGGTTGTATTTCAATCCTTAGTATAAAATATATTTATTGATTAACCTGATTTCAATAATTATCGGCAACTATATTTCAGAAATATATTAATATGGGTTTAGAAAAGGAAAAACTATATGCTAGATGATAACCACTCAAATTCAAGAAGGCTACAGGTCTTGAACCCATGATTAAAGGATGATAAGGGTTTCATGCCAACCACTGGCCTACACAATGTCCTAGTTAATTTTCATGGTTTTTAGTGAAACAATTTAATGAATAAATATTAATGATGAACTAGTAGAAACACTTTTTAAGGTTAGAAATTAACATATAAACCATATCTATTTAGAGATATATTTAAACAAAAATAGTAAGACAAATCACTCATTTATATGACTTATGACCCATTAAAAGTTTCTTTTTGTGCTTTAGGCATTAAAAATTATTTATTGGTAAATAAATTTTTGGGGTAAAAGGATGAATTATAATTTCATTGAAGGGAAACAAAAAGTTAGTGTTCTTCATATGAGATTTAAACTTATCATGTAAGAATATTTCATTATATTCCCGGTCAGTAAAAGAAATAAGGAACATTAGAAAATGGCATTGAAATTAAAAGTTTGTCCTAATACCTTAACTTTAGTTGAATCAATTGCCTTATAAATCATTACATATTTATGGATTTGTGGTCCTCAACATTTCATTGATCATTCACTTGTTTTTTATTGACGTCCTGATTAAATATTTTTAAATATTTTCAATTTTCCGCCATGTATGTTTCTCTAATTTCAACCGATTTTTTTTCTACTTAGAGATTGAGTTACATGGTATTTTATGTGACATTTATACTTTCAATTCTCTTTTTTATAGAAGATTACTTATGAACCATTTTCATGATGTTGGATTTCAAACATAGGAAGTATAATCAAATATATCACTATCATCTATTTTAAATTGTGAGGACACAATTTAAATAAGATCGGGAGAATTTGATGCCCCAAAAAACTAATGTATGATCCTTGTATTTGATTGTGTGTATAACACGTGACAAAAAGTGTGTAATGTAATATAATATCCATATACTTTATAATATATTAAATATTTAAAATATATTTTATATAATTAAACTCATAAAACACCAAATAATCTTGAAAATCACATGACAATGGGTTAGCATACATCATACACAACAAAGATCTTCCTATACAGCTTGTGTTATACCAAAAGCAACCTTCTTTGATGGATTGACCTATACGCAATAATGAGTCTTAATGAGAAAAAATAGTAATTAAAACATTATTATTTCATATAAAATAGCTGTTATGAATCATATTAACTAAATTATAAAAATATATGGTCTATAAAACTAAATAATTGCTTACAAATGAATTAGAAATAAATATAAGAACCAATTGAATATTAAAATCATATTTTCTTACACATCTATTTTTACGATCACAATGATATTTTTCCCAAATAGAATAAATTAATTAAAATTAGTGAGTGATATTAATGTAATAAATATCTTAAATATTCAATCAATTATTTTTTATATTCATCCTATATATTTGTTATGCATTACATAAGAACCAACCCTCTTTTTTCCTAGAAACCTATATTTTTATCAAAGAAATTTTATCGCCTTTTATTAGAAAACATATTTTAAATATTAATTATGAAACTTTTATGAATTTAATTTTATAAAATAAAAAAACGTTTTGAATTAATAATTTCAAAATTATCTTTGGATTAATTTTTTGTATTTTTCTAAGAATCATCATTTTTAGTAAATAGTGAGTAAATATAATGTTTTATTTAAAAACTACCTTTTCCTTTAAAGAATTATTAATGTTAAATTATATTATAAATTTTTTTAATGTAATATTGGATATATTAAACAGATTTTAATATAATTTAGTTCATTTTAATAAATATATCATTTAAAATGAAAATAAAAACTAAATAATATTTTAAAAATGTTTCTACTAAAACTAGTAAAACCATATGTATTCATGATTAGAAATAATCTTAATTTATCCACATATATGAATTGAATATTGAAAATATGACATAATATTTTTTAATAAAAATAATAATTTTTTTCTAATAAGTTCAACATATTTTTTGACAAATAATGATTAGTGAATGTGATGAAAATTAATTATAGTGATTAAGGTGTTAATAGCCGTAAAAATGGGCTAAAACCCTAATTTAAAGGTCCCAAATGACCCAGCCACTTGTCCAACACCAATTGGATGGACGTATTTAGGCCATGAACCTTCCATTAATGTTTTTGGTTGGTTTTTATTACTTTTATCAGGTAATAAAATGTTAACACCTAACGTCTTTTCATGAATACCAAGTGAGTTTTTTCCTTCCATATAAATGGCCATCACCTCTACCCATTCCTCAAACCTATAAGACCTATTATGTTTTGAAAATAACTTCACAAATAGTCTCCCATAATTCCTATACTCTACCTAGAAGCATCACTTTGGGAAGAAACACTTCCAACAATTCCTTTTGGTACAAACCAAAAGAAGATTACCAATTACAAGCTAATGTATTTTCTCAATATCTTTTGTTTCATTTATATTATCCAACCACTAAAATCTTATTTATATATTATAAAATACAAAAACATGTATCCTAAATATACTAGGATATTTTTATACTTAGTTTTTTTCCTAGGCTTACACACAACACCATCTAATGGGCAACAGACATAATGTTTTTGTAGACTGTGAACTACTGCCCCACAAAATGATGACTGTTAATTATTCTATTACAACCTATCATGGTTGTTATTATGAAGTAATAGTTTTTCATAAATGTTATATATTATATTTATTGTTTCTTTATACTTATATTAACCTTTTATAATAGATATATTCAGTACTTTTTATTTTTTGTGAATATTATAACACAGAGGAAGTGTGGAGTACCGCCCCCTCAAAGCGATGTGATTCGCTCACATAATACATGGAACGTATAAATTATGGTTATAATTAATATTAGGAAACCTAAAGAACATATATATTATATTAATGACATAATTAACATTATGTCTCTATATATATAATTTTCTTTTGACCCATTCACATACTTTAAAAGAGAAAAAATCATTCGTGGATGTGTGTAATACCGCCTTCTTGACAAGATGTGATTTATTTTAAAACAAATAATTCTATATATAAGTATATATTATTAAATAATATGATAGTTATTATTTAATTATCATTATTTGACTATATTAGTTAGTTACCTTATTTCCAAAATGATGATTTGAAAATGGGAATGTTACTCATGCGTACGTACGACCTACTGTCTCCATGATTGTAACATAATCTCATTTTCATAACCATATTTATTTATTTATTTTAGAAGTATAATTTATGTATATATATCATAATTATTTCCTTTTTATCAATATGTATGTGTTATATAATTAACACTTCGACCATAGTTGACCAATAATAGTTTTTTTGACACAAAAACGAATTTGGTAAAAAACGCCTGAAGTAAATTTAATTGCTTAAGTAGTTTCACACAAAATGGTAATAAGTGAAATAAATTTTATTATAAACATGAAAACATTTATTAAGAAATTTTAAAATTAACATAAATTTATTTTACCAGAAGTTAAAGGATGTACACTCGAAACAACTCTCAAGGTAAGGGATTCTTGTATCATTTTCAATACACAAGGAATACTTAATTGTTTTACACATAATTTATTATATATGGTGTAATTAATAACACATTGAAATATAAAATCTATTTTTATATAATCTTTATGTTATATAAATGTTTTATTGAAGGTTTATAAGCTTTGTGTTTTTCAATAAATTTTTTACTACATTAGAAAGGGGTTCTCATCTCACTTTTTACATCCATGAGATAAATTTCATGTTAACTACATAAATATTTTGTGTAGTATATCTACTACAATTTCTGTTTTATACCATGAATTAATTTTCCATGCATTCTATTTAATACTTTAATTCAATATTATCCTTTCATGAGTTTTATGATTTAATAATGTTTCAATGTGGTATAGGACACTTTGTAATGTTTAAATATTATTTTCCTCAAGACTAATCCAAATGATATCTCAAAGGAATTTCAATTCAACGGAATTATATAACCATTTTTTAATAAAACAATTCTTTATACTCAAGTTATTCATGATTGTTTTCTAGTTTTAGTACCATTTTTACACACTTTGGTACTCAAAGTGTTTTAAAAATGTTTTAATGAAAACTTAACATCACTACTCACTTTAGTCGGAGAACATGTTTTATTCTAAAAACTAGGTTTTATTAAACTGTTTTGAAAATGGTTTTTATATGATTTAGTAAAGACACGTATACCCTTTTTCTCTTATGAATCTCTTAGAAGGAATCTTATTGTCACTTTTAAAATGAGACATTCTCTAACCTTTTTCCATATAAAATGAATATTATTGTCCACCTTGTATGACATGTATAGATTTATCTGCCACCATTTATTTGAATCCTCCTTCTCAATTTCAAATGGATTTCCAAAATAAATTTATATTTTCCTCAAGAATATTTTTAAATTTTTTTAATTTCATTTAATCAAGGACAGTAAGACACTATTTTACTCCACTTAGGTTAGTTATATTAATAATATCTTTATTATTCATCTGGATGGTTTATTATTGATTTGGACTAGGATAGTATTCACATTGAATTCTTTAATTTATCAGTTAGTCACATTGAATTATTCCATTTCCTATGATCATTGAACATTGAATTTCACCTAATTATCCAATTCATTTTTATATATAAATTACTATTTCCTAAACCATATACCATTTTACATACGGTGCCTATATTGATAGTTATTTTATTAATTGGAATATAATTGATAAGTCCATATTTTTCATTCAATACAGTTATTTGATAAGGCATATTAGTTATTTTTATTATTCAATATGAGGAATTATTTGGACTGGAAATGAAAGGTGGGGCCAAAAAATTTATATATCTCCTAGATGCATTGATAGGTTATCACGAGATAAACAATTGCACAAATGTGTTTCTAACCTTAGTTTTAATCCGTCTTGTGAAAATTCTTAATAGTAATAAGTCATCATGTGCCTTAGACATGGTAACCATTATGAATGAATTTCCATCATAGTAGTTTTAGTTATTATTCAACTATGAGATTTTTCATTTACATATATATATATTCATTTCATTTAAGTTCATTGATCAATGGAATGTATTTTAGTTTCATTTTTTTCCATATTTATTTATCCTTATCTAGTTATTTCAATTTTAGGTGTTTCCAGCTATTACCTTCCCATTATTATTATGTAATTTTATTCTGTTTTTTGATTACATGGCGTGTCTGTTCAGTTATTTACCTTCCCATATTTACTATTCACATTTATTCATTATTTCTTCCACTATATTTTTCCCTAAATATAAATTTTAGATGGCCCTTGTTATTTTTCGTTCCCCAAGAATCCGAGAAGCATAGAATGAACGAAATTCAAGAATATAATTGATGGATTAGAGTTATCCTTGAAATTTTTATTAGTTTAGAAGGGAAAAATATGTTCTAATTAGTTTATCCTTATATAATTAAATTCTTATTTATGTATCTGGTTTACCGAGACTACTAAATAGATCAATCCTTCATAGCTTGATTCTTTGTAATCATGCTAATGTATTTAGTAGCAGACACCAACTTTAGGCAATCTGGGTCTGGGTCCTTACATCGTACGATTGAATAGTATAGTAGAGTTGTTAAACATGATATATGCATGATTAACTTATTATATTTTATTATGAAAATTACAACATAATTGTTTCTATAGAATATCATTATTCTATCTAGAATATCCTCAAAATCATTTATAGTAAACTTCCAGATTCCTGGGAAATGAAAAAATAACGGGGCTCTCAAATACATTACAAGAGTTCTGTAAAGATGAAGCTATCATTTATAAATTAATATTAATCAAAATAGTATATTCAATATGGAAATGTAAATTTCTAAACACCTATTCCATTTAAATAACTCAACTATAATGAATAGATAAGGAATAATTAATATGGACGGGTAAATAATATAAAACTCATACCATTTAATTAATAAATGAGAATGAAATGAATCATGAGATAATATCATTGTGAAAATATCATGGAAAATAATAACTAAATTCTTATTGAATGGAATTCCAATTTGTTGGATGTTAAGATCTCAGACATCCTAATACCACTACTATCAATACCATTCTAAAAAAAGTTCAAAACAATTTGTTAAATCCAATTCAATCAAAGATCACTGATTATACTCATTAGACTACTTATACATCAGGGGATATATAATTATTGAACCCACCCATCACCCCATATCAAAAGCATTCCACGTATATAAAATTGCTAATTTTATTAATGGATATGTTTCTTATCATTAAATTTTAAAATTGAGTAAAGAATATGGATTTATCAATATTTCGTTGGATAAACAAATACCATTCAATGTAGAACATCATATGTAGAAATTATATATTGTTTAATTAATAAACATATCCATGATAAATAATATGAATATTTTGGGGAAAATGTAACCTCTAATGATCACAGGGAAGTTATTATTTCAGTGGAATGTTAATGATTACAAAAATGACTCAATAAAGTGAATATAGATAAATTACTTGGTAAAAATGATAATAAACAATTATTATAATTAATATAGATCAAATAAATAAAAAAAAATACATAGTGGAGTGTAATTAAATTAAGGGGATGTTGTTTTTAACAAATATAAATACCATAAAAATATCATTAAAAATATTATTCATAAAAATATACATTTTACTTTAAAATATATTTAACACTAAATGTTAATAAATCATTTTTAAATTAATTATCTATAAATATAACCTTGGATATTTATAAAGGATTAAATAAAACCTTTATTGGTCATAATGACATTAAATTTCTCACATTCTATACATTTTAAAACTAAGGAACTATTTATATTTATAGTTAAATACAAATTGGTATTTTTTTGAAAATGGAATTAATATTTATATATATATTTTCTAAAAAATGAAAAAATGGGTAAAAATTATTTTATTATGTCATTTGGAGATATTTATACCAGTTTTGTGAAAATAATTTAAAAAATATATTTTGGTGGAAAGGATTTTCTACTGAAGAGATTAATGAATTTTGATTTTATTAAAAACATTTTATAATTCATTTTAATTACCATAAAGTGAAAATAATACTATTACCTGAAAAAATCATGAATACATAAAGGAGTATTAAATTATTTTAATTTACTAGAAAATCATTGAATAATTTCCTTCAATGTAAATTTTAGTAAAAAATATCATGATTGAAATGAAATGTTGAAATAAACTCTTATAAAGATAATAAGATAGAAGTGGGAAATAATAAATAAATATATTATTTTGATAAAATGTAAATCCATATAAAATATGAAAAGGTAAAACATTTTATATTCAAACTTATTTAAACACATAATTTTTTTAATTTAAAATATAACTAAGAAGTAAAATTACCCAGTAAAAAAATTGTGTTATGAAATTCTTTACCACATGGTAATACTCAGGTCAATTACATATACATGAAATAATTTAAATTGAAACTTAAAATACCATTATTATGAATGAGTAATTGTATTACATGTCAATGGGTTATTATATACACTATATAAAATAAATTAATTTCATAACCTTATAATATGCCCCAATGAAGGGAAATTGAGATTTATCCCATTACCTAATGCTTCTATTTAGATGAATGTGCATTAAAATCACTTATAATGGTTTTAAAATTGTTTTTAATTTCTTAAAAAAACATATCCATATTTATAATATTATATATTATCCCATTATAACATTTTATCTCCCATTTGTTAATAATAATTCATTATTTTCTTTGTTCCTTGTGTTAATTACTTTATTTTCTCATGAATTTTTTTGTCAAGAAAGGTTCATTTATTTTTCATATTATATAGTACCAACATATAAAAAATGATATTAATTTCATAAATATAATTTTTTTAATTAACTATATTTTTAAAACCATTATTTACATTAAAACATTGATAATCAATGACATCGCTTCATAGTGATAGTTTGTAACTTGTATATATTAGAGATATTATAATTCAGTAAATAGTTAAAAGGGTACAAAATTTTCTCATATAATAAATTTATTTAATGGAAATAATTATATATATATCACATATCATCACTAAATTTATCTCTATTACCTTCCATAAAAATCATAAGTGAAAAAACAATCACATCCCTTCGTGAGGTGGTAGTCATCATTATACACGAGTGGCAACATATTATTTTAAACAGAATGGAAATTGTGATATTTTTTGTGATATAATAATTCTAAATGTATAATGATATAATAGATATCATAAAATTTTTGTAACTTCATCATTATATCCATCCATGAATGTTGGTGAAGGAAATAAATTTATCAGTTTGTTAGGCAGTAGTCTTTTGTACACACGATCGACGATTTTCTTCCCATTTGATAGAAGTGTAGATTGATATAGTTCATTACATTAAAATAATTACATCTCATTATATATAAGATACTGATATTTTAATATAATCATGGTTTATTAATTTTTTAAGAATGAAGAATAATAAACAAATTAATTGCTATCGTTTAAGAGAATTACTTATTCTTCAGAAAAAGTTCTTATGTTTGAACAAAAATCTATCGAATCTTGTTTTATAATAAATGAAAGTTCTGTATTATTTTTTAAGGTTCATAAAGAAGTTACATTGTTGGGTATTTTATGAAAAAATATCTTTATATATGTGAAGAAGAGAAGAGTGTGACCTTTTAAAAGGAGGGGAGAGGACACACACTGATGTTTTGAAATGATTTACTTAAGCCCATATTTTTATCATGGAACAAGACACCATAATAAGTTATTATTTACAATTATAGGTGATAGTATAGAAATATTTCCTAAAAATAAGTTTTTAATAAGCTAAAATTGCATTTTAACCCCAAAATTTTAAGTGTAACCCCAATTAAATCAATTTTTTACCTTAATTGTGGTAATTAATTTTGTTTGATTTTAATATTCAGAATGGTAAAACAATAATTTTAATTTATTAGATTTTATATATTTTTCTGATTCCAAATATTGAATATATTATTCATAATTAAATTAATAGAAGTTTTTGAATCCATATTAAAATTATACCCACACACACTATAAAAAAGTGGGTTTAGAAAGAGAAAATTCCCATAAGTATTGAAGGATTTCATATAAAAATTCAATATTTAATTGTTTATATTGAACTAAAATATGTAAATTTTAGTATAGTTTAACTAATTTTACTTTAGAAATAATTTATAATATAATTTAACATTGTAAAATTTTTAAATCAAAAGGGGGTTTTCAATAAAAAATATTATTTTCACTAATCATCAAAATATGAATAATTTCATTAAAATAAAAAAAAATTCTTAATATAATTTTGAAATTATTATTTTAAAAATTATATTCATTTTTTAAAATAAGTTCTTAGAAATTGAAAAAATATTCAATTATGTACAAATATCATACAGTTTTTAAAAAAACTACACTTTCTTTTAAATTATTCTTATTTTATTTCTAATAAATAGATTAAAATAATTTTCATTATTTAAATAGTAAAATTAAAATGTAGAAATTTAAAGACTGGTTTATAATGGTATTCTATGTTATGTTTCATTTAGTCTTGAGATTTTGTGTTATACAAGATATCAAATAGATTAAATTTAAAGAAATATATTTCATGGTTTTTAAAAGCTCAATGTTGTGTTATAAATAATATATTAATAATTTTTTCTTCTTTTAGATTCTCATTGTGTCACATTGTCCCAAACATTAATAAATATCATCCTCTCATTTTAAACGTGATCTCAATAACTACGGGGTTGATATTTAGAAATAAAATTCTAGAAAAACTACATCATAAAAGGGTTAATAAAACTGTATCTTGATAAGAGATACAGGTAAATAAAAAGTTTATCTTGAATAAAATATAACATGGTTTACATGAATGAGAACATATGTTGGAAAAGATCATATAGAAATGGGATAAAATAAAAAATAATTATAGATACTATTTAATGTCATTTATCATAAGAAAATTAATGATTAATGGAATGTTAAAGACATAAAAACCATAAATATATAATGACATAACATAATATTTGATTCATTGGATATGAATATAATATATTTTTTTTAAAATATAATTATCAAAGTATTGAGTATTTATATTTTTTCCTCTGAATATAGGGAAATATACATACTTGATACAATTCTATTTCATATGAAATATTTCACCATATGATTGTGATATGATCAATTTTTACTTAATCTCACACTATGTGAACTTAAAATCAAAAATTAATTTTTTATGCTTTAAGCATTAAAATTAACTTTAAACATATCACAAAATCAATTAAAGAGGGGTTTTTATTTTTTTTAGTATATAAATATTTTCCAAAATTGATATGATTAGAAATAGTTATCTAATATAATATATAAATCTCCAAATATCAATTATAACACCACTGGTTCATCATTTATATTTATTCATATAATTGTTTGAGTAAAAATATTGAATTAATTACTATAACATATTTTTGACCAAGGGTAAATTCTAAACACTAATTATCCTTCTATTGTGGGTTCAAGAAATGTGGCCTTCACCAGATTCAATAGGGTATCCTTTTTCCAATACTATATTAATATAATTCATACGACATTCCAAAAGTGTAATAACCTGCAATTTCTTCAAAATCAAATATAAGATAAACCCTAATTTTTTTGAATAACTGTAGTCTTATTTCACAAACATTTTAGGGAAGTATTCCTTAAATAACATTTTTCCCTCAATCATATACTAAAATAATATATTTTATTCCACAAATTTCTACCAAAATATCATGAATCATAGTTTACTCACATCACATAAATCCTAAAATTATTGTTTAATAATTTTAACTTATGATCAATCATAAAATCATAATCACGTGATGGTATATATAATTAATATGTTAATATGACATGAATATATATATTATTCCAAATGTAACACAATCCTTAGACATTTTGTAATTCATATAACCAAAATACCATTTCTAGGTAAATAACTATAATACAGTTCTTCAATCCAAATATATAAATACTACAAACCTTTTAGTACAAAAATAATTCATTCCATGATCAAGGGGATAACATTTAGAAGATTTCATTGAATCATACAATGTCTAGGTTCCCCATTTTCATGATAAATATCTATTAATGGATCCCTATGATGAAATTTATTTTCTTTTATCATTTTGTAAAAAAAATTATCAATAATCCATCACTTTATGACCTTTTTTCGACGTAGAAAACATTTTCACATTCCTTTGAGGAACATTCCAAGGTTTCTATTTTCATAGATCTAACATGAATGATATCAATCCATCACTCCTCTATGGTCTCCACCACTCTAGATCTTTTCAAATTGTTCCCTTACCTTCTTTGGTGAGTCTGAGAGTTCGTTAAGTTATAGGTTGTTAATCATATTTCAGGATAACTTATTAGGAAAAATCATGATATCATTCTATTGTTTCATAATCCCATTTGGTTTACCATAGTCACTATATTTTCCTTCATATTCAGTGTTAATATGAATCCTTCATGTTCAATCCATTGAATAAAATGAAAAATCATAGTGTGAACTACAATAATAATTTTTGGAAAACCATATAATCATTTATATGATGTCCAAATCACAACATATTGTTTTCAATCTTGACAGATTATGTTTTTTCTATTTCATTAATTTCATCATCTATTCAAATCCTTCATACTGGTTTGTGTCGAAAATGTGAATTTTCTAAACCATATCCAAAGGTATTATCAAACCAGGTTCATAGTAAGGCCCATTGTTGGGTACTAGGTAACTCTCAAGTCAAGCCCGAGTTTTCTATATCAACGTTACTACCCCTAGGTACATCTGTTCCAAAACTAATTCCACATATAGTATCAATATTGGCATTTATTTATAGTGAACCCCATATAACTTCTACATTACTAAAAATTTAGGATTTTCTATCTACTTATCAGAAAATCTATTATAGAGTTATAATACATAATCTATGTTTTCCTAAATCAAGTTCCAATGGTTTCAATTAAACTTCCTTTGATACCATCAAAAATAACCCCAACTCTTGTTACCTAGAGATGTTGTCTTCATTACTAAATTGGCCTAAGATACCTGGAATTACATTCCAGAGGACCAAATTATTTAGTAGTCATGTTAAACTAGATAAATAAATGATTCCCACAATACATTTTATTATAAAAATTATAGAAAAAAATCAATGATATCAATATTACCTTTATAAAATCCTGGAATATTAATTCATAAAACACATCCAAGATTCCAAGGAAAGGAAAAAAATATGGATGAGCTTAAATTCTCAGTTATAGTAACGTAATGTGGAATATATCACGAGTTAATGAATAATTAGAAATATAGAATAATCAATATGGAAGGGTAAATATATAAATTTTCATTCCATTTAAATAAATTGACTATCAAGAATAATCAATATGGAAATATTAATAATTGAAAACACTTTACCTTTAACCAGCAACTATGTTTGAAATTCATCGAGGGATTATATAATTGTGAAAAATTAAAAGATAATAATAATTGATTTCTTAATAAAAGAACATTGTTAATTATTGGATTTCATGATATCACCCATATTAATACCTCTACTATCAAGTCCTTATACAATATAGTTTTAAAATATAGTTAAAAAACATTTAATTATGTCAATATGATTTTGATCATGATACTACTAATAAGATGATTTTTTGTAAACATATTGTATAAATATATCTAATAATTATTCTTGTTTTATTTAATAATGAACTATGTTTTATGTTGTGTTGAAACTGGGAAAACATGTCCATGAATGGAAAAAATCTAGGTGCCCGAATCCAAATGTTTATCTCATTTAATATGATTCTATTTGATTAGTCATAGAGACCCAACAATGTTATGGATCATATATTATGGCTGTTTGAAGTTAGGCTGTTGAAAATAGTTCATGGAGGTCTGTTTAGTGAAGGTCCCAGTCATAAAGGTCTATTCATGAAGGTTGTGGTGAAGGATGTCACATTTAATCTGTCCTACTAAAGGGGGTTTTATGATAACCTATATGCATCATTTCTCTTGATTAGAATAATTCCGTTCATGACCGTGTGGAGGCCTTATAGTAATCTCTATGAAAAATACATTCTGATTCATGAAGCCATGCTTACTTGAGAAGACTTCAAATCTTTGAGAAATACTCCAATCATCCTGAATACCACATCCCTAAAAATACACCCATAAACTTGAAATTTCAAGGGATGTGAGACCATTCACATTCCAAAAATATCTACCTATTCCTAAACAACGTGATCTTCACATTTGAATGAGAAAATGGATCCCCATGTTATCCATGCTTTTTGAAACCACTTCCTCTATGTTCTTGAGATCATCCACCCAAAGTTGATAATCCTTTGGAAAATGATCATGCCATTCATAGAATCAGAAGAACCTCTGAGGAACATGAGTATTTTATATGTATTTAGACTTCATGAATTTCTCCCTCTGGGAATCAGAACATCACGATAAGGTAGGGGAACACTATTTCATGAAGCAAAAATCATTAGGATACCCTGAGCATTGTGAAAAACCATCCTTAGTGAGACCATGGGCTCTAAAAAGATATATACTAGGAAATTACCCAATCCCTACGAAGCCCAAACCTTCACAATACCATGAGATCTAAAAAGTCCAAACCCTCTCAGAACTATAAGTTCTATGAATCCTTAACCATTGCAAGACCTTGATCTCTATGAACTCCTATCCTTTTCAAGACCACTATCCTTTTTGTATCCCCTACCTTTGACGCAAATGGAATATACTGTGGGTAATATACCCCCACACCCCCACTCAGGATCTAATCCGAGCTACAATCCCGGTCCTCTGGTGTGGTCGCTTCATTACCATCACTGACCCCCAATAAAAATTTAGAGTATCACCCCAAAATTTTCTGGTCAGGTCAAGGACATTTTTGGTACTTCCATTATATGCCCCTAACATCCACTCCTAGAATACAATGATTATAGATACACCTACATAATCTCTAAAATACCTCGAGTCAACCCAATCCTCCTAGTCCATTTATTATGTCATGATTTTAGATTATCATATTATATTATCTATGTAACTTGAGTTGATATAATCCTCAAGAAACTCCCGAAACCCCATCACCTAACACCTATGATCGGTAGAACTAGAATGGTATTCTCTTGAGTAACTCCTACACTATCCATTGATGCACATACTATACCCATTATTCCTCGCTACATGTTGTTAAAAATATTTTACACCTTATATGACAAACATTTGATGCCTCCGATGATACACATGAGATTCCTTATGTTCCAAGCGTAAGATGGCTCAAACAATGATCATGATATGACCCCCCTATTCATTACTACATTACATTAAATATTAGGAAACACTATATGAAAAATATAGGATGACTCCACAGGAGTTTCCTTATGAATCAATAATAGGATCATCACTATAATTATCATGATACAACCATCAAATAGACACCATGGAACTCCATCTTAGGTTTAGAAACTGACCATATTCCCCCACCCCTTCAACTTGATATTCCCTCTTGACCTAACGTGGGGAAGATAAACTATTTTCCTTATAGTGAAATACCTACATATATCCTTGTTATGCCAAATCCTCCCCTCATGGGCCTCCTTCTCATGTTTATGCCCCAATCATATCCCTCTACCCATCAACAAATCAACATGACCTCATGACCTGACAAGAGGATGAAAGGATCATGAAACTTCCATGTACAATCCCCACACACTACATCCTTCCACCTAAGGTTGAACAGTAATCTCAATCCATGAAATTTTCATTGGATTCACTCATGAGCTGATAAGAGGAATAAACGATTGGAATCTTCCATCCACAATCCCCATGCACCACATAATTTCACATGATATTAATATATAGTCTTACGTAATGAAATATATATATTATGCTCTTTTGACCTGACATGATGAAGAAATGATGGTAAGATTCCTTGCATAATCACTATACACCACATCATCACACATGAAGTAAAACTATAGCCTTACCCTATATTCTAAATATAGGATTTCCCATGTATTATTTACATGGGATGGCTCCATACCTTTTAACTTGTGTAATAAAAATGGATGCCTTGTGTATGAATCCCAAGGGATGAATCCATATTTCAATCATAGGATTGACTACCACGTTGGGAATATTATATGTGTAATCCGTAAACCATCCCCCATTGACACTATGTTCACAACATGAGTATCCTTACCTCATGATGTTAAATTGCATCGATTGGTCCAGTCACATGACCATAAACTAGACCAAAAAACTATATGGTTTTTAATTCCATTCTTCTTAATAGGTGTTTCTGATGCTTTTACGTCGGGGCGTGCGTGCGTGTCCGTCATGCATGGGAAGACGCGCAGCTCGTTGCCCCACATTCCCGCTTTCCAAAGGTGGGAGGCATCCATTCCTTATTCAGGGACGTCTACTCCTTGATCGAAACCAGGATGATGGGATGTTGGTTCTTCCTTCCGGGGATTCCTACTCGCAGCTTGTCACCTAGTCCGGGTCTCCCTTATAGATTTAATACGGGTTCATGAAGCTCGTTCCCGGCGCCATATCTGCATGAACTCCAGTTAATTACGCTGCTTCTGTCGAGACGCTCCAAGGGGTCTTTTCGTGGCAGCAACCTTCAGCGAGGAGAATGGTCACGTTGGGGTGTCGTTGGCATGTCTTGATGCTGGGGATTGGCATGTCTGTCTCCTGTCACTTATCATAGGGCTTCTCGAGGGTGCAGAAGCCCGAGGCATCCCACATCGAACGTGGGGAATGTATACCATCTGTGGTTTTCCTCAGCTTACCATGTTTAACATTGGTTATGCCGCGAGTTTAACGTCATGCGGAGACGGATTGGACTGATCGAAACACTGAAAGTGGATCAGATTGAAGGACCCCCTAGGGGGAACACCGATGTTGGGGCTAGCACGTGGGTGGCTTCCTGGATACCATGGAGTGGGATGGGGTGGCATGATCTCACCAGGATGTGGCATACCTGGTAAGGATTAGGATGGAAGATGGAGTGATGGGGTTAAACCTCGTGGAGGTTTCCTACATATCCCCATGGTAGGGAATCAAAGTCTGTGTAGTTCGGTGGTATGGTGGGACACCTGAAGAGGCGACCTGTGAGAATGGACACATGGATTGGAGCCTGGAAGAAGTAAGATCTCCATGCTAGGGCATGAGCTTCCCAAGGAATGTGGGCTTGAGGGGGGATGTTGGAAGAGACGTTGGTGTGAGGCATGTGGCTTATGCTCTGAGACATCCCAAGAGGGGGAACACGGTTTAACGTCATACAGGAAGAGATATAGTTTAACGTCATGCGGGATGAGGGCATACAGTTTAACATCATGCGGGATGAGGAATCTGGGGCTTACAATCTGAGGCGGCCTAGAGTGGGTATGGGTCTTACGCTCTGAAGCGAGCCATGGTGGTTGGGGAACCGACATGGAGAGGTCAGAGCAACTCAGTGGTGGGATTGAACCTCGTGGAGGCTTCCTATGTATCCCCATGGAAAGGAATCAAAGTCCGTGTAGTTCGCTGGTATGGGGCTTACGCTCTGAGGCGGCCCATGGTGGGATGTCATGGTCGATGTGTGCTTTAAGCCCACAGGAGTCATTCTCGGTGTGAGAAACAAGAGGCATCAGGGACCAGATGATCATGTCGCAAAGGGTGCAACCGTGGGAAGCGGAAATGGGCTTACGTGTTGAGCTGTCCAAAGAGGAAACATGATCTTACGTGTGGTTATCGGACCTGGGTGTCAGGGCTTACTCCAGGGTGGAGGCCCATGGTGTGACAAAGCGTAGTGGGAAAGGGACTCCACTGGCCATGGCAGGGGGATGTACAGAGCTTCATGGGTGCAACCTTCCGTAATAGAGGCTAGGGGATTATTCTCTAAGGCGGCCCTTCCCCCATGGACAAACGCCACTCCGACAAGGAGAATCCCATTCCATGTGAGGAAGATTCCATTCCCGTGGAGAGAAGAGGTGTAAAAAATGTCCGAGCTTGGGGGACCCAGCGTGCGAAGCACGGGGTTGGACCACAGTTTAATGTCATGTGTTAAGGACGAGGTGCTTAGATGTTTAATGTCGCGTAGCTTGGACGATGTGGGTTCGCTCCACTCCCCTTGGGCTTACATTCCCAATGCGCTCTACCCCTTTTGGGAAAGAAGTCATCAGAAAGGACATAAAGAAGGGGGGCTACAGGGCAAACAATTGAGGGGTCTACGTTAGCTTGGCTATGCGAAGAAGCAATAGCCGTTAGCGTGCCCATGCGGAGAAGCATATGGCAATGAAACGCAATGGGAAACACCGGACAAGGGACCTTGAGGTTACTTCGTATGAGCCTGGAAGGCTGTACGGGAAAACAACGCATGGAGTGCATGACTGGAAAGGGAGACATCAGGTGCCAGCGCGGAAAGGCAGCCAAGGGGCGTCAAGGTAAAGGGGTCCTGGGTGTTGCGTGCAAAAAAAAGGTTTGCGTGCAAAACACTGGGATGGCACGCAATAGGGCTAGAGAAATGCATGAATAGGTGATTGTGCACAAGGTATTGCATGAATAGAAGGGGATTGTGCACAAGGGGCAACGATTTCGTTCAAGGGAAGTACCCGGAGGAGTGGGAAAATTCAGTTAAGCCAGCGGAGTTGCGCGCAAAGGCGAACCCCGGGGAAAGGTTTCACGAAAAGAGGAATTACCTAGAAGTCATCTTGCGCGCGGGGGAGTCTGAATTGCGCGCATGGGAGTCGTTCCGAATTCCACAACCCCAAACTGTTTGGGGTCGCCTTCTATTTATAAGCATCGGTCGGCGCGGAATCCAGGCGGCACGCGAAAGTTTCCGCGATGGGAACCGTCGTCGTGCAAAGCTTCACCGCACAGAGCCAGGGCGCGAAAAATTTCACGCACCATCGGCGCGATTATGGGAATCTCGGGAATGCTTCGCGTACCCATCATTATTTCGTGCAAGTCCTCCTTTATTTCGTGCACCACTTCCGGGGCCTCTAGACCAGGCCTCTGATTCCGAAAATGACTTCTCTTTTCCCTTTCGAAACTTCCTCTAGGAGTTGCAGACAATTTCGACATCTACAAATACCCCCCCTCGAAATTGGATCGGCGAGAGGTCGCAATGGTCGGATTCTAATGGAAACGCCGAAGTAGGGCCACTCATGGGCGCTTAGCGCGCAAACAACCTACGCGGCACCCAACACGATGGATTGGCATGAAATTTGCTTTCCGCGTAGTGCGGAACCATGGTCTCGACTATAAAAAGGGGTGCTGGGTCCCAAATCCGTACTCCATATTTTCCGGGCGATAGGCTTATTGCGCTCATGTGCGAAATTGCTCTCGCGTCTATGCATAAAAACGCTCTGGCATCGCAGAATTCCTTCCGAATTTTGGCCGTCCTTGCGCGCATACTCGGGATATTCCACGCATAGTGCACCGATTGCGTGCCCATCTTCCGGATTTCACACCGCCACCTCAGATTTCGCACAACACTCTCCGATTCCGCGCACTAAATCCTGGTCTCGTGAAACTCCAGAGATATTCGAGATGGTCACAAACTGAGTTGATGAGGGGGATGCCGCCACTCGTAGGACCGAAATGGCGGCGAATGAGGAGGTTAATGGTGCCTAGGTGATCGTTTCCAATAACCTGACCTTGTTCAATATGCTGACTCCAGCCCAGAAGACGTATCCCCTGTCTGAAAACCTCCTGCTCTGGAATTTTGGCATTCTGGAGGAGGTTCCCCAGCCGGTTTTGAGGTGGACAAATCGCGGTCATGGGTGACCCGGGAGGACGATATTCCTCGCTACAACATCACCAACAACGGTCTTCCTTCCAAGGAAACCAGACATATGGACGTATATGCCCTGAACCCGAGGACCAAGACCATTACCAAGGATGAGCCTATCGCAGAGAATTCTCCAGCCCTCTACGCGAGCACGTTCCGTCAGAGCGTCATGGATGACACGAAGGGTTGGCTGAAGGATTGGGACCTGCGGTCCAGGGGTAACTTCACCAGTGAGTGGGTCTGGGTGTTCTGGGTTCGCCATACCTGCGACCAGTTCGGGGATGAACTGTGGTATATTGGCCTGTTCAAGGCGGTATGGACGTCGTAGTTCCACTTCCACCGTCAACCTGAGCTCGGGCCGGAGCTATTTACCATGTGGTCTCCTGATACCAAAACATTCCACCTTGATCATGGGGATGTTGGCATCAGTCTCTAGGACGTTCACTGCATCACAGGTATCCCACTAGAGGGCTACCAATACGGTGAGTTTGTTCCTCCAAAGAACACCTAGGAAGACAGGTCACTGATGCCTATGCTGACGTGGCACCTTCTGGAACTGGCCAAAGAGAGGATGGGGGTCAAGGACTTCCTGATGGACATTGCCTACAAGGGCTGGTTCAGCCAGTTCCTTGAGAAGGATCCGGCCATCAAGATGTCGGGATAGGGTAAATGGTGCCCAACTGCGGCTCAAAGGAGTAGGGATGTGTCATACTGGAGGACCCTTGAGGCAGGGAAGTACCAATCATGGGGCTATCGCGTCATCGATCCCCAGTACCCAAACGTCCGGTATACCAGGTTCTTTGCTGCCTTCCTGAGTGGGTGGCTCCCACCGGTGTGGGACGTGGGGATGGGCATCCGTCCAGCAACAATAGTGATGGCAGGCACCACGACCGCCAACAAATGGTTTAACTTGGGCGTCCCCATACTGGCCAAGTTGTATGCCATCCTTGGACGCATCTCACGAGGGGAGTCACCTCGAAGAGTATGTGGCCGCTTCCAGATCTTCCACGTCTAGGTGGCGGCTCACCTCCGCGGGTACACTTTCCCAAACGCCATCCTTTCTTCGGGCAATGGCCTGCGACCATCCTTGCTGAACATCGCAGGGGTGGCGCCGATGACACTCAATGAGGAGGGCGTGAGGATTTTCATTGGAAACCATAACAACTTCCACTTCAGCCTATTCCCCACCCCGGTCGGCCAGATGGTGGACACTGGGCAAGGCTCTCTGGAACAGAATGAGTATTTCCAGAGCATTCGAGGTGGGGTGCTCATGGCTCGGATCGACAGGAAGGTGATCTGCGAGCCTTATGTGCCATCCCGATTCACCGAGAAATTCGGGTGCCTCCAATGAATGTCGATGAAGGTATTCACGACTATCTGGCAGGAGAAGAATCCCTGAGTTCTGTGCCAGATGTGGTTGATGATTACCACTTTCGGCTCTGGTGACGTCATTACTCATCCTTCAATCGGGGTTGATGCTGGCCTAGCAACCGAGTATGCTGAACACTGGACCATCGCGTACCCTGAGGGGCTTTTTCGCAAGCGAGTCCGGCAACTCGAGGTTACTCGCGCGGAAATCGGGCGATGGGGGAGAAGGAAAGGTACTTCTGGAAGGGGGAACCAGGGGTGTGTCAGGCAGCGAGGCCTACACATGTCGTGACTTCAGTAGAGGGAACATCACACAGTGCCGCCCCGACCTCGTTGCCCATAGGGGGGTCACATGTGGCGACCAGGGAGCTGCCATGGAAGCAGATAAGTTACCTGCTCGAACATTCCCAAGATGCAATATTCCCGGTCCTATGGTCAGCCAGGATGACGCTGCGGAAATCGCTGAGCATTGAAGACATCTGGCAGAAGATAATGAAAAATGGGATCCACCTGCCAGAGGTCGAGCTCGTTCGGGTTACTGACCGGGTAAATTTTCATCGGCGGCATGCTTATCTGACAGCCATGGACACATATGTGCACCAAAGGGGTCAGCGTGCGGAGCCACATTTCCTAGTGAAAGTGATGCTCGGCCAGGAGCATGATCCAGAAGTAATGCCGCTGGGAGAAGGCAAATGTGACGAGGAGTCGGAGGGGGAGGAGGAGACCGGAGAAGACGAAGGCGAAGGAGAAGATGAAGAAGAAGGATAACCTGAAGGTGAGGGGTCACAGGGGGAGACCTACCAAGGGAGTCTCCGAGAGAGCGGCGAGATTTTCGGCTCTGATATCTACATACCCGTGATACTCGAGGTTTGTCTCTATCTTCATTCATTTTCCTTCATCATCCATTCTCCTTTCCAATTTCCAAACTGCCTCTCTGCCTCACTCAGGAGCGGATGAGTGTTGGACGGGCGTCCCCACTAGAGGAGGGAGGAGAGGAACTGGTGGGACAGGATGGGGATCTGACACCCATAATTGAATTAACAAGCGCATAGGGGTCTCCCATCTTGGAGGCTCTTGAAGAGGTAGGAACACTGGAGACCGACACCCTGGACTCCTGTAAGTCTCATGCTTCACTACTGGCGCTTGTTATCAAAAGATCCAAACTAATAAGCATATGCCTTGCGCAGTGATCTCAACATTGGAGGCTCGTCAGGCTGCGAAGCCCAGGCCGTCCATGAGAGGATCAGTGGTGGACATACCACCTCATTCAGAACATGCTCCCTACACTGAGTCAACCTTGGAAATTGGTGAGTAGGGGCAGTGGACACCAACAGCATTGTTCATTAGTCGAGGCCGAAAGCTGACGGAGGAATCATCGCTGCTGGGGAGAGAGTGGAAGGTCGCCCGGATGTCAAGGATCTTATTCCTCAAGAAGACATCCCTGAGGCAGATCTTGTTGCCAATCTGCTGGCTGCCTTCCCCACGTACCGACCCACTGACCCTGAGGAGATAGATGAGTCGGACTCAGAGGCAGCCGAAGAGAGCAGGATGACACAGAGAAAAGGGTGGAAGTGTATCCATCCCTTTCTCAGACAGCCCCAATCGGATTGGCTGAGGCGGATGGGATCACTCCATACCTGGCTGCACTTCCATTGCGCTGGAGGGGCTGATGCTCAGCGCCTTCATCTGACGGTCCGTGAATACATGGACGAGAAGATACGCGAGAGTAGTCGGCGCACCGACGTTGCCCAGTGTTGGGAAAGATCAGTGAGTTCCCGAGCATTGCTAAGGGCGAAGCAGGAGGTCCGACACCTTGAAGGGCAGGTGGAAGATAAGGAGGCCTTCATTGCAACATGATATGATCTTGTGGTGAAACTGACGGCACAGCTACCTGACGCGCATGAACAACTGATGGAGGCGAGTAACCAGATGGTCGTACTTCAAACCAAGTGGGCGTAGGCACAAGCTAGGGTTGGCAAGCTGCGCTCTGGGCGGATGATGAGGAGAGAGTCTATAAGGAGTGAGAAGCGGTCCTAGAGGCTACCAGCCAAAGGGTAGCGGTGCTGGAAAGGTCGATTCATCACGCTGATCCTTAAGGGTTTTTTTTGGCCATCTCATGAACTTCCTTCTTGTACTTCTCATCATCTCAATCCAATACATGGCCAAATCCATTTATCTGTACCCTTGGTTTTAATATGCTCAACCATAATTTCGAAATGAATAAAAAATCACCCCAAAGATCTTGTGGGTCGCACCCAATGTGAGAAGAAAAGGATACTCATGCTATCATTTCGTCCAACTATGGGGAATTGACCAAGCCTCAGGAATCCAAAATTAGGCATGGATTTCTAAGGAGAAGACCTCCGACCGATTGATATATCACCTTCTCAATGTGCTCTGACACACGATTGGGGAAATGCCGGGGGCATTAAAATCCATCCGAACAAAGGGAGATGGAAAGGAAAGGTGACTCACGCTACCCAAATTCAGAACACTGTGGGGCGTGACGATGGAGGATAACTATTAACCGTGACGAAAACACAGCATCCATATCATTTTGGCCTAGAGCGGGGAAAATAAATGAGGGCTGACCGCTGACCCTATTCGCACCATGGGGCCTAACTCAAATATTTCTAGTCAGTTTCCCGGAACGTTGGCCCAGGACAACAAGCGGACTATAGGTCTATCATCCATATTGCTACAATAGGCGGTCCAAAGGACTATCATCCCTATTGTGGCAGCATGCGGACCAAAGTCTATCATCCATACAATTAGGGGGTCCCGTCAAACATGACCAGTCCTCTGGAACGTTGGGCCAGGACAGTAGGTGGACCATAGGTCTGTCATCCAAACTATTAGGGGGTCCCGTTAGACATGAAAGATAATGAGAATCCTAATAAAGGGGCATGCAAAGCGTGGAAGGTGGAGTGGTGGTTTGTTCAAACAGATTCCAACACTCCCGAAATTGTGCCAATGTGGCGAAGGCGCATTAGGCGGATGTACCAACCTGATCACGGGTCGTCCCAATTTTCAGGAAGGACCTCTCTGGCAAGAGAAATTCCGCTTCCCATTATTACTATGGGGAATCCCGAACTTATTCGGGGTAGATTTCATGATTACACCACTTCCCCTGAAGTCAGGTCGAGGGGCCGCCAATAAGGAGGGATGGGGTTTGGTAATCCTGGGGGCTGGGCCCAAGATGAAATGTCCAGGCATTCCTATGTATCTCATTAGGATGAGAATCAATCCACACATAGTTCTAGAAGCACAGTTTAATGTCATGTTGGACGAAATATAGTTTAACGTCATGTGGGACCGGGGACACATCTCATTTGGGGATAGGCACGGCACGGCAAGTAACCTGACGTGAATGAGGAAATAATCTCGCACCACACCATACAATCCCACAAGAGAGACCGAGTCGTGTAAAGCCATGAAAAAGATCTTAGTTTTAGGTCTTAGAACTCGGACCAAAGGAGAAGGGGAATGGGAGACACACGGTAAAGTGGTTTCAAAACCCAACGTGAATGGGGAAAAGCCTTGCTTACTATATGATCCTAGGGACGCGTTTTGGCCGAGAGACCGAACACGAAAAGTCAGGTTGGGCCTGCGGGGATGTTCCCATGTGCTCCTACATATCTCATAAGGATGAGAATCAAACCATACATAGATCTAGAAAGGCAGCATGGCGCCATATGGCTCATGCACAAAGGATGAATGAGTCATGCGGTTCTAGCCCTCACTCCAAAAGAAGCGGCATTTGATATATCTTGTTTGTTCTTGAGGTTAAATGGTTTTTCATTTGTGGGGCGCCTGGCCTAGGGTAGAAATTCATGGCGTATCCACAATAATCAAGCCATTACAGGCATTGACAAGCGGCTTGATAATCGACCAATACTTGGCGTGATATCCCCCATGGCGAGGTCATCACAATGTGGTGCCATTTTTCTTCGTGCGTCCAAGAGGATATCATCACAGTTTAAGGTCGTGTGATAGGACCAATAGCACAGTTTAAGGTCATAAGGCTTGGACCAATAGCACAGTTTAAGGTCATAAGGTTTAGACCAACAACACAGTTTAAGGTCGTATGGTTTGGACCAAGAGCATAGTTTAAGGTCGTATGGTTTGGACCAACACCACATTTTAAGGTCGTATGGTTTGGACCAACAGCACAGTTTAAGGGCTTATGGTTTGGACCAACAGCATAGTTTAAGGTCATATGGTTTGGGCCAACAGCACAGTTTAAGGTTTTATGGTTTGGACCAATAGCACAGTTTATGGTCGTAAGGCTTGGACCAAGAGCATAGTTTAAGGTCGTAAGGCTTGGACTAACAACACAGTTTAAGGTCGTATGGTTTGGACCAACAGCATTGTTTAAGGTCATAATGTTTGGACCAAGAGGAACACACATGATGCGATAAAGCATACCTGATGAGGGTGAGGGTGTAATTCCATACCATCACCGTGCGTGGTTCCGAGAGAGGAGCCTCGAGCCAAAGGGGCCTACGAGGGTTCAACAATCAGGGGGGTAAGAGATTCTAGCTCTTAGCTACGCTGGGCCCGAAACGAAATGTTTGGTAAACTCCTAATTCCCCATGGGGATGAGGGTCAAGATGCACGCAACCTGTAAAGAAGAAACCAAAGCATAGACTCTAGCGCTCAGATCGTGGGAGCCCCGAGAGGCACCATTACACAGCTCGGTCTGTCTAACGTGTGTGGGTGTATTGAGGGTTATTACAAGGAGTGTCGAGATTGCACCTTGACATGGTAGGGAGGAACACAATGTGAATCATGAAACCAACATTCAAGGCCTGAGGAAGCCAGCGTGATGACTGAGGATTACTACTGACCACGTCCGCAACACAGCATCCTGTCGCGTTAGCCTAGAAGTAGGGGCAAACAAATGAGCATCAACCGCTGACCACATTCGCAATAAGGGATTTGTATCAATTTGTCGCCCAAAACCCTCGGGGGTGTTGGCCCTTGACGGTAGGAGAGCCCTTAGGCGTTGTATCCTGGACGTTCTTGGGGGTCCCTCCAGGTGTGAAGGATGGTGGGGCCTGAATGAAGGGGATCACGGAGCTTGAAAAGTTGACGAAAACTTGTCTAAGTCGATTCTGACACTCCAGGTCCTAGACCAGTGTACTCTGAACACATTTGTAGACCATTGGAGAAGGTCGAAGGGCTCAGTTAGAGAGAGTCCAAAAGATGGTGGATTCCCAAGGGAAGGGTAGGCCAAAAGACCGTGGAAACCGGAAGATCGTGGGATCTTCAAAAAGACGGGGATAGACCTGAAATCTAAGTGTTCAAGCGGTCCTACATATCCCATAAATATGGGAATCAAGCCACACGTAGTTCTTGAATAAAAAGTTTAACGTCATGTTGGACGAAATACAGATCTTATTTTTAGGTCATAGAACTCGGACCAAGGAGGCCAAATATAGGGCAAATGTAGTTTAAGGTAATGCTGGACTGGGTGTATTTTAAGGTCATGCTGAACTGGGTGTAGTTTAAGGTCATGCGGGACCGCAGGAGGATCTTAGTTTTAGGTCTTAGAACTCGTACCCTGGTGCAGTTTATGGTCGTGCTGGACCGGGTGCAGTTTAAGGTCATGCTGGACCATACTGTTTAAGGTCACACTGGACCACAAGAGGCTTTGGCAAAGTACTGCTTGAGGAAATTGGTGTTGGTGGGAGGAGTTATGCGCTCACCATCCATAGTCACCAGGGAATACGCGTCATTGGGATAGACCTTATGGACAATAAAAGGCCCCTCCTATGACGCCCCGACCCCAGTAGCCCGGTGTCGGTGCTTTGGTTATGGTGTGAAATTTATTTCGTAAAAATGAAACAAATAAGTCACACATCATAACCCATCAGGAAGAAATTTCTGGTTTAGATCCTGGAGAATCAGATACAACATCTTTGCTTCTTCATTGTTGAGCTAAGAACAAAAATCCAAGACTTGGAAAGACTTTATCAACCTGAAATAAATTCATAAAAACGTAGGGTGAGCATTGAAAATACCCAGCAAGGGGTTTTTGAAAATACATAAATATAGCATTTGAAAACTACTTTGAAAATAATTTCCCATACTTAAAATTTTTTCTTCAAGGAAGAACTTCAAGACAAAACCAAATTCGATGAAACACAATTAAATCACCTCATACATACACACTAGAACACTTACCTAGAGCCCACTTAATAGACAAGATAAGCATGCTAATAAAAAGACATGGGTTATACTTATTTAATGTGTCCATAAACAAGAAAGGTGTTTATGAACAACAAGGGGTAAACATTATCAGAGTCACGTACAAGCGCATTATCTAAAAAAACACATCAGGACATAATATATATAGTGAAACATTTGTAATAAAATTCTGGAAAAGAAAACTGGACATGCATCAACATTGCTATATCATATATCTTGTGTTTCTTTTTTTAAAATCTTATACTCATAGGTAAGGTTCTATAACCAAGGATATTCCTCTAATCGGAGTAATCACTTGGTTGGTCATAAACAAAGAAATGTATGCTGAATGACTCATGTTCTCTATGTCATGGCCTTGTTCCATGACCTAAGGGTAAAAACCCAATCTGACTGTCTCGAGAACTATCGATGCATCGAGGAGCTTACTTTTACCGGTCTCCAACCTGGAGATCTTACTTTAACCAGTCCCCAACCTGGAGGGTTTTCTTCTTACCGGACCCCATTCTGGGTAGTCCCATACATTTCTCACATGTTGATAAGGTCAGATATTCAAGGTTTCCCATACCACTTGGAATATTTAATTTTCATTTCATATTACCCAAGGTGTCCCATACCACATTGGGAATACCATTTTCATTACTCATTACCCAAGGTGTCCCATACCTCTTTGGGTAATTTAGTTCTTTGTTCACTATCATGTTGAGTCATATGCATGAGTAATATGAATAAGGTAATAATTATCTAATTAGTTTACAAATACATGATATGACAGATAAAATTGAAAATATGGAATAAAAGTAGGCATGGTTAAGCAAGGAAACTATGTGCATAGAACAATTAAAAATGATGAGTGTGTGGCATTTTCTCCCAAGGGGTATTAAATGATGAGTTTCTAAAATTCCAGTACATGGAAATGAACTACTTGGCATTAACTATTGTACTTCACAGGTCACAGTACTTGCAAAAAATATCCATCCACTAATAACTGTCGCGGCATGCTTGGTATAAAAATAATAAACACTTGCAATCTTTAAAATTCCGACACTTGGAAATAAACAACTTTAAAAATAATACATTTCATTAATTATTATTCTTCACTGGTCATAGAATTTGCAGTTACACTCTACTCACTAAAAATCATTGCAGTGAGTTTGGTATAAAAATAATAGAGGATTTCTACATATTAACATAACCCTTAAACCCCTATCCTTTTAAAATGAGTTTAAAACAGGCATAAGCATATCCTTAAAAAAACACACAAGTCAGTTCAAGGGTGACATTAATCAAGTTGTTTGGTGTACCCTTAGACACAGAAATATAAAATAGCATTGGCCAGTGCTCAAAATAATACATGCATAGAAATATTAATAACCATTTCTTGAAACTAGGGTTTTCATATATTAATCTTAAAAACACATACATACATAGGTATATATACACAAATTATATATATAAATATAGGTTTTCTTATAAAATAAACATGGTTCACTTAAAATCTTAATACCTCTAACTACTTATCATTTATTCATTTTGAAATTCAAAACCTCATGGGGGTTTAAATGTTCATCAAACTAGAAATACATAAATATGTAAAAACATTGTTTTTAACTATAACATAATTGTACTTAAACCAAAAACCAAGTTCGCATTAAAAATATTTTTCAGAGATAATTTTTCTTCTCTTAAAAATCAAAACTGATTTCAATTCCAACACATTACCTTACATAAAAATATAGTTATATAAATATATATGGCTTACATAAAATCAAACCTGTTAGGAATTGATTTTAGAAAAAACCCTTTTCAAAAGTATAATTCTTAGTATAAAAATACTGAATAATATTGGATACCCTAAAAAAATGGGTTTGAGTGATGTATATACACATGTATATATATATATATATATATATATATATATATTCAAAACCATAAAAACACTATACACTTAAACTTGTGTTTTAGGTTTGTAAAATAGGATCATTAAAACAAACTTAAAAGTGATATCCCTTTTTATATCACGAAGGAAACACCCATTGAAAATTGTTCAAAACTGAAGAGTATGAGTTGTATATACATATATATATATATATATACTGTATATATTGTGGGTATAATAGTATAGGTTTTCATAAAACATGAAAACACCCTTAGAGTAGAGTACCCTTCTTAAACCGAGGGGTTTTCATGGTGAATATATGCGTATAACAATAAATCGGATATGTATATACATATATATATATATATATATATATATATACTAAGTATATATAACGTTTTATCTTAAACTGAAAAAACACCAAAACACCCTTTCCTTGCTTGAGGATGAAGCTCGGGACATGGGTATGCTTGCTGGATTGCTGGGAATTTAAGGGAGAGGAGGATAAGAAGAAACCGCCTGGAGTTTCATGTGGTAGGGGTGAGGTTTATGTAGAGGTTTTCAGCGCAACTAGGTGGCTCGACCCAAGGGTTATCCCGGTTTAGAGGAGATGAAGGTACAACGCCATAGTAGGTGGGGGTGTGCGAGGTCAACAGAATAGTGGAGAGGGAGGCGTATCGGACAAACCAAGCGCTGGTTTGCGGGTCCCTGGCATGAGGTTGAAGGCGACGGGGTTAGCAGTGAAAAAGAAACACGCGACGGGTGGGATCTGTCCTGGGTGAGATCTGATGGATGAAAAGAAACGAGTGTTTTAAAAAAACATCAACGTTCGGGATCTTCATAGGCGAGATCGGACGGGGAAGAAACCATGCGGGGTCGGGATGGCCTGGGTTGCATGTTTTTTAAAAAAAACAGTTTAATAAATGTTAAAATTGTACTACTTCACATTTTTTTAATATATATATATATATATATTTAACCGGAAGATTATAATTTGGAATTTATATAAAATTAAATAAGCACTTTTAACCCATAAATTTCAAACCTGATAATCCCAATCAGTTTATGTCAGGAAAAAGAAAAAACGATACTATAATTTATTTTTTTTCTAAAGGATAAATATTTTATACTAAACATTTATAACTACTAGGATCTTATAACCATTAAAATCCAATTTATAACATACTTCGCTTGTTGTTTTATAAAATTATATTTTTTTAAAACACCCGTAGTTTTTCTCTAATTCAAAACACATATTTTTAGAGATCCGATAAAAATACATTTTTCAATTATTGTTGATACCCCGTTCGACACATTTTAAAATATCATGTTTTCCACCATATAAATATCGTCATAAAAATAGATTCATTTTTTTATTTTAAAACTCGAAGATATAATTCTAATATTTTGTACTTATTAAAATATCGAAACACCATTATATTATAAAAGAATTATAAAGACCAATTTTTTTTAAAAAGATGCACTTTATCCATTGGAACCCAACGATCAAAAAAACGGTCATATTCCCTTATAGGTCCATTATAAAATCAAGGGATAGGATGTTTTACATTTTCAAAACATCGGACCCTTGGCGGATGGCTCTCCTCATACCACTGGCGCTATGTGCATGCGTGGTGGTTCTGTCGGTTATACTTTTCACACTGATGGACCCTGAAGATGACGACTATCCAATTGCCCGTGTTGTGGTTCTCAATAGTCTTGTTATGGCCGTGTTAGGTCTTGTGCATGGTACTTTCAATTAGATGGATCTTGTCGAAATATATCTTTTAAATATATAACATTTTATCGTATTCTTCATGTTTTATTTCCACTCGAATTCTTCATCAGCACACAAAGCATAAAATAAAATAAAACAAGAGACATCATTAAAAGCATAACATTGTTCACTTGGACCAGTTTATAAAACCTGGGGCATCACATTTTCCCCCTCTTAAAAGAATTGTGTCCCCGCAATTTGATCGGCGTACATACATTGACTTATTCACACCGCTTCTCTGACACCCTTGGTGATGTCCCTCTACCTCCACCGCCCATGGAAGAAGTTACTATTCAACTCAATCCCCAGGGCAGAGCAAAGCTTGTGGGTCTCCTCTTCCCAAATACATTTTTGGCAAAGTGGATCATGGTTGAAGCCAAGCTCCCATTTGATACAGCTTGTTTTCCATAGATGTGAATGAGTGACATCAAGCTTCGTGACATCCGCTTGTATTTGGTTCCTAAAGATCTCTCGAACCACTTCCTAATTGAATGATTCGATGAAAGATCCAAAATCGCAGAGCTCCCCAAGCATGCTGAAGCGTAGGATTTGGCACATAAAGACTGTGCGGAAGTCCAACTGCTTTGCAGCTTCTCCAAATGCCAGGAAGGCCAACCATTTATTATTCATGGTGAAACACAGGAAGAGTCCCTCATAGTACTTCCCTTTCTTTTTATAATTCTTGAACAGTGCACTGGCCATTTGGTTATACAAAACATCCGACCCTCGGAAGATTCGAAGGACATTCGAGCTTTTCGATATTTCATAAAGGGTTTTTCATGTGATACGTATGTTAACAAAAGGTTAGTAACTTGTTGAGAAGGATTTTTCTACAATAGTCTCTATGATCTCTGTAGGAAGAGTCAAGAGTATAGGCGTGGTTTGTTGTCTTTCCATCTGAGAAGTTTAAGAACAAACCATACTTAGTAAACCATTATTAATATTTTTGTGTTGTCCTAATTTTCCAAGGTTGCCTAAAATATTCCTCTGATACCAACTATGACGCCCCGACCCCAGTAGCCCGGTGTCGGTGCTTCGGTTATGGTGTGCAATTTATTTCGTACAAATGAAACAAATAAGTCACACATCATAACCCATCAGGAGGAACTTTCTGGTTTAGATCCTGGAGAATCAGAGACAACAGCTTTTCTTCTTCATTGTTGAGCTAAGAACAAAAATCCAAGACTTGGAAAGACTTTATCAACCTGAAATATATTCATAAAAACGTAGGGTGAGAATTGAAAATACTCAGCAAGGGGTTTTTGAAAATACATAAATATAGCCTTTGAAAACTACTTTGAAAATACTTTCCCATACTTAAAATGTTTTCTTCAAGGTAAAACTTCAAGAAAAAACCAAATTCGATGTAACACAGTTAAAGCACCTCATACTTACACACTATAACACTTAGCTAGAACCCACTTAATAGACAAGATAATCATGCTAATAAAAATACATGGGTTATACTAATTTAATATGTCCATAAACCAGAATGTTGTGCATGAACAAGAAGGGTTAAACATTATCAGATTCATGTACGAGCGCATTATCTAGAAAAACACATCATGACATAATATATGTAGTGCAACATTTGTAATAAAATTCTGGAAAAGAAAACTGGACATGCATGAACATTGCTATATCATATGTCTTGTGTTTCGTTTTTTAAAATCTGATACTCATAGGTAAGGTTCTATAACCAAGGATATTCCTCTAATCAGACTAATCACTTGGTTGGTCATAAAAAATGAAATGTATGTTGAAGGACTCATGGTCTCTTTGTCAAGGCATTGTGCCATGACCTAAGACTAAAAACCCAATCTGACTATCTTGAGAACTATCGATGCATCGAGGATCTTACTTTTACCGGTCTCCAACCCGGAGGGCTTACTTTAACCAGTCCCCAACCTGGAGGGTTTTCTTCTTACCGGACCACATTCCAGGTAATCCCGTTCATTTCTCACATGTTGATAAGGTCAGATATTAAAGGTGTCTCATACCACTTTGAATATTTAATTTTCATTTCATATTACCCAAGGTGTCCCATACCACTTTGGGTAATTTAGTTCTTTGTTCATTATCATGTTGAGTGATATGCCTGAGTAATATGAATAAGGTAATAATTATCTAATTTGTTTACAAATACATGATATGACAGATAAAATTGAAAATATGGAATAAAAGCAGGCATGGTTATGCAAGCAAACTATGTGCATAGAACAATTAAAAATGATGAATGTGTGGTATTTTCTCCCAAGGGGTATTAAATGATGAGTTTCTAAAATTCCAGTACATGGAAATGAACTACTTGGCATTAACTATTGTACTTCACAGGTCACAGTACTTGAAACAATCTCCATCCACTATTAACTGTTGTGGAATGCTTGGTATAAAAATAATTAAAACTTGCAATCCTTAAAATTCCGACACTTGGAAATAAACCACTTTAAAAATAATACCTGTCATTAATTATTATTCATCACTGGTCATAGAATTTGCTGTTACACTCTGCTCACTAAAAATCATTGCAGCGAGTTTGGTATATAAATAATAGAGGATTTCTACATATTAACATAACCCTTAAACCCCTATCCTTTTAAAATGAGTTTAAAACAGACATAAGCATATCCTTAAAAAAACACACAAGTCAGTTCAAGGGAGACATTAATCAAGTTCATTGGTGTACCCTTAGAAACAGAAATATAAAACAGCATAGGCCAGCGCTAAAATACTACATGCATAGAAATATTAATAACCATTTCTTGAAACTAGGGTTTTCAGATATTAATCTTAAAAACACATACATACATAGGGATATATACAAAAAGTATATATATATATAGGTTTTCTCATAAAATAAACATGGTTCACTTAAAATCATAATACCTCTAACTACTTATCATTTATTCAGTTTGAAATTCAAAACCTCATGGGGGTTTAAATGTTCATGAAACTATAAATACATAAATATGTAAAAACTTTGTTTTTAACTATAACATAATTGTACTTAAACCAAAAACCATGTTCGCATTAAAAATATTTTTTAGAGATAATTATTCATCTCTTAAACATCAAAACTGATTTCCATTCCAACACATTACCTTACATAAAAATATAGTTATATAAATATATACGGCTTACATAAAATCCAACCTGTTAGTAATTGATTTTAGAAAAAACCCTTTTCAAAAGTATAATTCTTAGTATAAAAATACTGAATAATCATGGATACCCTAAAAAAATGGGTTTGAGTGATGTATATAAACATGTATATATTTATATATATATATATTCAAAACCATAAAAACACTATACAGGTAAACTTGAGTTTTATGTTTGTAAAATAGGATCATTAAAACAAACTTAAAAGTGATATACCTTTTTATATCACGAAGGAAACACCCCTTGAAAATTGATCAAAACCAAAGAGTATGATTTGTATATACATATATATATACTGTATATATTGTGGGTATAATAGTATAGGTTTTCATAAAACATGAAAACACCCTTAGAGTAGAGTACTCTTCTTAAACCAAGGGGTTTTCATGGGGAATATATGCGTATAACAATAAATCGGATATATATATACATATATATATATATACTGAGTATATATAACGTTTTATCTTAAACTGAAAAAAACACCAAAACACCCTTACCATGCTTGAGGATGAAGCTCGAGACATGGGTATGCTTGCTGGATTGCTGGGAATTTAAGGGAGAGGAGGAGGAGAAGAAACCGCCCAGAGTTTCATGTGGCAGGGGTGAGGATTATGTAGAGGTTTTCAGCGCAACTAGGTGGCTCGACCCAAGGGTTATCCCGGTGTAGAGGAGATGAAGGTATAGCGCCCTAGTAGGTGGGGGTGTGCGAGGTCAACAGAACAGTGGAGAGGGAGGCGTATCGGGCAAACCATGCGCCGGTTCGCGGGTCCCTGGCGTGAGGTTGAAGACGATGGGGTTAGCAGTAAAAAAGAAACACACGACGGCTGGGATCCATCCTGGGTGAGATCGGACAGACGAAAAGAAACGATTGTTTTAAAAAAACATCAACGGTCGGGATCTTCCTAGGCGAGATCGGACGGGGAAGAAACCATGCAGGGTCGGGATGGCCTGGGTTGCATGTTTAAAAAAACAGTTTAATAAACGTTAAAATTGTACTACTTCGCATTTTTTTAATATATATTTATATATAACCGGAAGATTATAATTTGGAATTTGTATAAAATTAAATAAGCACTTTTAACGTATAAATTTCAAACCTGATAATCCCAATCAGTTTATGTAAGGAAAAATAAAAAAATGATACTATAATTTATTATTTTTTTTCTAAAGGATAAATATTTTATAATAAACATTTATAACTACTAGGATCATATAACCGTTAAAATCCAATTTATAACATACTTCTCTTGTTGTTTTATAATTTTTTTTAAAAGACCTGTAGTTTTTCTCTAATTCAAAACACATATTTTTAGAGATCCAAAAAAAATACATTTTTCAATTATTTCTGATACCTCGTTCGACACATTTTAAAATATCATTTTTTCCACCATATAAATATCGTCATAAAAATAGATTCATTTCTTTAAATTTTAAAACACAAAGATATAATTCTAATATTTTGTACTTATTAAAATACCGAAACACCATTATATTATAAAAGCATTATAAAGACCAAATTTTCATAAAAAGATGCACTTTATCCATTGGAACCCAATGGTCAAAAAAAGGTCATATTCACTTAAGGGTCCATTATAAAAGCAAGGGATAGGATGTTTTAGATTTTCAAAACACCGGACCCTTGGCGGATGGCTCTCCTCATACCACTAGCACTGAGTGCGTGTGCGGTGGTTCTGGCGGTTATAATTTTCACACGGATGGACCCTGAAGATGACGACTATCTGATTTCCCGTGTTGTGGTTCTCAGTAGTCTTGTTGTGGAAGTGTTAGGTCTTGTGCACGGTACTTTCAATTAGATGGATCTTGTCGCAATATATCTTTGAAATATATAACAGTTTATCATATTCCTCATGTTTGATTTCCACTCGAATTCTTTATCAGCACACAAAGCATAAAATAAAATAAAACAAGAGACATCCTTAAAAGTATAACATTGTTCACTTGGACCAGTTTATAAAACCTGGGGCGTCACACCTCCCATTTGGGCTCCAACATGGGTGGTTTCCTGCCGGGAATCATTGGCGCTCTGAGAGCCAGCACCAGGTCACCTTTCAAGAATGAGAGGAGGCAAACCTTTTTATTGAAATCTTGAGCCATCCTACTCTGATTCCTTTCCATGTTATGTAAAGCGCGAAGCCTACTTTCGTCCAGCCCTTCCAATTCGGCTAGACGGATTTCGACAACTCTATCTGGTGCTATCAGGTCATAGACCGCCATGCATAATGAGGGAAACTGGATCTCGATGGGAAGGACGGCCTCAGCTTCGTATACCATGGAATACGGAGTCACCTAGGTGGAGTTACGAGTCATTGTCCTATAATCCCATAGGGCATTGGGGAGCTTGTCCAGCTAGCTTTTCGTGTTCTGACCAACCATCTTTTGCAGAATGTTAGAGAGGGTTTTGTTAAATGCCTCAATCTGTCCATTCTCCTGCGTATGGTAGCGGGAGGTGTGGTTAGAGCGAATGTTGTACTTAGCGTACAATTTCTTCAGCTCGGCTACTCGGAAGTTGGTTCTGTTATCCATGAGGATAGCGTGAGGTACTCCAAACCGACAGATGATATTGGAGCTCATGAAGTCACCGATAGAAAATTCGTTGACTTCCCTGGGCAGGATTTCCTCTACCCACTTCGAGAAGAAATCTGTAGCGGTTAAGATGAACCGGTGATGGCGGGCCATCGTCGGCGGGTAAGTCCCTACGACATCCAAACCCCAGACTGCAAAGGGCCAAGAAAACTTGGTACTATTGAGAGGCTCTGGCTGTCGATGCAAAAAAGTTAGCATTATCTTGGCACGCATTACACCTCTTGGCATACTCGATGCAGTTGTAGATCATGGAGGGCCAAAAGTATCCCAGCCTCTGAATCTGGTAGGACAACTTCGACCTGGCCTGGTGGGTGCCATAGGAACCAGCGTGCACTTCTTGCATGACCTGTGGGTTCTCGACTCCTTGTAGGCAACAGAGGAGAACACCATCAAATCTGTGGCGGTAAAGGAGCTTCTCAATGCTGGGACTGCTTTGAAGGGTGAAATTCCGCGTACGGCGTCAGATTCATTCTCGCTCAGCTCGGTCCGGTGGACGATTGTCGTCCTGGAGATATTCATCCAAGGGCGTCCTCTAGTCATGAACTGTCTCGATTACCGCACTTGAAGCCGCCGAGGATACTGACGTAGGGGCACCAGCGGTGAGATGGTTCACTCGTAGGCCACGATCACCCTCCTGAATAACATGAGCAATGACTCTCCGATGCCCCATGTGGATGATTAGGTCATCTTGTTCGGGCTTCTCAAGTGAGGTGGCCAGGCTGGCCAAAGAATCTTCTCGACTGTTCTGTGAGAGGGGAATGTGAACGACCTCTAGCCGGGAGGGGAACTTAGCCATTAGATGGAGGGTGCACTCTAGCAATGGCATGAGTTATGGCTTTCTGACAGCATAGTCACCATTGACCTGCTTGATGACTAGCTCGAAGTCCCATTTTTCATACAGATGGGGTACGTCAATCTCGAGAGCCAACTTGAGGATAGTAATGAGGTCATGATACTCTGTCTCATTGTTGGTGCAGCCTTCTGACAATAGAGATGAATATGGAAGAACAGCTTGCTCCGGGGTGATGAAGACGATCCCCATGCCCACTCTGTTAAGCCTAGGATCGTTGAGCCATCAACTGGTGGGGATCCGGGAGGCACCGTCAAAGTTCATCTGCCAGCATGGGATGGTGTGATCGACTGAGAGGATTGCCTCATTATGGAAGCCTAGATCCAGTGGATGGTCGGTGGAGGTTGGGTGGGCAGCTAAGAAGTCTACCCATGCATGTCCTTTGATGACCTTCTATGGTACGAACCTGATGACGAACTGCTGGAGGATCACCTCCCAGCGCGCCAATCGTCCAGTCAACATAGGTCGGTTCAGGATGTATTTCAACGGGTCTACCTGAGAGACCAGTTGTACCTCGTGGTACTGCAAGTAGTGCCACAATTTCTACACAGTAAATACGAGCGCCGGGAAGCTCTTCTCGATGGGAGAGTATTTAATTTACGTGTCGAGGAGAATGAGTCTATGGTTGTAGAGGCTATTCTATGTTCCCTAATTGTTCTTCTGGGCGAGAAGTGCACTGAGGGATCCCTCCAGGGTGGTCACGTAAAGGACCAGCGGCTTTCCAGAAATGGGTGGTATCAAGACTGGATGTTGAAGAAGATACTGCTTGATTTCATCAAAAGCGATATGACACTCTTCGTCCCATTCATAGGCGGCGCCTTTCTTCATGAGCCGGGAAAAGGGCTTACACATGCCATCCAGATTCGCGATGAACCAGCGTATATAGGCTCAGTGGCCTTGTAGGCCTCTCAACTCCAGAATATTATTTAGTGGAGGCATCTGACTGATGGCCTTGATCTTCTCTAGGTCGATCTCGAGGCCTCGATACCAAACAATGAAGCCAAGAAACATTCCGGAGGTGACCCCGAAGGCACACTTCAACGGGTTCATCTTCATGTGGCGAGAACAGAGGAATCTGAACACTTTATCAAGGTCTTAGAGATGGTCCTAGTGCTGATGATATTTAACCACCAGATCATCCATGTAACACTCCACCAGCGTCCTGATAATCAGATTGAATATGCGGTGCATGGCCTGTTGATAGTTAGAACCTGCATTCTTTAGTCCGAAGGGCATAACCTGGTAGCAGAATGTACCATGGGGGCCCTGAAGGCAGTGAAATCTTCATCCTTGGGGGAATTCCGAATCTAGTTGTACCCGGAGTACCCATCCACGAAAGAGAGGGCTTGTAACCCGGTCGTGGAATCGATCAACAACTCTGTCATGGGAAGGAGAAAATCATCCTTCGGACAATGGCGACTGAGATTGCGGAAGTCAATACAGACCCTGATCTACTCGTTCTTCTTCCTAACTGGAACAATTTTGGCTAGCCACCTGGGGTACTGGACTTACTTGACGAAGTTGGCCTTGATTATCTAATCAAATTCGGCCTCAACCATGTCACCATGAGAGGGGTGCATCTTCCTAGGAGGCTTCTTAAACCGGCGATGGTTTGCTGGAAGGACAAGGCGGTGGACGGCTACCTAGGGATCTAGTTCTGGCATCTCGTCATAACTCCAGGAGAACACGTCACGGTGCTGTCTGAGGAAGTCTACCTACCATTTCTGTTCCTTGGGGGTCATAGGGGCTCTGACCAATGTGGGTTTCGGGTCCGCCTTGCTATCGTGGTTCACCTGAACTAACTCGTCGACCATGGTGGGGACACCCTCCTCAAAGGTATGAGGAGAATCTTCCATGTCCTCCTCTCCGCTTTTGGAGGTATCTTCCACAGGGGGAGCCGTTTCGGGGCAGTCAAACCCTGATGGGAAGCTGGTGCTGGCTTGGGCGGCAGAGGTCGTCGCGTCAGGGGACCCATGCACTACGGAGAACATGGTGAAAAAGTCGGTTGATCCAATCCTATCTGGCCTTTTTCCCAAGGGGCCACGCTTTATGACATCAAAGCAGTAGTGGCGTGTTGGCTTGAGCCGATCGATTCCGGCCCGGAGAAATAGACACGTATGACATATTGTTGTTTCCATGAGCCAAACTTCCTGATATCATACAGGGGTAGGAGGGTCGGGGATCACCTGAGCCTGTTTGGTGTAAGAGTACGAGGTGATTTCTCACCCTCGCTTGGACCTGGAAATATGCCTTCCTCTAGTACTCAAAACAACAAAGCACTGCCCCATGTGAGGGGTTGTGTCCTCCAACTGATGGATTGGGAAGACATATGCGTCGTCCAAACCTGCCCAGGGATCACTTGTGACAGTGGCAGGCTCGACCTCACTGGCCAGGATCTACTTGTCCTTGCTCTTGTAATAGTCAGCGTCCAGATAACAGGCTTTACAAGAGGCAAAAGGAGACGCATCTCTTTGGCGCACACCCACTCGACCATTAAGGGAGTATTTGAGGCACTGGTGATACGATGAAGGGACCACTGCGTGAAGGTGGAGCCACGGCCTGCCCATCAACGCATTGTAGGTGGTGTCCTGAGAGACACCATGAATTTGGTATTGGAAATTTGGTCGCCGAACTGGGTCTTCAGAAGAATCTTGCCGAGTGGATTTTTCTCGGTCCGATCATACCCCTGGATCTTGAGGTCGGAGGGAGTTAAATCATCCTCAGACAACCCCAGTTTCCGCAGTGTCCAATTTGGGATTAGGTTAATCTCGGAACCCATGTCAATAAGACAGTGGCAGACTTCCATGACATTGAACTGGCCGGTGATGTACAGTGGGCGAATGTTCCCCTTTATGGGAAGGTCTTCATCTTCACTTGAAAACGAGATAACTTCATGACATTATGCGTCCTCAATCACATCGGTGTTGAAGTCTTCTATGGACGCCACCTCCGTCTCAAACTGGAGGGGGCTCCTTAGATCATCGGTGAGCACCTCATGCATTTCAGACGATAGGCGAAGGGCCTAAAGTATAGAAAGCCTTTCTGGAATGTCGTCTTCTACAAATCCTCGTCTCGTACTCTGAAACCAGTGCATTGGTTACGCCGAATGGCATAAACAAGAACTTTTAGTGGCCGTACCGACACCTGCAGGTCGTCTTCTACAAATCCTCATCTTGTACTCTAAGCTGGTGATATCATGATCTGAGGTCAATCTTCAAGAACCATTGTGCTTCCTTCAGCTGATCAAAGAGGTCATTAATCCTTGGGAGTGGGACATGTTCTTCACAGCCTCTTTTTTTAGGACCCGATAGTCAAAAAAAATCCTCAACCTCTCATCCACCTTCTTAGAGAACTGAATCAGGGATGCCCATGGAGAAACACTGGTCCAGATAAATCCATTCCCCTGCAAGTCCTCTAGTTGTAACCATTGCTCATGAAGCTCCACAAGATCCATCTGATATGCTGGTGTAGATATCGTTGTCATCCCAGGGTAGAAGTCAATGTAAAAGTCTGCCTATCTACGAGGAGGTAGACCCAGAATATCATCAGGGAAAACATCCGTGTACTGGTCCACCACTACAAGATATATCATACTCTCTACATCAATAGCTCATTGGGTAAGGCTAGCCAAATGATGAGTGATCGGCTGCACTCTCTTTCGGGTAAGTCCATCCTATGCTGTGAAGGCTCTCTTCTCAACGGTCAAGGTAAAACTAGTCTCATACGTGTGGACACACCGTACTTTTCACCTAATACGATAAATCTAAGCATGTTATGTGGATAACTATTCCATACTAAAGATGATGTTGTAAGGCCTCGACGCCACTACTAGGAGATCCCTTCCGAAGCTCTCGCCTCCTTGAGTAAGATCACACCACTAAAACCAGTGCATAATCATTGAATCTTCTCCCGTATTAAAATACAACCATAAAGATCCAGTCAAAGGCTCCATTAGAACCTCCAAGCTCCAAATGAGGGTGGTGGAAATGAAATAATGATTGGAACCTATGTTTATAAGTACTACAGCTATGGTGTAGTTGACACAGATCGTACCACGTATCATCCCCGGAGCACCGTGATTGTAGGCCTCAGGCGCCTGGAGATGAGCTCTCCATTTTCCACCTACTCTCTGTGGTCGGGGTAGACCTCCTGATAGTTGGGGTGGTAACACCTCAAATTGTCGCCCACCACCTGCTGCATGGCTTTCTCCTCTACCACATTCGCGTCTAGGCTATGAACCTCCTCGACCGATCCTTTATCTCTACCTGGGCATTCATTTGACCATCATCTGATCAATCGAATGTCGGGTCGGACAGTCACGAGCCATATGACCCTGATCGGTGCATGTGAAACAATGCCTGCTCATGGCATGTCTGTCTCTGCTTCGGGTGCCCCGCACAACCGATCCTGAGTCATGTGGTCATCCACTGGTAGGTCTGGTCCTCTTGGACCTCTACGACATCATTATTTTCCAGCTACAGAAAACTCCGCTATGTTATGACTAGTAGTTGGAATCACTACTGAATACTGCTCAATAAGGAAACACTCCACCAAGAGGGCTCTCTCTAACACCCCCACCTGGGATGCTGAGTGAGATCACTTAAGCCCTGATCTCCCGCATGAGTCCCTTCTCTAAGGGTTGGGCCCTGAAGAATGGATCTCGCACCATATCTGTGGAGTAGTGCGAGTGGTCATTGAACCTTGCTGAGTACTAAGCTACAGTAATGTTGTCCTACTACAGATGAAGAGGCTCTTGTATGTGCAATGTGTGAAGAGTCACTTGGACAAACTCTACCTGAAACAGGCCCTCGATGTCATCCTAGAAAAGAATCACATCATCGTGGACATGGAGCATCAAGCTCCACCATCTGCCCACTGCTTCCTGTAGAAGGCGTGTTGCAAGAATCACCATGAGATTGGTTGGTGTCCCTACAAGTTAGAAGACTCTCACCAGAGCCTCCGTCAAGTCCTTATCTTCTTGCGGGTCCATCTCTCCCCTAAACATGGGTGGCCTATGGTTCTAGAACTCATGAAACACACTCAAGTGGCGTGAACCATCTACTACTGGGGTTGGTGGCATAGGTGGGCCAACGGGGAGTGGTATAGCTAGTGACTCAACTGGAAAATTGAACTGCACAGAGGTCTCATTGCTCAGTGGGCTATATGTGCGTACAACTCTCAAAAATCTAGTTGGTTGTCTACGTGGAGGCATCCTTAAAAGAAACAAGTGTACCATTGTTAAAATTTTATACCTGGTGAGTTGACCTGGTGAGTTGAATTAAAAAAAATTTGAGAACACACTCGCAATCAGAGTTTTCGTGCTCTGAGTCGGAAAGAAAAATTCATGGTCCTGGTGTATGGATACATCGGCCACCACACCAAAACTGGATTCTCTGAACTGTAAACCACACTCACTACACATAACACTATTATTTCAAAGAAAAGATAAGAGTCCAATGTTCTGTGGTAGAACCGACTCCTCTAATACCAATTTGTCATGACTCATCCCCTGGGGCCTATGTCATGACTACCCCAAGCCCGCATTCCATAGGCTAGGGGCTTGTGACTAGCATCAAAGGTGTAATTCCATAAAACTGGGAAGACATTGCCTTTATATCCTACAAGAACACTTAACCAAGAACACAACAAGATAGAATAACCAAGTAAACCTGTATAACAAAGGTGTGTTAAAAGTAAAAAGGGGCTGGAATACAAGCCCAACAGTAAATTACAAGGAACTATATGTACATGTACAACTGAAAAAAAAGGAAAACTGATGTTGGGTTGTCCTCGAAGGTTCATACCTGAAGGGTTGGTACAGATCTCCTCCACAACCCTCCTCATATGTTCATCCCCATTGTGTACCGACTCATCGTAAGGTCAACCTCTTGGTACCATACAGTCCTAATACTCTCGGCCTCAGTCAGCACTCTTTGTCGTCTGCAACCAACACAACAAGGTGAGGGAATAGCCCTTGCATGAGTGAGTATAATGATACTCAGTAGGGGCCCTGAGACCCTCAAGGTCTCATAAAAATCCCTCAAGGAAAAACCACAATGTAAGAAATCAACAGATAACCCTAATTAGGTATATTCCCATAAATATACCTATGTTATCAAGTGATCCATCTCAATCCTGAGGAAAACACAGAAAAACTGACACAGCTCAACCAACATTTTATTCGAGGGTAGTATCAAGTAACAACCCCCATCACATTGTCAAAACCTTGGCTATTAGAGAACTCATCCTCTATCAAGTATAATGGGCCTACCCTGACACAAAGTGCACTTCCTACTAACCATGGACTTCTGAGGTACTCCTCCTATCAAGTACCGTGAATATTCCACATCACCAAGCACGCTCCCCACCGTGGGTCTTCCAGTTTACCATGTGTGCTCCCCCTCGTAGCCTGCTGAGGTACTTCTCTAGTGAAGTACCGTGGGTCTGCCACGACACCAAGGTTCTCCCCACTGTGGGTCTTCCGCGACACCAAGGCGCTCTCAACCAGGCTAGTAGAGTCACTCCAAGTCATAACAGTCAGCAGTCATCAGCTCTCATCCATCGACTTGGTCTTCGCACTACGCTCACTCGTCTCCCGGATGATCCTCTCCACAAGATACTGTTCGATACTCCAACTATCCCAAAGTCTCACAGTAAAGTATCTCATAGGTATACCACATCATAGGTGTCTCAACGTAATAGAAGGTGCATCAATAGAATGTCTGGTCTGTGAGTTATCAGCCATTTGTACATGGGGCCCGGTTTGATTCGTGTTCGATCCAACCTGATTGTTTCCTATCTCAAACCAAAACTTAGTGGAGTATACTCATAGGGGCCATCTCTCTCCAATATTTCCAGCGCCATTGATTCTTCGTCAAACGGACGTTCGGTGCCAAAGATATGGCCAAAAGACAGTAAAGGGGTGCAGTGGGCTCGGGTCGGGTCTGACAAGGTCGGACTGACCTGGCATGGGTCGACCCGATTCATGTTGACCCAGCCTAATCCGCTGGGAGGTCCAGCAGGCCTCAAGAGCCATGACGAGTCGCAGAGAGCCATGAGGGCGTGGATCGACCACGAGGGCGTAGACTGGCAATGGGTCTGGGCGAGGGAGGTTCGGCCCGGAGGGCGCCGCGTGGGCAGCTCGGCCCGGAGGGTGCCGTGAGGGCGGCTTAACCAAGAGGGCACCACGAGGACGGCCAGGCCTGGGCGTGGGGAAGGTTCGGCTCGGAGGGGCGTGGGGGTGCAGCGTGGGGCGTTTAGCCTGGGGGTTGGTGTGGTGCGGTTGGGGACGGTTCGACCAGCGGGTGGCGCGACCAGGGCCGGTTCGGCGAGGAGGCCGGAGCGGCCTGGGTGGCGCGGTTGGCGGATGGCACAACCAGGGCAGCTTAGCTGGGAGGTCGGGGTAGCAGGGGTGCAGAGCGATGAGGGTGTGGTGCAGTCGGGGCGCTGTGGCCAGGGCATGGCACGACTCGGGGTAGGTTCGGCCGGCGACAGCGCAGGGCCCGTTTGGCCGGGAGGCCAGGGTGGCCGGGGAGCGACGCGACTCAGTGCCAGTTCAGCCGGGGCTGGTACGATGCCGGTTCATCTGGGAGGGCGGGGCGCCGGGGGGGGGGGGGTGTCGTAGAGGTCGCGGGTGGCGGCGTCGTTGCCTTGATCGCCTTCCTCCATTTGGAAGAACAACGAAAATAAACATAAGCATTATGGAGTGGATGATCCATCTTAGTTTTGTCCTCACTCTCCACCTTAGAGTTGTAGTAAGAGGTTCATAAGAACGAATCACATCAAACCCTCCCGTAAAGATTCTTCTCAACCCACAAAAGCAATGAAGAGAGTGTACTTGTGAAGTGATAATAAAATAGTATTAAACCCCTACCTTTATAATTGTTGGTTGAAGTTGGCATGAGAAGGAAGATATTGATTCATTTTAGATGAACACATCCTATGTCGAAGGAAGTTCCAAGGAAGAAGGTCGAAGTTGAGGTCGTTCTCCATAGTCGAAGGCGTTCCTCATCGGCATTCTTCGTTGGTGGGGCATTTTTCGTCAGTGGAGTGTTCTTCATTGGGAACATCCTCCCATTTTCCTCCTATCCCCAAATCCACCCAAAATGAAAAGGAAGCCCATGATAATAAGTATAATATCTATTTAGTTTTTGTCATAAAATTCAAAATGGTTCAATTAATTAAGGGGGAGTTGGAACAATTAAATGGTTTGTTGTCATAATTAAAATTGTGGAGGTGTTGAAGTGGATCCCCCCACATTTATTTGCGAGTTGAGGGGTTTTCTCCCAATAAAAAGAGGGTTTCAGGGGGTTTTAATCTTGGGTGGTCCCCACTACAATAACCTCTCATGGGAGGTTATGGTTCGGGTGGTCCCCACCACTATAACCTGTCATGGGAGGTTAAGGTCTAGTGGTCCCCACATCATACTTTCACAAGGAGGTTTAGTTCCCGTGGACCCCACCTACCAACACCCACATGGGTGTTGAAAATAAAACAAAATGTCACACAGTTTTGTTTTTATTTTATTCTAAAATGAAAAACCCAAAAACTATCTTTCACTCTCGACCCACTGTCGTCGAAGTGAAAGTCTCCTTAAGAGAATATTGGCGTTGTGAGTTCAACGGTTCCATTAGATTTCAATTCCGAGCACCAGTTCAAAAGTTAAAAAAACCCACTCACATGTTTACTGATTGTACCTGAACAAAACATCAGAAATTGATTTTGGGCACATCGGGCCTCGAAATCACGCGCCGTCAAATTTCAGGTACTCATAAAATTCACATATATTTTAAACAAAATTACAAGGAAATTCTAGGTCTATACTGGGAGTGACTATGGAAGGGTATTAGTGCAGAACTATGAGGAGATTTAGTGCTTAGAGAAGTGAAGAGAAAAGGGAGTGAGGGGTGGTATTTATATAGGTGGAGAGGTGTGATATGTGAATATCTTATTCGGTATTTTGTTATTTCACTCAAGACTAACAATAGTGTTGATTCATGTGACCCCTAATAGTATTAAGTGCATGTGATTTCGAACTATGTGTGCCTACATCTTCCATGGTAATAGTAATAGTGAATTTAAATGATAATGTATACATACGGTAAATTACCATATTTTACTATTCATAAAAAATCGAGTATTTTAGAAAATTCCAAAAATTCACCATAACCATTTTTAAATGTGTAGAATTCAAAAATGAACATCATTTTTTGAAATAACTGTCTAAATGTTATTAATTAAATTTTTCAATAAAATCATAGTATATTCATTAAATAAAAATTTTAAGACTATAATTCGTTTTATATCACATTGAAATGTTAATCATGATATCATTATTTTATAACCTTAAGAAATTGAAATAATAATATTATTTACTATTCATATGGGTCATATTACTATTCATAAGGGCATGTTACTGTTCCCCAAAAATTAAATTTGTCTTATCAGACTCTAAATATGTTACTGAACTCAACTGTGTGTGTTAATTTTTTAAACTTCAAATCAAATAGGTGGAATATTATGTTCACTAGAAAGGTTAAAACAAAGTGGTGTTTGTAGAGTCTCAGTCATTCATGCATTCAATATAAAACTTATTTATAATAACATGGGGTGTTAAATTATCACCTCCTTACAAAAAATTCATCCTCAAAATTACTAGAATGTTACCTCACCAAAATATTTGGGTAGTTCTTCATCATAAGCTCCTCTAGTTCCCATGTTGCCTCTTCAATTTTAGGATTTCTCCAAATTATCTTTACCAGTCGAGTCATCTGATTCCTTAACAATTGTTCTTTATTTTCCAGAATCTAGATAGGCTCTTCAATGTAATATAAGTTAGGTTCTAATTCTATAACTTCAGATGTGAGGACATGTGTGGGGTCTGGAATGTACTTTCTCAGCAATGAGACATGGAACACATTGTGTACTTTAGACAGACTAGGTGACATAACTAAACGATATGTAATAGCTCAAATTCTCTCATGAATTTTAAAAGGGCCTATGTACCTAGGGCTCAGTTTCCATTTCATCCCAAATATTATAACACCCTTCCATGGAGTTAAATTTATGAAAACATGATCTCTCACTTTAAACACCAAATCCTTCCTTTGATTATTAGTATATCTATTTTTCTGATCTGAGCTTCTTTGATATTACATTGAATATTCATTACCTTCATTTTTTAATCCATAAGCTCTGGTCCCATAAGATTCCTTTATCCAACTTCATCCCAAAAAGTTTTTTCCTGATGTATCTTTCCATACAATGCTTTATTTGGTGCAATTTTAATACATGATTGGAATCTATTGTTATAAGAAAACTCCACCAAAGGTAAATACTGATCCCATATACCTTGAAAATCAAGTGACCATGATCTGAACATGTCTTCTAATATTTGGATTATCCTTTATTATTTCCCATCAGTTAGATGGTGATAAGAAGTAATCAATCGAAGTTCAATATACAATGAATTTTTAAGACCTTTCAATAATTTTGATGTAAATTGTGGATCATGATCAGAAGCAATTGAGAGAGGTGCTCCATGAAGTCTCACATCTTCATTGATATGTAGTCATGCTTGGAGATCTATTGAAAAATCCTCCCTTATAGAGAGGATATGTGCATATTTCATTATTTGATCAACAATTACCCATATTTTATCATTCTTTATCTGAGTATTGGGTAAACTCGTAACAAAATACATGGTGATGTCATCCCATTTCAAAGTAGGAATAGGTAGAGGTTGCATGTGTAACATCCCAAGAAGATAAAGAATATTAAATTTTCATATTTATTAATATTTATGAATTAAATGTTAATTTTACATTAAAGTGGATTCTATGTTTGATGTCACGCCTGATCCACAACAACGAGTTTCTTGGAAAACTTTTGTTTCCCACAACGTTGAGTTATATCGAAAAATAATATAATAAATTTAAATGGTTGTTAATGCCTAGCTATTGTATTAAAAGGAATTAATAGAACAAAGTACAAAATGATTATATATGTTTTCTAAATGTTTTTATATTTATCCAATAAATTTTAGAGGCTAAAAATGTGAATGAATCCTATTTTAGGCATTAATACTATGACATTCATTAAAAGGCCGATTTACCGCCTTCTGATAGTGAACCCTATTTAAATATAGTTTTTCTCCATTTTGTATGTTCTATTTTACAAAATAATATTCTTCTTTATAATTTTAATATAAAAATTTACTTTGGATAAAATTTTGGTATTTATCTGATAATATTCATTTTTATGAATAGTGAAAAATACAGTATTTCTATTCCTAACTGCCTTTTAATATAATTAATTTATATGGTTATATTTTATTTTTAAATGGTATTAAGGTGTAATTATATTATATTTTTTTATTTAATCCAATTTTGGACATTGGATATAATTTCACTTTGAATATGGACATGAATAAGTGCCACTCTTTTTATAATTATTGTTTCTTAAAAACACATTTTTTGTTTTGATAGCGGGAATTAATTTTAAATTAATTTCTGCCACTTATTTGTTTTGAAATTTAAAAAATGGATTCCATATTTGGAATCAGGAGGTCCAAATTGTGTAAAAGTAAAATTTTATTTTAGGACAATATAAATATTTATATCCGTAAAAATTTTATTTACCATGGTAAAAGGATAAATCTGGTAAATAAGGGTAACAAAATATTATTATAATGATAATAAATTACGCTAAAATGCAACCTAATCCTATTTTTAATACATTTTAGACCATGGGAATCCATCGGTCGATTTTGGGACCCCATGGAGCCACATGGGAGTGATAATGACACTTTATATTAATAAATATAAAGTAATGAGAAAAATGACTTAATCATATATCTTTTAGTAAATAAATTATTAAATAGGATTATATAAGTTATAATTTCGACAAAAAATATTCATTTTAAATATAATAATATTTCATCTAAAATGATATTTTTTATATATTTTTTAGAAATCATATAAATTAAATTATTTATGACACAATAATGATGCAGTGTTTACCTCATTAATGAATGATTTAAATAAATAAGATTATAAAGTTAAAAAAAATATCCAAAACCTATCCAATTAATATTGTATAATTTTATTTCTATCATTATTCATCATATCTTCTACTTTAATAAGTTTTGGACCTTTAGAAACTGAAAATAATTATATAATAATATAATATTTTTAAACATTCCTAAAGATCCCCTCCCCCCCCCTTATAAAAATTCCTCACTTATAACTCATTCCCCACACTTCTCAAGCCACTAGACTCATCTAAACTCTGCCCAATTAAGCTCCCTACATCCCTTCACGCCTCTTTTAATCCTTCCCATCGGCATAAGAAAATTCAATTAAACCTTTTGGTTCAAACCAAATAGAGATACCATATTTAATGGTAACATCTTCTCTTAAGTTATTTTGTGTTATTTTACTTATCCAACCCCCAAAACTCTTTTTATTCCATTATTTTATAAATAAACCAGTATCATTAATTTACAAGGTTATAGTTATGATAATAATTTTAACTACACTTACACACACCTCCATCTAATGGTTAAAAGAACATATTATTTCTGTGGACGGCGAACTACTGCATCACGAAACGATTATTATTAAATTATCTCATACCACCTCTCATGGTGGACATTATGATGGAACTTTATTCAAATGTAATATAAATTATATTTATATTGTTTCTATTCTTCTTTATTTTCTATTTATATCCTACATTTATGGTTTCCATAATTGTTAAATGCGATAATTTCATTTGAGGAAGTGCGGACTACCACCCCTTCAAAGTGATATGACTCATTCATGTCATACGTGGAATGTATAAGTGATGAAGAAAATTATATTACATATTATATTATACTAGAATTATAATATACTTATTTATCATTACATTTTCATTCCATTAAATATGAAAAAGAAATAGAAGTAGCGTTGATGCGTACGTACGGCTTACCGTCTCCATGAATGGTGCATTTCATTTCTTATCTCCAAATATTATCTAGTATTATAAATACATATATACTAGATATATATGAAATGTAGAAATATAAATCATAAATATTATTCTGTAGATAATGGAATTTTTATGACATGGACAATTTGTAATTATAACAAGTTCATTTTTGACTCAAGTTCCAAACATCGTCAAAATGCCCAATATGAAATAAAATAATTAACTAATTGTTATCAAAAAGTACTATGTGATATAAAAGGAACAATAAACATGAAAAAGGTTCTTATGTAAGTATAAATTAACTTAATTTTACTATTCAGGAAGAACAAGGAACAGATGAGTCAATTCGGACACGTGGTAAGGCGTTTCTCATCTCACTTTTAATTCCGTGATATTTCCATTCTCCACCATTTATTTATTGCATGTGGTGTATTATTTACATACAGTTGATATATATTATCATGACTCTATTTACATTCATGTTATTCTATGATTCAGTTAGTTGTTAACATCTTTTGGTCATACAACTCGATTGATTATAATGTGGTAAGGGGTTTTAATCCCACTTTTTATTTCCTTGAGATCCATGCAATATTTTCCACTATTTAATTTTTTGTGGTTTATGTACTGCCAATGATTGTATTATTTTTGTAATATAATTTAATATATGGTTATTTACATCTTTATTTTATGATATTTCATTCATGGGGTGTATGTTTTGTATGTTACCAAATCAGTAAGGGAAGCTTTCACCATACTCTTTTAGTCAAAGAATTATTTTTGTTTTGTCTTTTAATTTACATATTATTATGTTGGGATATGTTATTAAATATCTTTATTGCTGTAAATTTTATGTCCAAGTGATGAGATACCATTTTTTTCTCATCAACTCATTTCTTAATTTTAAAGTGACGTTGTTAGGCAATCGAATTTTTATAAGGGAACTTCTTTACCCAATTTCAATTCTTTGTCTTAAACTTAAACTTCTTAATTATCTCATGATATGAATATTTTTGAATGAACTATTATTGTTTTAGACTTAATATACACTAATATTGGGTGTATTATTATTTTTCACACATAATTATGTCATTGATTTGTCTTTAATCTAAGGATATGATCTTCGCAATGGAATTTGTCTCAATTTACATTCCATTGAAACATATTTTTGTTATACACCAATAAACATTTATATGGTGTATATACTTCCCTTTAAAATATTACATCATGAATCTATTTATTCTTATGATATTATAATCCTTAATTAATGGTATTCATCAATTATTTGAATTCAAGAATCTCTCTTTTGTTTGGGAACTCTTTAACTAAAATAACTTTTTAAATGTTTTAATTATTTATTCTTCTAAATATTTCTCATTAATTCTCATGATTTAAAATTTCTTTTAAGGATTTATTTATATTAATATTAAATTTTTAAAATGATAATTCTTTTAAAATCATAAAAGTGGTATGGGACACTTTGATTCAAAAAATCTCTTTATAAATGTTTTAAATGGTTTTGAAAATGGACTGATAAAGCATTGATTATTTCAATATCATGATTTGATATATTGTGATTGGAATGTGGAAATGTTATCTTTCCTTTATTCATGTGTTATGTGTTATGATAATGTTATGGTTACGTTGAATTTTTTACATATATGGGTGGTTCGGTGATAAGCATAGGGCGGGTGAGCTCGAGATAGATCTCCAATGCATTGGGTAATATGATGGAGGTAAACGTTAATGTTTCTCCTAAGATTTTTAGGGAATATACTGGGATGGGTATTCCAATTTAACTCCTTACTTAGCTATGATAGATATATTGTACGTATGTTTTTAGGCCACAAGTTACCTTTTTGATTTATTATTTCTGTTTTTTATTCATAAATCATACGATTTCATGAGGTATGTTATTATTGAGAAGTATGGATTCATTGATTTGTATGTATTAATGCGTTAATGTTTCCTTTCATTATTTTATAACCATTACTGATATTTTTATGCTCACCACAAGTTTGGAAAATTTTTTCCCAGGACTTAATGATGAATAAAAGATGGAATCAAGGATAAGTCATGCTATCTAAAACATGGATGTAGACATGCTTTTTTTAGATTTTTTATTTTATGAAAAAAATGGATACTGAGTAGCAGTTTTTACTTTGTAGTTTTTGAAATGTAATATAATCGATATGGCCTAATTATATTAAACTCTAAACATTAATGGATCATCAATGTGAATTTTGGACTTAACTCAAGATTATGTAATGTTTAAAGTAGGGTTCTTATAGTTGGTATCAGAGGTCAGTTTTGAAAACATTATGGGTTAAGAGTTTTAGTTAAACACAAGGTTAGTCCCTATGTCTATTATTTCACATAAATCCTTGTTTTATAAATTTTTTAGATCAATGAAATTCTGTTACAAATGGAAGGAGGAGGATCTGAAATGACATTCATATCTTATCCTGATGGAATACTTACAATAATTATTGAAAAGTCATGTTAAAATGATTGTGAAAGGTTTTCTAGCATACAAGTCACTTGAAAGCAGTTGATTTAGATATCAAACACCTCCACTAGACCACTATATCATCGTGGATCATGGTTTGTATTTAATCAAATCTTATTTTCTCAGTATTCTCATATTTTTTAATAAAGGTAAAAAATATCAAGGCATTTTCAAATATTTTACCTTATCACAAGATTTTGAAGCAAATTATGATTTTGAAAATGGTTCTGAATAGGGAGACCCTTTCACAAGCTATTTATATTTTATTTAACAAAATAGTAACTTAGAACATACTTATGGTATTTTTAAAGGACCATGGATTGAATGTTTGAACTCAAATTCGGTCCGACTATTTTATAAAAAACATGTTTTATTAGATGTTTTGAAATTCTATGTCATACAAGATTATTTTCCGAAACTATATTTTTGTGAACACCCATATGAACCAAGTTGTACAAGGTGTGTTTGGATGAATTAAGAAAATGAATTTAAAGGATATCTAAATCATTGTTGCATTGAATGGACCTTCTACCTGCATGAATAATATGATGATGAAACTATATGGACACCATGATCAAGGTATGATGTTCTTTATATTGGGAATAGTTTTATTCTATCATATGGGGGTGAAACAAATGAAAATATATAAGATGTTGGGGTATTAATGTATTGGGATGAAAAGGAAATGTATAAGAAAACTTTTGAGGTTAAAATATTTTAGGGTTATTTTAGTGTTTTATAAAAAGGACAACCCATATGATTTGTGACAACATGTCGCATCTAGAAAGGCCACAGGAATCAATCCCACAACCAAAGGGCGACAAGGGCGCATCTCCTACCACTATCCTATGTGAAGTCTCTGGTAAGTATGACTTATTCATTTATATAAAATGATTTTATGGATCAAGAATAAGTTGATTTTGGGAACTTATGTTCTATAAAATGGATATCATTAACATAGGAACATGATTTTGTGATTAAGTGATAAAGGTTATTTTAAAAGATGTTTTCTATTTTGGAAACACTATATGCAAGTGGAAAATAAAATAATATGGGATTTAATTTGTGGATTAATGGTTGTAATTATATTTTGGAAGAATACATGTTTTCTTATGGACATAAGGTTATTTGGGTTATTTATGGAAATGATTAATCTGTCATAGAGAATATGTGTTTAGGTTGATTACACTTCATTATGAGACTTTAAGACTAGTAAATGTTTTTGTAGATAATTTTTATGATTTAATTTGAAAGACTATGTGATTAAATCCTTCTGAGTTTTAGGTTTCAATATTAGTTTGGATTATTTTGAATAATTTTAAGGACAATTGTATATTTAATGGTCTTTCATGAACTTTGGGATCTTTTTGTTGAATTTTGGAGATTAAGAGTAGTATTTATTTTTATAAAGGATTATCCTTTTGGGGATTATCAGATCTTGTACTGACCAATTTTATGTTGTTTGATGTCTAAAGATAGGGGTAATATATAGTTCATATTTTTTAGATTATGAGACACTCTAGAGTTTTATTCTAGCACTTCAGGTGTGACCATGTTATCTTGAATACTTACCATTGGGAGAAAATATGAGTTTGTGGTAGAATATTATTAAAGTATGACACTCTACATGAAAATTAAGTACATATCCTTATGATCTTAGTCTTGTTATTAATAAAATTCTTCAACTATATGAAAAATATCTTAAAGCACAAATGTTATAATCTCTCTTTTATCATCAGACTTTTACCCAACCAAAAATTTATGGTATTGTGGTGGTTTACGTTTCATTATCAAATTCTCTATCAATCTCTATTAATCTATCAGAGTTAGTTTCTCTTCCATATCCATGATTTCATGGAATCCTAGTATCTATTATCTCCAGTTTCCTTTTTCTTTCTCTTTATTTCTTTTAAAGTGATATTTTTATTGACTCTTTTTTCTATGTGGGACATTCAATGAAGTTTCCAAGCCCAATTTTAAAATAGCAAAGATGGAATTTTAAAAAAGGGGGAAGGATGTAACATCCAAGGTAAATAAAGAATATGATAATTTCATATTTACTAATATTTTTGAAATAAATATTAATTTTAAATTAAATGGGATGCTATATTAGGTGGCATACCTAATACGCAACAACAGGTTTCATTGAAAACTTATGTTGCACACAACGTTGTGTTATATTGAAAAATAATATTATAAATTTAAATGGTAGTAAAAACCTAGCCATTGTATTGGTGGTAATAAATATAACTAAATAAAAAATTATTATATATGTTTGTTAAAATCTTTTAAATTTATCCATCAAAATTTAGATGCCTAAAATGTGAAGGAATCTGATTTTAGGCATAAATACTCTAATATTCATTTAATTGTTGATTTACCGCCTTTTGATGGAGAAACCTATTTAAATATAGATTAGTTAATTTTTATATTTTATATATGACAAGATAATATTCTTTAGAATCATGAAATCAGAATTTAATTTGGATAAAATTTTGTTAATTTTCTGACAAAGTTCATTTTTTATGAATAGTGTAAAATATTGTATTTTAATTCATAACTAACTTTTAATCTAATTTATTTATATGGATAAATTATATTTTTAAATGGTTTTAAATTGTAATTATATTAAGTTTTTACCATTTAATCCAATTTTCATCATTGGATGTAATTTTACTTTGATATTGGACATAAATAAGTGTCTATATTTTGATAGTTATTATTTCTTAAAAACATGGTTTTTGTTTTGACAGCGGGAATTAATTTTAAATTAATTTCTACCACTTCTTTGTTTGGAATTTTTTAAACAGGATTAAATATTTGTAATTATTAGGTAAAAATTTTGTAAATAGGTAACTTCTATTTTTATACAATACGAATATTTACTACAGTAAAAAGTTTATTTACCATGGTTAAAGGGTAAATCCGGTAAATAAGTGTAACAGAATAATATTATGATAATATAAAGTTATCCAAAAATATGTCATAACCCTATTGGATAATATCGTTCCTACCATGTTCTTCCTTGGGTCGATTTTGGGACCCCTAGGAGCCACTTGGGAGTGATAATGACACTTTATATTAATTAATTTAAAGTATGACAAAAATGACTTAAACATTTATCTTTTAGTAAATCAATTCTTACATGGGGTTTTATAAGTTATGCTTTCGACTATAAATATTTATCTGAAATATAAAAATATTTACAACATCATGATATTTTTATTATTATTTGTAGACATCAAATAAATGAAATTATTTATGACACAATAATGATGCAGTGTTTAACTCATTAATGAATTATTTATATAAATAAGATTATAATGATTAAAACAATATCCTAAACCAGTCTAATTCATTTTGGATGATTTTATTTTGAACGTGAGTTATATTATATTCCTCTTTAATTATTTTTTGACCTTTATAAAACGAATATAATTATATAATAAAATAATATTTTTAAACATTCCTAAAGAGCCTCTCTTCCCCCCTTATAAAAAGCCCTCACATCTTACCCATTCATTACACCTCTCAAGAACCTTGGATCATCCAAAATCATCCCAATTAAGCTCCCTAAATACCTATCCTATTCATATAAGAATTATCTTAGGTACAAGTCAATTCAATTAAACCTTTTGGTTCAACCCAAAGAGAGATACCTGATTTAATGGTAAAGTCTTCTCTTAAGATCTTTTTATTATTTTACTTATCAGTCCCCTAAAATATTTTTATGCACTTATTTTATAAAAAAACAAGTATACTAAATATAATAGTTTATTTATGAAAATTATTCGAACTACACTTACACACATCTTCATCTAATGGTTAAAAAAACATATTGTTTCTGTGGACGGTGAACTATTGCCTCACGAAACAATGATTGTTCAAGTATCTCCTACTTCCTATCATGGCGAACATTATAATAAAACGGTTTTTATATGTGATATATATTATATTTATATTGTTTTATGATTCATTATATTCCATTTATATCATATCCTTATTGTTTCCATAATGGGTAAACGTGATTATTTCATTTGAGGAAGTGCAGATTACCACCCCCTCAAAGTGATATGACTTGTTCATTCCATATGTGGAATGCATAAAGGTTGGAGATAATTAAATAATATATTATATTATACTAGAATTAAAATATATACCTATTTATCATTATGTTTTCATTCCATAAAATATATAATAGAAATGAAAGTAGTGTTCATGCATACGTACGGCTTACCATCTCCATGAACGGTGCATTTCATTTCTTATCTCCAAATGTTATTTACTATTATAAATACATATATAATGGATATATATTATATATATGAAATATAAATCATGAATATTATTTTGTAGATAATTTAATTTTATGACATGGGTAATTTGTAATAATTACAGGTTCATTTTTTACTCAAGTTTTGAACATCGCCAAAATGTACAATATGAACTCAAATAATAAATTAATTGTTATAGAAAATTAATATGTGATATAAATGAAATAATAAAATTGATACAATTTATTATGAAATTATAATTTAACTTAAGTTTATTATTCCAGAAGAACAAGGAACAAACGAGTCAAGTCAGACATGTGGTATGTGGTTTCTTATCCCACTTTTAATTCCATGAGATTTCCATTGATCACCACTTATTTTTTGCATGTGGTGTATTGTGTACGGAAATTTGATATATATTATCATTATTATATTTATATTCATGGTATTTATTTATTCAACTGGTGGTAAATAACTTTTTTTCGTACGACTCGATTGATTGCAATGTGGTAAGTGGTTTTCATCTCACTTTTTATTCCCGTGAGATTCATGCAATAGTTTCCACTATTTCCTTTTGTGTGGTGTATTTACTTCCCATGATTTTATTATTTGTGTAATATAATTTAATATATGGGTATTTAAATCTTCATTTTATGATCTTTCCTCAATGGGGTGTATGCTTCGTAGGTTACCAAATCGGTAAGGGAATCTTTCACCATACTCTTTTAGTCAAAGACTTCTATTTGTTATGTCTTTTAATTTACGTCTTCTGATGTTGGGATATGTTATTATATATCCTTATCTCTATAAATTGTATTTTTAATTTACAAGATACCGTTTTTTATCTCATCAACTCATTTTTTTAGTTTTAAAGTGACGCCGCTAGGCTGTAAAATTTTTGTAAGGGAACTTCTTTACCCAATTTCAATTATTTGGGTTAAACTTTTACTTCTTTATTATGTCATGATATGAATATGTTTTAATGAACAATAATTTTTTTACACATAATATCCACTAATATTTGGTGTATTCTTGTTTGTAACACATAATTATGTCATTGATTTGTCTTTAATCTAAGGATAGGATCTTTGCAAGGGACTTTGTCTCAATTTACATTCAATTTAAACATGTTGTTTTTATACACCAATTACCTTTTATATGGTTTATATACATCCCTTTGACATATTATATCGTGAATCTATTTATTCTCATTATATTTTAATCTTTTATTAATGTTATTCCTCAATTATTTGTATTCAAGCATCTATCATTTGGATGGTAACTCTTTAACTAAAAATTAATTTTAAAAGATTTAATGCTTTATTCATATAAATCATTCTCATTAATTTCCATGTTTTAAAAATGGTTTTAATGATATATTTATATGGACATTAATATTTTAAAATTTTAATTCCTTTAAAAGTTTTAAATTTGTATGGGAAACTTTTATTCAAAAATATCATTATTATATGTAATAAATGGTTTTGAAAATTGTTTGATAAAGCATTGTTTATTTAAATATCTTGATTTGATATATTGTGATTGGAATGTAGAAATGTTCTCTTTCAACTATGCTTATGTTATGTGTTATGATTATGTTATGGTTATTGGGCATTGTTTACATATACAGTTGGTTCTGTGATAAACCTAGTGCGGGTGAGCAAGAGATAGCTCTCCAATGCATTGGGTAACGTGACATAGGTAAATGTTAATGTTTCTACTAAGAGATTTGGGGAATATACTATGATGGGTATTCCAATGTAACTCCCTTTGTAGTTGTGATAGATACAATGTAAGTATGTTTTGTATGACACAAGTTACATTTGTGATTTATGATTTTTGTGTATTATTCATATATCTTACTATTTCATGAGGTATGTTATGATTGAAAATTATTGTTTCATTGAATCAAATTTAGTGATTAGTTAATGTGTCCTTTCCTTATTTTGTAACCCTTCCTGAGATTCTTATTCTTACCCCAAGTTTTGAAAAAAAAATTCATAGGTCTTAATGATGAATAGTGGTAACGATGAGATCAAGGAAAAGTCATGTTGTATAATACTTGGAACTAGGCATAGTTTTTTAGGGTTTTAATTTTATGAAAAAATGGATACTGAGTAGAATTTTATACTTTGTAATTTTTGAAATTTAATGTAATAGATGTAGACTAATTCTCTAAAACACTAAACCTGAAAAGATCCACATTGTGAATTCTTAACTAAACAAAAGATTATGTAATGTTTAAGGTTAGATCCTTATAGAATGACTCCCTTATGATGTATTCATCTGGCCTACACTTGTTGACAGACTAGACATTTTGATACATAATTAGAAATTTCCCTCTTCATGTTATCCCACAAGAAATGTTATCTCAAATATCGATACATTTTAGTGTTACCAAGGTGTATTGAGAAAATTGAGTAATGACCATCATCCAATAACTCCCTTTTCATATCAAGTAGAGGGGGAACACATAGAATCTTATGAAATATAAAAATTCCATCTTCACACATGAATTATGCCAACTTGCCATCTTGCACAACATTAATTTTCCTTTGAAGGTTCTCTTCATTAGATTGTAAAGCTATAATTCTTTCTAATAAAGATTCTTGGGAAACCATTTGAAAAAGTAGTGATATTTCAGATTCTTTTATAATTCTCATATCTATAGTCACTAGATCAATGTGTAATGGATCCTTGGAAATAATCATTTTTTTGAGAACTCCATGATCTTTCCTGCTCAAATCATTATATACCTTGTTTGAATTTCTAGGGTAGTGGTGTATGGAACAATCATAATCCTTGAGTAGTTCAACCCATTGACTTTGCCTCATATTGAGTTCCTTATACGATAAAATATATTTTAGACTCTTATGATATGTATATATATCATATTTTTTACCATATAGATAATTTCTTCATATCTTCATAGAAAATATTACTATTTCTAACTCAAGATCATGAGTATGATAGTTTTTTCATAAATTTTTAATTGTCTTGATGCATGTAAAATAACTATATCATTCTGCATAAGGACACAACCAAGTCCTTTCTATGATGCATCACTATAGATCACAAACCCATAATTATTTCATAGTAGTGCTGGGATCAATGAATTCACCAATATCCCATTCAATTATTCGAAACAATCCACTAACTCTTTTTTTATACGATATTAATGCCTTTTCATGTAATCTGGGTCATTAGGTTGGATAACCAGGTGAATTTCTGAACGAAACACTAATAATAACTTATTGAATCAATAAAACTACATACTGAAGTTATGTTCATTGGAGTATACCATTATTTCAATGGCTTTGTCTTTACAGGATCAACAGATATTCCATACATAGAGACAATGTTCCCAAGAAAGGAAACTGGTTGAAGGCAAAATTCTTACTTACTGAACATCCAATATGGTTCATTTCTTCTAATAGTATTCATGTTATTGTGCAATTTATTTTCATGATATTCATAGATTTTGAAGTATACCACAATATCATTAATATGAACGACCACAAAGTCATCAAGATATTCCATGGAAAATCTTTTCATAAGATCCATGATAACATAGGGTGGATTAGTCAGTCCAAAAGGCATTACTGTAAACTCGTAATGACTATTACATATTCAAATTGTTGTCTTTGGAATGTCTTCATTCCTTACTAGGAACTGATGATATCTAGATCAATGGTCAGTCTTTGACAAATACTGGGCTCCATGATATTGATCAAATAAATCATCAATTCGAGTTTGTGGATACTTGTTCTTAATTGTTATAGCATTGGTCTCCCTATAATCAATTAACAAACTCATAGATCCATCTTTCTTCTTAACGAATAGAATATGGGATCCCCATTGAGAAGCACTCGGGAGAATAAATCCTTTATCACACAATTAATCTAGTTTTTTCTTCAGTTTCACAAATTCCATAGTGGGAATTCTATAAGTGGTCTTTTATATATGTATTGAATCAAGAATTAAGTCAATGGAAAACTCAATTCCATGCTCTAGAGGAGTTCAAGGTATATCCTCTAGAAACACTTCAACATATTCTTTCAAAATAGGTACATCCTATATTTGAACATTCCTTTCCTTACAAATCATTATTGCATTCCCATCCTCCCCAACAATTGAATTCATAGAGCTACTAGGGGTGGATCAAGATGAGAATTATATGGTGATGTTTCTACCCTAATGAAATGGGATTCCACATCTTCCTCAAAAATTGTAAAAACCTTATTCTTGTAATAAATTTTTGCATCATGGTTTTATATCCAATACATACTGATGATTATATCAATGTTAATCATGGGTATAAAAATAAAATCAGCAGATAAATCACATTTATATGCCCTAATGAGGACTTCCTGACACAAATTTTTTGCAATGATACTTCCATTAAGAGTTTTGACTAACAACACCCTCATTAAATCAAATCGGAAATATATAATTTTCTTGGAAGACTAAGAATATTTGAATGAAATGATCCATAATCAAATAAATAATTGGATATGTTTGAGGAGATTATTAAAGTTCCTACCACCACATCATTATGAACTTCAATATCAGAAGTTGTGATCACATAATATTTTCCCTATTCCCTTTTCCTTTTCTGTGGAATGTTTCTTTAACGCTTTGGAAAATTATTAGAATAGTGTCCCTCATCCCTGAAATTATATAATTTAAAATTAATAGCTGATTTCTTCCTCTAACAATCATTAACAATATTGTTTCTGTCCACATTTATGGCATACTACTTTTCCCTTTAAGCATGCACTGGGGTTTTCCTTCCAAAATTATCCCAAGGTTGAAATTTGACTCTTCCCTTCTTCCCCATTTTCTTATTTCCTTTTCCAGAGTTTTGAAAATCCATCTTCTTCTATTTTTTCTTTTAAAGTCATAAGACTTAGAGAACTCCTTTTTCGTCTTGATAGCACTTGAGACTATATATTCATATGATGTGAAAATTTGGGAGACTAGATCCTTTTGAAGGAATGGTTTTAAAACATTAAATAATCAATTAATATAGCTCCATGGATTATGTATGTAGTTAGCAACATGCCTTTCTAGCCTTGTAAATTTGGATGCATTATTGGCAACATTTACATCCTCCTTCTGTCTCAATTTCAAGAATTGCATTTCCATATCTTCTTGTTGTTCATAATGGAAGTATTTTTCTGAGAATATTTCCTTAAAACCCCTCCATTTCGTGTCTTCTACTTCTTCCTCCTCTTTTTGTTTTGTAATTAAATACCACCACTAATCCGCATCTCCCGATAAATGATAAACTGCTAAGACAACATTCACTATTCTATTATAACCCAAAGCAATAAATATCTTCTCTAATCAACTTATCCAATACTCCAATACAAATGGGTTTGTGGTCAAATGAAATGATATATGTTGTTTTAACATAATGAATTACAGCATAGCTCCTCCACATTGTGGATCTAGGTGCTCTATATAGATAAGGTTTTTGTTCATAACTTGAGTAAGTTGTCCCAATATAGTTATAATTTTCTCTGCATTGGTCATAGCTCTAGAGACAACATCAATATCTTACACAAGAGGGAAATCACTACATGAGATATGTGCATTCATGTGGTTTCAATTCCTTCCACTAGGTGCCATTTCTAAATAATGGCATACAATTGATTAGGTTATGAATCATAATATACTATCTTAACATAGAAAAAATACTTAATTTAAATTGGTATCATATGCATGGATAATCCCATATTCATAAATATTGTTTCTTGGATGAAAATTTTATATTTAAATCATTCATAATGGATTATAACGAAAATATGAATTATCATAAGAATATCCCATGGGAGTGTCAAACTAGGTGCATATTAAGGCCTATTGTCAGGTACCAGGATACCCCGATTCAAGCTCCAATCTTTTTGTCAGATTTTTCACTCCTAAGTACATCTATTCTAGAACCACAACCACTTTTAGAATCCACACAGGGATGAATTTTCTAGAAATATCCACATAATTTATTCCTTAAAATAATACCAGTATTTCCTTGTATTTTTATCCTCAAGGACTTTCTTAGGGGGTTTTCCCCTAATATAGTTATTCAAAATCTAGTTTCCATGTTTTCTATTAAAATTAATCTGATGCCAACTATAAAGACCCAACCCTAGTCACAAAGAGCTGACACCTTATTACATTACATTGGCATGATTACAAGAATGGTTTATCCAGAAGGAATGAATATTTTATAGTATTTGGAAATCCAGATACATACACATGTTTAACATTTCCACTTGAAGAGAAAAAGAACCAAAAAATTTCCCCTTCGAACATCCACCACTCTAATATTATCCTTACAATTCAATCATAATATACCTCTTCATGCCTTGGAAAAAATGAAACATAGGAAGGGGTGAGATTAGATACTATGTAATGGTAAACATTACATTGTAAGATAACATAAACATTAAATATAGAGAATAACTGAAAACACATGCCTTTAAAAAATAATCTAAAACCTAATATGGTAGGGATATGATCTGAGTAAATATTTCCATATTAAAACATAATCATTTGTATTCTACTAGTCGAATAACCACATGAGCTATAAATTTCAAGATTCATAATGAGGGAATTTCATATTCCAGACATTCAGAAATATATTTTGAAAGCGTCAGCCATGACGTCTAAAAAAGATTAAGTCCCTGACCAAAACAATGTCTCAAAATGGCCCAAGCCTCAGCCAAGTCCATATCTATTTGTCTCATGAGACCTATCGATGCATCTAGAGGATATAGAGAGCCCCAACCATCAAATAATAAGTCAAATTCATTCCTTGTATGAGTAGGGATGAACATAAACAACATATACATTCATATTGAAACTAACATATGAAATTTAACTAACTTTACCCAATCGTTAAACATAAACATTAACCATTCAGAGTAATATGGGGAATGGTTTCAAGACAGAACACCCATAGTAAAACTAATCATAAATCATTCAAAAAAATATTATATGTGATATAATAAAATATTAACCTCATTTATACATAAGAATCAGTAAATGTGTTGAAACAAATGAGAATACTCTTATAAAATCGTCGAGTAATTCTTGAGATAAATAATCTTTTACATTGAAAAGAAGTGTTCTTTTGGAAAAATAATTGTCTAAAACCTGAAATGAAATAATAAATTTTTTTGATAATAAATTTTTTGTTTTTAGAAAATAATGGTTTCTTAAAACAAATTATAGATTTCCCTTGAAAATAGGTTAGAATTCAAGAAATTCCTTTAAAATGGGCTTGTATTTCAGGAAGAAGTTTTGAACGATCCTTGAAAAAACATATAGGTTCACATAAATGAAGGTATGATTATGGTTGGGAAATATATATAGAAAATTAACTTAGAAATTATGAGGAGTACATATGATTTAATAAGAATTTAATTGAGGTAAGTATATAATAAAAGTATCCCGATGAAAATGGAGGTTCGGGTAGAAAACCATTTCATTAAGTCTGAATGTGTTCCGCTCTGTAACTTATGGTCCTAGAATATGAAATTTTACTTATTAATCACTTTATTAAGAACCTATTATAAATTTATTTAGTTTATAAAAATTTTATTAAGTTAATTTATTTCAATTTTGATATGTTATAAGATTGAATTACGTCATTCTGGAGTGTTAGTTTCCTTGGTTTTCATAATAGATATATTTGTATATGAGTATGGTTGTTCATGTGGAAAGGATTTAATTATCCAAAATTGAAATTATATATTTTTTAGGAACATATATATGTTTTAATTTATATATATATAATTTGTTTACATGGTATGAGGATGAATCATTGGATGAACTGATAATCACATAGATTATTTGGCGGTATTTGGATTATTATGAACTAGTTTTGTCATATGAATTAATAAAATGTACATATTTTAGTTCTAGAATATTAAGTATGTTATGATACATATATTATAGTCTTTTTCAACCACAAAAATGGTTTCATTACCAGTAATTAAGGAGAAATTGATGAACAAAACCACATCGTCTAGAATGGTTTTAAATTGGAACCCCACAGACGATGATTTCATTTATAAGATAGAGAGAGAGAGATAGAGAGTAAGAAGATTGATATTGGTTATTACATTGACATGGTGGAATTAAAGTATAGATATGATACTAGAGTTATAAGGATCAATTGTACAAACGAGGATAGAATTGAAAAGAAAAGAAGATAAATTGAAAGGAAACTAAATGAAAAAGAATGATACTTTACCTCTTGAAACAACCTCCTTGAGAACCTCCTTAAGGAAAGGGGATTCGGTATATTGGAAATAAAATGACCTCTTGGATGTGGTACGAGACTAGGGAACGATATTTGTGTAAATTTTTGTGCATCTTAAATACATATAAGTGTGAAGGGAAGAGGGAGTGAGTGATGGTTTTTATAGTGGAGGAGAGGAGTGATTTGTGAATATCTTATTCATTATTTTATTATTTCGCTTAAGAAAACCAATATTGTTTATTAATGTGAACCCTAATAGTAATAAGTTCAATTTGAGTTCAAACTAAGTGTCCATACAGCATCCATGATGCGAGGAATAGTGAATTTAACTGATAATGTATACATACGGTAAATTATTGTATTTTACTATTCATCAAAAATTCGAGTATTTCAGAAAAATCCAAAAAATTCAACATAACCATTTTTCAACAAGTAGGATTCAAAAATTACCTCCATTTTTTAAAAACAATTGTCTATATATTATTGAATTAATTTTTTAATAAAATCATAGTATATTCAATAAATAACAATTTTAAAACTACAATTCAATTTATATCACATTGAAATAATAATGAAGATCTCATTATTTTATAACGTTATGAAAATGAAATAATAATATTCATTACTATTCAAAGGGTCATATTACTATTCATGTGGTTATGTTACTATTCATGGAAAATTATGTTTGTTTTATTAGACTCTAAATATCTTTCCGAATGCAACTGTGTATGTCTGTTTTTCGAATATCAAATCATAGTGGTAGAAAAATAATGTTTATTTGATAGGTTACAAAAATGTGGTGTTTTTAGAGACTAAATGTTTCCTACATTCAATATTAAATTCATTTACAAAAACTTGGTGTGTAATACAATATACCTGGGGATGAGCTTCCCCTTCTTTCCAAACCACATGACTCTCTTCCATTGAGAAATACAAAGGAAGAATTTTTCAACAACATCAAACTCCAAGTCCCCTTGACAATTGTTGGCATAGCTCTTCTACCTACTCTGAGAATCCTTAATGTGTTTTTGGATAGAATGAACCTTTTCAATCATCTCTTGAACAAGATCAGTCCCAAGAATATTTCTCTCATCAACTACATCCCAACAAGTATGAGTAAGACATTGATTTCCATATAGACCATCATAGGGATCCATTTGAATGATCGAGTGGATGATTGTTTTGTAATAGAACTCAATTAATGGGATTTTTTGAACCCAACCACCTTCAAATTCCATTAAACATGTTCTCAACATGTCCTTGAGCATCTGAATAGTCCTTTTAGATTGGCCATCAGTTTGGGGGTGATAGGCCGTACTAAAATTCAATTCAGTACTCACTAGAGGTTGAAAAATTATCTATAATTTTGTTGTATACCTCTGATCATGATCAGATAAGAGAGATAGTGGTACCCCTAGTATCCTTACCACTTCTCTCATGTAAATCCTAGAAGATGATCAAGAGTGAAATCTTCACAAATAGAGATAATATGGGATGTATTTCTAAGACGGTCCACTATAACCCATATCACATTCTTTCCTTTGAATATTCTTAGTAGACCAGTGACAAAGTCCATAGTGATGTTGTCCCACTTCCAAAATGGTATGTGTAGTGGTTTAAATACCCCTTTAGGAAGTTTTCTCTCTTCCTTCACATTCTGACACACTGGGAACCTTGTATATTAGTCAGAAATCTCTCATTTCATGTTATCCCACCAATAATGACCATGAAGGTACCTATACATTTTCATGGTTCCAGGATTTATAGAGAATTTAGATCTATGAGATTCATCAATCAACAACTTCTTTATTTCTGGAATATATGGAACACATTATCTTGTATAAAATTTAAGTACACATTCTTGATCAATATTTAACTTAGGAAACTTCCCATCCTCCACATCTTCAATATTCTTTTGTAACAAATGATCTTTTTTAGATTTCTTGATCTTGTATAGTAATGATGGTTGAGAAATCATTTGGGGCAGGGTTGATGATTTACATTCCCTTACAATTCCATTATCCTGTTTTACTAGGTCATTAGTCAAAGGCTCTCTTTGAGTCCTCATCTTCGCCAGCACAATATGGTCTTTCCTTCTTAATGTGTCATCATCTTTGTTTTCACTTCTAGGATGATAATGAATTAAACAATCATATTTTTTAAAAACATCCAACCACCTCCTCTGTCTCATGTTCAATTCCTTTTGCATTAAAATAAACTTAAAACATTGATGGACTATGTATATATCACACTTATCCCTATAAAGATAGTGTCTCCATATCTTCAAAGAAAAAAACTGCATCCATCTCCATATCATGCATAGGATAGTTCTTCTCATGAGTCTTAAACTTTTGAGATGCATAAGAAATAACCTTTTCAATTTGCATTAGAACTCACCCAATCCATTTTAAAGATGCATCGCTAAAAATAATGAATCCTTCTCTACTTGAGAGAAGAGTTAACATGGGTTCAATAACCAATCTATTTTTCAGATCTTAGAACCTTTCCTCACACTCCTTTGTCCAGATGAACTTAACCACTTTTCGAGTTAAATTGGATTTTGGATTAGAATGTAGTGATTTTTTTTTCCAAAAACTCCTTTAATATCCTGATAAACCAAGGATACTACGAAACTTATTTATTAGTATAGGTTGAGGCCACTCCTCTACAACATTTGTCATGGAAGGGTCAACTGAGATTCCTTAGTTGGTTACAATGTTCCCCAAGAAAGCAAATTGTTGTAAAAAATCAAATTTTCTGAACTTTCCAAAAAGCCTCTCCTTCTATATAGATTTCAAAATAACCCTTAGATGATCCCCATGCTCCCCGTGACTATTGGAAAATATCATAATATCATCAATAAAAACTACCACAAAGTTATCAAGGTAGTCCCGAAAGACTATTTTCATCAAATTCATAAAAATAACATGAGTACTAGTCAAACAGAAGGTCATAAAAACACACTCAGAATGTCCATATCTTGGTCAGAAGGCATTTTTTTAATATCTTCTTTCATCACCCACAGTTGATGAAAACCAGATCGAAGATCAATCTCGGAGAATAATTGAGCCTGTAACACCCGAGACGTTTATGTTATATAAATCATCAAAGGAATATTTTTCTACACACAACACTTTCTTGGCTTGCATTAAACGAAATCGCGGCCTTCCTCGATAGCTTGCGTCATACGCAATACCGAGTTTCACTAAACAATGATATGCTAATAAAATATTATTAAAACTAGCCATTATGAATAGTAATAACTACTTTTTGAAATTTTATAAATTTTATTTTTCAAAATTGACATAATTTTTCGATTCGGAATATCGAAATTATCCAAGGGTAAATTTTTGGTATTTTTCATAAAACTTTCAATTTTTGATAAATAGTGAAACCACTAAGTGGTAGTTAAAAAACTGAATTTTTTCATAAAACATAATTTTACCGCTTCTGTGAGTGGAATTTCAAAAATCTGAGTGACACGGTTGATGTCAGTAAATAAAATGTGTTTCAATAAGATGAAAGAAATTTTTGGTGAATAGTAACGTTTTACTTTTATTTACCACAGTTAAAAGTAAATAGGGTAATTAAGGGTAAAAATGAAATTATTATTACCCTAACCCATGTCCTAATTCTATTAGATAATTTCAATTCGACCAAAAACAAACTTAGGAATAAAATATGACCATTTATGCCCATTTGGATTAGATTAGGACATTTATTATTAATTTATTTAATGAAGGGTTAAAATAGTTAAAATAAACGTTTAATAAGTAAATATTTTTTAATATACGGTTATATATAAGATAAATTCGACTATAAATTTTCATTAGAAATCTAAAACTATTTCCTACATAATGGTATTTTATTTGTAATTTTTAGACATTAACTAATGTAATTTATTTATGACACAAAGATGATAAAGTAATTATCTTATTAATGAAATATTGACATAACTGATGTTATAAATACCTAAATAAATGTAATTTGAGACTTTTTATGAATTACACTAAATTTATAGGTAAATATGACATGTTAGTATTGATTTAATTAACTTTTTTCGAACTTCTAATTCTGTTATGATTTTCACAAAAATCAATTACTAAATAGTGTCAAAATTGACATAAAATAGTTTTTAAAACAAATATTATATTATTTATTGTTATTTTATTCCTAAAAATCTAAGGTTCAGCCAAATGACTTAGATACGGTTATATATATTAATAATAAACAATGTGGGATTCGTTTTGATTGTTATAGTCAGTTTATTAACCTTATAGTATAAGAACACAAGAAGACACGGTAAAAGTAAAATTATTTATCTTAATGTTAAATCTAAATGATAAGGTTAAATTAGGAATCTAAACTTGTCTAAATTCTATTGGATGAGATGATTTCGACCCATCCCCACCTTAGCTTCAAAATAAATCAATTTGGAGCTATTTGAAACCGAACATGACTTTATAATAAAATAATAGTTTTTGTTTTTCCAAAGGAGCCCCTCTCCTCCCTTATAAAATGGCACATCCTCCCTCTCTTCCTCACACCACATTGAGCCTTCAATATCGGCCAATACCTGCAACTTTCTCCTCTCCACTTCCCTAGAGACATCCTATAGGTCCTGGTCTTCTTCAAAGACCAATTTTAGTGCCCTAAAAGGAGGTCTCAAAGAAGCACTTCAAAGAAGAGGTAATGTCCGTTACCGATTCATTCATCTTTATTTCTTCTTCCACTTCTTCTTATTTAGTTGTTTCATTATGAAGTAATAAAATCAGTGTCACACATATACTGATATGTTATTATAAGTATGAAACAACCCTATTTCACCATCTATCCATCCTACAGAAAATGAAATCATCGCGCGTGCGTACGTACGGAATACCGTCTCCATGTCGTGGTGTAATCTACTTTCCACCACCAGCTTACTTGGATGGGTATAATGGTGTAAATAATTACTATATATGATTATTGTAAATTTATATTGATTCTGAAATAGTATACCTACACTCCAATACAATTCCATGATCATGGGAACGATATCATCGCTCGTGCGTACGTACGGAATACCGTCTCCACGATGTGATGCGACTCGTTCTACATGATCTTCATTACATAATGATTATATAAATGAATTGAATGAATTAATATGATATATATTACACTAATAACATTTTGTAAATGAGGTAACTATAACCTAAAGAAAAGAATAATAATTTATTCGAAAAAACATGCATAAGAACAAAAAGTAATAAACACCCGAATAACAAGTTGTAATGAAATATTAATAATAAGAAGATAATAATATGACCATATATGATATCATAACAATAATTATGATTCTGGAATAAGTAAATAACATTATTTAAATCATTATACATGAGGTTCAGACACTTACGAGAAAAATCGGACCTAAGGTAAGGGAAATATCACAATCTCATTTTTATCTAAGATTGTTTATACTTTGAAATTTACTGGGGTGTATTATATCATCCACATCCATGTTTCCTCAATATGTAATATTATTTCCATCCACCTAAAATTGTTTAAATCCAATTTTACCCTTTGGGGAGTTTTTAGTAAAAGATATGAAAGGAATCTTTTGTCGTTTTTCGTACGAGGAACTTTTTGACTTTTCCGACAAAAGTACAAGAAGAATGTTTTTTAACTTATACGACATGAATGGATTTTTAAAACATTATTTCCAAGAAGCTTCCTTTAAAAGTATTCAAGTATATTTTTAATAAACTTCTTTTAGTTTATAATTGTATGACATGTTAATAAAGGAAAAGTGTTTTTTATGTAGAAAGGATATTTTCCTCAAGATTGGAGTTCAAGTGTTTTATCAAAATTATATTCCATTTAAGGTAATAAAGGGTTTTGTTTTTAACCCTATTGTTACATTGATTTGATTATGTTGTGATGGAACTATTTTTATGAATTCCTTTATCTTTTATGAATTGTTTTATGATGTCATGATGTTTAAGATTCCCATTTTTATTACATGGGTTATGCTATGATGTATGGTTTATGATTTTGTGGCACACATACGAATGGTATAATTATGAGATGGGTGGGACCTATATCTCCCTCCAATGCATTGGGTAAAGATTTTATATATCATGAGATAGACATGGTAGGAACGGCAGTTTAAACCGGTTCAGTGAAATAGGACTAAAACGAGGAGTGAACTCGGTTCAGAAATGGACTTTGTCCACTAAGATAGTCTTGGCAATGAGCCTTGACTAATAAGAAATGATTCACTATGATTATGTGTGTATTCCAAAATGTTTCATGTTTTAAGTTATGATTATTGGGATTACATTTCACTACTATGATTTATCCCATGTTATGAAATTATGATCTCTTTTGTAGGTTAATATTTCCAAAAGTTATGTTCTTATGTATATGATGTGATTGATATTTTTTTTGTTTACACTTACTGAGCATTTGAGCTCACCCTTTTGTATGTTTTATTTCCCCAGGTCAGGAAGATGGTTATTAATTAGAATATTCCAAAAGGGACTCTAGATATGATGAAATAAATGGGAGGCAAAGTAGATGATTTATGAACCAGTTGTTTATGATTTCCAGTTTCTAAAGATACTATACCTATACGGTCCTTTCATGGTTTTGTTATGTGTTGTAATAAGTGTGCTTCAATTTTTAATTAATAACAATGTATGTAAAGTATGGGTCGTTATAGTTGGTATCAGAGGAAAGGTATAGTCAACCTTTGGAAACTGGGATGTGAAAGCCTTAGTAAGAACCCTAAGGATAATTCTAAGCATAGAACACAATCTTAGTGTTTTAGAAATGACCAGAATAACCTACACCTACGATAAGACCTTAAGTGTGAAATTTTATTCTTGATTATGTGTTTTTTCTATTATAATTGGTGTTGCTCACACTATTCTTCTTGGTTTTAGTTAATGGATGGAACCCAAAGGAACCGTGTTAATGCGGAATGCGACGGGAAATGCAATGATTGTCCCCTGGAGCAAACAAACGTTATGGGAGCCGGAATGCAAAATCTTGTAGCCATGCTCACACAACTTTCTCAAGCTATGAATCATGCATGACTTCCAAACGAGCTAAGGAAGGAGCAACATTCTGTTGAACCCTTCATGAGGCAGCGTCCACCTTCTTTCAGCAGGTCTACTGATCCATTAGTTGCTGAACAATGTATTAGTACTACTGAAAAGATATTTTTAGTTCTTCAATGTTCTGAACATTATAAAGTCATCCTAGTAGTGTATCGTTTGGAAGGAGATGCTGATCAATGGTGGAATCTTATTAAGAATACGAGGTAAAGGGATGAAATTGAGTCCATGGAATGGGACGAGTTCAAGAACTTATTATTCAATAAGTACTTCCCTCGTATTCTGCGAACAAAGATGGAGAAGGAGTTTCTTGAACTAAAGAAAAAGGATGATGAATCGGTTGGTACCTTTGAAGCAAATTTTACAAGACTTTCAAGGTATACTTCTGGTATTATTATCCAACCTGAGAGTAAGATCGATCGATTCTTTAGTGGCTTAGAACCAAGTCTTCGAAGGGCGTTAGCCATAAGGGACTTCAATAGATACGAGGAAATCGTTCGATGTGCTATCAAAGTCGAGATGGAGATTGAAGTAACTAATCAGTCATATGGGTTTGATAAGAAGAGGAAAATGGAATTCAAAGGAAAATATAAAGAGCACACTGAAAAGAAGATGAGATTTCCCTTATGCTCAAAGTGTGGAAAGAAACATGGAGGGAGTTGTCTTAAAGGGACAAGTAAATGTTTCAAATGTGGAAAGGAAGGTCATAGGTCGTTTGAATGCCGCAATGATGGGAAGAAGATGTCTAATGATGAAAAAAAGGAAGGGATACACAGAATGACCCTACTACACTTCAATGTTTCATGTGCAAGGAGATGGGGCATTATGCCAATCAATGCCCAAATCCAAGGGTTGATGATGATGGTCGACGTCAACAAACTCTTAAGGCTAAAGAAAAAGTAAAGTCACATGAAATTTCTATCAGCGATGTGGAGTACGATAACGATGTGGTGAAAGGTACACTTACCATCCACTCTAATGTAGCAAATGTTTTATTTGATTATGGATCCACCCACGCCTTTATTTTTGAAGAATATTCTAAGGATATCACCGTATTACCTAAACAGTTAGATGTTGATTTAGCTTTGACAACCCCTAATGGTACAACGGTCGCATCAAAAGTTTATAATTCTTCTCCGATTGATGTTTGTGGGAAAGTGCTTCCTGAAAATCATGTGATCCTTCCTATAGTGGAATTTGATGTGATTCTTGGCATGGATTGGATTTCTTTATATGGACCTCATATCAATTTCCAATGAAGGGAAGTCACATTTCATAATCCAGATCAATCTATGATCGTATATCAATGCAATGATGAACATAACCTTCCAGTAGAAATTTCTTCCGTCTTATGGGTCTTGATTCCACTAAATGAAGGTTATTTATCTAAAATGGTTGGTGAGAAACTATCGAATAAGAATATTCCCATTGGACGAGAGTTTGATGATGACTTTCCGGAGGAATTACCAGGTCTCCCACCAAATCGTTAAGTTGAGTTTTTAATAGAACTCGTACCAAGTTCTTTGCCCATTTCAAAGACACCTTATAGAATGGCCCCAATTCAGTTTTAGGAATTGAAGTAGCAACTTAAAGATAATCTTGATAAGGGGTTCATATGCCCTAGTGCGTCACCTTGGAGAGCACCTGTTCTATTTATTAAGAAGAAAGATCGATCAATGAGACTCTGCATTGATTATCGAGAACTTAACAAGATCACTATCAAGAAAAAATATCCTCTCTCGTGCATTGATGACCTATTTGACCAACTACGCGGAGCTCAATACTTTTCCAAGATTGATCTTCATTCAAGGTATCATCAATTAAGGGTCAAAAGGGAGGATATACCAAAGACGGCTTTCCGTACAAGGTATGGACACTATGAATTTATAGTGATGCCATTTGGTCTTACTAATGCCCCTGCTATCTTCATGGATCTGATGAATAGAGTCTTTAGAGACTATCTTGATCAGTTTCTGGTAGTCTTTATAGACTATATTCTTGTCTATTCAAAGAGAAAGGAAGAACATGAAGATCACTTGAGAATTATATTGAAGACCCTGAGAAAGGATAAGATTTTTGCCAAATTTAACAAGTGTGAATTCTGGATTCAAAAAGTTTCATTTTTGGGTCACATATTCTCAAAATAAGGGATATCTGTGGATCCAGCAAAAACAGAGGTTATCGAAAGATGGTCGAGACCAACAACAGTAACTGAGATCCAAATTTTTCTTGGTTTGGCTGGATATTATCGACGTTTTGTGAAATATTTTTCACGATTATCTAATCCACTCACCAAGTTTACTCCGAAAGGAGTTAAGTTTGTTTGGATGGAGGAATGTGAAGAAAATTTCAAGGAGTTGAAAAGAATGTTATCCAGTGTACCTGTGCTCACACTGCCTTGTAGTGGAGAAAGGTTTGTGATCTACAGTGATGCATCCAAGAAGGGATTGGGGTGTGTTCTTATGCAAAATGATATGGTGATAGCTTATGCCTCACGACAGTTGAAAATACATGAGCAAAATTACCCAACTCATGATTTGGAGTTAGCTGTGGTAATCTTTTCATTAAAGATTTAGAGGCATTATCTTTATCGAGAAAGGTGTGACATTTATACTGATCATAAAAGTTTAATGTATATTTTCACAAAAAAGGAGCTGAATATGCGCCAAAGAAGATGGTTGGAGCTGATTAAGGATTATGACTACTCAATTCATTACCACCCTGGGAAAGCAAACAAGGTGGCAGATGCATTAAGTCGGCAAGACCATGCTAGTTTATCCATGATGATGATCACAAAAGATCCAATATTTATGGCTTTACAAAGAATGGATCTTGGAATTATAATGAAAGGGAAAAAATCGTATCTTTCTCAAATGAATGATCATCCATCTATACATGTAAAGATTAAAGAGGCACAGAAATAAGATGTCGAGTTACAAAAGAAGGTGAGAAATGTTCCTGAATTCAACCTTGATTGTGATGGGATAATAAAGTTCAGGAATCGGGTTTGTGTTCATCCCATCCCCGAATTAAAGAAGGAGCTGCTGGATGAGGCTCATAGTTCTTCATTCTCTATTCATCCTGGAAGCACGAAGATGTATAGGGACCTGAAAGAGTACTTCTGGTGGATGGCATGAAAAGAGATGTTGCTGAATATGTCTCTGGATGCTTGGTTTGTCAACAAGTTAAAGCTGAGAGACAGAAGTCTAAGGGGATGTTACAACCATTACCCATACCCGAATGGAAATGGGAAAACATCACTATGGACTTTGTCACAGGACTTCCTAAAACATCCAAAGGCAATAATGCTCTCTGGGTCATAGTGGATCGTCTTACAAAGTCTTCACACTTCATTGCAATTAGAGAGGATTTCTCTCTGGATCAGCTTTCCAGGATATATGTAAAGGAAGTGGTAAGATTGCATGGAGTACCACTTTCTATTATATCTGATTGGGATCCGAGATTTACCTCGAAGTTCTGGCGAAGTCTTCAGCATACTCTGGATACAAAGTTGAGTTTCAGCACTACTTATCATCCTCAGACAGATGGTCAATCTGAGAGAAATATTCAAACTCTAGACGATATGTTGAGAGATTCCTCTATGGATTTCAAAAGGTGGTTGGGATCAACACCTACCTTTGGTGGAATTTTCTTATAATAATAGCTTTCACTCTAGTATTCAGATGGCTCCTTATGAAGCTCTCTATGGAAAGAAATGCAGGACTCCAACTTGCTGGGATGAAGTTGGGGAAAGAAAGCTATTAGGACCCGATCTCTTGATGAAATGGAAAAAAAGGTCATATCTATTCAACAACACATAAGAGCAGCTCAGAGTCAATAGAAAAGTTATGCTGACAACCGAAGAAAAGACCTAGAGTTTGAAGTAGGTGATAAAGTGTTCTTACGAATATCTCCCTAGAAGAGGTTCATGAGATTTGGAAAGAAGGGGAAGTTGAGCCCTAGATATATCGGTCCTTTCTAAATACTGGATTGTGTTGGGAAGGTAGCTTACCGATTGACGCTTCCACCGAATCTCTCTCAAGTTCACGATGTGTTCCATGTATCTCTCCTGAGAAAGTACATACCTGATCCTTCACATGTACTCAGCTCAGAAGTTATACCGCTGGAGCAGGATCTTTCTTATGAAGAACAACCGATAGAGATTCTGGATCATAGCGAAAAATTCCTACAAAACAAGACCACTCGATTGGTGAAAGTTTTATAGAGGAACCACCAATTAGAAGAAGCTACATGGGAGCTTGAGGATATGATGAGTGAGAGGTATCCTCATCTGTTTGTTACAAAGTGACGAATTTCGAGGGAGAAATTCATTTTAAGAGGGGTAGAATGTAACACCCGAGACTTTTATGTTATATAAATCATCAAATTAATCTTTTTCTACACACAACACTTTCTTGGCTTTCTTTACACGAAATCGCGACCTTCCTCGATAGCTTGCGTCGTACGCAATACCGAGTTTCACTAAACAATGATATGCTAATAAAATATTATTAAAACTAGCCGTTATGAATAGTAATAACCACTTTTTGAAATTTTATAAATTTTATTTTTCAAAATGGACTTAATTTTTTGATTTGGAGTATCGAAATTATCCTAGGGTGAAATTTTGGTATTTTTCTGAAAACTTTCGATTTTTGATGAACAGTGAAACCACTAAGTGGTAGTTAAAAAACTGATTTTTTTCATAAAACATAATTTTACCACTTCTGTGAGTGGAATTTCAAAAATCCGAGAGACACGGTTGATGTCAGTAAGTAAAATGTGGTTCAATGAGATGAGAATAATTTTTGGTGAATAGTAACTTTTTACTTTTATTTACAACGGTTAAAATTAAATAGGGTAATTAAGGGTAAAAATGATATTATTATTACCCAAAATCATGTCCTAATTCTATTTTATAAGTGTAATTCGACCAAAAACAAACTTAGGAATAAAATATGACCATTTAGGCCCACTTAGATTAGATTAGGACATTTATTATTAATTTATTTAAAGAAGGGTTAGAATAGTTAAAATCAAAGTTTAATAAGTAAATAATTTTTAATATAAGGATATATATAAGATAAATTCGACTATAAATATTCATTAGAAATCTAAAAATATTTCCTACATAATGGTATTTTATTTGTAATTTTTAGACATTAAATAATTTAATTTATTTATGACACAAAGATGATGCAGTAATTATCTTATTAATGAAATATTGACATAATTGATGTTATAAATACCCAAATAAATGTAATTTGAGACTTTTTATGAATTCCACTAATTTTATAGGTTAATATGACATGTTATTATTGATTTAATTAACTTTTTTATAACTAATAATTCTGTTATGATTTTCACAAAAATCAATTACTAAATAGTTTCAAAATTGACATAAAATAGTTTTTAAAACCAATATTATATTATTAATTGTTATTTTATTCCTAAAAATCTAAGGTTCGGCAAAATGACTTATATAAGGTTATATATATTAATAATAAACAACTTGGGGTTATTTTGGATTTTTATAGTATGTTTATTAACCTTATAGTATAAGAACACAAGAATACACGGTAAAAGTAAAATTATTTAACTTAATGTTAAATCTAAATTATAAGGTTAAAATAGGAACCTAAACTTGTCTAAATTCTATTGGATGAGATTATTTAGACCCATCCCCACCTTAGATTCGAAATAAATCAATTTGGACCTATTTAAAACCGAACTTGACTTTATAATAAAATAATATTTTTAGTTTTTCCAAAGGAGCCCTTCTCCTCCCTTATAAAAGGGCACCTCCTCCCTCTCTTCCTCACACCAATTGGAGCCTTCTAGCATGGCCAACCCATGCCACGTTCTCCTTTCCAATTCCATAGAGACATCCTAGAGGTCCTTGTCTTCTTAAAAGACCAATTTTAGTGCCCTAAAAGGAGGTCTCAAAGTAGCACTTCAAAGAAGAGGTAATGTCCGTTACAGATTCTTTCATCTTTATTTCTTCTTCCACTTATTCTTCTTTAGTTGTTTCATTATGAAGTAATAACATCAGTATCACTCATATACTTAATAGTTATTATAGGTATTAAACAACCATATTTCACCATCTATCCATCATACGGAAAATGAAATCACCGCGCATGGGTACGTACGGAATACCGTGTCCACGCCGTGGTGTAATCTACTTTCCACCACCACCTTACTTGGATGGGTATAATGGTTTAAATAATGACTATATATGATTATTGTAAAGTGATATTGATTCTGAAATAGTATACATACACTCCAATAAAATTCCATGATCATGGGAACGATATCATCGCTCGTGCGTACTTATGGAATACCGTCTCCACGATGTGATGCAGCTCATTCTACATGATCTTCATTGCATAATGATTATATAAATTAATTGAACGAATTAATATGATATATATTACACTAATAACATTCTATAAATGAGTTATATATAACCTAAAGATAAGAATAATAATTTATTCAACAAAACACGCATATGAACAAAAAGTAATAAACACCCTAATAACAAGTTGTAATGAAATATTACTAATAAGAAGCTAATAATATGACCATATATGATATCATAACAATACTTATGATTCTGGAATAAGTCAATAACATTATTTAAATCATTATACAGGAGGTTCAGACACTTACAAGGCAAATCGGATCTAAGGTAAGGGAAATATCACAATCTCATTTTTATCTGAGATTTTTTTTACTTTGGAATTTACTAGGGTGTATTTTATCATCCACATCCATGTTTCTTCAATAACTAATATTATTACCAACCACCTAAAATTTTTTAAATCCAATTTTACCCTTCGGTGAGTTTTTAGTAAAAGATATGAAAGGAATCTTTTGTCGTTTTTCGTACGAGGTACTTTTTGACTTTTCCGACAAAAGTACAAGAAGAATGTTTTTTTTAACTTATATGGCATGAATGGATTTTTAAAACATTATTTTCAAGAAGATTCCATTATAAGTTTTCAAGTCTTTTTTTAATCAACTTCTTTTACTTTAGAATTGTATGACATGTTATGAAAGGAAAAGTGTTTTTGAAGTAGAAAGGATATTTTCCTCAAGAATGGAGTTCAAGTGTTTTATCGAAATTATATTCCATATAAGGTAAAAAAGGGTTTTGTTTTTATCCCTATTATTACATTGATTTTATTATGTTTTGATGGAATTATTTTTATTAATTCCTTTATCTTATATGAATTGTTTTATGATGTCATGATGTTTAAGATTCCCATTTTTATTACATGGGTTATGCTATGATGTATGGTTTATGATTTTGTGGCACTCATAATAATGGTATCATTTTGAGATGGGTGGGACCTATATCTCCCTCCAATGCATTGGGTAAAGATTTTATATCTCATGAGATGGACATGGCTGGAACGGCAGGTTAAACCGATTCAGTGAAACAGGACTGAAACGAGGAGTGAACTCGGTTCAGAAATGGACTTTGTCCACTAAGATAGTCTTGGAAATGAGACTTGACTAATAAGAAATGATTCTCTATGATTATGTGTGTATGCCACAAATTTTCATGTTTTATGTTATGATTATTGGGATTACATTTCACTAATATTATTTATCCCATCTTATGAAATTATGATCTCTTTTGCAGGTTAAGATTTCCAAAAGTTATGTTCTTATGTATATGATGTGATTGATATTTATTTTGTTTACCCTTACTGATCATTTGATCTCACCCTTTTGTATGTTTTATTTTCCCAAGTCAGGAAGAAGGTTATTAAGTAGAATATGCCAAAAAGGGACTCTAGATATGATGAAATAAATTGGAGGCAAAGTAGATGCTTTATGAACTAGTTGTTTATGCTTTCTAGTTTCTAAAGACACTATACCTATACAGTCCTTTCATTGTTTTGTTGTATGTTGTAATAAGTGTGCTTCAATTTTGAAGTAATAACAACGTATGTAAAGTATGGGTCGTTATAGAGCCCCATAAAGTTGGTAAAATAATCCATCAATTCTTGGAAGAGGGTATTTTTTTCAACACTATAATCTCATTCAGTTCTCTATAATCAATGCATATCCACATTGATTCATCCTTCTTCTTAACAAAGAGAAAAGGATCTCCCTAAGGAGACACACTTGGCTGGATAAACCCCTTTTCCAAAAGAACAAGGAGTTTATTCTTTATTTACTCTATTTCCACATTCGACATTCTATACAGGGTTTATGAAAATGTCTTGGAACTAGGAATGAGTTCAATGGAGAACTCTACATATCTTTCTAGGGGAGGTCTAGGTAAATCCTCACGAAATATGTCAATGTATTCCTAAATTATGGGAACATTATCTATTATTATACTCTCATTTCCTTCTTTATATTCACAGATCAAATCCATAAAGAAGCCTATATAAGGTGATTCTAGACCAAGATCAAGTTGGGATATCTCTCCTTGGAAGATAATTGTAGGTTTTCCATTCTCGATTACTATGTTTTCCTTGATTCTTCATTTGATCATGTCATTATACTTTGAGAGCCATTTAATCCCTAGTACAATGTTGAATTCCAAAATGGGAATGACTACTACAATTATGATAATATTTTGCTCGCTAAAGTAAATATTATAGTTTCTAAACACATTTGAGGTTCGGATAATTCCTCCAGGAGACTTGATTAATAACTAAAATTTTAGGGGTTTAGGAATTGACCCTATATTGTTTGAAAAATGGGATAAAATAAAGGAATGTATAGAACTAGAATCAAACAAAGTTCTTTCTAGTTTTGAGAGAGAAAAAAGAGTACCTACCACCACATCATTTAGAGTTTCCACTTTAGTGGTTATGATATAATAATCCCGCCCTTTATCCCTTGGATATGCTGAGGCTGATGCTGATTCCCCCCCCACTACCCTCAGATTTGGATAGTTATTGGAAATGTTTCCAATCTATCTTCACTTGAAGCATTGGATGTCAGGTAGGGCCTGGACCATCTTCCCTTTGTATTTTGTGTTGAGAAGTTGAGGTTTCACCTCACTATGACAATTCTAACCAATATGGACTTGTCTTCCACACTTGAAACATTTTCCGCTCCCAAACAGGTAGTTCCTTGAATCCTTCATCCATCGTTTATTACATGTGGTATGTTGCACCTACTTTCCACCTCTTCCTTGGTCAAATATCCTCTCTATTTTTGGCTCCAAGGATATTTCTATTCATTCTAATATTGGTACCACAGTGTTTCCCCAAACTAAAGATCAACTTTCATAGCACTTTATATGATTTCCTCATAGTTGTCGTAGTCTTAGTTGGCTAGACTCTTCGATAGATGATGTCTTAGTCCAAAAAAGAATCTATCAACCTTACCTTTAGTATCCATGACAATGTTAGAGTTGTAATGTAAATACCTTTTTAATTTCATCTCATAGATTTCCTTAGATTCATTCTCCATCTACTTTATCTCGAGAAATTCCTTCTCCATTTTTTATTCTCATCAAACGAGGGAAATACTTATTGAAGAAGATCCCGCCAAACTCTTACCACCCCATAGCTTCAATCTCCCCTCTTGACCTCAAGTATTTAATTAGTGTCCACCACAGATGAACTTCTTCCTTTATGTGGTAAATATCCATGGTGACATTCTCTTGTTCAGGACTACAAATTACGGAATAGATATCCTTTATAGATCTTATCAATGGTTCCATAATAAATCGTTCGGTAGATGCACTGAACATTGGTGGTCGTTGAAACATAAAATACTCAATGGAATATTATTTCCTTCTTTGTGAAATTGGTCTCTCATCTTGATTTATGTTATTTCCCATAACTTGAGTCATTTTATTCATTATTCACACAAATTTTTCCATTCCATCTTTCATTAGAGGGATGTCAGCACATGGTCCATTGTGGTCACCATTTGCATGGTTTCTCCTATTTCCCCCCATTTTCTAAAAGAGGAAAACCTTAGTGAGAAACTTATTTTATTTAAGAATCTTATAACTCTAAAATATTTTTTTGTCTTAAAAATTATCTTTAAACAGGTTATTCAATATCGACAACTAAATTTCTTATAAATCCTTCATAATGATTTATAAAAACCATGTGATTAACCAAAAATATACCCCGAGATTGTCAAACCAAGAGTACAGCAAGACCTTTTGTCATGCACCAGTTCTCGTTCATGTCTATCTCAATGTGGTGTTCTTAGGTTTTACCCCAAGATACATCTATGTCACAGCCACATCCATATGATTGTATCTAGATATGGATTTATTTGTTTGGAAACCACTTATTTAATATTTCACCAAAATACAAAAAAAAAATTCTTATATTTAAAATTTTCTATGGGTTTCTTCCTAAATATTTCATATGCAAATTTCCAAAAATAACAAAACAATTCCCTAATACCAATTATGAAATCCTTCTTTTTTATTACATAACGTTTCATTAAATTTTACAAACAAATGATCTTGAGTGTTTAGTATCTTGGAAATAAGGTACATAATAAATGAAAACATAAAGAATTAATCTAAACAACTTTTCAGGCATCATCGTAGGTTCATCCTAAGTACAATTACTGCATCTCATAAACTGGGGATATACAACAAAGGAAAGGGTGATCAGAAGGCCCAATTAGTGTAAACAAGGGAAATGGTTTCATTGTGATATCAATAAGAACATGATGAAATACATAAAAATTGAGAAATGTAAAAAAAGGAATATAATACTAACAATAGTGTGAATAAAAACATTAAAATTTGGCTTCAATATTTAATTTAGACAATCTCAATAATATAACCAAGGTCTATTCCCATGGTGTCATAAAAATTACCAATGTTATTGACAATGGTATCCTAAAACATTTCATCTCTAAAGATTAATTTCTATACCCAATACATTGGAGATATATTAGGGAACATCCTTAATATGTATTTTTTTCATTTGATACATATATATCATAATAAAAAATTTCATAAATAACCCTTAATTAATTAAAGAAATGGGTTTCATATCAAAGTCATTGTATTTTTAAAATTGCTTAAAAACATTATCATTAAGTCATTTATAACCCACAGATATAGAATGGGGGTTAGATGATTTTACGATTACAGAATAAAATAAATCATTTTTATTTCATGATAAATACCCCTTGAAATTAACTAGGTTTGGATATTTATATGAAGAAAATAAAATAATTTATTGATAAAAAGAGAGAGATTTTGAGATGAAACTTTTGTAGCATAAGGACCGTGAAATATGGTTTTAGAAAATATTAAAAAGAGAGGGGACAAGAGTATCCCATTGATAAAATAACTCATAATAAAATAGATTGGTAGAATAAAATGAAAATAAAAACATGGTATTGAAATTTTCAAGACATACCACATAAAACGGAACATGAAAGGAAAAGAGAAGTGGAGAATTCCCTTACCTTTAGGAGTTACTTCTAAAACTATATGATCAGGACCTTAGGGACTTTAGGACACCTTGGGAGGACTCCTTGGGAGATAGAATTAGCATAATATCATTGAAAATGGTTTTTTAATGATTGTAAACTATGTAATGGTTAAGTATTTATATAAAAATTGAGGGAATATTTTATTATTTTCAAAGGACACCTCATTAGTGGTATTTGAAAAAACCATGGGCTTGCCCATTGTATTTTCCCATGGTATAATACACTTGGGAGATTTCATATAATATTTAAATCCATAAGTGTCTACCAAAATTATTACATCATGATTAAATCATTATTATATAGCTATTATGTCATTAAACTGACCAAAAACTCAAAACTATATATTTTATATTCACCGAAAAAACCACTATTTCATAAAAAATCCAAAAACATCAACCTAACCATTTTCAATGTATAGAATTCAAAATTAAACTCCATTTTATAAAAAATAATTTAATTTTAAATTAAATTAAATAAAAATTACTGATACTTAACTAATAATTTTTAAAACATTTATTTACTCATACTATGATATAATTGTATCATATTAAAACTTAAGATGACTAAAACATATTTATACTTCCATAGGTGAGGTTAATATTCCATTGGTAAAATTAACCTTCATAAATTTAATATTACTATTTCAAAGGGTAAAGTTACTATTCACCAAAAAAATATTTTGATCTTAATGAACCAAATTTTTCACCCTGATTACAACAATCTATGTTCGATTTTTGAAAATACTTTCACAGAAAAAGGTATTTTATAAAAAAAATATTTTTTAACTTTTCATTTAAAAACCTATTTATCAAATACTATTCATAAAACACTATTCATTAAATACTAAAAAATGGAAAATTCTTAGAAAACTTCTAAAAATTCAGCCTAGATTAATTTTGACATTTGAAATCCAAATATGATGCTTATTTTAAAATAATAATTCTCTACATAAGAGAATTCTTCGAATAGTGATATTTTTACTTCTAAAATCAATTTATCAAATGAGTCTTAATTTAACAAATATTTTATTAAGAAAAGATATTCATAAAATAGAAATGATGAAATAACAATTTTATATATACCAAGGGACTACACAATGTAACTAAGGCTTCATTACATGACTTCATATAACACCTTCATAGAACCTTAGAGTAAGGTGTGCAATAGTAATAGAATCATGTGGAAACTTAGACAACATTGCATGTGTGGTGATTTCTATCAACTTCAATTTCTCTTGTAGGCAATTCTGTTCATGATTAACATATTGAAGTTTGGCTTGGGATTGGTCCAGAGTGAAGCCCAGGGATTCCACCTCCTTCCCAAGCTCCAAAAAATGGGCTTCGTATGGCCCGAGTCTACTAGATGAGGCCATAGACTCTTCTTTATGCAATAATAACCATTACCATTTCTATTTATAATCACTAATATTAAAGTTAAGAGTATTGTTTCCAATAGTCATATTGAAAAATTGTCATATAACCGTCAAAACAATAAAACGATATAGTATTTTTGTGTACAAAATGATATAACATACATTTTCAAGAAACAATTATTATTCAAAAATTTTGGTTCATTACAGTACAGAAGGAAAATTATGTTCTTAGAGTATGTTGGATACTTTTCCAGAACATTGAGGTGAATCTTGGTTCTCTATCGAATATAATATATAGTGGTGCGCCATGAAGCCTTTACACATATTTTATATATATCCATGCAATTTGATCCAATTAGAAGGCCTCCCAAATTGTGATAAAAAGATTTATCTTTGTATTACAATCCACAATGACCCATATAGAAATTTTTCATATGGATGTCCTTAAAAGCCTAATGACAAAGTCCCTGGTAATGTTTTCTCACTTTTATATTGGTATGGATAGTTGTTTTTTCATCCCCTTAGACTTTTTTCTTTCTGCCTTCAATGGTTCACATACTAGACACTTTGATGTATATTTAGAAAAATCCTTCATCATATTGTCTCACCAGTGGTCATCTCAGAAATCTTGATACATCTTTGTGCTCCTGGGTGAATAGAGAAGGTTGAGATATGTGTGTCATTAAAAAGCTCATTCTTTATCACTGGATTGGATGATATACATAATTGTGACCCAAATCATACAAATCCTTCCTCTTTAGTCTTGAACTCAGAGGATTCCCCATTTCTAATTTATTACACCATTTTCATAATTTCCACATCATTTCATTGAGCATCTTTTATTTTCTCCATCAGGTATGGTTGAGCAATCATTTGAGAAAGGATTGATGATGTTTCTTTCCTAATGATTCCCATGAACATCCTCTGTAAATCTAAGAAGATTGGATCCTTTTCAATTATCATCATTAATAATGATTCATGATCCTTTATACTTAGAGAATTTGCTTCATTATTTTACTTACCAAGATGGTACTGGATTGAGTATTCATAATCCTTATGATCTCTAAGAATTTTCATTGACACATATTAAGATCTTTCTGTGTGAATATATATTTGAGACTCCTGTGATCAGTTAATATCTCACACTTCTTCCCATTGATATAATGTTGCTAGATTTTCAATGCAAATATCACAACCACCAACTCTAGATCATGCATGGGATAGTTTTCTCATGGATTTTTAGCTTCATTGAGGTGTCGGAAAACACTTTTTAATTTTTCATCATCACACCGACCAAACCCTTCTTTAAAGCATCATTGTACACCACAATGAGTTCTCAACTTACCAGGAGAGTGAGTACTAATGTAGTGATAAGCTTATTTTGGATATCCTTAGATCATTCTTCACATTATTGAGTCTAGAAAAAATTCACCCATTTCATGTCAGATTGGTCATTGGGTTTGAAAATCATGGAAATCTCTTAAAAATTGTCGATAACACCCAACAAGAAAAAGGAAGCAAGGGATATCCATTATAAATTGTGGCATGGGACACTCTTCTAATTACATTGTCTTGGAATGGTCCACAAATATTCCTTTTCTAGTGATAACATTCTCCAAGAATGGTACTTCTTCCATCATGAACTCACATTTACTATACATTGTATAAATTTTCTACCTTCACAACGTCATCAGTGCAGTATTCAAATGATCCTCATTTTCCTCATTACTCTTGGATTAAATTATAATATAATTGATAAAGATTACCAAAAATTTGTCAAGGTAATATATAAAAACTCTATTCATTAGATCCATGAATTTTACTAGAGCATTAGTGAATCTGAAGGGCATCACTATGAACTCACAATGTCAACACCTCATTCAAAAGGATGTTTTGGGAATATCTTCCTTCCTCACCCTTAACTGTTGATATCCTGACCGAAGGTCCACCTTAAATAAATAACCATCCCCACATAGCGGATTAGAAAATTCATCTATCTAAGATAGGGGATACTTGTTATTTATTGTGATTTTTTTGATCTCACAATAATCAATTCATAGTCCCGTCGATCCATTCTTCTACATAACATATTGGACTGCAACACTCCATTGTGAAGCACTCGATCGTATAAAACATTTCTACATATTCTTCTATAACTGCTACTTTTTCTCTTCAAGCCCAATGTTGGCCATTCTATAAGGATTATTTGATATAGGCAAAGATATAGGAAAAATTTCAATTGAGAAATAAAACTCTTGATCAAAAGGAAGACCAAAAAATTCTTCAAGAAATGCATCATTGTAGTCCCTCATGATGGGAATGTCTTCGACCACGATTCTCTCCTTTGTATCAATCATTTGGGCTAGATATTCTTTCTCATAATTCATTAATATTTACACTTGAGACCATGATTTTAAAAGAGATTCATCTTCCTATTTACACTTTTAATGAAATGAAGGATGCTTTAGGATTGGAAGAGTGATCCCCCTTTCCAGACAATTGGTGTTGGATTTGTATAATGATAACCAATCCATGCCCAATATAACATTGAAATCCACTAACGGAGATATGATGGGATTTTTTAGGAGGTTAGTTTCACAAATGCTAACTAAGGAGGATTTATATACTTTGGATGAAATGATTTCCCTATTCTTTATTCTCACAAATATCTCATCCTAAATATTTTGAGGTGGTGTTTGAATAGTTTTTCTAAACATAAAAGATATGAATGAATGTGTATAACCAGAATCAAATTGTAGGTCCACTATTATTGAATGAATAACAATTGTACCTTTCACCACATCATTGTCCAGATCCACCTCAGTAGTAGTGATATCATAATCCATTCCTTGTTTCCTTAAAGGTTTTTGTTGATTTCTTCAGAAAACCCTTGGATTAGGGCAATTGTTCACATAATTCCCATGTTCCTTGCAGTTTTAGCACTGCATGAAAGGTTGAGTGTTGATATGAGCCTTCCATTATTCTTCCATTTTAGTGGGATTCTTCATATACCTTCAGTAGTTTTTAGCCAGATATCCAATTTTTTCACATTTGATGCAATTCTTGATACCCTTTATATAGTTCCCAGGATGACTGTTCCCACAATTTTGACTTGTGGGATGTTCAATCTTCTTTCCATCATGGTATTTATTTTCTAAACCACCAAAATTAGACTCCATTTTCTTCTTATTTTTTACCAGAACCATGATATCATTGAGAGTTTCCAATCTCGATTTCAACCTTGAGGGTACAACAAACAATCTCCTCATAATTTTCAAAGTCTCAAATCATTGACAGTTTTAATATACATGGTTTTAGTCCACAAAATAAGTGATCCACTATTATTCTGTGTTCATGACAATGTCCTAGGTGTATCTTTCAAGCCTTGTGATGTTTGCTTTTTACACCCTGATGTACTCATCTTCCATCTTCTTAATTCTGATGAACTCTCATTCCATATTGAGGTGGAGGGTTCAGGGAAAATATTTATTGAAAAACAATTTTCTTCAATTCCTCCAAATACATGGAATCAGTTTTCTCATGGGACTTCATATTCTTGATCAGTTTCTACCACTAGTAATCTTCCCAATCAAAACGATAGACTGCTAGTATGACTTTATCTTCTTTTGAGCACTGTAGGATAGGGAATATTTTTTTAATGGAGTTAATCCAATCCTTTGTGAGGAGGGGATTAGAAGATCCACTAAACATGGGAGTCATTTTCCATATGAAGGACTCTATGACATCTTTCTCTTTCCATGGAGGTGTATGGAATGATTAATGTTATTTTTCATAACATGGGCCAACTGAGCATGTACTATCATAATGTTTTGAGAACCTGTTCCCATCATATTCGGAATATCATTAGGCAAATTTTCACAAATCCTATAACATTGATTGTTGGAACGTGTTCTTCTATTTCCTTCCACTACGTAAAATTTCATACAATTATAGGGCTTCAATACTAAGCTATTATGCATAAAAAGGAATCTTTAAACATAAAAGGATAAAACAATTAAAGGAAAATTATATCCTAACTTGTGATTCCATAGGATTAAATCTAGCTTATACATGATTTTCTTCCTATCATATATATTCTTATGGGATTTTTTTGTTCCCTTTATAATGTTTTATACTATGCCTATGAATTTACCAAAGCATATCGCCCGGTATTGTCAAACCATGAGTGCAGTAAGGCCTGTTGTCATGCACTAGTTCCCATTCAAGTATAGCTCAAAGTGGTGTTTTTGGGTTTTACCCCTAGATACATCTGTTCCAGAGCCACATCCACATGTTTTTATCCCAATAGGGATGTATTTTTTTAATAAACCACAACCACTATACATACCAAAATTTAGGTATGTTTTCTTATAGTTAGTCTCATACCTAAGGTTCTTACTAAAGTGCACTTTTCCTAATATCCAAAAATAACTAGAACATCCTATGATACCAACTATATAAACCATTTCCTTTTACACATATTGTTACATGATTTTAATCATAATAAAACATCATATTACAAGGAAAGGATTGTGAAGTCTAGTGTCTTGGAAAACTAGGTAGATAAACTAAAAACATGGGACTAAATAAAATGTTTCTTTATTTAATAATCATAAAGAGATCCTAAATTCTATTATTCTCACACATCTTCATAGTTTAACCTCGGGATTACATAAACAAATTTATGAGCTAAAATCTTATTAAGGGAATAAACATAAGAATAACGATTTAGCACATGGGTGAGAAGGCCTGAAATAATGATATAAAAAGGCATGGAACATATAGAATTGTGACATATAAACATTGGATCATATAAAAATGGATTCATAGTAATGTGTAAGAAATATTAGACATGAATTTATAATGATTCAAGGCTCGTTGCACATGGTGGAGCACGAGTCAAGGTTAACCACCAAGACTATCGAACATGGTAGCACGAGTCAAGGCTTACTGCCAAGAACGTTCCACATAATGCCTCGTGAGACTCAAATTTATCCAATGAATTGGAGCCTTATCTAGGTTCAAACATGATAACATGTACATGAATACTCTTTAAACATAAATTATCTTACATAATCAATCATACATAAATATAAGGGTACCCATGGAAAGAAATATGTATCATAATCATGTCATAAAGTATAATTAATGGTTGTGCCAAACAAGTGTCCATGAATTAAAAGTCTTAGAACATACAGGGACATTCATAAGGTTAAATAGGAATATATCATTGTAAGTGATGTAAAACAAAAGTGATAACATGTAAAAAGAGTATTTAATAAATTTTAGCATTAAAACATTTTAGTGTGATTTAAAAGAAAATACTGCAGATAATTAAAAACCAAAAAAGGAATCATATTTTATATAAAACCATAAGTGAAACAAGAAAGTTTTTTTAATAAAAATAATGTTTTAATAAAAAAACAATGGTGTCTTAAAACAGATTATATAGTGTACTTGAAAATGGGTAAACATTCGGGATGTTCTCTTAGATGGGTTTACTTATCAGAAAGTATTGAGGAGAAAATCACTTAAAAATGTAAATACCTAAAAGATAATGATGAATGGACCTTGATACATAAGTTTTGAACATGCTCACAACATTTATAAGATTTACATAAAAGAAAAAATACCTTCATATGGGTAAAAATAAAGATAGATCAACCAGAATGAATAATGGAGGTTCTGGTAGAATACTTTACCTTAAGTCCAAAAGTGTTCTTCACTTGATCTTATTATCCTAGATAATCAAATTACATTTATTAATTAGTATGTAAAAAACCAATTCTTCATGTAATTGATTTACTAAATCCTTATTGAGTTCCTTCATGACCTTTTTGATAGGTTAATAGGTTCAATTTCATTATTTGGGAGCGATTGTTTCCATGGTTTTTATGATTGGTTTTCGTATAACATGCGAGGATAAACATGTAATGTCGCGAACCAAGTTGGGATGCCATATGCCCTGACACCCAACCCGGTCTGCGACATGGCCCGAAGGGCGTTCCCGATTCCCACAGGCTGTCAACAAGTGCCAAGAATCAAAATAAAACAAGATGGAATGATTTAGCCCAATAATAATAGGATCAAAATATACAACATTGAAAATGCAACAGAGCTAACCACAATTGACTCTCAAAAAATGATCAATCTGGTCCAATATGAATACTACTAAATAAAACTAACACTGAAAGAACTAGAATCTAGTACTATATAAAATGAACAGCCACTAGCACGATCTCCATGTGATCTCTTGATCACCTCCATCCATAAGACCACCCTGCTCTAAGAGATACTTGAACCATAAAAACCTGAACAAAAAACGAACCTGTAAAACAGTTCGGGTCTACCGACACCAAATGGTACAAGTAGGGAATGATCTAGACAGCTCAGTCGGCAATCACCAAATATTCCTTTTGTTTCCTTTCCCAAAACAATCCATTAACACTAGTTTGAAAATATGGATATAAAAATAGAATTTCTTCCTTTTTAAAAATAAACACATTTAATTCCCTTTTTACAAACTATGAACAATATGTTTCCACATTCAAAATAGACTTAATTTTAGATAAAAATCCAAATCAATAACCCCAGGTCTATACCAAAAATAAATAAATTGAACAAATGAACATTAAATGTAGAAAAACGATAACAAGAAATGTAAATAATCTAGTAACCATGGGTGATCCTAAACATCCCTAGAAGACCCCTAGATATACACGGTTTTGGATCCACCTGTCGGGGTATGATGAAGATCCTAAGTCTATAACCAATTGACCATCCTAACTGACCAATCCAGTGGAAAAGCCCATCTGACCTAACAAAATCTAGGGGTTACCAACCCGTATAATCGGGGTTGATTAGAAACCATCACTAGATCATCTAAAATAATCCCAGGAACCCATGGTGGTTATAATAATACTTTTTAAGTAGGAATGACCTCGAATGCGTGACTCATCTCACCACACTTTCCATCCCAAAACACGGATGCTTCCTATATGTTCTCCCATAAAGGGTTACACAATACAGGAGCACCTCATATGAACATCCAATCATCTCACATTAACAAAGTGCCAACCAGACCGTCATGCCATGCAAATCATTAAAACCATTTGAAACCCTTTTCAAAATACTTAAGTTGTTAAGTGGGATCACAGTAATAAAAATGTCATCATTTAAAAGAATAAAAAAATATTACTAAGTGCCCAAAAATATGAATCCAAACATTTAATATCAAAAAAGTGCCAACCAGGACATCACACCATTTAATATTCAACCCATTTCATATAATGTTAAAAGTTTCCCAACTGGGAATTCACATTTTCCAAATCACATTCTTTTCTAAAATAAACACAAAACATCACCTTTAAAAGTATAAATACAAATGGGAATTCAATATTATGCACCCAAATACATTTTCCAAAGCAGTTAAAAATCATTTCTAAAACCATTTCCATGTATACAAAGACAAATGGGCCATTGTACCATTTGAAACCGACTGTGTCCCAAAATACCTAACAGTTCAAATTTTAAAGAAAAAAATAAATTTAAAGGCACATCAAATACCAACACACTTTTTATAAATCAAATATCCATTTTAGAAGGATTATAATTGGAGAGAGAGAAGATAAATTTTTTGATAAATCATGGTTCATGTGTAACACCCTTTTTTTAAGTGTAATTTTCACTTGAATTGTCTTCTATGTGTGCACCTAGTGTAGAAATGGATGTGAAAACATCCAATGACACCATTTGAAGATCCATAATAATATCCGAGAACATTTTTACAGATATACCACTTCCCTTTAAACAAACACAATTGTAACATCTCTCACAGACATTTCATAAACCCTAAGAACTTTTCCCAAACATTTTTGTGTAAATAATCAAGCCATAAATTGGAACTAAAATCAAATTCAATTCTATAATTCATGTTTCAACTAATAAAATACTTAAAACCAAGTCCAAACAATACAACCAGGGCTCAATTTCCTTTTTTGTAAATCAAAATGCATTTTATCAAACACTTCATAGGCACCAACACCTATACATAATCAAGGAATCCTTTCAAAATATATTTAAAAAATTGTAACCAATATAAAAACACAACAATAATTTAACTATAATACATATTTAGATGTGATTCATGTTTAAAAATTAATCCAAAACATTCAAGCATCATGGGTTTTCAATGGAAAGGAAAATCCGGGAAACACCTACCTCAACAGTTTGCGAATGTGATGAGACTTCAAGGGAGGAGAGATATAATCACCACGAACCATTCACACACCCTAGATCCGAAGAAAAACAAACCAAACATAAACCCTAGACCTTAGGGTTCATACATTGAATAAAATCCCCAAGAAAACCCTAGAACAATGAGGGAAAGATATGGAGAGAAGATTTGATGAAGGAAACAAGAAGAATCACCAACCGTTATTGATAAGTCACCCCAACATCGTCCCAAAACTAAGTAGGAAGTAGGGTGAGGCTACTCTGGCCGATGACCAACAGATAGAGCTTCATTTTGGATGTATAATCACTCAAATCGGAGTTCCGCGTCATAAGTTATAAACCCCTCAAGTGGCTGTAAGGTTTTGCTGCACGATTTTTCAAACCATGTGCAAACCGTGCGAGGGATAGTAGAAAACTCCTACAACTTCGCATGGTTTGGTTGCGTGGTTTGGGAAGGCCGTGCTCAAACTGTGAAACCCCAAAAATTGGCCAAAACCCCCAAAATTACACCCTAAACACAAGAGATGTTCACCCAATGATACTTGAATGTTTTAAACACAATATGGAGACACTGACGACATCATAAACTCTCCAACATGCCACTTTCATCCCACAACATTCTCAATAACCAAGAATAGTTTAAGATGGAAACCAATAACATAAAAATGCAAGGACATTTGTTGGACACCCAAGCCGAACCTCAACAAAAAGTTCCAACATCTAGAAATAAATAAAATGATGGAGTATCCGAGGTTGGGGTGTGACAATTCTCCCCACCACGGACACTTTCTTCCCCCAGAAAGACACCCTTCCAAAAGATAACAAAAACTCAAATCCATGTCTAATAAAAACAAAGATAACATGTACCATAGAGTGATTATTCACACCACAAGTCACACTCGACCGATCAAGAAGAATCCAAAAAACCTGAATGAGAATGAGGTTAGAACATTAGAGGGTTCTCCCCACCACAAGAACTCAACTAAAACAAAAAACATTTAAAACCCAAACAACACTATCACTGAAACCTAGACGAGATTTTTCAATGCTTCAAATTTTTGGATAGCTTGCATGGTTTGGATGCACAATTTTCCAAGTCGTTCACCAACCGTGCATGATCTACTGAATAAATGGGTCACCCTGCATGGCTTGGCCGCATGGTTTCAAAACCGTGTGAAAACAGTGCTAACACCACTGCCGAAAAATGACACAAAGCTACGCGGTTATAAGATCTACCGCATGCTTGTGCGCTGGTTGTGTAGTTGGTTCTGTCTACCTGGCTAGGGCCACATGATTTCGATTAGCCATGTGGTAATCATGCGGTAACTGTGCTCCACATGTAAAAATCTTACAAAACTACAAAAACCAAAATCCTCGACCAAGGTCAAACCTAAACTTCCACATCTATGTTAGACACTACCACCAATAAAATAAGGGAACCTCCCAAATAAACTGAACCCACAATAAACCAATTATTCAAAACTCAAGCATCTCCAAATGTGCAATGCTGAATGTTAAAACCACAACCGGCCTACACAAAGTCAAGACACACTCAATGGAGAATGAAACTTCTCAAGGGTCACATTCAGATTGACATGACTATATGGGTTACAAGAGATCTAGTTAATCACACCATTACCACAAAAGGATAACATACAAAATCAAGGCAATGAAAATGTGGAGATGTTAAACATTTCCATCCCAACACAGAAAAACACTAGGTAGGGCTTCACACCCCCTGTCACTCCTGACAATGTGTGAGCATCACCCCAAGACATGTGGTTGGGGCTCTGATAGGTGAAGCATCTCCTGCCTAATAGTCAGGCAACACATCCTCCGATCAAGACATCCATTTCAGACTACACCCCTTATAGAACTTATTCAAATAACCCCAATATCCATTGCAGCAACAAGCCTTCAGAGGAATACAAAAAGATGGATTTGAGTGACAAAATCCGCCGCACTGGAAACATTCAAGAAAACGGTCCGAAGAACTAGAATCTGGAGCAAAAAAATGCTATTTTTTAGAACCCAGTTCCACTGGCACACCGTACTCGCCAGATGAGGAACCTTAATGAGAACCCAATACCACTGGCTACACCCCAAAAACGAATTCATCCATGAATGCATCATCCACCATCTTATAGAAATAGGTTTCATTGGATGAGAGAAATTTCTCATCAATTTCAGGATGAAGATCTCGAACAGAGGGAGGGACCTTAATCTGATCCTCCAATGATACATACAAAGAGAATGGAACCATATTTCTGAAATGGTCAACATCAGACTTTGCGGATCGCTGTCCCTACTGAACATCCTATAGCTCCTCCACCTTCCACTACTTAACCTCCTCCGGTATGAAGCATTGGATGAAAGTGGCCATAAACCCCTCCCATGACATATCACCTTCTGTCGACGATGGGGAAACCAATCCCCACTAGACCAAGACTAGACCCTCAAACAACCTTTGAATTGTATGAACTCTAACAGCATTGAGAGTTCCCAATGACTTAAAAATACTCTCCACTTCCTCAACCCACGACACATCCTCAAGCGAACCTTGATCACCACAGAAAACAGAAAAAAAAAATTGAAGGAAAAGGAACCAGGAATGACTCATTATGAACTTTTGGGACCTTTCTGGGTGGCATTTTCTAAAGAACATGAAAGGAACAGACCAAATCAAAAATCAAACTGATTCACAAAAAAAGTGGAACAACTCAAACAAAAAACAACCAGCTTAGAATACATGTAAAAACAAACACAACCATAATATCCTTTTTCAAAAACCATCATTTTCCTTTTAAAACACAAATATTCTTTATTACAAGGGTAATTCCCAAGTACAAATAACCCATTTTTCATGATTGTTTTTTCCAAAATCATTTTCTCATTCAAATCCACTTTAGGAATGACATGTTAGGCCCTGGATTCTAAAACCCAACCCATAGTATCCCATGAACTGTTACATGTGTGTTCCTCCATTTTCATCCTCACATGCCAACAAACACTTCTCTCACACACACACACACACATGTAAACGTCCATAAGAAATAACAAGGTCCACATTCCACTAATATTACCTAACCCAAAACACCCTCAATGTCTAAAAACCAACTTTTCCCAATTAAAACCATTTCATAGAAAACACCTCTATTTTTAAATCCATTTTCATTTCAAAATCCACTATCATTTTCAATATACACTTACACCAAATGAAACCATAATGAAACCCAACCAACAATGGACCGCCAGAATGGGGGACTAGTCCTATGCCTAGGCTGGCAACATGGTGGTGAGCCATTCCCCAAGTAAGGAATAAAACTAGGATGGCCTTAAACTAGGCACATGGATTTCACATTAGTCACCAGCCCATGGAAGGCCACAACATAATCTGACTCGCCTCCATTTTCATCCCTCAATTCCAAAACAACACAAGACACAAGACTCAATCCCCGACAACCCCTCGCGACTCTAGGTTCAGAACGATTAAGGGTTTATGACGCCCTCCCCACACCTACCTCCCGAGTCCCAAAAACCCTATTCTCCATCTACTAGACACCCCAAATCTGAAGAACCTCCTCTGATACCATTTTGTCACGAAAAAAGTGGTGATGTCATCTGACCCATCACCCAACCCAGTCTGTGACATGGCCTAAAGGGTGTTTCTGATCCCCACGAGATGGAAACTAGTGTCAGGCATCAAAATAAAACAAGAGGGAATGATTTATCCCAATAATAATAGGATCAAAATATACAACATTGAAAACGCAGTAGAGCTAACCACAATTAAATCTCAAAAAAAGAACAATCTTGACGAATATAAGTACTAATAAATAAAACTAACACTGAAAGAACCATAAGCTAGAACAATATAAAATGACCAGCCACTAGCACGATCTCCATGTGATCTCTTGATCACCTCCAACCATAGGACCACCCTGCTCTAAGAGATACTTGATCCAAAAAATCCTGAACATAAAATGAACCTGAAAAATAGTTCGGGTCTACCGACACCGAATGGTACAAGTAGGGTGTGAGCTAGACAGCACTGTAGGCAATCACCAATGATTCCATGTGTTTCCTTTCCCAAAACTACCCATTAATAGCAGTTTGAAAAAAATGGTATAAAAAGTATTTATTCCTTTTTAGAAATAAACACATGTCATTCCCTTTTTCAAAACTATGCACATCATGTTTCGACATTCAAAATAGACTTCATTTTAGATAAAAACACAAATCAATAACACCAGGGCTATGCTGAAAATAAAATAACTAAACAAATTAAAATTCAATTTAGAAGAATGTAAAAAAAGAAATATAAATAATCAAGTTACCATGGGTGATCCTAAACATCCCCATAATACTATTGGACGTACTTGGGTTCAGAACCACCTGTCGGCGTATGGTGAAGCTCTAAAGTCTATAACTAACTGGCCTCCCTAACTAAACAATCATGTGGAAAATCCCGCCTAGCCTAACAAATTCTAGGGGGTACTAAAACGTCTAATCGAGGTTGATCAGAAATCATCACTCGATCATCTAAAAGACACCCAGGAACCCATGGTCGTCATAATAATAATATTTAAGTAGGAAGTCCCTCACACGCGTGACTCATCTCACAGCACTTTCCATCCCCAAACACAGATGCTTCCTATATGTTCACCCTTAAAGGGTTACACTAGACAAGAGTACCTCATATTCACATCGAATAATCTCACATTAACAAAGTGCCAACCGGGCCGTCATGCCATGAAAATCATTAATTCCATTTGAAACCCTTTTCAAAATACAAAAGTTTTTAAGTGGGAATATAGTAATCAAAACTTTTTTCATTTCAATGAATCAACACAAAAATTACAAAGTTCCCCCAAATACACATCCGATCATATCATATCAACAATGTACTAACCGGGCCATCACACCATTTAACATTTAAACCATTTCATTAAATGTTCAAAGTTGCCCAACCAGGCATTCACTTTTTTCGAATCACATTCTTTTCTATAATCAACACAACACATCACCTTTAAAAGTACAATTCCAAATAATCCTTCAATATTACGCACCCAAATAAATTTACCAAAGCAGTTCCAAATAATTTCTGAAACCATTTCCAAGTATAGAAATCCAAACAGGCCATTATACCATTTTAAAACAACTGTGTCCCAAAATGCCCCATAGTTCAAATTTTAAAGAAAAATAAATAAATTTAAAGGAACATAAAATACGAACACCATTTTTATAAATCAAAAAACCATATTATAAGAATGATAATTGGGGATAGAGAAGATAAAACATTTGAGAAATCAAGGTTCATGTGTAAGACCCTTTTTTTAATTGTCATTTTCACTTGAATTATCTTCCATGTGTCCACCTAGTGCACACATGGATGTGAAAACATCCAATGACACCATTTGATGATCCATAAGAATACCCAAGACCATTTTTCAGAAATAACACTACCCTTTAAACAAAAAAAATTGTAACATCTCTGACAAACATTTCAAAAACCCGAAGAACTTTTCCAAAAAAATTCTCTATAAATAATAAATCCATAAATAGGAACCCAAATAACATTCAATGCTCTAATTCATGTTTCAACTAATACAATATATGAAACCAAGTCCAAAAAATACAACAAGGGTTCAATTTCCATTTTATAAAGCAAAGGAATTTTATCAAACACTTCCAAGGCACCAACACAAAGACATAATCAAGGAATCCTTTCAAAATCTATTTTTAACAACTATAACCAATGTAATAATACCACAATAAGTTAACTATAATACATATGTATGTGCAAATCATGTTTAAAAATTAATCCAAATCATTCAAGAATCAAGGGTTAGCAATGGAATGGAAAATCATGGAAACACCTACCTCAATGGTGTGCAAATGCGATGAGACTTCAAGAAAGGAGATATCTAATCCCCAAAGACCATTCACACACCCTAGATCCAAGAAAAACAAAAAAAACATAAAACATAGACATTAGTGTTCGTCTATGGAAGAAAATCCCCATGAAAATCCTAGAACAAAGAGGGAAAGTGATGTAGAAAATATTTGATAAAGGAAACATGATGAATCACCAACCTTTATTGATACATCACCCCAAAATCGTCCCAAAAATAAGTAGGAAAAATGGGGAGGCTTCTATGGTCGATGCCCAACAAATAGGGCTTAATTTTGGAGGTGGAATCACCTAAATCTGAGTTCCACGTCAAACGTTATAAAGCCCGTAAGTGGCTACAAGGTTTTCCTGCACGGTTTCTCAAACTGTGCGCAAACCGTGCGAGGGCTACTAGAAAACTCCTACAACTTCACATGGTTAGGTTGCATAGATTGGGGAGGTCATGCTCAAATCGTGAAACCCCAAAAATTGGCACCCCCCCCCCCAATTACACCCCAAACAGTAGAGAAGTTCACACAATGATCCTGGAATGTTTAAAACACAATATGGAGACACTGGTGGCATCATAAACTCTCCAACATGCCACTTTCATCCCACAAAATTCTCAATAACCACGAATCGGTTTATAAGAAACCCAATACCAGAAAAATGCATGGACTTTTATTTTTCACCCAAGCTAAACCTCAACCAAAAGTTCCAACATCGAGAAATAAATAAAAGGAAGGAGTATCTGAGGTCGGGGTGTGACATGTTAGATGATAATGGTGTTCCAGAATTGGAGTTATATGTTATTAGTTAACGTCCAAAATATTACATGGTTATAAAATTCATTTGGTTATTTGAGTGAAGTGGAATCATTATATAAAACTTTTATGATATTTATATGTTAAATTATGGGTTTTGATCACATCGAACACATTTTTCTATATAAATTAATATCACATGTAAAAAGATTTCAAAACGTTACATCAGACATAATACATATATTATAGTCTGGTTCCACCACCAAAACGGTTTCATGAACTGAATTAAAGATTGTAATAGAAATTAAAATCCTGGCGTCCTTGAATGTGATAAATTAACACATCTCAGATGGTGTTCTCATTTCTAATATAAAAGGAGGGGAAATGAGAGATGATGATGAATTATTGCATTATCAAAATAGAATTTCAGTAAATATAATGTACTGGAGTTATCATAACATTTTGATGAAAGGATATGATGAAAGAAAATGAAATAAAGGAACTCGAAATAAAATATAATAAATGAAAAAAAAGTTTTTCCTTCATGAATATATCATCCTTGAGAAACAATTAATGGGAGAGGATTTGGTCTTTTTAAGAGTCCAAGTGATTCAAGACGTGGGTAGGATCTTGGGATGAGATTTTAGTAGAATTTATACAAGTCACAAGGCATTAGAGGAGTGAAGATAAGAGGTAAAGAGGGGTTGTATTTATAGTATAGGAGAAGAGGGTTCTTCGATTATTTTAATCATTTGTTTAATATTTTTTCTCATGAATATTAATAGCCTTTATTTTTGTGACAAAACATAGTAAAGTTGTCATGTTAGTTCGAACCAATGGACATTTACACCATTCATTACTCAAGAATTATGTAGAAATTTAATTTTTAGCATTTATTGTAAATTATTCTATTTTACTATTCATAAAAAATTAAAGTATTTTAGAAAAATCTCAAAAACTCACCCCAACCATTTTTTGACTTGTAGAATTCAAAAATGAAATCCATTTTATCCAAATAATTTTTTAAATATGATAAATTTATGTCTTAATATAAAAATAAAAATTTTCAAATTAAAACAATTTTTGAAACACATTTAAAAATTAAATAAGATCTCTTAAAATTATCTTATAATCATAATTCATCAATATAATTATTTATGAATACATTTTATTAAGATAAGTTTTCTTTTAAATTATTAAATTAATCATAAAATTGTAATGAAATATTGAGGACATAAAAAAAATACCAACACTTAATTAACAACTTTTAATATATTTACTTTCTTATATTATGTTATATTTATATAATATTATCACTTATAATATGGATAAATTTTATTTATACTTTCATTAATGAGGTTGGTATTCAAGTGGATGTTTTACTATTAATAAGGGTCGTATTATTATTCCAAAGGTCAAGTTATTATTTCCGTAGAATAAGTTCCTCAACCTCTATAGATATCTTTTATTTTTCTTATTATTTATTTATAAGGTTTGTATTGTGTTATATAGGTAATATTATATTAATATAATATAAGAAATAATTATAAGATGGTAATTCCATTGATAAAATATCGAGTTATTACACTAACTGTTAGGGTTTATTTAAAAAATCGAGTAAAGCATTTATTTGCACAAGATAAAAAACACTGATAAATGTATGTTTTATCAACAGTAAAATAGAAAGAATCGATAATGCATTCGTTTATCAGTGATAATAAAAACAGGTATTTATATATACATTAAAAATGATGCTAAAAGGTGTCTTTGTTGGTGCGAAAATTATATCACTGATAAAGATGCAGTTTATCATTTCTTTCTTAGTGCTGATAAAGGTGTATCTTTATCAGTGCTAAAAAAGTGTTGATAAATATATAATGTAAATAATTTATTTATACTTTTATATATATTTATAAAATTATATATAATAAATATATATATATATAATTATAACTATAAATGTATATAAATAAATATATATATATATATAGAAAAAAAATATTTATATAAATATATATATTTATAAAATTATAAATATTATAAGTAAATATTTATTTATTTATAATTATAAAATTTTAAATATAATAAATATATTTGTTATATCATAATAGAAAGAACATTAATCATGACATGGAAAAGTTTCTACAACATAAAGACGAGACATTCATATCATATCACCAAGGTTTGTCACTATGGTGTCATAAATTTTCAAGCAAGGTTTTCTCCTAGATGATTTACCTCTACTAGTTGTCAATGCTTGTAATTTGGAATCTCTGTGATCATATTTGTCATTCCACATGTACTCATTATTAATTATGATATTTGATACATCAATAAATTTTTTATCGTCTTTCCATAGATTTGTTTAATGGTTAGATGGTCATAACACTAAGTTATAGAGTTCAATGAAAATCAGGGTGTCCCAAATAATATCAAATTGGAATACAATAGGTTGGTTTTACATATATTCATTAAAAGTATGCTTCAAATATTCATCAGGCTATCGAAACTTTTGTTGGCCTTTTTAGGCTGCACTACCCCCCTGCTTCCAATGGTCATGTGCCAGTCAGCCATTCAAGGATACCCACCATCAATACTGACTCACCAATTCTATCAGGGACAGAGAAGTGACCTGAATTACAATTACATCCAAGTTAGTCAAACTCAATATTCCACTCAGACTCATTCGAATCCAAAAAACTCAATTTGTATAATCAACTCATGGACACGTAAGAGTCTACATGAACCTGATCTAGCACCATCATTTGAAACTCTATAAAATCAATAAGGTTATCTACCCAAGGTGTTGTAGACAAAATGATTACCATCATACTTGAGGGACATCATAATCAATTAAAGGAATTGGATAAAAAAGTTAGGTCTTCAATATCTCCAATTTTTAACCAATAATTTTCCAAAGGAAACAAACTCAAAAACAATTACACCATATTAGTATTTACATCAAAAGGAAACAAACCCAGAAAGCCCAAAAGGAAAAATTACATAAAATCCTTATACCCTAAACTAAAGTCAACAGTTGTAAAATCCCAAAAGGAATTAAGTCCCAAAAAAATTACACCATTTAACATCAAATCAATAATTAACATCACACCAATTACATATAAAATCAAAATAATTCAAATTGGAATTGAACCATTTATATTAATTCAGTCAGAGACCAACATTTCATATTACAATTATTAGTAATAAATAAAAAGTTCACACCAATTACATATAAAATCAATAAACTCAAATCAGAACAAATCAAAAAATCAAATCAATTCAAGAATATACTAACAATTGATACTAAAATACTCACCAATAAATAAAAATATCATCATGTAGTTCAATTTATGTAAATTCTAAACCTGTAAAAAATCATATAGAGATGGAAATTGAGAACTTACAGAAAAACTCAAGCACCCTATCTGTCTAACAAGACTCACTTACAACAAAACAGACTTTCATATTTTTAGGCATTGAAGGAGGTTGAGGAGGGAAGAAATAAGAAACCTTGGGAAACCTATTCTGCTCCCATGTGTGATGAGAGGTGGACAGACATCAGAATATTTAGGTGTATGGAGTTTTTTTATTAAAATGGGTTTAGGGTTGAAATATTTAGGGAAATGGGGCTCTCTAGTGCCACTTGAAGTGGAGGTAATGGCAAAAATTGGCCTTCCTCCACTTGAAGTGGTTCTAGGTGGATTTCGTCCGTGAAGGCAACAACGCCACCTCAAGTGGCACTGACACCTTTACGGGTAAACGATCAATACCACTTCAAGTGGCGTAGATCTCCTTCACAACTTATAAATACCCTTCCCCCCACACCCCACACCCATCCTCCCACAATACTCATTTTCCTCCCCTTCCCAATATCGCTCCCTCCTTTCCCAATTCCCAATCTTCTTCCCAAACTTCATCTGCCATGTAGCTACCTTCCCGGAAATTTGAGGTAACTTTTCATTTACATTTTTGTAATATTTTCAATTGTTTATTTAATTGTTTAGTTAATCTAATTAGTTAATTAATTATAATTAGTTAATTGATTAATTTTAATTATTTAATTAATTAATTCAATTTAGCGAAGATAATTAATTCAAATTAAGTAGCTAATGAATTCAAATTAGTTATTTAATTAATTGGAATTAGTTAAATAAATAATTGTAATAAGTTAAATAATTAATTATAATTAGTTAAGTTAGTAATTCTAAATAGATAAGTTAATGAATTTTAATTTGTTAATTAATAAATTATAATTAGTTAAGTAATTAATTTTAATTAGGTAGTTAATTAATTTCAATTATTTAATTAATTATAATTAGTAAATTATTTATAATTAGTTAATAAATCAATTAAAATAATATAGTTAAATAATTTTATTTATTTACTTTATTAATTCAAATTAGTTAATTAATTAATTCTAATTAGTTAACTAATTAATTCTAATCAGTTTAGTAAGTAATTATAATTTGTTAATTAATTAAATATAATTAGTTAATTAGAGGATTAAAATTGGATAATTAATGAATTATAATTAGTTAAGTAATCAATTATAATTAGTTAATCAATCCAAATTAATTAATTAATTGTAATTAGTTACTTTATTAATTCTAATTAGATAATTAATTAATTCTAATTAGTTAACTAATTAATTCTAATTAGTTAAGTAAGTAATTCTAATTAGTTAATTAGTTAATTCTAATTGGTTAATTAATAAATTATAATTAGTTAGTTAATCAATTCTATTTAGTTAAGTAATCAATTCTAATTAGTTAATCAATTAAAATTAGTTAGTTAATTTTAATTAGTTACTTTATTAAGTCAAATTAGTTAATTAATTAATTCTAATTAGTTATCTAATTAATTATAATTAGTCAAGTAAGTAATTCTAATTAGTTAATTAGTGAATTATAATTGGTTAATTACTAAATTCTAATGATCTAAGTAATCATTAATAATTATTTAATCAATTCAAATTAGTTAATTAATTATAATTAGTTACTTTATTAATTTAAATTAGTTAATTAATTAATTATAATTAGTTAACTAATTAATTATAATTAGTTAGTTAAGTAATTCTAATTAGTTAATTAATTAAATATAATTAGTTAATTAGTGAATTCTAATTGGTTTATTAATGAAATATAATTAGTTAGTTAGTTAATTAATTCAAATTAGTTAATTAAATGTAATTAGTTACTTAATTGTAATTATTTAAGTAATAAATATAAGTTAGTTAAGTTAATTAATTCAAATTAGGTAGTTATTTTATTTTATTTATTGAAGTTAATTAATTAAAATTAGTTAATTAAGTAATTATAATCAATCAATTAATAAATTATATTCAATTAATTAATTAATTCTAATCAGTTAATTAATTAATTTTAATAAGTTAATTAATTAATTCTAATCAGTTAATCAATTAATTATAATTATTTAGTTAATTAATTATAATTAGTTACTTAATTATGTATAATTAGTTATTTAATTGTAATCAGTTAATTAATTGTAATTAGTTAACTATTTATAAATAGTTAATTAATCAATGCAAATTAGGTAGTTAATTAATTTTAATTAGTTTCTTAATTAATTCAAATTAATGAAGTTAATTAAGTCAATCAATGTAGTTAATTAATTGAAATTATTTAATTAATTAATTATAATTAGTTACCTAATTAATCCTAATTAGTTATTTAATTAATAGTAATTAATTAGTTAATGAATTCTAATTATGTAGCTAATCTATTCAAATTAGTTAAGTTAATTAATTAAATTTAATTAGGTTATCTAATTAGGTAGTTCATGAAGTATAATTAGGTACTTAATGAAGTCTAATTAGGAATTTAATAAAGTCAAATTATGTAATTAATGAAGTCTAATTAGCGAAGTAGTAACAGAAATTAGTAAAGTAGTTACTGTAATTAGCGAAGTAGTTATAGTAATTAGTGAAGTAGTTATAGTATTTAGCAAAGTAGTTAAAGTATTTAGCGAAGTAGTTATAGTATTTAGCGAAGTAGATACAGTATTTAGCGAAGTAGTTATATTATAAATTGTTTATATAATATATTTTTTCATTACATTCTAAGTATGATAATGAATTTAGTTTTTCATCTACCTTGACCTTGGTTTGTAATTGAAGTTATGAACTTGAATTTATTAGTTGAATATATTTTTGTCAAATTAAGTGTTAGAGTTGTCATGAACTAAAATGCTTTCTTGAGTAAAGTATCCCAGGATAGAGGGGCTTTGGGTTGGACCATCTACTTTCTTGGAGGCTTGCCTTGTCAAACAAAGTGAATGGGGTTGGCTATCTGTTGCTCTGGGCTTATTCATGTTGAGTTTTTTAATTTCATATAACTCTATGCTTTTACATGATGTGTTTATGTACCTCATGAATATAATGCATGTGGATATTTATGAAGATTTTTAACTTACTGATTTTTGGTAAATAACACAAACATGTGGGTTATGTAAAGAGAGTTACATATCAATATGGTTCGAACATATTGATTTGTTGGAGGGTCTAGGATTCCAAAATAAATTATAGAAGCATATAGTCATAAATTGATTGTTTGATCATATGTGATTAATAATGAGGGTTTATTTTAGATAAAAAAGATGGCTACTAATATTTATTGCAATGGAAAAATAATTGAGACAAAACAAGGATGTAGTTATAGTATAAAGACAGAAGCTATTGTAATTCATGGAGGTTGTACAACTTTGGGAACTCTTCAAAGGAAACTTCATCGAATGTTGAAACTAACGAGCAACCAAGAGAAAGAATCTATCACATACATGCATCTACAATATGTTGATAGGTTTTGGCATGTGCCCTATCCAATAACTGATGATGAAGAATGGGAATATGTACTGTCATTGGTTAAGTTTCTACAGGCCAATCAAATGACGAAGTTGTATGTGACCATAGTTAAAATGGAGGTTCCATCGACTTTGGAAGTGGGGTCATCACAATTTCCCAAGACTATGTCATATGCTCCTGTTAGAACTCATCAAGAAGTTCCATCAGTAATGGTATTGTCATTTCTCTCAGCTACATTTTAATTGGACAGTCCCTCGTATATTGTAGATGCATTGGTCGATGATTTTGAAGATGATGACAATTGAGAAGAAGAAGATAAAGAGGAAGATGAAGATAAAGATGAAGCGCATGCGAAAGAAAAGTCAGGGCCCACTCATGTGAGGATTAACCGACCGTTGATCCATCCCCACCATTGAGTTCATGGTCGATGGAAGGCATGAATCGCTTGCTAGAATTTGATTGGTCAGTTATTAATCCTACTTCAGAATTTCCAGGAATCATTGGGGGAACAGATCGAGTGTCAGATAAAGGCGTTCTATATATTGGGAGAGAGTTTGAGTGTAAAGATGCAATAAAAAATGTGATACAACAATATCACATTGAATGACATTACTCTTATGTTGTAGAAGAGTCAAAAAGGTCTTATTATTTGATCTGTTGTGACATATATGGTTCAAACTATCAAATTCATCTACGATCTATAATTGATAAAACTTTTCACAGCCGGCGCATCATAAGATTTACTCCACACACATGTGTGAACCCAAGCTTGTCACATGAACACTCTTCATTAGATTTTGACTTTGTTTCAACAGTTATTGTTGAAATGATTAGAGCATGTCAATATGTTCCTATTTTTCTAGTGATTGAATGAATCAATCAATATTGTGGGTATCATATCTCTTATTAGAAGGCATGGGTAGCAAGACCAAATGATATTTTGAACATGTACGGTGATTGGGATGACTCTTATCGAGTTTTACCACAACTTTTGGAGCTTTTATGCCACAATAATCAAGTGATCTATTGATTTCATAATACTGAATATGTTAACCATTACAAACAAGTTGATCAGTCAATGGTTGTTTTTGATAGATTTTTTGGTACTTTTTACCATGTGAGGTGGCTTTTAGACATTGCAAGCAGTTTATACAAATAGATAGCACATTTCTATATGGAAAGTATATAGGAACATTATTTATTGCTTCCGCACAAGATATAAATGGAGACCCTCTACCTTTGGCATTAGTAATTGTGGAGAAAGAGATTTTCCTCATCATGGAGTTGGTTTCTGGCATGTCTTTGAGAGTCTGTTATGGGAACAGAAGGGATTTACATTATCTCCAATCGTCACCCTTTAATTAAGGAGGAAGTAAAATCATATGGGATTTAATGGAGACCACCCTTTTCCCATCATCGATACTATATTGGACACATTTCTAGTAATTTATAAAAGAGATTCAAGAATGAGTCGATAAAGAAAGGAATCTTAAAAATTGGTATGAATATCCTTTTTCCTATTAAAAATTCCTATCATAGTTATGATAATATCTGTTTAGATTATTTCTTGAATGATAGTATATGAGTCTCAATAACATAGAATTGAAGAGCGTCTTCCAGATATCCATAGATTTAATCTGTAAGTTGATGATTAAATGATGAAAATTCCAAAACAGAAATGGTCATTGGTATATGATGATGGGAGAAGATATGGTCATATGACGACCAATATCATAGAATGCATAAATGTAGTTTCGAGGGAGTTCTTCAATTACCAATCAACGGTAAATATGAATATTTGATTATATGTTTCTCAGAAAAGTAGAATTATAATATACTATTAGTATACTGAATTAAATTTAAATTATTGGTTTGGTACAAGAGACATTCTATCGTAGTGTCATGAATTTTATGGAACGGGGAAAGAAATCTGAAGATTACTTGAACAGAGGGATGCGATATGGACACCATTTCTAGCGCAATATAGACAGATTTCTTCAGGAAGATGCAACTAATCGTGTCACCGCATTTAATCTTCCAGAGCAATGATTTGAGGTCACTGAGACCAGTGATGTTGTGTCTTATAACAATGGTCGTATCCGAGTTGTTTTATTAGAGAAGTGTTACTATGATTGTGGAACGTTTCAAGCAATGAGATATCATTGTGGCCATGTGGTTGCAGCCTGTGGTTATATACATGTATCTTGGGAGCAGTTTTTTGATCCAGTTTATTGACTTGACAGTATCATCTCCTGCTACAATACTCTGTGGATGCCAATGGGAGAATATCATAATTTTCAGCTCTCTAATGACACACCCAAGCTTATACCAAACAACAGTAGACTTCGACCTAAAGGGAGGCCAAAGTAGACTCGTATTCAGAATGATATGGATTAGCCTAGTGAATAGGCACCTAGATGATGGTGTAGTATATTCCACCAGGAGGGTCATACGAAGACATGTTTCCCTAGAAACATAGGGAAATAGTCTAATGGTTAAAATGTTTTTTTACTCCATCAGCTACTATAAACACATTGTACGTGTAATCAATATTTGTCCATTGATGAGTTTTTAAAGCATTCATATTGAATATATATAATAAAAATTTAAATAAGTGGTTTTGTTTTTGAAAAATAACATGAAATTTTAAAATATTGAAAATTTAAGATTGAGGATTTAACAGAATTAGGGAATCAGCTAGAGTAAATACTAGTGAAGAATAAATTGAGGATATAACTAAATCTGATACTACTAGCCTAGAAAATGACATGTAAAGAAATCAGGACAACAAAGTCCAACCAGAAAATCATGATAAACCCACACCTAAAAAATCCATATATCCAAGGAAAATTAAGTGGGAATAGTTAAAAAAGGAAAGAACAAAGCAACATTTGAGAAGAAGTTGAGAAATCAACCTGTATCAAACATTATTCGCCTATCATCATTTTCGTCAAAAGTGTTAAATAGAGTGATGATCCTAAATAATTCATATTACTGAAAATGATTAAAACCTTTAGCATTGATATATTGGTTTTTCATGCCTTGGATAAAATTTCATCGTATTCCAAATTTATCAAGAGGTTTTTAGATAATAATGAATATTGGAAGAAATTATATACCATCATTCTTAATGAGTGTAGTGTCGTTCTTTTAATGAATATACCTCTAAATTTTAAACACCCAGTAATTTTTTTTAATTTAACGCTGAATAGGAGAAACTACTAAAATGAAATGTTTTTGTGATTTGGGAGAAAATATTAATTTGATTCCTTAATCATTGTTCAAAAAGGTGGGTCTTAGGGAATTGAAACAGACTTATGTCTGACATCAACATGTTGATAGGTCACTAAATCACACCTAAATTACTTTATTTAAGTCATTACATGCTTCGTTCATACATTACATGATAAATTTCATACCTTAAATGATAAATGTGATGTCTAACATGAAATTAATGTTTTATTATTTGTACTTTCAGATGGAGAAGCCACTGTTATCTAGCCAAGAGATGCATGTGCCACGTCCTTTGTTGGAGCAACGACCTATTCGATAGCTTGATATTCAGAGAGCACAAAATTATCATCACGATGCGCCCTGGTGGCTATTTTTCCATACCTTAGACATGCAGGATTTTATGTGGTCGCTATGTGTGACTTCAAGACTATTGAAAATCATTTGATTGCAGCATTGGTTGAAAGATGGTGACCAGATACACACACATATCATCTCCAAGAGGGGGAGATGACCATTACTTTAGAGGACGTCGCCTACATGATTGGTTTTCCCATCCATGGATAGGCAGTTACGGGTGCCATTTGTGGCAACTGGGCTGCCTTCATATAGCTACTTTTAGGTATTTATGTCGTTGGCGTATGAGGTGTCCTCGTGGGTTCACGATTGTGCATGACATGGATGGATGAACATTTCGCTGTCATTCCTGATGATGCAGATGAAGAGAAAATTATTAGGCACACACGTTGGCATACCAGTTGTCAAGCAGATGCACAGAAGATTGCAGGTTTTATGGCTTTAGTACAGATGTGGGCCTGGGAGCATTTTTCACGCATTACACCTCGATCTATCGCACCACTTGCAGCAGAGTAATTTCGGGATTGTCCTTAGGGACGATGGTATGTTTACTTCATTACTTTCATTTACATAGTATTTCTAGTTTTTATAATTATACTGTATATTACACTTTTTTAAACTCGTGGAGTCAGTCTTAGAAACTTGCACACACACTGAGACATAGTGTGCACAACTTTCGACAGATATCCGATGCAATAGTTCCATATGATGTAAGTCAAGAAATAATTTTTTATAGGAAAATATGTTTTGTTATCACTATTTTAAGTTATTTCAATGTAATCTTACTGAAATTATGTTTCTAATATGTCACTTATTTTTTGAGTTTAAATTTTAGGTTTCATGGACTCCATATACATGTTATGTCTATGCATCACTTCCACCGTACTTCACAATTATGATCAGAGATTGTGCTGCAGTGGTGCCACTCATCCACTTTCATATCATTGAGTGGAAATAGCCAGACCGGGTCATGCACAAGTTCGGTTATATACAAAATATCCTGATGGCACCAGGACAGGCTGATGGGTGGCATTCGATTGTACTTATAGGTAGACAGTCGAAGAATTGGTGACACTTTCAAGCATCTCATATTGGGTTGTGGGACGTGCATGCCCGGTATGGTATTTCTCAATATGGATATCCTACAGCACGGTATCAGTTATCTACCCAGGGGGATAATACAGACTGGGGTCGACGTCATACCATCAGGTATCTTACACGTTAGGGTATTGGCATTCAGCAGATTGTATGTTTATTAAGGTAAATTATATTTGTTTAACAGTTTTCTGGTATTAATTTGAATGTCATTTCATTTGCAGACAGAAATCATTGATCATCTTGAACATATAACACATCCTTAAGAGGAGGCATATATTAGACAGGATGTAGTTCATCAAGATGTGATGGCTCTCTACAACAATCTACGGATGATACGAGACTTTTTTTTTGACAAGGAGCCACAGGTACATCCTAATCCATATCCTCAAGTGGAGCGCCTAAGGGTGATGATGTCTCTGCTATGCCTGCTGATAACGATGAATCGCCACCACTGCCGCCAGCTGGGAGACAAAGACGAGTACCTCAGGAGGGGCAGAAGTGGTGAGATAGACATTCGAGAGTGACTCTTGCAGATGTGGCACCACCACATAGAGAAGATATTTCCCAACAGATTGATGAGCTTGAACAATAGGGAGACACTTATATACCACATCTGGAATCTCTGATGACTACTATAGATGATGAGCTGGATCGGGTGACACAGACTATGTGGCCCCCTCTCCTCCCGATAAGGACATCTTCAATACGCCATTTCTACCATTTTTAGGAGCCACAGGACCATATGGCTCCATGCATGATTTTGGGCCATCATCCACGTGTGATTTTGGGAAGTCATCCATGAATGATTTTGGTCAGCCCTCTACACAGCATCATGCGGAGGCACCAGATTCACCAGAAGTGGAGGACCCCGCCTCTAGGACACCGGAGCGACACATACATCGAACGCGGGGAGGACGTGAGATTCAGATGCCACGTTGTGGTACCAGGGGCATCGACGTTTATTTATTCAGATGCCATGATATATAAGTTAAAACCCATATTTATTTAGATAAATGATTGTTATTTAGACAAAAATTAGAGAATAAAATATATAGTATATACAAAATAATTTAAATGAAACATGAAACATTAATCATATAAAAAATACTCGAAGACAATAATAATTTCATTAAAAATGAGGGGTTGTCCAGATTTAATGAAACTGAATTGAATGGTTAAGCGGGATTTAGGAAGCTGTGGTGGTGTTCCCCACAAAACGAATGGCGGCTTCAGCCTTTCATCATATCAAGTATAAATTTTGATATCCAATTCACTACACGAAAGGCCACAAGGTCCAAACATGGTGTGTTTATGTGGACCTTCTGGCCTTTCTTACTGTGAATTGGATATCAACATTTCAGAAAACCCGTGTGACAAAGATGCCCTTAACGAAAGGTGTCTTCGACCTTTCTTCATATCCAATTTAAGTTTTATAGTCTTTCAAAGCCGCATACTTGAATCATTTTTAAGTTTCAAGTAGGCGGTTTTGAAAGCTTATAAGATAATTTTGGTCAACATTTTTATTGAAATTCTTTTTGTCTTTGAGTTTTTCATATATGTTTAATCAATGTTTCAAGTTTCATTTATATTTGTCTTATAGTTTATATTTTTAGTCTTTCAAAGTCGCATAATTTAATCATTTTTATGTTTCAACTATGTGGTTTTGAATGTTTATAAATTATTTATTATCAACATTTTTTATTAATTTGTTTTTTTAAGTTTTTCTTATATGTTTAATCAATGTTTAATGTTTCATTTATATTTGTCTTATAGTTTATGTTTTATAGTCTTTCAAATTCATTTACTTGAAACATTTTTAAGTTTCATGTAGGATGTTTTGAAAGCATATAAATTATTTATTATCAATATTTTTTATTAATTTGTTTTTTGTTTTCAACTCTTTCTTATATGTTTAAAAAGGGTTTAAAGTTTCATTTATGTTGGTCTTATAGTTTACGTTTCATAGTCTTTGAAATTCGCGTACTCAAAACATAATCCCACATCGGAAACGCAAAATGTACTGTGTAGGAAAAAGAGAACCAGAAAACAAGTAAAATGAAAATCTTGTTTATATATATATATATATAAACAAAACAAAACAAATTTTTTAAAAAAAACAAATAATAAATAAAATTGAAATTAAAAAAAATTATTTATAAACAAAGCAAAACAAAAAATAATAATAATAATTATAAATAAAAAATTAGTTTTTTTATAAATAATTTATAAATAAATTTAATTTTGTTTATTTATGTATTATAATACGTAATTATAAATTTAATACATAATTATAATATTATAATAAATAAATAATTATAATATATTATAATTAATATAATAAATATAAATAATTTTAATAATGTTTATATATATATATATATTTATAAATATATTTAATATGGTTTATTTATGTATTTAAATAATTATATATAAATTTAAAAATAATTATATATAATTAAACCTTATATTTAAAATTTAAAAATTCATATTTAAATATACATTATTAAAAGTATTTATCTTTATATAAATAAACCTTATTAAGTCTTATACAATTATTGTTATTAGATATTTATTATAATTATATATTAATTATAATTAAATATTTGTTATATTTATAATTATATAAATTATTGTAATTGAATTTTTATTCTATTTATATATTAATTTTATTATACATTTAATATAATTAAATATTTCTTATAATTAATTATTCATTACAATTATATAATTATTCTATTATTGTATCTATTATATTTATAATTCTATAATTACTATAATTGTATTATTATTATATTTATATAGTTATTATTATTATATATTTATCATAATTATATAATTAATATAATTATTATATTTGTAATTATAAATTGATTATAACTATATATTTCTAATTATAATAATTATATGATTAAAATAAATATATAATTATAAATATAATAATTATATATTTATAGTATTTATTAAAATAATTATATTTATCAAAATAAATAAATTTATTATCAATATTATAAATATAATAAATATATGATTATAGAATTAATATAATTATAATAATTATATAATAATATATTTATTATAATATAATTATTATAATATAATTAAAATAATTATACAATTATTATAATTATTATAATTCAATAATTATTATAATTATATATTTTTTGTATTTATAATTGTATATTTATTATAATTATTTAATTAGTATATTTATTATATTTATATTTATTATAATAATTCGATAATTATAATAATTATATATTATATTTATATTTATTATATATTAAATATAATTAAAAATTTACTACATTTATTTTATTAGTTATATTTATTATAAATATATTTGTTATATTTATTTTATTAATATTATAACTATATAATATATATATGATGGGTAGGAGGGCGGTGTGGGTATTAAGAAAAAAACCCAAAGGGCCAACTCAATTGGCACATTGGGGATTTTGCCAAAGCCGTAATTGATTTGGTGCTAGACACACCTATTAATGTAAATAAAAAAAAGTAACCTAATGAAAATAAAATAAAAAATAAAAAAAACCATTTAAAAAAAACCATTTGACCCAAATTTTCCACTGACACCACTCCCGTGTGCGATTCGATATGAGGACCATCAACTAGAGTTGTTTTCCAGCTAGGCTACTTGAGATTTGGGATTCATTTTCAGAGGGATGCATGGGGGCCTGTTCGGGGGCTCCGGTGCAGCTGTCGACCCGTAGACACCTTCTCCATTATGCCGCCACTCTATTCTACTCGTTCCTTCTCATCACCATCATTAGTGTAGGACAAATCAGAGTCACCAGTCAAGTCGAATGAGAGGGTTTTATACTATGTCAGACACTGCCAGAGGAGCATAGGTGGGTCGTGTGGAGCGAAGGATGAATAAATCTGAAATCAAACCCTAGGCAGGCGTGCGACGTTGGGTTACTTGAATCGGTGGAGAAGTGTGAAACTGTGAATGCGTACGAGTATATGAGTTAGGTCACGTTTTTTACTACCTTGATTACATCTCTCATTAATATAATACCCGATATAACAACCACCACCATCCCTAACCATTGATATGCATTCGATATCTTGAGGTAGCATAGGCATGGCAGTATCATGGAAATTGTGATGTTCACAAATGCTCCCACCAGAGACACTAAACTACCGATGAATGGAACGATCATCCAAAGCAACCACCACCGTGTTAGCACCACGGGGGCTCTGATGAGGAGGCAAAAGATCTATGTTGGTTGGTCGTAGTGAAGAGACTCCTCAGTGGCCTGTATCACATGTATGACACTTACTCGGAATACGTTTCTATTTTAGTTTGGTTTTGTGTATGATTAATGCTATAAATATGTATATTGTTTTTTTTATTTCAACCCAGAGAGAATTAATAAAAATGTGTGTTTCTGTAGCAGCTATTTTTATTTCTGTAAAATTATCAAAATCACCTCCAGATGAACAGGTTTGAAGGGACTGTGAGAGCCGGTTCTAATTAATCTACCACATCCAAGGAAGAAGATAAACAGTTTTTCTATCGATTTGTAGTGGTAGAAGGTGGAGGTTGATGGTGAGATCTGCAACCCATAAATTGCCACAGTGGAGGAAGAAGGTCAATAGTGGGTGAAATTTGGTGTATAGTTTTTTTTATTAAAATAGGTGTAGGGTAGCACTACTGGAAATTCAGGCTGGAGCCACGGTTTTAAACCATGGCTATAGGTCCTCAAACCGTCGCTATATGTAATATCCAAGGTTTGACAAACCGTGGCTAAGATTGGCGTGGCTAGAATCCTAGACTAATAGCCACGGGTTGGAAACATGGATTTAGGTCTATCGCCACGGTTCAAACTATGGCTCTAGGTATACAACCACGGTTCAAACTGTGGTCATATCTCTATTACCACGGTTTAGAACCATGGCTATACTATAGGAGGGATACATTTTATTTCCATGGTTAGAAACCGCGGCATTAGACCCTATATCCAGGGTTTGTAACCGTGGAAATAGACCTATAGCCACGGTTAAAAACCGTGGCTATATGGTCTAGAATACCAAAAAAATAGCCCCCATCCCCTGCACCCCCCCCCCCCCCCCCGCAGTAGCCCACCCCCTACAGAACCCACCCTCCTGGACACTGGACACCCCCACCCTACATAAACCCCCCCTGGACAGCCCCCCCTGGATAGACCCTGGACACCCCCTAAGACAAACCCTAGACACCTCCCGCCAGACCCTGGACACCCCCCCCCATAGACTCACATTGGACACCCCCCGGACAGACCCAGGACCCCCCCCCCCCCCCCAGACACACCCTGGACACCCCCCGGACAGACCCTGGACACCCCCCGGACACACCCTGGACTCCCCCCAGACAGACCCTGAACACCCCCCCCCCAGAGAGACCCAGGACACCCCCAGACCCTGGACACCCCCCCTAGACAGACCCTGGACACCCCCCGGACAGACCCTCGACATCCCCAAAATAGTCCCAGGACCCCCCAGACCCATGACACCCCCTAGACTCTAGAAAAATCCCCCTGGACAGCCCAGACATCTACTCCCCTAGACAGCCCCCCCCCCCCTCCTGGACAGACCCTGGAACCCCCCCCCCCCCAGAACCCGGACACCTCCCAGACCCCCCCCCCCCACTCCACTGGACAGACCCCCCCTCCCACCCTCATGGACAGACCCTGAACCCCCCCCCCCCAAACCTAGACACTTCCAGACCCTAGACAGATCCCCTAGACACCCCCCCCCCCCAGAACCTGGACACCGCACCCCTTGCACCCCCCTTCCAGTCCCCCTACCAGTCCCCTCCCCCTGCTAATTCCCCCCTGCCAGTTCGCCCCTCCCCCTGCCAGTCCCCCTCCCCCCTGCCAGTCCTCCCCCCCCCCCGAAAAAACATGGACACCTCCCAGACCCCCTGGATAGACCCCCCAGATAGACCCTGGACAGATCCCCTAGGACATACCCCCCAGAACCGGGACACCCCCCAGAACATGGATACCCCACCCCTTGCACCCCCTTGCCTATTACCACCTCCCCTACTAGTCCCCGCCCCATTACTAGTTTCCCCCCTCCCCCTGCTAGTTCGCCCTGCCAGTCCTGCCCCCCCCCAATCCTAGACACCCCAGACCCCCTGGACAAACCCCCCTATATAGACCCTAGACAGATCACCCAAGAATGACCCCCCCCCCCCCCCGTCCCTGGACACCCCCTGCCCCCCCCCCCCCCAAACCTGGACACCCCACCCCTTGCACGCCCTGCCAGTTACCCCCTCCCCATGCCAGTCCTTCGACAGACCAACCCAACAGAAAAGCAGATTTATGCATTACAAAACCAACAACAGCCCTTGATGACATCAAAGAAAACAAAAACTCTGTTAACAGTAGACCCAACTAGTCCCCTCCATTTTGTGAACTTTGTAAAATAATTGGACATACAATATCCAATTTTAGGGTGGTTAGAAAACAAGTAATTCAGCCAATTAAAAATGACTGACATGAAATAAGGAGAAACAAAAAAGGCAAAACTCACATAGTGGACATACCTAAATCCTCCAAAAAGAAACATGAAATCTTGGTGAAACAATCACACAACCTGTCATACATAGGGGATGATTTGGGTAAAACCAGGACATACATAGTTGAGGAGGAAGAAAACTCCACGAATGAAAAACCTCTTATAGAAGAGACACATAATCTGTTTCTAGAAACTGTTAGACTATCCAGTAATGAGCATGAGAACGAAAAACTCAGTACTTGTCCATCCAAGAAGGTACCCAACTCTAACCTCAACAAAAATTCTGAACCCACACTGGGTAGGAGTGATACAATATCTCCACTTGTTCACATACAAGGCAACGATTACTACTTATGAACAGCAACTAATCACAATGTTGATCATTTTCTACAATCTGTGGTTGAACCAAGCTGCTCAGATATTATTTCTGGACAGAACCAAAAACCATCCCTAATGACTTCTACTGTTACTCAAGAGATAATAAATGGGACTAGAAAGCAGACAAATGAATTAGGTTCCCTTACCACTGTTCAAACAATGACACAATCAAATATCTACAAGGTTAATTCTGGTTCTAAAGCCTTAAAATTTTTTAAATCAGTAAATGAGAACACACCGGCGGTGAATGTTTCTCTACAAATATAGGATAATAGTGACTTTGGTGATCAGAAATAGTGTCCCACAGATGCTTTAGACAATGTCCAGGCACCCTATGTAACAACTGCTTTTTCTATGGAAGTGATTCCAGGTACGCTGCTTCCCACATTTCCTCATTCAGCTACTCATGATGTAGGAAAAGACTTTATTGATCCCTTGATTCAATTTAATTTGACCTATATGGAATCAACTCTAAATACTTCTCACCCTAATCACATTAAATCTGTCAACATTCCTAAAGAGATGGAGACCACTGGTTGTCTTAAAAATTCAAAGAGTCCTAATTTTTGTCCAAATTCTGTTCCGGCTAAGAAACACACCAAACATACTAAAACTGATAAACAAGTTTCCATAACACTGGAACCTATAAAACATACAAAAGAACTCCCTCGGTACATGTCCTCTTGCTTATTCAGGCACTTCCTAAATCCACCAGGTAGAGGCACCTTACATCATTTCTAGACAATGTCAAACAGCAGGATATAGATGCTTCAGAGGACCCAGGTACTATTACTCCTCATTCTATTAATTTACCTTTTGATGGTGTTCAATATGTACATAATAATAACTATTTTGAACATCCTAGTATTATGTTAAATAACCAAAACACCTCTTCTTTGATGCTATGTAATACAAACCGAATAGACTCAATTATGAATGCTTCAAGAAATGAAACTACAAAGAAGAACCATGTCACTACAAAAAACAAATAGGAACAGACCACTAACAATAACAATTCTCAAAACATTAAAAGGTATTATAGAAATAAAGGCTCTGTAGAGAAGAAAAAAGGGTGTTCTAAATCCAATAACATGTTTAAATGAAGATCCTTTTTTGGAATTGTCATGTTATTTCCAACTCTGACACGTTCAATGTTATAAAAAGAACTGTAAACACTCACCATCCCATGTTATTTTCTATTGTTGAACCAAAAATTTCTTATTCTCCTAAATACTCTCACTGGTGTCAACACAATTATATCTTTACTGGCGCAATCTCAAATACCTACAATGCTGAATCTCTATGAATTTTTTCTCTCTCTTACAAAATGTTAACACCTTTAATGTCTCTGATCAAATCTTTACTTGGAATTTTAATATTCATTGCATACACCTCTTCTGCTCTTTTTTCTATGAAAAAACAGACACCAATAAAGGATAACTCTTTGGAATGACCTTTCTTACCTATGCACTAATATTAATGACCCTCGGTTTATTCTTGGACACTTCAATGCCATTATCAACTCAACTGAGAAAATTGGACCTTCTCATGTCTCTATTTCCACGAGAGAATTTAAAGCCTCTATTGAAGACAACAATCTCATTGAAATTAATCTCACTGGTGAAAAATACACTTTGTACAGAAAACAGTACAATAGAGTGGTCGCTTCCAAATTAGATAGAGCCTTCATGAATGTACATGATTTAGAAAGAGGTTAAGAGTGCCGTTTTTTCTCTAAATCTTGAGAGTGTGGCTGGTCCTGACGGGTTCACAAATTAATTATTTATGTTCTACTGGGACATAGTTCGTGATGAGCTCCTAAACTCTATGAGGGAGTTCTTTAACCACACCTCAATGTCTTATGGAATCAAGTCCAATTTTATTGACCTGATCCCAATGAGTGAAAATGTTGTGGATGTAAAGGATTTCAGACCTATTTCTATTGGGAATACCTTTCCAAAAATAATTAGAAACATTATTGTAGGTGGGGATGTTTTGAAGGTGGAAGAGGGCTGCAATAGGTGGATGGGGTTGTTTTGTAGGTGGGAGAGGGCCGTCATGAGTGTTTTACAGGAGGCTTGGGGTGGTGGCTGGTGCGGGCTGGATTGCAAGTGGCTGGGGGCTGGTGTGGGATCGAATGTAGGAGAAGGAGGGCTGGAGCAGGTCCAAATCACGGTGTGACCGCGGCGTGACCGCGACGTGACTCCAGTGTGACCGCGGCGTGTTGTCCTAGTTCAGGGACATCCACGGGGCAACATCTTCCGGCCTACAACGAAGGGATCAGTAGGAGGCCGGGAAACATTCTGGTCATCGCCCCACCGGTAGAAATTGTGATTAGTCAGTCTCAACTTTGATCACAAGACTAATAGAATATTATCACTGCAAACTTCCACAGGGTGTCGTCCTGGAGCAGGCCAAATTACGTCATGGCCATGGCGTGACCGCGGAGTGACCGCGGTGTGTTGGCCCGGTCCAGCAACATCCGTGTGGCAACATCTTCTAGTCATGAGCCAAGGGAGCAAGAGGAGGAGGGGAAACATTCCGGTCGTCGCCCCACCTGCAGAAATTGTGATTAGTCAGTCTGAAAATTGATCACAAGACTCATGAAATACTATTATTGAAAACCGCCGTAGGGTGTCCTCCGGGAGCAGGGCCAAATCACAACGTGACCATGCAGTGACCACTGCGCGACCGCGGTGTGTTGGCCCGGTCCAGCGACATCCGTGGGGAAACATCTTCTGGCCAAGAGCGAAGGGAGAGGGAGGAGGTGGGGAAAATAAACTCTAGATGTTTCTTAGACAGGTCAAGCTCTACAAAAAAAATGAATGAGATGTTTCCCTTAAATCATATTCTGATCGACCTAAAATATTTCCAAGAATGTTGCTACAAATAGTAAGAAAAGAATGATTTTAAAAAGGCATATTCAATTTGATAATCTAAATCCATTGGGATGAAAACCGAGAGTCCCTCCTAGAGTGAAAAATTAGGTTCCACTGGTAGAGGAAACATGATTAACAGTTCAAAGAACATGAATATTTGGACAAAGAAAAATCCAGATCCACCACTTCATGCAACCTGAGAAATAATCAATGAGAACTTAGTTCAGTCATCCTATGGTGAATTAATTCTTTTATTAGGGATGTAAAGAATTACAAAATTTGAGGTAATAATGTTCGACTGCTGGAAAACATTTGAAAAATACTGAAACATTCTGGTTAACATGGACACTAGTGATCGATCTTGAAATAAGTGATTTCAAAATTGATGCATGTCAAACCCCAGGAAAAAAGATGTTGAAGAAGAAGGTAAATGAGACTTCAAGGTACAGAATAATAGATAAGTTGAAGGATGTGAATCTATGAAGGGAAGAAGTAGGCCTGAAGGCAGCTCCAAACCCCTAAAACCTCAAGTCACCAGTGATGGTTAGTAATGTTTCACATGGATGAGAAATCATATAGTGGATAGTTTTTAATGACTATGGATTTCTTTTTTGGGTTCATAAAATTTAATTTTGGTGATTTATAATTAAAATTATTAAGTTTTAATTGATATTTTATGTTTCAGGTGGATGGATTTAGTAAAGGGGGGAAGAATTATGTGGTGTTCCTAAAAAGAAGTAGATGGGGCCACCAGTTAGCTATTATAAAGCACACAGCACAAGTGACATAGTCACACAACATGGGACCCATCATAAAAGTCTAACGACACTTAAAGAGTGTCTTGCTTCAAACAACCATTTTAATAAAAAGTGGGAAACCCCCTACAAGGATATGAAAAGGATCAAGTACGATGTGTGCTTTATCACTATCAACAATATCAAGTATATGAAAAACATCAATGCAATAATGTTAAGAAAGGTATACCACTGTGAGTTTTCGCAGACAGCGCACCTCCTTTGGAGGGGTTTTATTACAAAACCATGAATTTTTTATCAAACGAAACAATTATATTAACTAACACTTATTCAAGAATTTCAATTTAATACAATCATGAAGAATTAAGAAGGAAACTAAATGCAATTTAAAACATTATTGAATTAAATTGGCTAGGAGAGGGACCCTACCTCAACATCAAGGCGTGTTTTCTTTTGACGACGACAACTAGAATCTTCCATTTTCCGCTTGCAGGAATATGCAACATAACATATATATAAGGACACATTACCTCTATGTACACATTATCATGGCCAAATATGCACAAGGGGGTCCTTAGATATATATTTATACTTGCATATACCCTTTTACACTTACACACGTATGAATTTTTCATTTCTATATATAAGCACACCTAGCCCCAATATATATATATTCATTCTTCCATGAGTGAATATATATAAAGGTGGAAATTATATATGCATATTCCTACCTATGCATACACATGTAAGCCTTTGTCAACGGTGACTCAAATCCACCTCAACGAAATCCAAAACACACAAAAGGAACCCAAAAATCAAATATCCCTAATTAAAATTGGGCCAAAGAATAAAAACAGAATAATCCTTACCCAAATCTTGAACTCATTGTCTTCAATGGTAGTGGATAGAACCGGTATTGTCATATGAAACCACCTAGAAGAAAATATTGGGAAATGAAATGAGATATAACAACTTCTTATATATATGTTATCAGTGTGTCAACTGTACATGATAAATGATACACAAATCCACAACCAACAATGAACAAATAATATTCAAATTGATATGTACATCCCAGTACTAAATAACATGATCATTAATAAATCTCTTTATTTTTGAAACATCACCTTCAATTGCCTATTCAAAAACCAAAAATCACCCATATATGAGAATAAAGTAAACCTCCATTATCACTTAAAAGCGAGAAATAAGGGTTATACATTGTTCTTACCTAGGAAAATGATGTTGAAGAACAAGAAAATTTGATTAATGATCAAATCCCCTTAATTGAAATTAAAAATATGGTCCTAGATACTATTAGGATATCCACTGTACAGGAAAAATCCTGCACTATAGTAGACATGATAAAGAACATGGAACCTCTCTTACATAACAATACACCATCAGTTATAGTACCCAAACATATGCAAAATTTTAAAGACCCCCAGGAGCAGAAGCAGAGTCATCTGAACTCTGTCAAATAGCAGTCTACTTTGGATCCACCTGTCCCAGGTACGCCTACTCCGCCCACTATTGTTGGTGGAGATTATTCTATGAAGTCTGAAAAGCTGCTCTATGGTCAAAATGTCAGCAATTTACTTCTTAGTTCCAAGTGTTCCACAGAATCATTGACTAAAGTTTTCTCTGATGATTCTTCCCATAATGCTGCAAAAAACACTAGAAACAAGGACCCGATTTTAACTCCAAGTGCTACCACTATCAAAAAGTGGAATGAAACCAAAACACATGATTTTTCAACTCCCTATGCTCACACTGTCTCTATCAACAGGGATGTTCGACCCGAGACACAGACCATGTATACTGATTTTACTGCATATGTTAACATGCCATTAGAACCTGTTCTACATGATAGTCTACCTGTTGTGCTAGAACCGATCCATGTGAAGAAAAATAAGAACTCCCTAGAACAGAAACAAAGACTCTCATCTAACTTTGTCAAGCCGCTATCAACAGTGGATACAAAGGCTCAAGGTAATTCCAATCCCCTTACTTTATTAAATGCATACTATGCTGCAACGTCTGAAATCCTTGTATCTCAAAGTATTAATGACCCATTTCCATGATCAAAGGATACCATAGATTTAGATATGACTACACCAATAAAAAGACCCACAAATAAGAACAATGTCATTTCTCACAAAGAACAAGAAAAAACCACTAATACTCAAGAGTTTAGAAGGTCTACTAGAAATAAAAGATCTGGAAAAAAGAAAAAAAGGGAGTTCTAACTCCAAACGCAGGTTTAAAATAAGATCTTTTTTTGGAATTGTCAGGCTATTTCCAACTCTTACAGCCTCATTGTTTTGAAAATAATGGTTAACACGCATCACCCTATTCTTTTTTCTATTGTAGAACCAAAAATATCTTTATCATATAAATAATCTCACTTGTTTCAAAACAATTATATATTTTCTGGTACAATCAATAATAATCTAAATGCTGATTCTTTATTGATTTTTGCACATTCATCTTTACAGGATTTTAATGTTTTTAGTATCTCTGATCGGATTCTCACTTGCACCTTTACTATTGATGGTATGCATATTTGCTAATCCTTTGTTTATGCTAAGAATAAATACCAAGAATGAATAATTCTTTGGAATGACCTCTCTTATTTAGGAACTAACATGAATTCCCCCTGGTTACTTATGGGAGACATTAATGTTATTCTCAATTATAGTGAAAAAATTGTCCCATCTCTCACCTCTATCTCCATGATATAATTTAAAGCCTCGATCGAGGGAAACAATCTTATTGAAATTAATCTCACTGGTGCTAATTACACCTGGTATAGAAGACATTAAAATAAAGTGGTTGCTTCCTAATTGGACAGAGCTTTACGAATGTCCCAACTCTAGATAAATAGGACACTATCTCTTGCATCACTCTTCACAGACTGAACTCTGATCATCATCCTTTCCTAGTAAACATTTCCTCAAAAGACATGAAACCTAGGTTACCCTTTCGCTTCAATAATGTGAAGCTCTCTGATGAAGAATGAAATCATGTCATCTAAAACTTGTAGTCCTAAATATCTTATACCAATAATGCCTTTACTTACGACCTCAAACTAAAACACCTCAAACAGACTCTCAAATCTTGGTGTAACACCAAAGCCAAACAAGTTAACAATGAAATTACTCTTCTTGAGAAAGAACTCGATGATATCCAAAATAGAAACACCAACTCTGACCTCCAAACTGATCCCACGCAAGAAATAAACATTGTGGTTAATCTCAATTCCTTTCTCACTTTTAAGGTCAACATGAGAAAGAAAACATATAAAGTTAAATGGATAACTGGTAGTGAAAGAAATACCAAATTCTATAACTCCCTCCAAAGAATCAGGAATTCCTCCACCCCCTGCCCCCTTCCCCACCACCACCCACCCGGCACATCCACAGCCCCCCTACACATCCCAGCCCCCCTAAACCACCCACCCTACACCAGCACCCCCTACCCCTCCACCAGCACCTCCTTCCCCACCCACTCCCCCTTTCACCCCCACCTGCCTAAAAATATCTTTCATAAAAATCCCCACATTTTAAAAAGATGTATGAAAACTCATTTCAAAAAGAAAATAACGTTGAAAATAATCTCACTTCCTTAAAAAAAAATAAAAAATCCATTTAATAGGGTAAAATTACAACTTCCCAAGTATAGAATTTAAAAAAAATATTAACACCGTATTTGATAATCAGGAACTTATTTAAAATAAAATGTCACTCAAAATTCATAAATTTCACCTCTATTTTCAAAACACCTCATGAATTTCATCATAAGACCAAAAAATTTCCTAAAATCCAATTTCGTTTTAAATCATTTCCCAAATTATATAATGTAAACAAACACTTTCAAAGCATCGTGTGAAAGTCAAAACAAATCATAAAACCTGTTTTTTTAATCCAAAACATCTGTAAGTCCAATTTTTTTAATTAATCACGGAAAAGGGTTTAAATTAAAATACTTCATGAAATGTATTTTCATTTTAAATTATTTCCAAATTTCTTTTTAAACCTTAATACTCATGAAAGCATTATACATGATATTCAAAAATAATTTACAAATAAGCCCCCAAAAACAGTTTTGGAATCAAAAAATTTCAATAAATGCACTTTTGTACAGAAACATTGAAGCACCAAAAAAAATATCCATTATGTGGCACAACATACAAAATCAATTACAATAACACCAAAAAAATCACTAAACATTCTTCTGATCTATCTCCCAGGGATTAAATTTTCTTAGGATCCATTGGAAATCAAAATAGGTTTACAGAATAAATCCAAAATTGATGAAAAGATGTTAATGACTTGGCCACATGGTTTAGCTGACCATAAACCAATCATACAATATCATCTGAAAAATTCTTGACACCACACACATAGGCTCTATATATTTTTTCAGACCAAGTGAGATGATGATGATACTTTGGTTCCTTCATACTTTCATCCCAAATATCAAATAAATCCACCAATGTATCTGATATAACTCGATGGGGATATAATCATCATTATCAAAATAATTAAAACTAGAATCCAAATAAATGATTGAAATAACAACTACCCATGGAAACTAAAGTTTTGTTATTAAAAGTGGTGATCAATAAACTACTTGTGACCTACCTATTGAGTCCTGATGATGATCATATCTTCTTTATACTAATACGCACTCCAAATAATAAGAGAATACTCTAATACCATTTTGTAATGAACTGGCCCAGATCAACCTGACATGTCACCCAACCGGGATCCCCACAAGGCCCAAATAATGTCTCTGATTGTTGTTGGATGGTGAATAGTGTCAAGGTATCAAAGTATAACCATTGGTAATGGTTTCAACCTCTAAATATGAATAACCAAATCAAGGACTCCACCCATAAATCCAACATAACTCATCTATACATCGGTCACTCATGCACAAAATAAATATTTTCAATATAAAAGAAATAATAAAACAAAGTATAATATTTTAGAAATAATAAAAGGAAAATCAAATCATCACATAATAAAGTAATAAGAAGAATCCAAAGTATATAATAAACTAAAATAAATATCTGGGCCAACAAGGATAATAAATAAACATCCAAAAATATGACAAAACCTAGATCACTACTAACTACCTCCTTATGACCCACAATCCACCATACCATCCTATACCACATATCATCAGACCAACACGAACATTAAAAAGGTAAAAGAACATAATCTAGGCTCTTGAAAGTAAACATGAAATTTTCATACACCCATTGGTGTATGCACGATGTGAACCAAACTGTGCCTAGTAGGATTTCACTAAAATGGTTGTATAATTCCTTTCAAAAGACGTTTTATTAAAGATATTTTAAAATATAAGTAGTGAATAGGTTTTTCACCATATGGTGAATAGAAAAAGTGTAACATGCCATAACTTATTTTATAAAACTACATCGATTTTCATTTTAAAAGGAAATTCTTTCAAACCAAGGAAAAAATGAGTTTAAAATCCATTAAAAGAGAACTAATCCTTTTCCCTTTTTTCCAAATCCATATCTAAAAACCACACCTTTAAATCAAACATTATTTTCTTTAATAATATACTTCCAAAACTAGTGTTTAATTCAGTTTTTATCTAATAAAAAACCATAACTGAAATGGAATATAGAAACATAACATGCACCAAGATATCAATGGGAAATTGATAATAAGAATTAATTGAAGTAATAGTGGGGATACAAATAAGGCATGGAATGAGATCCTCTAATAAATATTCAAATAACTATAGACATTATAGGAAAATAATTTGGCTCTATAATGGGTGATACTAGACCTAGTTCATCGTATTACTCATTGGGACCCTATGTGAAATCAGATCATCCCATTCATCTTCCCCTTTTAAGTCTCTTCACATATAAAATAGACCCATGGTTGGGTTCTAATCTCCTAGGGCACTTTCTAGCTAACATACACAAAGCTAGCATCACATGTTGCTAGACCATCCATTATTTAACTAACTTCCCATGATAAATCAATCTAGTGGAGTTATAAAATCAAAATAATCACACGAATCGATAAAACAATATTTAAAATAAATCTCATCTCACCTAAAAAATCAACTCCATCACAAGAAATAACTCCTTTCACTTCATCAATATTAAAAATAGAATACAACATCCCTCCTAGAGAGCCACAATTCAAATCAGTCATAATCAAAACAAGGGGAATAATCGATGGTCTGATACTCATTATAAAAAAATCTTATATAAAGTGAAAATATGCCTTTTCAGAAACCAACTAGGAATGCCAAGTCATTTCAACTATCTAAAAACGGTCCATATCACCTTCTTTATAAATATTCTATGTGAAACCACACTTAAAATAATTTGTAAAACCAACTACCTTTTTATTCAAGTCATTTTAAAATCCATTAAACCAATTTTATTTCAACAAATCCTTGAAATTCATACCAATACCAAAATGGGTACAAATACCTTTTGTTATATAAATTGTTTTAAAACAAGCCATATAGGCATTCCCACAAATACTTGTCATTTTAAAAAATTAATCAAAATTTAGAAAACCATTATGAAACCTTTATTCCAAGAGAGAAAAACATATATAACAATTTTTAAACCCAAAATAACTATTAAATTTTGATTTACTTTGATAAAAAAAAGTTTTAGAAAACACCAAGAAAAAAATGACATGCAAATTAAAGTAAATACTCAAAAATACCTACCTCAATCCAAGAATAACTGGTTCAGTAAGAGATATTGAAGGTAGAATTTCATGAAATGTCAAAAACATTGTATAGATTTGATACAGCATAGCTATGATTAACTGATAACAAAATAATGAACCCATAATTGTTCATAACAAGGAGGAGGAGGATAATCGGGAGTGGGTTGGCCGCATAGGAGGAGGTGGGGAAGCCACCATGGAGCAGTGTTGGCGGGGAGAGTTGAGGTGTCCCGCATTTGGTGGCAGTGTCTGGGGAGGAGAATCAGAGATGAGATATCTCAGTGGAGTTGACTCGTTCAGTGGCAGTGAGGGGCACCATTGCGAGGGTCTCCATCACGAGGGGCACCATCGGTGGAGGAGGATCAGGGAGAGGATAAGTCGCGATGGGCACCGTCAGGGAAGGAGGATCACACGTAGAGGGTATCATGGAGGAGGGAGCCGCCATGAAGTTCAAGGGTTTGGAGGGTCACGCATAGAAGGTTTCCTGGAGGAGGGCGCTGTAGTGAAGGTCGGGGGTTCTGAGGGTCGCGCACAGAGGGTATCAGGGTGGAGGGCACCACCGTGAAGGTCTGGGTGTATCAGGGAAGAGGGTGCCAGAGGATATTTGAGGGTCGCGCAGAATGTATCGGGGAGGGGGGCAGGAGGACCCCGATGAATTTTAGAGAAAAAAAAGAGACGACACATTTTAGCCACGTGGGTTCACTCAATTGTGGCTATAGAGAAGCTATAGCCACATACCTATAAAACTGTGGCTATAGGTCTGTGGATATTGCTTAAATTTCTAGTAGTGTAGGCATAATTAGGGAAATGGGTCAAATCACCACTTAAAGTGATGCATGACCAATTTCGGGAGCATAGAGCCACTTCAAGTGGGACTGATAGTGTACACTAGACACGATCTGTGCCACTTCAAGTGGTGCTGATCCCTATGGGGTTAGCCTCCTGGAACCACTTCAAGTGGCACTGAGGCAAATAAAATCCTATCAAATCGGCTCACCCCCCCCCCCACATCCCATCCCCTTCCTTCCTCACTCACTCTCTACTACGGATCTATCCCTCTACTTCGGTTGCTATGCCCGCATTGTCAGCTCTCCACAAATTTGAGGTAATCCGTGTTTTAAATTTATTTACATATTTGTTTTATTCATAGGATTAGTTTATAATTATTGTATTATATTTATAAATTGTAATAGTTTTTTAAAAATTTAGTTATGTAATTAAAGAATTATAAGTAGGTAATAAATTAGTTATAAGAAGGTAATTAATTAATTAAAATATAGTAATTACTTAATTATATGTTGGTAATTAATTAATTATAAGGTAATTAATTAATTATAAGAAGGCTATTAAATAATTACAAGTATGTAATAAATTAATTATAAGTAGGTAATTAATTAATTATCAATAGGTATATAATTAATTATAAGTAGGTAATTAATTAATAATAAGAAATTAATTAATCATCCTTAAGAAATTAATTAATTGTCATTAATCAACTAACTAATTATCGTTAAAAAATTAATTAATTATCGTGATGCACTTAATTAATTATCGTTAGGCACTTAATTAATTATCATTATGCAACCAATTAAATTTTATTAGGCAACTAATTAAATGTGATTAGACAACTAATTAAATGTGAATATTCGCTTAATTAAATGTGATTAGGAACATAATTAATTGTGATTAGACACTTAATTAAATGTGATTAGACGCTTAATTAATTGTGATTATGAACTTAATTAAATGTGATTAGGCACTTAATTAACTATGATTAGGTACTTAACTAACTGTGATTATGCACTTAATTAAATGTGATTACATACTTAGTTTAATGTAATTAGGAACATAATTAATTATAGTTAGGCAATTAATTAAATGTGAATATGCGCTTCTTTAAATGTGATTAAGGAATTAATTATATGTGATTAAGGAATTAATTAAATGTGATTAGAGAATAAATTAAATGTGATTAGGCTATTAATTAAATGTGATTAGGCAATTACTTAAATTAAATGTGATTAGGTAATTAATTAAATGTGATTAAGGAATTAATTAATTCTAATTAGGGAGATAATTAATTATAATTAAGGAATTACTTACTTCTAATTATGAAATTACTTAAATCTAACTATCATTATAAAATTAATTAATTATCATTAACCAGTTAATTAATTATCATTAATCAAATAATTAATTATCATTAAGCAATTAATTAATTATCATTAGACTCTTTATTAATTATCATTAGTCACTTAATTAATTATCATTAGGAAAATAATTAAATGTGATTAGGAAACTAATTAAATGTGATTAGGAAACTAATTAAATGTGATAAGGCACTTAATTAAAAGTGATTGGGCACTTAATTAATTGTGATTAGGCACTTAATTAAATTTGATTTGGAAATAAATTATTTTTGATTAGGCACTTAATTAAGTGTGATTAGACACTTAATTATGTATTATTAGGCACTTAATTAACTGTAATTAGGCACTTAATTAACTGTGATTAGGAACTTAATTAACTGTTACTAGGAAATTAATTAAATGTGATTAGTCACTTAAATCTAATTAGGCAATTAATTAAATATAACTAGGCAATTACTTAAATCTGACTAGGCAATTTGACAAATCAAACTAGGTGATTAATTTAATTTAACTTGGTAATTATTTAATTCTCACCAAGTAATTAATAAGTGAAGTAGTTATATTAATTAGTGAAGTAGTTATATTAATTTTAGAAGTAGTTATATTAATTAGAGAAGTTTTTATAATAATTAGCAAAGGAGTTATATTAATTAGTGAAGTATTTATATTAATTAGTGAAGTAGTTATAGATTGCTTCTTGAATATACCCTCACATTACATTATATGTTTGATAATGAATTTAGTTTCCCATCAAACTTGATCTCGGTTTGTAATTGAAGTTATGAATTTGAATTTAGTAGTTGAAAATATTTTTTGCATTTTAAGTGATAGAGTTGTCATGAATTGAATTATTTCTTGATTAAAGTATCCCTGGATAGAGGCGTTCTGGGTTAGACTACATACTTTTTTGGAGGCTTTCCTTGTATAGGAAAGTGAATGGCGTTGTCTAACTGTCACTCTGGGCTTACTCATGTGGAGTTTTTCAATTTCATACAACACTATGATTTTACATGACTTGTTCATGTAACTAATGCATATAATGCTTGTGGATATGTATGAATATGTTTGTATTCAATTTTTGGGTATGTAACACAAAATATTGGGCTCTTGTAAAGAGTTACACATCAGTGTGGTTTGAACAAATTGATTTGAAGGATGGATTATGATTCCAATATTAATTACTAAAATCATTCATACATAATTTGATTCTATAATAAAATTTAATTTATAACAATCATTTATTTTAGTTAAAAAAGTTGGATTCCTATATTTATTGCAATAGTCAAATAGTTGAGATAAAACAAGGATATAGTTATAGTATACATCTTGAAGCTGTTATGATGCTTGGAGGATATACTACTTTGGAATCTGGGAAAAGGAAAATTCATCGAAAGTTAAAACTAGCGAGGAATTGAATGATAGATACTATCACATTCAGAAGTCCTGAATATATATATATAGGTTTTGTCATGTGTCATATCCGGTAAATGATGATGAAGATTGGGAATATGTACATTCATTGGTTAAGTATCTACCTGAGAATTAAATGATGGAGTTGTATTTCTCTATCGCTACAATAGAGGTTCCATCGATATTGCAAGTTGGACCATCTCAATGTCATGAGACTATGTCATATTCTCCTATAAATCAAGAAGTTCCATCAGCATCAGTAGTTGTTCCATCATTTTTCTCATCCATAGTTTCAATAGATAGTCCTACACAAACATTAGATACATTGGTCGATGATTTTGAGGATGAAGAGAATTTTGAAGAAGATGATGAAGAGGAAGTTGAAGAATAAGAAGAAGAATAAGAGCATGCAGAAGAACAATCTGTGCCCACTCATGTGAGGTTCATCTGACTATTGAAACATCCTCCATAACTGGCTTCATGGTCGACTGAAGGCATGAATCGCTTGCAAGAATTTGATTGGTAAGTTATTACTCCCAGTTCAGAATTTCCAGAAATCATTGGTGGAAAAGATTGAGTTTCAAATGACAGTGTTCTGTATATTGGAAGAGAGTTTGATAGTAATGAATCAATGAAAATTTTGATAAAACAATATCAAATTTAAATACATTACTGTTATGTTGTAGAAGAGTTAAAGAGGTATTACTTTTTGATTTGTTGCGACAAATATGAATTGAACTGCCAAATGCGTCTGCGAGCTAGAATTGATAAAACTTTTCATAGCTGGAGCATCACTAGATTTAATCCACACACTTGTGGGAACCCAATATTTTCATAGGAACACTCTTCATTAGATTTGGAGTTTGTTTCAACTATTATTGTTGAAATGATTAGAGCATGTCAATATGTTCCTATGGTTCTGGTGATGGGGCGAATCAAACAACTTTTTGGGTATCAAATCTCTTACTAGAATGCATGGGAAGCATGAAAAAAGGCTATTATGAAAGTGTACGGTGATTGGGATGTCTCTTATCGTGTTTTACCACAACTTTTGGAGATTTAATGCCATAGTAATCTAGTGGTATATCATATACATACTACTGAATATGTTAACAAACAAAACCATTTTGATCGCTCGATTGTTGTGTTTGATATATTATTTTTGAAATTTTTACCATGTGTGGCAGCTTTTAAACATTGCATGTAGTTTATACAGATTGATTGAACATTATTTTATGGAATATATACAAGAACATTATTTTTTTCCTCCACACAAGATAGAAATCGAGCCCCTCTACCTTTTTCATATGAAATTGTAGAGAAAGAGAACTTCTCATCATGGAGTATGTTTTTAGCATGTATCTGAGAGTATGTTGTGGATGTAGAAGGGATTTGTATTATTCTATATTGACACTGTGAAATCAAGAAGGCCATACAGTCTAAGGGTCTTTCGCGAAGACCACCCTATTCCCATCACCAATAATGTATTCGACACATTTCTATGAATTTGTGAAAGTAGATAAAAAATGAGCCGATGAAGAAGGAAATATTAACAATTGGTATGATCATCCTTCTGCATTTTTAAATTTTTTGTCATGTTAATTTTTATATCTATTTAGATTACTTCTCGTTTAATAGCATATGATCATCAACAATAAAGGATAGAGGAGCATCTTCATGATATTCATTGAGTAAATATAGAAGTTAATGATTACATGATGTTAATTTCAAAGCCGAAATGGTCATTGGCATTTGATGATGGGAGGATATATGGTCATATGACGACCAACATTGTAGAATTTATAAATGGATTTTTCAAGGGAGTTTGAAAATTACTTATCACATGTAAATACAAATATTTGATTATATGTTACCAAAAAGAGATACAATTATAATATAATATTATTCTAATGTAGTAAATCTAAATTACAGGTTTGGTACAAGAGACCTTCTATTATAGTGTAAAGTAAATTCTAGAATGAGGAAAGCAGGATGAAGAGGGCTTGAACAAAGGGATGCGCTATGGACACCCTTTCCAGCTCGAGCTAGATACAATTATTCAGGAGGCAGCAACATACCGTGTAACTACATTTAATTTTCCAGAGAAACGATTTGAGTTCACTGGCCCAAGTGATGTCATGTCTTTTAGCAATGGTCGTGTGCGAGTTGTTTTTCTAGACAAGCATTACTGTGAATGTGGAAACTTTCAGGCACTGAGATATCCTTGTGGCTATGTGATTGAAGCATGTGTTTATGTACACATATCTTTGGAGCAGTTTTTTGATCCAGCATATTGGCTCAAGAGAAATAACTCATACTACAATACTCAGTTGATACCAATCGGGGAATATTAGAATATTCAGCTGTCTGATGACGCACCCACGCTTCTACCAAACAACACTAGACGTCGTCCTATAGGGAGGCCAAAGTGTACTCATACTTGGAATGAGATGGATTGGCCTAGTGAAGAGGTAGCTGGACGAAGGTGTAGCATATTCCGCCATGAAGGTCACACGAAGACGCATTGCCCTAGACAGATAGGGCAATCATCTAATGGTTGAAATGAATCATGTACTCTATCAGTGGCTATAAAAGTTTGTACATGTAATCATTATTATCATATGACCATTTAAAATAATATTTGTTTTATATTTATATTGGGTAACTATTAGAAAATGTAATTATATATTATAAACATTTCAAATAAAAGTTAATAGAATTACATAAATACAAATTATTATATACATTCAAAAATAATCCAAACTATCAATGTAACCATGATTTAAATTGACAATATTTGTTGAAATGTCAACACTACACAAACAACTTTAAACAAAAATCACCAACTAAAAAAACAAAAATATTTGAACGATGAAATGAAAATGTTATCAGAAATTTATAATGAAAGATGAAAATACAAAAGTCACACAAAAAATGAGGAAACCCAGAATGTTTTCACCCCAACCCCCCAACAAGGGAGACAACAACTGACCGAATGTGTTTATTCTTCTTTCAATAATTAAAGGATAAATTTCATACCTTAGATGATAAATTTCATATCTTATATGAAATTAATGTTTTACTATTTATAAATTCCGATGGAGCATCCATTATTATTGACCTAAGAGACGCACGTGTCACGCGATGTGTGGGCACGATGACTAGTCAGACATCTTTCTTTTCGGAGAGAACATAATTTCCATCAAGAGGCACCCCTAACAACTATTTCTTCATACCTTAGACATGCAAGAATTTATGGAGTCGCTATGTGTGAATTCAATACCATTGATCTCCATTTGATTTCTGCATTTGTTGAGAGATGGAGGCCAGAGACAGAAACATTTCATCTCCCAGAGGGGGAGATGACCATCACTTTAGTGGATGTCGCCTACATGCTTGGTTTACCCATCCATGAACATGCAGTTATAGGTAACAGTAGTGGCGACTAAGCTGAATTCATATAGAGGCTACTAGGCATTGATGTCGTCGGCGCACTAGGTATCCTCCAGGGTTCACGCTTGTGCTTGAGGTTGATTGATCAACATTTAAACGTCATTACTGACGATACAGATGAGGAGATGCTTATTCATCACACATGTGCATACATTTTGTGGCTAATCGGAGGTGTCTTGTGAGTCTACTACTCTACATCTTTGGTACACATGATGTACCTCCCACTACATAAGGATCTAGATCAGTCAGCTACATATAGTTGGGGATCCTTTGTATTAGCACATCTTACATATCACTCTGTACCAATTGTCAGGAATATTCACATCATATTGTAGGATTCATGGTGTTAGTACCGATGTGGGCTTGGGATCATTTTCCACGGATCGCTTCTCGAGCCATCACACCAATTGCACCAGAGCTATTTCAGGAATATCATGAGGGACGATGGTATTCTATGTCATTAAATTTATATATTTATTATTATTTTTATTTTTTTTAGTAACATACAGTATATTAATCTTTTTTAACCAAGTGGAGTCAGTCTCAAAAGTATGCACCATCTCCGAGACATAGAGTGCACATCTTCCGAGAGCTATTGGACGCCATGGTACCACCTGATATAAGTTAAATAATAATTTTTTATATTAAAATTTGTTTTTTATCATTATTTTAAGTTATTTGAATATATTCTCAGTAACATTTTCATGATTATATATGAATTATTTTTTGAGTTTACATTTCAGGTTTCATGGACTCCGTATACCAGTCAAGTCTACGCATCCCTTCCACCTTACTACACAGCTTGGGCTGGAAATTGTGCTTTAGTGGTGCCACTCAACCACTTCCATATCACTGAGTGGAACCACCCAGTCCATGTCATGTGAAAGTTCAGTTTCATACAACATATCCCTGTGCCACAAGGATAGCCTTGCGATTTACATTCGATTGTACTTACAGGCAGACAGACGACAAACTGGCAGTGATTTCATGCATCTTATTTCAAGTTGTGGGACACCTATGCCAGATTTAGTATCATTCCATTTAGATATACCACAACATGCAGTCAAGTATCTACTCAGGGGGGTTATGTAGAATGGTATCGACGTCACATCATCCTTCATCTTACATGCCAGGGGATTGACATTCACAATTGGTTTGTTTACTAAGAGTTAATATTTTTCTTTAACTAGTTTTTTGTATTAATTTGAATGTTATTTCATTTTCAATTATACACAAATGGTAATGTTGAATATTCCACACAGCCCCATGAGGATGCATATACTAGGAAGGATGTAGTTCATCTGGATGTGTTGGCTCTCCTCGGTCATCTTTAGTTGATACGTGATAGGTTTTTTGATGAGGTGCCAGAGGCATATCCTAATCCATATCCTCCAGCTGAAGATCCTAAGGATGATGATGTCCCTACTATGGCTGTTGAGGATGATGCACCACCACCATCACCACAAGTTGGATGACAACTATGAGTACATCAGGAGGTCCATAGGCGACAACATCGACATCTGAGAACGGCTCCTACAGATGTTGTCGCACCACAAAGAGACGATTCGGCCCAGCCAATTGATGATATTTCATAGTAGGGAGACGCTCATATACAACATATTTCGACTCTGCAGATTACTATAGACTTCGACCTGGGTGAGTTCACATAGCTTATGGCGGCCCCACTTCCGATGATGCCTTCTTCAATGCCCCATTTTTACAATTTATAGGAGCTTCAGTGCCATTTGGTGTCCCATATGATTTTGGCCCATCCTTCTCACATATTTTTGGTCAGTCCTCTATAAAACACCGTGGGAAGGCACTAGAAGCACCGAAAGAGTAGGAACCCACAACTAGGACACCATATCGACACAAACGTCAGACGAGGAGAGGACGTGAGATTCAGATGTCGCGTTGTGGTAGCAGGGGAATCGGCATTGATGTTTTTAGATGTCATACTGTATATATGAAAAAATGTATTTTCTATGATAATTTATAGTTTTTTAAGAAAAATCACATGAAAACCACAAATATAGTAAATACAAACTAATTTAAATTAACTATTAATAATTTATATATTTTCAATGTCTCATAATTGAAACATTATTATGATTCATGTATGTGACTTTAGAAATTTATAAATTAAAAAGTACAAGTACAATCTAAATAAAATTTGTCACACATTCTAAACATGTAATAATTTGTTGAAAAATGAATTGAAAAATAAACATATAATAAAAAAAAATTTACATGACAACATAAATATTTAAAATATTACATTTATAATTATATATTTGTAAAAATATTGATAAATGTAAATTATTAATTTGTAATTAAATAATTAATAATTAACCATTAATAAATAATAATTATAATGGAGAATAATAAATAATAATTATATTACTAATTAAAAAACTTAAATATTGTATAATTATTAACTATATGAAGAATTAACATATTAATTATTAAAAAGATAAAAATTAAATAATTAATAAATATATAGCTAATTAACTAATTAATTATTAAATATTTCGTAAATGTTAAATCCAAATTTTAAGATTCATTTATTTTTAGTTTATATTTTATAGTCATTCAAAGCCATGTTCTTGAAACGTTTTTACCATTCAAGTAGGTGGATTTGAAATATTATCAATTATTTTTGAGAAAGATTGTTTATGAATTTATTTTTATTTTCAACTATATGTTATATGTTTAATTAATATAATAATTTTTATTTATATTTGTCTTATAGTTTATATTTTATATTCATTCAAATTCATGTACTTGAAACATATTTAAGTTTTACATAGGTGGATTTGAAAGCTTATAAATTATTTTTGAGGAACATTGTTTACAATATTATTTTTATTTTCAACTATTTATTGTATGCTTAATCCATGTTTTAAGTTTCATTTATATTGGTCATATAGTTTATATTTTATAGGCTTTCATAATCACATACATGAATCATTTGTATTTTACCAATAGGTGGGTTTGAAAGCTTATAAATTTTTTTATCAACATTGTTTAAGTAATTATTTTTATTTTCAACTATTACTTATATGTTTAATCCATGTTTTTTGTTTCATTTATATTTCTCTAATAGTTTAAATGTTACAATCTTTCAAAACAACTTACTTGAAACATTTTTATGTTTTTTGTAGTTGGATTTGAAAACATATAAATTATTTTTAGTCAACATTGTTTATGAAATTATTTTTATTTTAAACTATTTATTATATGTTTAACTTTATTTGAAATTTATAATCCTTCAAATAATATTGTTATTATTAACAATTTATTATATGATTAACAACATTTCAAATATATTTATAAATAAATACTTATAACTATATAAATATAGATTAGTAATTATAGATTTAAAATTATATATATATACAAATATATAATTATAAATATATAAGTATAAATATAATTAAAATTTAATTATAAATATAATTATAAATATAATTCTAAATATAATTATAAATATAATTATTCACATATATATATATTTACATATGAATATTAAATGTATTTATAAATAAATTTTAAATATATATGTTACAATATTTCAAAACTATATATTTGCAAATATATTAATATTTATCTAATTATAAATATTTATCTCTAAAGATAGTTTTATAATTATGTAATTTCAAATATATTTTTTATTTAAATATCTAAATGAAACATACACAAAATCGGCAAAAAAAAAACACAAACACAATGCGCCACTTGAAGTGGCGCTTTGTTATTTTAGACTTATTAATTATTTATACTTATTAATAAGTATAATTAAGAAGTATCCATAATTAATAAGTATAAATAATTAATAAGTATAAATAATAAATAAGTGTTAATTATAAATATATAATTATTTATTTATTAATAATTTATAAATAAATATATAATTATTAGTACATATTTATTACTAAATATATAAGTTTTTAAAAGTATTTATAACTCTAAATATATTTTTTATTTAAATATATTTATATAAATATAAATTTATTTATAAATATACATTTGTAATTATACATATAAATAATTATATTTATTAATTATAAATGTTTATACTATTATATTTATAATGGTAAATCTGTATTTATATAAATAGATTCATATTTATAATTACATATATAAAAATTTATTTATAAATACAGAATCACAATTCCTTAGATTTATTTATATTTAAACATATTTATATTATATATATTTATTTATTTTTGTAAATATATATTAATGTATTTATAAATATAATCCTAAATAAATATTTATAAGTAAAAATATATTTATTATTTATAAGTAAATATATTTATATTTATATTTATATTTATATTATAGATTTATTATAAATATATATAATGGGTAATCGGGTGAAAAAAAAGCTAATGTGGCACTTAAATAGTGCCTTCATCCTCCTTTATGTTGTCCACGCCTTTTTGTGCTTACCATTTGTCCAATTTTTCATTTGTCAAATAAATTTGGTTTATTTTCCCACACATCTCCTCATTTTGAGGGTGGTTCCACCCCTATATCCTACCAATTAATCCCATGCCTCACACCTTCCAATCTTACCCATTCCCAAAAAAATACCTTTTTCTCTTTGATCATTCATGCCATTACCCATTATTATCAAAAAAATCTCCATTATTATTATGGAAACATCATAAAAGATGTGTGAACCCTGTTCATGCATTTCACCTTTCCAGGAAGAATGAATGGGGTTCACGCATCCTTTGTAAACTTTTAAAGGATGTGTGAACCCAGTTCACGCATCCTATAGAAAGATTTAATTTTTTTTTAATTTTTTTTGTATTTTTAAAATTTTTATTTTTATTTTTTTGTTTTGGTTATATATATATATATTAGCTAAATTTATCTGCTATTTAATATCCAGCGATACTGTCATTACATAATTTCGGATTCAGACAGAAAACCTTACCCATGGCTCTCTTTTATAAGAGGTCTTACCCAAGAAATCATTCTACATTTCTGATGTGGTATTCGGGTTCTCCCTTTCCTGCACAGTTCGTTCTGCATTTCTGATGTGGGATTCTATTTCAAGTACCTCAGTTTAAAAGACTATAAAATACATACTATAAGACAAATATAAATGAAACTTAAAACATGAATTAAAAATAATATAAATAGTTGAAAATAAAAATAATTTAATAAAAATAATGTTTATGATTAATAATTTATAAGCTTTCAAAACCACCAACCTGAACCTTTGAAATGTTTCAAGTGTGTGGCTTTGAAAGACTATAAAATAAAAACTATATGACTGATATAAAATAAACATAAAATATGGATAAAAAATACATGAAAATGTTGAAAATAAAAAGGATTTTATAAAAAATATTGATGAAATATAATTTATAAGCTTTAAAAACCACCAACATAAAACATAAAAATGTTTCATGTACGCGGTGTTGAAAGAATATAAAATAAAAATTAGGAGACCAATATAAATGAAACAAAAAACATGGATTAATTATATAAGAAATAGATAATAATTAATTACTTGATTAGTAATATAATTATAAATTAGTTAACAATTAATATAATTATTAAACATTAATCATTAATTTTTAATTACTAATATACAATAATTATTTATTTATTTAGTAATATAATTATATAATAATTAATTAGTTAATTAATAATATATTTGTTAATTATAATTACTAATTATTAATTATATAATAATTTATTAGTTAATTTTTAATATAATTAATAATTATAAAACAAATAAATAATTAATTAGTAATATAATTAGTAATTATAAATATTCAATATAAATATTAAGGATTAATTATTAATTATATAATAATTAATTATTTAATGGGTAATTTAATTATTACTTATAATTATTATCTACAAATATATAAAAATAAATAAGTTAATTAGTAACATAAGTATTAATAATACAATAACTAATTGATAATATAATATAAATTATAATTATTTATTATTAATTATTAATTATTAGTTATTATAAATTATATACTAATTAATTTGTTAATTAACAAGGTCATTACTAATTATAATTAGAAACTATTAATTGTATAAAAATTAATTAGTTAATTATTAATATAATTATTAATTATGTAATAAATAATTAGTTAATTAATAATATAATTAGTAATTATAATTAGTAATATAATTATTAATTATAATTTGTAATATAATTATTAATTATAATTATTAACTAATAAATAAATAATAATTAATTATTTAATTAGTGATATAATTATTAATTACATAATTAATAATTATAATTATAAATAAAAATTTTATTTCTAATTAAGTAATTAATTATTATATAATTAATAATTATATAACTAATTAACTAATTAATTAATATGTAATTAATTGATAATAATTAATAACTAATAATTATAAAGAATAATTATAATAATATATTATATTAATAATCTACTAATTAACTAATGAATTATTATCTAATGAATAATAATATTACTAATTAAATAATTAAATATTATATAATTAATAATTATATTACTAATTGACTATTTAATTATTATATATTTAATAATTACATTAAAAATTAACTAAATAATAGTTATATAATTAATAATTATATTACTAATTAATTATTATATAATTAATAATTATATTACTAATTAATAATTATATAATTAATAATGATATTACTAATAAACTAATAATTAACTAATTAATAATTATATTTCTAATTAACTAATTAATTATTAAAAATTTCATATATGTTTATATTATGTTTTCTGTTTCATTTATACTGGTCTTATAGTTTTTATTTCATAGTCTTAATATACCACATATTTGAATCAATTTTAGGTTTCAAGATGGTGGTTTGGAAAGCACATAAAATATTATTCATCAACATTTTTATGAAATTCTTTCTATTTTCAATTATTTCTTATATATTTAATCCATGTTTTAAGTTTCACTTGTATTGGTCTTATAGTTTGTATTTTATAGTCTTCCAAAGTCAAGAACTTGAGATAGAATCTCACATCGGGAATGCAGAATGTTCTGTGTAGGAATGGGAGAACGTAAATCCCATATTGAAAATGCAGAATGATTTTCAAGGCAAGCCTTCTTATAAAAGAGAGCATTGGGTGAGAGCTTCTGTCAGAATCCAGACTGCTATAATGATAGTATTGCTGGATATTAAATAGCATATAAATTCTGCTGAAAATTTTAGTTATATATATATAAAAACAAAAAAAAAACAAAAATTAGAATATTAAAAATAGAAAAATTAAAGAATTAAATCTTATGTAGGATGCGTGAACCACGTTCACATATCCTTCACAAATTTTATAAAGGATGTGTGAGGGAGTTCACGCATCTTAGGACCCATTTTTGAAAATATTCATTACCCTACCACTTTTTAATAAAAAAAACCCACATATATATAAACCTCTCTTGCTCCACCCAACGCAGATCTCACTCCCCCGCTCCCCCACCCCTTCCCCCGCTGCCGATGCCACCGTCGATTCTGCCCCGGATGCTGCTGTTGTCTCCAGCGTCACCTTCGCCTCCGCCTCCGCTCGCACCTCCAATTGCATGGATCCCTATCAATCATTCCTCGCCTCTGTGCATGGTTTCTCTCCATTTTTCCTTCCCTTCAAACCATACCTTTTTTGTCTCCCACTCCCCCACTGCGTCTCCATGTCCTGGCCTCCCTGCTCCTCTACTACCCCGCTCCCCCACTCCCCCGCTCCTAAATTCTCCACTTTGACCGCTCCCTGAATCCCACCCTCCATTATGGAGGACTGTATATATCATTATATAAAAAGGTATTGAATTTTGTAGGAGTATTACAATGTATAGCAACAAGGTGACATTAAACTTTGACATACATTTTAGGTTGTTGGCTAGAATTCACTTTTGGTTTGGGAAGTGCATCAACTTTAAATTTCTTGTGATATATAGGTGATGCTTTTCATTTCATCTTTTTGATTTTCTAAGTTAGATGATGGACAATTGGGTCTGATACTCTTCTTCATATGGTAATGTTTTTCATTTTGGATACCAATTGGTTTTAGTAATTTCTGAATAAAGAAGTTGATCTAAATATTATGTATCAAACTTCCTCACTTTAGAATGCATAAGGTGAGTCCAGCATAAATTTAGATGATTTAAGGAAACATTTACTATTAGACGTTGGTATAGTTTTAGTGCTTATTATTTTACTTCTAATTTATGGTTTTTTGAATATTCATTTTTTGATATTCTTTATAACATATATGTATTAGGAACTAAAATGTATATGTTCTTATTTCTACTTTGATGGTGCCTAGTTTCTATGCCTCCGTGACAGTGCCTTCGTTTAATGTCGTTGGTAGCTTGAACCATATCTCTGACCATACATTCATCTACTCCATTCCTGGTCAGATCTGGAGTGGGGGTTACAATGGGGTTTTGTGATGTGTGGTTCGACGACCATAAATGTTCCTCTTCGATGTTGGCTTTGGTATTCTGGTTTTCTTCATCATGCTAGTAGTGATGGTTTTTATGATTCCTCCCAGTGGTTGATCTATTTGATGCTTTTTAGTGGTGTTCCAATTTGTCATTCCGGCTTGATTTCTACTTAGAAAATGGGTTTCTTCTCGATGAAGATGATGATGACTACTCCTCGGCGATGATGGTCTCTGATGGTTTCTTTCAACGATGATGACGGGGGTCTACGGTGGTATAGTGATCTTTCTTCGGTGTCAATGTGTATGTCTCGAGCCGACGGTGATAGCGGCGTGATGATGGTTTATAGATTTACGATTTTCTAATTTTGAAATGGTTCTTTTAGTGGTGGTATTGTTGAGCCTATGTGGGGTTTTCATGCTGGTATCTTTTGAATTTTGAAAAAGGTTGCATCTGAAGGTGAATGGTTGTGTTTTTCTTTTTGAAATTTCTCTATGTAATGGGAGTTTTATGAGGTTGTGTCTTGATGTTGGATGAATTTTTTATAGGTTCCCACTTACCCTTAAAGTAAACTTTCAATAAAATTAAAAAATATATTATGGTATTAGATGTTCTGTTTTAGATGAAGGTCAACTGGGTATGATAAACATCTTCATAAGGTGTTTTTTTCTTGTCAGATACCCATTGGTTTTAGTAATTCCCAAAAACACAAGTAGATTTAAATATTATGCATCAAACATTTTCACTTTAGCATGCATAAGGCGATTCTAAAATAAATTTAGATGATTTTAGGTAACATATACTTTTAGATGTTGGTATGAATTGTCTTCCCACATTGTGTTTATAATTTTAGTCTACAACAGAAGTTCTCTTTAATCTATATAAAAAAATTTTAGAACACGGTATGATGCCAACACTTTAAATTTTGATGTAGAGATGGTCAACAATATTATCCATGAAGTAAATGTGTTTATGTTCCTCTACCATCCTCATATTTATCTATATCTTTTTCAATTTTATTTCCATATGTTTAATAGAAATTTGATTTTTATTAGGTTTTGAACCCAAGTCAATATTATGTGAAATTTATAAGTTCGGTTAATGAACAAAAGGATTCAAATGAAAATTTTAACATGATATGAATGTCTTGGGGAAGGGTGAAAAGATGGATATATGTAGTGATATGAATGTTTCATGTGTTTTAAATTTTATTATCGTTCGATTCAATTGTTTTTCTCCTCATTCTTTTTCCATTTTACTTTAAAAATTGAATTGTTCTTTTTCCATTTTTTTAAATGTCAATTAATAAAACATGGAGGATTAATAAAGAGACAATGGAGAAGGAAATGGATTTTAATAAGAAACGATATGGATAGAAAAATAAAACTGATATTTTTTGTACAAATTTTCATTACAGATAATGAAAATGAGCTAAATGTTCACGATAGTCCAGCATAGGAAAATAATATATGGATTCAGATTTTATAAAAAATATCTGAATTTTCTTTTTTAAATTTATAACAATAATATAATTTTTTAAAATGAAAATGTAATATGTCAATAAAAAGTACACATTATATTTTCTTCCAGTCGTCTTTATACAATATACAAATAAACTATGAAATTCAATTATCACCTACTCATTTCATTCAATATTGTTATGTTGGATGCGAAGTAGGTTATATTATCAAGCATTAGAAATAAATTGTTGAAATTGTGGCCTTGTCTCATTCCAGTGTTGTAACATCGGAACAAAATTCAAATGTATATTCAAATTTAATGTTGTTAAAAACAAAATAACATAGGTATCTATGCTGCCTTTATTTGAATACTGAAACATTTATTATACATAGATTTTACAGATCCATCCCTACTTTTAATAAATAATATATAAGAATAAGAAATTTCAATATGAATTTGAACAGGTAGGTGACCTTGAACGAAGTAATGCTTCAAATTCACATTTCTCGATCACACAAAACGATTAGCATAAATTTAAAATAACATCACCCCTTGCATATATTTTTATTCGTATCTATTTAGTTTTTATGAATGAATGAATTTACGGCTAACCATGATATTGTTTTAGATAGTAGTTAAAATTTAAATACCATGCAATTGCACGAGGGAGAAAACTAGTTTGTTTTTATTTTGAGTGATTAAAAATTTAACAGTGTCCTCAATTTCAAAAAAATATTGTTGTGTGCAATTAAAAAAATATTTGACTTCAAATACAAAAAAGGAAGTCTATAATTCTAAAAAATTGAAATCCACACTCTCCAAAAAACAACAAGAAATATCTATAAATTTCTTATCCGATAATTTTTTTTGTCACCATGGTAGATAGATTTTCACAAGATATGGTCTCTAAGGTGATGAAAAAAAATTATAAAAATTGGTGAATCCAAATTCTCAAGCTCCTTGGCACAAAAGATGTTGTGGACATCATGGAGGATGGATACAGCAAACTAGAATCCAAAGCCACAGAGGCTGCTCTACCGGATGCTCAAAAAGCAACTCTTCAGGCGGAACAAAAGCAGAAATGCAAGGAAAAAGCCTAAATTTATCAAGGCCCAGATAAAAGGACTTTCAAAATAATCATTTTGTTGAAATCAACAAAGATGATTTGGGATATTCTTTAAAAACACTTCCAATGCTCCGAAAAAGTAAGGCATATTCTTCTTCAATATCTGTGATGTGAGTTTGAATCCCTAATTATGAAAACTTTTGAAACTGTTTCTATGTATCATACTCATTTAATGGTTGTGGTGAGTAAATTGTAAATAAATAGAGAAGATATTTCTGACATGCAGGTATGTGGGAATTGTTTTGATCCTTTAATCCAAAATTTGATTACATAGTCATTTCCCTGGAAGAAACAAAGGACCCGAATATGATCTCTATTGAAGATCTCATGGGGTCTCTTCAAGCCCACAAATTGAAGGTGAATCGTCAGAGTGATTATGATGGAGTAGATCATGCCCTGCAATCAATGTTATATATCAACAACTCTAGAAAAAGAGAAAAGGGGGATATCTCGAAGAACCTGAGGTAGTGGATTGCATGGACAAAAATTTAATCCAAGAGGGGTAGGATGAGGAGGACGAGGTTGAAGAATCCCAACTCGAGAAGGTCGTGAATATCAAAACACTACTTCATGGGAACATGGAAGAGGAAGAAGAGTGGGATTCAATAATGACCAATCGGACAAAAGAAACATTCAATTATATAATTTTCAAAAATATGAACATTATAGAAATTATTGTTGGTACAAGAATCCCATGGATAATGACACTAAGGAGGCACATATCATCAATGAAGAAGATCGTTTTGGAAAGTCTCATGTGTTGATAGAACAACCATCAACACAAAATCAAGGTATGTTGTATCTTGACTCTAGTCCTAGCAACCACATGAAATGACACAAACACTTGTTTACGAATCTATATAAATGGGTTCATAGAGATATTTCATTTCACAATCTCTCAATAATATTTGTTTATGGAAGAAGAGATATCCTGATTAAGCAATCATACGACAATCTTGCTTCCATCTCTGACATCTACTATGTACCAAACATGAAGACCAACATCTTGAGTGTTGAGAAATTTGTGGACAAGTCTTTCACATAGGCCGTTGAAATAAAAAATTATCAATTGTCGATGAAAAAGGATGGTTGATCAAAAAATTAATGATAGTGAAGAATCACATGTTTCCACTTATGATCCAACCTGACTTACCACAGTTTTTGATGATAGTATATGAGGACAAAGGCTGGCTATGTCATCTTAGGTCTGAGCATTTAAACATTAAATATTTAATATTATTAGGATGCAAGGAGATAGTGAATTGTATTCCTATCATCTGATACCTAAATGAAATATTCTAATGATATGGTTTTGCAAAAAAAACATTGAAACAACATTGTTATGAAGACCAACTGTAAAGCTGCAGCACCACCGGTGCTTGTTCACACGGATGTGCCTGGTCCGTTGAATCCAAAATTAGATGAAGAAAGAAGATATTTTTTTGACATTTATTAATGATTATAGCAGGAAAACATGGATATATTTTCTCAAGATGAAACCAGAAGTGTTTAGAATCTTAAAAGAATTCAATGCACTGCTAGAAAATCAAAGAAAACATCGCATACAAACATTGCGATCTGATCGAGGTGGGGAGAACACCTTCGATGTTTTTCAAGAGTACCTCAAGAAACATTAAATTCAGAACCATCAAATTCTAGTTTATACCTCCCAACTCAATGGAGTTTCTAAATTAAAAAATATCATTATTCTCAACATGGTGAGAAGAATGTTGAATGAAAAAGGAGTGGCCATGACTTTCTGGGACAAAGCGGCCTTGTGTTTAGTTTATCTACTCAATAGATACCCAACCAAAAATCATTAATCAAAGACATCTCTTGAAACATATAGAATGTTAGGCCCGCTATGATGAGTACCCTGATAGGGGGAGTGAATCGGGGTATGACAAATTCAAAATTAATGTCTGTTATGATCTTGTTTCGCCGTTAAGCAAAACAGGCTTCTCTCACTTTCCTATTGCACATTATAAACAGAAGGTAAAGCATGTACATGACACAAAATATTTTACTTGGTTTACCGCTAAGGGCTTCATCCAAGGAGCATACGCCGACATGTTTCCGGTCGTACCAAATTCCACTATTCTTCACTAGATGTGGATTACAATGTTCGGGCACAGTCACTCTGTCCCAGGCTCACTGCCTTTACAAGGTTTAGGGTTATCTCACTGCTTTCCCAAGGGTCACTCCCTGTTTCTCTCTCTCTAGCTCACTGCTAGTGGAGAGGATCACCTTCTTTCTCTTCTTTCGCTCACTACTATGGAAAGGATCCACTCACAGTTTATAGAAATGTAGGTCTCTTCATTTACATGAAAGAATGCATCTTATTCTCTATGTAGATGCTCTGTTGAAGTTCAACTTTCACATGTAGATGAATCTCTCTATGAAATGAAGGTATCGAGCAAACTTCTAGCTTCCACGTAGCCCAAAAATCACTTCCAGAACTAAACCGTACTTGGCGCACAAGTCTACCTCGGCGCGCAACTATCGACGCACAAGTCACAACAGGCGCGCAAGTCCACCTCAGACACTTGCGCGACACAAGCTTACCCGACTCCAAACTTGCACGACTCTCTTCCTTTTACTCCCAAACCAATATTGGCGCGCAACTTCCAACCGGCGCGCAAATTCTCACACCGGCGCACAACTTCAACCACTAGTGCGCAACTTCACCTACGCGACCACACACCACTTGCACGACCACCACACCTATGCGATGGGAGCCCTAAATCATCAAAGTGTTGAACTCCAGTCAAGAATGAAGAGGGGTGGTCCAGTATTTATAGGCATTTGGTCACCCCAGCGCGATGGCGCGCAAGTCTCTCCTCGGCACGCAAGTCTGGGCGCACAGATCTCTTCTCTTGCAATTCACTTGTGCGACCTACTTCTGAAATTGCATGAACCTCATTAATTTTCAATATTTGGATCTTATGATCTTGAAAAACCACAGGCGCGCAAGTTCTCAAGCTTCCAAGGCATTGGCGCGCAAGTCCCTTTCACAGCGCACAAGTCACATGCGCGACACCACCAATACTTGTGCGACACTTGTCCCTTTGAACATTTTGATGATCTGATCATGAAAAACATATGGCGCGCAAGTTTCCAAGCCTTCAAGTACACGACTCGCAAGTCCCTTTGCCAAAAACCACTTTTCTTCATTTGACGATTTTCAGGCCCAAAAAATTGGCAAACACTGGAAAATGGCGCCACCTTGTATCTATTCTTTTGTACTACCTCCAGATCATTCGTTCCTTTTGTCGACGTTCTTGAATCAAACATGGATCGTTGACCACAGCTCTTGAACTCGACATTTCATCCTGAAATCCTCTTTGTCATCAACATGTATGTCATTGTTTTGTTTTTTCAACAATCACCAATCAGATTTCCACTTTGTCAACAAACACAATCACCTCAAAAATGCTTCAATGATACCTTGGGGGATTTTTTCCCAACAATCTCCCCCTTTGGGTTTGTTGAAACCTCTTCCATAAAAAGATACGTCGTTGAATCTTTAGCCACCATTCACCTCATTACGATTCCGATAGCAATCAAGTATTTACTCAACAATACTCTAATCCCACTTGAGCAATGCTTGGTGTGAGAAACAAGAGTAAATGAAATGTTCATCAATGAATCACTTCAACTCTGAATCTCTCTATTCACACCTAACAGATACCAATTTCCAAATTGATACCAAATGTTGATACTTAACTGATACCAATTTTTGGAAATATTCATACCACATTCCAACACCACTCTTCTCTTCTTCTTTTATCACGATCCTCAGCTATCGTGATATATATTCTTTGATCGATCACTTCTAGCATCGTCAGATTTTAATACTCTTCCCCTTTCGCATTTCTCCCCATATCTGGCTGCTCCACTTTTCAGATTCTCCCCATATCTTTCATGATTTCTCAAATTGACACAATGTCTCCCCCTTTAACAATCACTACTTTCTCCCCCTTGAACAATCACTATTTTATCCCCTTTGAAAAATCACTCCTTTGTAGTTTTTAACAGAGTAGAGAACACGTATCAGCATATTAGGGAAAAACACATCATATCGTGGGGAGAGGGGGTGTCACATACACACGCTTATAAGTGTGGGGAATCAACTGAACTCCTAGATCCAGTGGATGCCTTTAGAATGCTTCCTTGGGTATGGCCTTTGTCAGAATATCTGTAACCTCTAACTCTGCAGGCACATACTCCAACTTCACAAGCCCTTTCTCCACTTTCTCCTTGATAAAATGATATTTTATCTCAATGTGCTTTGTCCTTGAGTGATGAACTTGATTTTTTCTAATATTGATAGCACTTGAGTTATCACACTGGATTCTGATCGGAGACTTCACTTCAACTCCCATATTGTCAAGATGTTGTTTCATCCATAATAACTGTGTGCATGCTTGAGTGGCCTCAATATACTCAACTTCTGCGGTGCTTAATGAAATGCAATCCTTCTTCTTTCTTAACCAAGAAATACATAGTCCACCAAGATAGAATGCACCTCCATATGTTTATTTCCTGTCATCCGCTGAACCAGCCTAGTCTGCATCTGTATATCCCAATAACTCTATTTGATATTTGTCGTTATATGTCAAGCCTAAGTCCACCATTCCATTGATATACCGAAGTATTCTTTTCACTGCAAGCATGTGACATTCCTTGGGATTACTCTGATATCTCGCTGCTTGGCATGTGGAGAAAAAAATATCAGGCCTTGTCACGGTCAAGTACAACAAACTTCCAATAATTTGTCTGTATTATGTGATATTAACTGCCTTGCCATCCTCATCTTTTGATAATTTCATCCGGGTAGCAACCGGAGTTTTCATCTCCTAGGAAGTTTCTATGCCAAACATTCATAACACCTCTTTGGAATATTTGGATTGAGAAATGAATGTTCCATTCCTTCCTTGTCTCACCTGTAGACCAAGGAAAAATGTTAGCTCTCCAATCATTGACATTTAAAACTCATTTATCATGAATTTAGAAAACTTTCTGCACTGAGCTTCATCTGATCTACCAAATATTATGTTGTCAACATAAACCAGCACCATTATCATTTGATTACTGTCGTTTCTGAAATAAATATTTTAATCAAATCCCCCATGATGGAAACCAATTTTCTTCATGTATTGATCAAGTCTTGAGTACCATGCTCTTGGTGCTTGTTTCATCCCATACAATGCCTTCTTTAGAATGCAAAAATTGTTCTCATCCTCATGAATGTGAAAACCATATGGATGTTTAATATACACCTCCTCTTCCAAAACACCATTCAAGAATGCGGATTTGACATCCATCTGGAACACATTGAACTTTCTTTGCACTGCTATGGAAAAAAATAATCTGATTTTCTCCAGCCTTGCAATCAGTGCAAATGTCTCATCAACATCTATACCCACAATCTGGGAGTATCCCTTGCACACTAGCCGTGCTTTGTTCCGAATCACTGTGCCATCTTCATTCATCTTGTTGCGATAGACCCATTTAGTTCCGATGACATTCTTGTCTTCTATCCTCAATACAATCTCCCATGTCTGATTCTTCTCAATATGACCGAACTCTTAATTCATAGCCTGAACCCAGTTTTCTTCTTCAGCTGCATCAGAAAAAAATTTCGGCTCCACCTAAGATAAAAAATATGTTTTCTGTATTGAATTATTTCTTCAAGTCTGAACTGGAGCTGTCTGATCACCAATGATATTCTGCCTATCAATTTCATCTCGACTCTTTGGCTTCCTTGCAGACAAAAAATTGACACTTTCTTTTTCATCATCAGTATATTCTTCTAAGTCATCCTCTACCACTTCTGCTTCCCCTATGTTGCTTACCTCATCATCACATTCATCCAGGAACTGTTCACTGGGTCGTTGAGTATTCTGTTCATTTTCAACTATAGTGACATCATTGCTCTCAACAATTTTTCCCCGCCTTTTGTTGAAACATTTATATGCTTTGATTTTCCCTGAGTTGCCAAGGAATATCCCCTCATCTCCTCGTGCCTCAAACATCCTGTTATTTTTTTTGTTGAGAATAAAACACTTAATTCCAAAGATTATAATGTATTTCAACATTGGATTCTTTCCGTACCACAGTTCATAGGGAGTCTTCCCTTTCTTTGGACACAACAAAGACCTGTTCGAAACATAAACCGATGTCAAAACTACTTCCTTCCAAAATTTCTCTGGTACGTCTTTATCGATAAGCACCATTCTGACCATGTTGTTGATGCTCCGATTTCTCCTTTCAACCACTCCATTAAGTTGGGGAGTTCTTACTAATTAAAGTTGATACCTTATCCCATGTTTCTTAATATAGTTTTCAACTTGACTGTTTGTGAATTCCACACAGTTTTCAGTACAAAACTTCAGAATTTTCTGCCCAAGCATCTTTTCGGATTCCCTCCTATACAACTTTATGCAACTGAACACCTATGTCTTTTGGGTAATGATGAATACCCATTCCATTCTGCTATAGTCATCAATGAAAAGGACATAGTACCTTTTCCCATTTATATCTCATGGTGAAATAAGTCCACATACATCAGCATGTACCAATTCAAGAACTCTAGATGATTCTTGTTCCTTTGGACTGTATGTGTTTCTGATGATCTTCCCTTGTTGACAAGAATCGCATGTATGAGCACAATCACGTGATAGTATGGGAAGGTCTCTAGAAGAATCACACTTTACCAGATCTTCCATAGATGGTTGGCATAGATGACCAAGTCGCTTATGCCAGAGCTGGTTTTCTTCCTCTCCGGATAAAAGACATTTATCTTCTTCCCCACTCACAAGGTAAAGATTTCCCTTTTTCATTTTTCCTTGTAGAACAACTGCCCCATCTTTTCTCATGACAGTACAGGTCTTCTTGGTAAACCGTATAGAATGTCCTGAGTCACACAATTGACTGACATTGAGAAAATTGTGACTAAGACCTTCTACAACAAAGACATTAGCACGTCTGATTTCTTTTCCCCCAAACCTAGCCTTTCCTGATCCAATTATCTTCAGGCCTTCATCATTTCCAAACTTGAAAACTCATTCTTTGTCATATTTTATGCCTGTAACCAGATCCTTATTTTCTTTCATGTGAGACATATAACCACTATCAAGAATCCACGCACCAGAATGATCTGATGCTTTAAGGGAAATTTCAGCAACTACAGCATTCTCTGCTCTTTTCTTCTTTGTCCATATTTTTGTCTCCATACATGGTATATATTGAGACAAATGAACATTCTCAGAGAATGATGGACCAGCTTCATCTTGCAGAGCTGCAAATCTGTTCTGAACTTTTAACTCACTTGTCTGTTTATTGATCTGCTACTTGTGAACATTTTGATTCTGCTTTGGCACATTTCTCTGAATGATCGAAGTGAAGTACCTAGCCATGTTCCCAAATCCTCCGCACAAAAAATAGTGTCCTTCAAAATATGTTCTGGAAAACTGTTCTATGTTTGGCTGCCACCACTGTTCATGTTCCCTTCTGTATCACTTGGCTATGGAACACACATACTGTGAATGTCCCATCTTCCCACAACAATAACACCTCATATAGGGTGAATTCCTTTTTGTTACTTCAGCACTATGATTTTCCCTTTGGGATATCTGAATATTTTGATTTTGTTTTGTGCCCAAATCAACCTTCAATTTCGGGACGGGTGCTTGCGGTCTTACATTAACTGCCACAGATTTTTGTTTCTTATCAAGCCCTGAATGAACCTTAGCGATTGAGCTTTCTTGCTGCATCACTACTTGATAGAGATGATATTTTCAATATATTTTATCTATATTTCAATGATTTAGTCCTCAACAATGTGTCATTACATGTTATGTTGCATCATTTTTGGAATATTGTTGTATTTTGAGCTAAATTGTGAAAATGCCTTAATTCGGGATTTTAAGCAGTTTTTGACTTGTATGAGTATTTTGTCATATCATTTTAAATACGTATCCAATTTGACTGATTCATTTTTTTAGGAACCCTTGGAATATTATCTGCATATATGTCAACTGGATCAAGATCTAAATTCGCAATCTTAGGGTCCAAATAAATCATTATTTGGGAAGAGTTTGTATGTTCGGATGTGTGGAGCCCACCTCAATAAATGGAGCATAACTTCAGCTACATGTTTCCAATGTCATTAATTCCAACTTTTCATGCAAGAGTACTCCAAGGATCGAATTCAAGAATAATTTCAAGGTCAAAATTGATAATTATGGCACACTATAATCGAGTCAAACATATGGGAGATGAAAGGTCTCCTCGGGAAAAGAAAGAGTCGTGGAGTAATTAATTCATAACTTTTTCAACAAGTCTCCAAATCGGCTAATATTTTGTAGACCGACAGAAAATGTATTTATAAACAACAATATAGAATTTTCCAGAGGTTGATTCGGCCGGTAGTTATTCCACACAGAAGCATATTTCGGGCGGACCGAATCTGGACAGAAGATTTTCCAGCCCTCCTCCCCTATTCTCCCTATATCTTCATTTATTTCAAGGGGGGGTTGGATTTGTGGAGACAATGATGAAGATGGTGTACACTCTTTCTGGAATGGAGGTGATTTGGGCTGATCAAGTGATGCAAGGCTAAACACCAAGTGGTTGCGGACGGCGACAACCGACAGACACTCCCTTCCGAGTTTTGATCTTCATGTGTAATCTCTGTTGCATCTCCTTTGAATTAATATTTCTTGAATGAAAACGGTTGTTTTCTTTCTTGAATATATTTTCAACTTGTTTTTTCTGGATGGTTTCCCAATCTATAAAGTGAAATAGTCGATTTCACTATTTAAATTTCTTCGGTGAGGTATTGCTGTTGAGTATAGTGATTTCGGTTAGGTTTGGTTATATGGAGGTCTTAAAATAATTAGATCACTTATATAGGAGGGGAAATGATCATATTGAGGTCTTAATATGATAACCTTGCCAAATAAGGTGTTTATCCAGAGGTATTTGGGTAGGCATTGAGAGATTCATTAGAGATATAATTTTAAACAAGGAAGAGGGGAGTGTCCGGGAGGTTAAAGCTTGTCTGTAACCACTGTTTTGATTCTGGTTTGAAACCCATTTTATTTCCAATAAATTTTCTAGGTAATTCTCCAATTTTCATTCTCTTTAGTTTTTATTTATTTTCTGTTCTTTATTCTTTAATCAAATCCCCAATTTTCCATTTCATGTGAAAACAAACCAACAAAAAAGTGACAGTTTGGAAACTCAAATTGCAACCTCCTCGAGAGACAATCCAGGGACTGCTATATTGCATTGTTTTTTTGGGAAAATTTAATTGATTGAGGATTTCATGACAAATAATCCATACATCACTCATGCTGAACTACAAGCCTCCTCTTTCATCTTCTCTGTCTTCTGAATGGCCTGATTTTCTGATATAACATTGGGGGTCACGATGTTTTCTTGATCCTTCATTTTTTGTCGTAGACTGACCACTTCTTCTTCATGCACGTTGATACGTCTGACCAGCTCCTTTCCTGTTTTAGTCAAACAATCAATTTCCTTCTTTTGTTCCTCAATTTTACGCTTATTCTCAACAATATTTTCTATGCTCTCTGGTGTTGAGGATTTTAGTCTTTCAATTTCTTCTAACATCTCTGAATTTTCTTCATCCTTTGGTTGCATATAGAGATTGGAATCACGAACCACTTTATTGGATTTCTTTGTTTTGGATCTCCAAACATCTATCTCTTCAAGAGCTGCTTCTAATTCGGCTTCCATATCAACTCTCCCTTCAATTTCTTCTTCTTATTCAATGTCAGCTTCTTCTTATTTCTAAGAACTACCAACAATCACCACCAAGTAATTTACCCCACAATCTCTAAAATTTTCTATCTCCTTCACCTCTTCATCCTCAGACTCATCTAAACTTTTAAATTCTTATGAAAGAAGATTCTTCTTCTTGAAGAAATATCTCTTTAATTGTTTCTTCCCTTTCACAAATGCTGACGTCCTCTTCTTGGGAATTTCAACTTCACCATCATCGTTATCATTATCTAAAAACTTCTTGGGGAATCTTTCCTCAAGATGACCAACCTTTCCACATCAAAATCATGCTAGTGGAAGTTTCCCTTTAAACATTCCTCTTCCTCTTTGCAGATTTGAAGAAAGGAATGAAATCACCTCATCTGTCTCTTCTTCTTCTTCAGAATCTTTAATGGTGGGCTTCTTCATGGCCTTGAATGCCACTTCTTTGGATTTACCCTTTTCTACAGCCTTGTTGTCATCATTACATATCTCATATGCAACCAAGGTACTGTGCAAGTTGTCCAGTGTCAGCTCTTTGGGATCTTTATCTTCTAGTACAGAAACTTTCAGATTGAACCGAGGTGGAAGCTTCCTCAAGATGTGCTTTATGATCTTTATGTCTTCAATGACTTCACCATGACCTCTCATATCTTCCACAACAATATTTACCCTATCAAAAAATGCATCAATAGACTCATTTAGGTTCATCTAATGATCTTCATACTTATTCCACAACACTTGCAGATTTGCCTCTCTGACCTTTGTATCTCTTTCATATATATTCAATAGCTTTTCCCACATGGAATGTGACTTTTTTCATGAAATCACATTTGTATATATAGGATTTGAGGGAGCTCCCCCTAAGGAATTAATTTCTTTGGCATCTGCATCTAACTCTCTACGTCCAGCTTCTGATAATGCGCCACTGTTAATATCAGCTGTTATTCCATGAATTGCTGCTGTGAATACATCCAATCCCAAAGATCGGAAGTAGTGTTGCATCTGATTCTTCCACAGCTGAACGTTTTTCCCGTTGAAGATCGGAATTTCTTTATGATTGGTGACCTCCATTGAGAGAAGAACTAATGTAAACCTTTTTCTCTGATACCAATTGTTAAGTCCACTAGGCTGAGTACCCTAAGAGGGGGGGGGGTGAATCAGGGTATGACTAATTCAAAATTAAAGAGCGTTCTGATCTTGTTTTGCTGTTAAACAAAACACTCTTCCCTCACTTTCCTGTTGCACAATATAAACAGACGGTAAAGCATGCACATGACACAACTTTTTTTACTTGGTTCACCGCTAAGTGATACGTCCAAGGAGCATACACCGACAAGTTACCGATCGTACCAAATTCCACTATTCTTCACTAGATGTGGATTAAAAAGTTCGGGCACAGTCACTCTATCCCAGGCTCACTACCTTTACAAGGTTTAGGGTCAGCTCACTGCTTTCCCAAGGGTCACTCCCTGTTTCTCTCTCTCTGGCTCACTGCCAGTGGAGAGGATCACCTTCTTCCTCTTCCTCCACTCACTACTCTGGAAAGGATCCACTCATAGTTTATAGACCTGTAGGTCTCTTCATTTTCATGAAGGAATGCATCCTCTTCTGTATGTAGATGCTCTGTTGAAGTTCAACTTTCACACGTAGAAGAATCTCTCTTTGCACTGAAGTTATCGAGCAAACTTCCAGCTTCCACACAGCCCGAAAATCACTGCCAGAACTAATCCTTAATTGGCGCGCAAGTCTACCTCGGCGCACAAGTATCGGCGCAGAAGTCACAAAAGGCGCACAAGTCCACCTCAGACACTTGCACGACACATGCTTCCCAAACTCCAAACTTGCGTGACTCTCTTCCTTTTACGTCCAAACCAATATTGGCACGCAACTGCCAACCGGCACGCAACTTCTCACACTGGTGCACAACTTCAACCACCAGCGCGCAACCTCACCTGTGCGACCACACACCACTTGCGCGACCACCACACCTACGCGACGGGATCTCTGAATCTTCAAAGTGTTGAACTCTGGTCAAGAATGAAGATGGGTGGTCTAGTATTTATAGGCATTTGGTCACCCATGCGCGACGGCGCGCATGTATCCCCTCGGCGTGCAAGTCTCGGCACACAGATCTCTTCTTCTGCAAGTCACTTGCGCGACCTAATTCCAAACTTGCGTGAACCTCTTTAATTTGAAATATTTTGATCTTCTGATCTTGAAAAACCACAGGCGTGCAAGTTCTCAAGCGTCCAAGGCATCGGCGTGCATGTCTCTTTCACAGCACGCAAGTCACATGCGCGACACCACCAATACTTGCGCGACACTTGTCCCTTTGCAACATTTTGATGATCTGATCATGAAAAACATATGGCGCGCAAGTTTCCAAGCCTTCAAGTACACGACGCGGAAGTACCTTTTCCAAAAACCACTTTTCTTCATTTGACGATTTTCAGGCCCAAAAATTTGGCAAACATTAGAAAACGGCGCCACCTTGTATCTGTTATTTTGTACCGCCTCCAGATCATCTGTTCCTTTTGTCGACGTTCTTGAATCAAACATAGATCGTGGAACTCAGCTCTTGAACTCGACATTTCATCATGAAATCCTCTTTGTCAAAAACTGGTATGTCATTGTTTTGTTTTTTCAACAATCACCACTCATATGTCCACTTTGTCAACAAACACAATCACCTCAAAAATGCTTCAATGATACCTTGAGTGATTATTTCCCAACAGAGTACTCACAAACCAAGTGTGAGTCATCTTAGAGTTTTTGTTTCTATTTCCTATGTCAGGATACCAAAGGAAAAATGAACAAATCTCGAGGATAAAGGAGTGATGTGTGTCCTTATGGGATATAGAGACCAAGAAATGGGATATCTTTTGTATAATCCGACCACTAAGAAGAATATATTTAGTAGAGATCTAATCTTTGATGAAAAGGATACATGGAAGTGGAATCAAGATGATGATTCCAAAGACATATGACTCATTCTAGAAGATAATGAAATAATTGAAGTTCTAGTGGGGAAATAAGGAATTGAAGAAACACTGAATCCATCACCACATAATCTTATATCTATAGACATTTAATGAGAACATTCTTATATATGCCCTGAAAATGTTAGAAGCCTTACAGATATATATGAGAGAATAGAACCAATGAAAGACTATGTTAATTTGTATTGTCTCGTGGTTATATATAATACAGTTAGCTTTGAGGAAGATTAAAACAATGACATATGGAAGAATGTAACAGATGATGAAATTCATTCCATCAACTCCACTAAAGTCTACAACAAAAAGGAAGGCTTTAACTATGGTGAAGTCATTGCACCTATTGTTCATCCACCCAGATGTAATGAAAAATATTGGGTTGCAAGGAAAACATGTTTAAGGGGGGATGATAGATGTTAATCATGATTTATTTGGTATGATCCAACCTCCACTGAAGATATGGAGGCTTGGAGTTTTCAAAAAAAGGATGCATGGCGTGTTTGGCACTGGTGGTTTAGGCGTCACCTACTCTACAGACGTTTCTGTTTTAGTTTGGTTTTGTCTGTGATTGTACTTCTATAAATATGTATGTTTTTTTGTTTCATTTTAATCTTGGGAGAAGAAATAAAAACATGTGTCTCCACTAATACTATTTTTATTCCCAAGAAAATTATCAAGATCACCTCCAGGGATCTTCTTCTGCTTGCGTCTTGTGTTCACCGCTGCAAGATTCTCCATCAGATTACAACACCCATTACTATAATACCCAATATAAAAAACACATCCATCACTAATTGTTGATATGATTTATATATCTTGAGGTATCACAGACATGTAAATATAATGGAAACTAAGACATTTTGGAATGATCCCACCAGTGACAGTAAACTCCCGAAGAAGGGCACAATCGACCAAAGCAACCACCAGCTTGATTAGCAGCATTATGGAACTGATGAGGAGGTGTAAGACCCATCTTGGTTCGTCACAGTGAAGAGACTCCTCAATGTCTTATATTATCAGAACGAAAACTAATGCATACATTGATAATAGGTGGCAAGTGTGGTGTAAGCTTCCACTTTAGATCCAGTTGTATGGATGGGTAGGCTAAGCGTTACCAGAGACGTGATGTCAGATCTAATCATCAGGTACCCCTACACTCTAATGCCCATGTAATGAACTGTAGATGAGGATAAGGATAGGATACGAACCTGAAATTCAAGAGACTATTATCCAAACTAAAATGAGGGTTCATACAACTTCTTCCTCTAGATTTACATGGAATAATTGATTTGTTTGCCTCATCAAGTTGTAAATTGTTATGGTTCAAGGACCACTAAGAGAGATGAATGGAGGGATAAATCATGCATTTTATTACACAAAAAACAAAGGTTACTATGTACCTCTCCCACACCTCCCTTTATTTCTGACATATGGTGCTCTCAAGGCTCTCTTCGATGGAAGATCCCTTGTGGCTCAATTGATGATCGCATGAAGTACTTCAAGGCACACTTTTATATCCATGGTGGTGGTGTCATGTTTTACACAACACCCCCACCAAACCCTCCACCAACCATTAGACTTCTGCAATGGGAAACCACTTACCATTAAAAACTATCAAGGCTTTCAAAAAAATAGTTACTACACATGAAAAATGTGTGGCATGAAAGATGGAAGTCTTCAGTATGAGGAGTTTAATGACCCACCTTTGAAAAATGTTTGTGTGAAGTTGGATGTTTCCATTAATTCTCCCCCTCTAGCTGCAATCTACTAGAGCATCTGCAAAGGTCTAGCTTCTCCTAAGAAACCAATTTTTTAACATATTTATCAGTTTCTCATTTGTATGGATCTTCACAAGTCACAACATCTATTGATCCATCACTTCACATATCCAATGATAGAGAATGTCGATGTGCTTCATCTAGGAATTTTACATGGTGTTATTGATTAATTTTAAATCACTTTTACTATTGAAATGAAACCTGTACTGCTTCTAGATGAATCTGATATTTTGGAGAAAATTATTTATTCAGAACGTCTCCTTTCCATGTTCTGAAGCGGAAATGCGCTCTTCTTCCATTGTTGATAAATAAACTCTCTTTTATAACCTTGACTATCATGATATAGCTCCTCCTGCAAAAGTATAGATGTATATTGATGTATATTTCTTACTATTAGGATCTCAAACCATATATGCATATGTATATCCCACCAATAGAGGTTTAGCACCACCATATCACAAACATAGCTTTGAAGTACCATTCAGATACCTCAAAATCCACTTGAAGGCAACACAGTGTTTCTTCCTGATATTGGAGAGAAACCAGCTCATGTTTTCCACTGCATGGGAAATATTAAATCTCATACTCACCATAGCTGGAATCCAGCTTCCAACTACGAAGGAGTATGGTATCATATCAATTTCCTTGATTTGTTCCTTGGATGATGGTCATGAACTCTTTCTCAACATCAAATGACCAGGCATAGGAATGATAACTGGTTTTGCTTTGTCCTTGTTGAAACATTTCAGAACACGTCCAACATAATTCTTTTGAGATATCCATAACAACTTTGTATTTCTGTCATGAATGATATGCATTCCCAAAAACTATTGAGCTAATCCTAAGTGCTTCGTATCAAAGGACTTGGATATCCCCTTCTTCGTGTGGCTAATATTAGATGCATCCTTCCCAATGATCAACATGCCATCAACATAATGTAAAGGAGAAATAAAGTTTCCATCCTAAAATATATGGATGTAGACTTACAGGTCCGCCTGTGTCCGCTTGTATCCATGACACACCATGAATGAGTCGAACTTCTTATAACACTGACTGGGAGCCTCTTTCAACCCGTACAATATCTTCATTAATTATATGATAAGGTTTTCTTGTCCCGGAAGCTCAAAACCTGCAGACCGCTTCATATAGAACTCCTCAAGGAGGTTACCATGAAGAAAAGTTTCCTTCACATCCATCTATTCAAGCGGCAGGTCAAAGCTAGCAAACAATCTGAAAATGGCTTGGATTAAAGCCATCTTAATGACGTGTGAAAAGATCTATTCAAATTAATATCCTTTAGTCTGAAGGAATCCATTTACAACTAATAGATCTTTGTGATTGACCTCCTTTTTGATGCCATCCTTATTCAGCCTAAACACCCATTTGTTCATTAGTGTCTTCTTAACTTTGGGTAATTCCACAAAATCATGTGTCTGGTTCTTTATAAAATATTTCAACTCATCTTCCATTTCATGAAGCCACTTGAGTTTTACAAGATGAGTCACTGCTTACAGGTATCCTTCTAGATCCCCCACATCAGTCAGCAATAGGTACACTGACTCTGAATCATTTATCTATGGAGTCCTTCCTTGTGAAGATATTCAAACCTTTGAAATGTTATGTTCGAGAGGAATAACATCACATAGCTCATGTGATGGTTAATTAACATCTTGTGGGTATGATTGAGTCTCCCCTACTCTATATCCTCTTCTACTACCTCCTGATCTACTGCTGATGATTCTTCTTCCACCTTATCCTCTTCATTGACAGATGATGTTGGTGCAGGTGTTGGATCATGAATTGATTCATCGACACATTCCCTTAGAGATATTCTAGGATTTTTAATATCCTTGATCATTTGGTTATCATGGAAGACAACATCTATGCTTATGTTCACCTTATTCTCTTTAGGCCCCCAATGCTTTTATCTAAACTCCTCATCTCCATAGCTGATGATGATCCATGGAGTAGATCTCCCTTCTAGCATCTTCTTGGGATCCATAGATACATGTTCAAATTCCAAACATCCAAATACTCATAAATGATAGTAGGAGGGATGATTCCTATACCATATCATCTATGGAATCTCAAAATTCAGTGAGATTGATGGTGATCTGTTGATGAGGTAGAATGAAACTTTAATAGCTTCTCCCTAGAATGGATTAGGTAGCTTGCCAAACACATTATGCTTCTGACCTACTTCATGATGGTTATGTACATCCTTTCTACAACTCCATTGTGTTGTGGGGTGCGTGGGACCATCCTCTTATGTTGTATTCCATGAATCCTGGAATAGGAACAAAGTTCTCTAGATGTGTACTCTCCTCCATTTTCTAAATGAAGATACGTCACCTTCCTTCCAGTTTCACACTCCACCAAGTTGTGGAACATCTTGAAGTAGTCCAGTTTTTAGTCTTTTGTCCGCATGAAAAAAACCCACAACCTTCACGATGCATCATCAATAAAGGTTATTAAAAATTTGTTACCTCTAAGTGAATCCACCTCAATGGGTCCGCATATATAAGAGTTCACATGATCCAACAACTCTAATCTCCTAGATGAAGCATTATAGAATGGTACTCTATGTTGCTTCCCATACAAGAATTATTTACAAGGATCAACTGATTCATCCTTTTCAATACTGATGCACTTCTTCTAAATTAGGGTAGATAACCCTTTTTCACTAATGTGGATGAGCCTCCTTTACCACATATTGGATGTCTCTCCATCCACTATATTAAAGATTTCTGTACATATCTTCAATTGAGTTTGTTAAAACATTCCACATATGTGGCCTCAGGCGATGATGATGGCTCCCTTTGTAATATTCTATTCTCCATTACTAAAGTTGTTTTCATAACCATATTAATAAAAGGCTATACCTGATAACATAATATATTGAGTTGATATCTTGGAACATGTCAAACATTTCTCATGGTTATTGTTTATCCAGTGTTTATCTTGACCTGGATATCACCCATACCAACAATCTCCACCGAACTGGTATTTCACATATTGATTGCACCAAATTCACCAGCTCGATAATTAAAGAAATACTCATGATGTGGAGTGAGGTTGTATGATTCTATAGTATTAACCACCCATTATGTTACTTGGCCTGATGTATGAAATCATTTCCCTTCTTCATCATTGGAGCAATGCTTGATTTCTCCAAGGACTATCACGCACGAGTCTCCATTACTTCTCTGTCGATTTTTACTTTTCCCCTTTTATTATAGAAACCTTCAGTAGTTCTTCATCATGTGTCCCATCATTCCAAAATGTTTTCATTTGTATGATGGTCACCAACCATCTATAGACCTTCTCTGACTTTGGCATCTGTTTCTAACCCCTCAACCACCTCTTATGGATAGACCCTTCATAAAATTCAATTCTACGACATTAAGTCCAGAATCTGAAAAAATGGAGCTCATTGGTGAGTACACAATAGTCGAAAATGGTGGAATAAACTCCTGGATCATCAAAATTGGACACCAATTTATCAAGATATGATCAAAAATGTATCAATGGTCGAGATCAACCAACGACGTGGTACTGATGTCGCGTTGATGTGGCATGCCGAGGAAGCTACCAGAAACTCACCAGAAATGTTGTCAGCATTAGAATGGTACCTTCTTCTACAACACGGTATAATATATCACCCAAGGATTGACAAAATTTTGACCGAGCCTAGAAAGTTTGTTTTAGCTCTATTTAAGTCGTTGTTAGCGTTGTTGAAATCAGATCGTCATGAACTTTCAGAACCTTCCTTCAAAAAAAGATTCCAAGAAACTTAATTTTTTTGATTGCTGGGAAAACTCAACTAATCACTGATGTTGCACCGAAACTCCCACTAATACCACATTTTGAGGTTTTCTGACCATTAAGAGAGGTGAATGGAGGGAGAAAACATGCCTTTATTAAACAAAAAACAAAGGTTACAATGTAACCCTCCCACACATCCCATTATTTCCCACATATGGAGCTCTCAAGGATCTCTTGGATGGGAGAGATTTATTATATCAACTAACATTCCCAAAGAGGAAATCCAAGGCCTTTTTATAGAGACCTGGTGGGGGAGTCATGTATGACAAAACTCCCCCCACCAATCCTTCCACAAACTATTGGACTTCTACAATGGGAACCTACCATTGACAATTGTCATGGATGTAAAAACAAAAGTAACTACGCATCTATAATGTGTGGCAGCAAAGGTGGAAGTCTTAGGTAGAAGGATTTTGGTGCACCACATTTAAAAAAAATTTGTGTGCAGTTGGGTGTTTCCATCATAAAGGGATGGTAGAATTGCATGGACAAAATAGTTGAAAGAGTTCAAGAAAATCGAAATAGGGATCCCATTCATATTCAATGACCTTCCCTTCTGATCAAACCCTGCCCCATCCACCATGCCAATACATTAAACCGACCTAAGAATGATCATCAATGCCAGCACTCGGGATGCCAAAATGTAAGGCAGAAGCTTCATGTTGTCTTTTAGTAGCACTGAAGGAAAAATAAATTGAGGTGATTGAAAAAGGAAGGCTTTTTTGCCTCTGATATGAAGTCCTTAAATTTGGAGATCCTTCTCTGGGAATAGATGGTCCAGGTTGTCCGCTTATAAGATCATGAAACTGGTGACACCCATGTACAATTCCATGTGGGTGAAAATGTAGACCAGGGTTTTTCCTTTGCTCCCTAATGTTGAGTACCCGATATCTAGATGGTTTCTGATGCTGTTATTGAAATTCATGAATCTTTTGATCAGGGTGCCCCTGTAAAAGGTTATGAAGGAGATGGAAATGAGTGGAACTAGACTGATCCATCCCCCAGATGAAACAACGTTTGGAAGAGTGAAAATATTCTTACTACTATAACAATGACTAATGAAAAAAAATCCAACACTCCACTGTGAGATACTAGAAAATATTAGTGGAAGGAAATCCAAATTACCTGTGATGGAATTTAGAGAATTGAAAAAGTCTTTACAAATGATTTTATGGATGTTGTTTTGTTAGAACCTCCCCAGTTGGTCTCCATATTAATTTTATAAGAACCCCAATAAAAAATTTAATCAAACCGCATATGAGGTATCATTGCTAGTGATGCAAAGCTACTAATACACCCATAAAATTATGACTTATCCTAGAAAAATCTAGCACAAATAAAAAATTATTCTCAACTAAAGCAATGTCGTGCTAGTTGAATACCAATACTGCAGCCACTAATGAATAAGTAATACAGACACATTTAAATTACAAATAAATTTACATTTAAATAAATTATAATTACAAATAATTTGACATTGTAAACATTCTAATACATTAAAATTAAAATGATATGTACATTTTATTATAAACATTTATATTTTCCAACCAACCAAAAAATGATCCAAATCATAAGGGAAATTCTAAATAGATCAACCAACCCAAAAAGAAAATTAGCATAATTACCTTTAATAATGAAAAAATACTTATTTTTAGTAATACTATAACAAAACATGTTAAACATAAATATGATACAATAATGCATTAATAAAAAACGTCCAAAAACAATCGATGATATTTATGAATAAATACAATGTTAAGAATGTCCAAAAATAATGGAAGAGAACTTGTTATAACTAAGAGGTCTTGAGCACCTACCTCGAATGGCTATGAAATGGATGAGATTTTTGAAGAAAACTAATTGTATGAATGTCCAAAAATAATTCCTTGTAGTCTAGAAAAATCAATTACACTCTCCCTAAATTCATGCTTGACGTTTTTTGGTAGAACCCTCTCGTAGGATGGATCAAAATCAACGTAGATGGTGCCTCTAAAGGAAACCCTAGACCAGCAGGTTGTGGAGCCATCTTCAGGAATCATCTTGATCAAGTTCTTGGATTCTTCTATGGACCATGTGGTATTTCTACCTCCCTAGAAGCTGAGATGCTCAGCGTCATTCATGCTATCTCATTTTCCAAGAAGCACAACTGGAACAACATATGGATTGAAAGTGACTCCTCCACTACTGTTCAGTCACTCTACAAGGGAACCATCCACATGGCCTAGAAACTCGCTTCCTACTGGATTGAATCTCTACACTCTCTCACTTCCCTCAACTTCATTTCTATGCACGCTTACAAGGAAGCAAACAGAGTTGTTGATGCCCTTACCAGCATGGGTGTTGATAAAGAATCTACCTAGAGAGTTGATCTCCCCCCTTGAGCTTCTTCCTCTATATTTATGGGATGTAAACAAAATTCATTCTTTTAGACTTTTATAACCCCTTCTTTTATATAATATATTATGTGTTTTGTTCTTTAACTAGAACACCACCATTAAAAAAACAAAATTGGCTAAACAATTGGAGGGAGACAAAGAACTTTCTAAAACTAAAGGGGAGCATGAGAACCTAACTCAAGAAACCAATGGAGGAGATTAAAATTCTTCAAGCTGATTATCACTAAATAACCACCAGGTTATACCTTTCTTTTATGCTAGACTAAATACATAAATTCCATTATAAATCTACTTTCTTGAAAAATAAATCAAAATTTATTCGGGACACTGAATCAATTAAGTATGGGGATGGATCTTCTATTATAATATTCATTTAAAATTTTTTTTTAGTCAAGAAAACACTATTAACACTACTAAACATTCATTCATTAGCGATCACCATCTAGTTTCCCTTGGTGGTCACAGTTGGATAGTCGATATTGGATATCAGCAACCGCCAAATGCTGTTTCTATAGCCATTCCCACCACGACCATGATAGCTGTCACTGTAAAGGACATCAGAAACTGGAGAAGTGGTCCCTAACAAGCTAGAAAAATAACGGATGCAGTGACCAATACAGGAGGTTTCTATTGGTCATGAAATATGAAGCTATAGTGACCACCATAGGTGGTCTCTATGCTCGTGAATTTTTTTAAAACAATCGTAGCCTTATAGCCACAAATAACAAGAATGTTATCTTCTAGTAACAAATAATTAGAACAAAAAAACCTACAATCTCCAAATAACTCATTAGCAGCCACTAAATAACAAAAAAATTGTTTTCTAACCACAAATAAAAACATGTTGTCATTGGTAGCCACAATATTTATTTTTTACTATACTCATAATTTTCCATAAATCATTCATCTACCAACAAAAAACACACTAAAAATCAATATACAAGATTATAACCAGACAAATATCCTCATCTCATGCCTTTGATTCCCAAGAATGCTGATATATCTATCATTCCAGTATTCATGATTTATAAACTCCTCCTAAGGTTAAATCATCATGCCAAATAATATTTAACTTTCAATTTAATGAAATGTAGAATCCTATTTTCATAGAATCATAAACCAAAGAAGTAACATCGGTTCCAAACTATAAGTAGTTGGTAACTGTCTAGACGTCTAGTTATAGGTGTGCATCTCTATATTTCAGGTGTGCAACCAGATATAAAGATCATATTCATTATAAAGGTATTTAATAAACTTTATATGTATTTAATATGTATAACCCATAAAAGAATATTATAATAATCAAAATCATGAGTTACGGGAAGTGGAAAGTACCATAGCTTCATAATTATATTCAATAAGAATATGGCATATTTGTTAAAATATATGTTTAAACATGTTATTGAAATTAAACTTATTATAAGTTCAGCTTACATATAACATGAAATTTAGAGTTCCATTATCTAAAAGAAAAGTATAATATATAGAGTTAACTAAAGCTTTTAAGTATGCTTTATAACATTAAGATTATGTGCAAGAACTAGGGTTTTCATATTTCACTATTTATTGGGATGACAAAAATTCTATTCACTTAATAAAAAACTTGTTTTACTTATCCAGTTTAATTATCTTGTAATTAATTTATATTTCACTAGGGTAATAATATTGAATATACAAGATTCAATGGATAAAATATACGCATGGTACAATAATGATGATATACTAAGTCATTAGTGGAAAATTATGACATTCTTTAAATGAGCAACATGTGTTAGATAAAAATTGTTCCACATTGGAATATATATGAATAATCCCACCAAATTTTTGTCTATGTCATGGTGGATATTATTAGATGTTTCATGTATAGAAATTAAACACGGAGAATATGTTTTATGCTAATGAGTATAGAACATGTTAGCTTCAAATGCATAGGAGCTATGGATGAGATCTCATACTTCTTCAATGTCATATGAAACTGTATGAATGTTTTACCATGGAGTTATTATAGTTTTATCAAAATTAAATAGAATTGAATATCATATTTATAATCATATGGGTGAGCTACACTTCCATGATGTTGAACACACTTGAAAACTACATGAAAAACATATAAATGTTTTTGGATTGTTGTAATGGTTGGAGTTAGTTCACCAGATAAGGACGTAGGTTAGTGCTTCATCACAATCAATCATGATCAAGTTACCTTCATCGAAGATGAATGAAAATTCCAAAACAAACTAAATTTACCATCATCAAAAGGGGATATTCATAGGGTATAATATATCAGACCATGAAGCAATGAGTTCGAACAAGATGTTGTTACTGAATAAGTAATGATTTGTTTTACTAAAATCTATATCATGAAGTAGTTAATTAGAAGAAATGTTAATTAGATGTGTGTGATATTGTTACTTTTTAAAGGATTATTTACCAAATAGAGTATGAATTTAATGTTTTGATTGAGTTTTCATCCTAATGAGTTCATACCAGGAAGATTTGTAGGATTGATAATCTGATAGAAATAAGATGGCCTGATATGATCAAATGTAAATAATCAGACTAAGATTTTGGGGGATATACAAATGGATTAAGATGTTTAGACAAACCAAGACATAGATTCTCAAACAAAGAAGATCTGATTATTATACCATTTGTGATATTTATAAAAGTGACAATGTTTTAAAGGAGGATATCATGTTGTCCATACCAACATATAAACCTCATCAAATGATAACAATAACTGTGTTGCATGAGATTATTTGAAGAAGACATGCACTAGTGGAAAATCAATATACGACCATAGTTTTATTCTATAATAATAAAAAATCATGGTGGTCACCCAATCAACTATAGTGGTCACCCATCTGACCATAGAATAAGGTACATCATAAAGCTGCAATTATTTACAACTATAGCCATAAATTCAAGATAAAACCATATATGACCTAGTATGTATGTAAAATGGAGACAGTTACCACTGACCTAGGTTTTATGTACCATATAACTATGTTTAGATGGGACAGATGTCATAAGGGTATCAAATTCTTTATTTAATTAAATATATAATAATAATGATAAGAAAATATTAAGTTCCCATGGACTTATGAATGATGCCTACAATCATAATATCTTACTCAAAAGGAGACCACATGAGGTGTCATTACATTGGTAAATAATTTGTTTTTCTAAACCCATGAAATTTCAAAGTTACCATAGCTAAAAGAGATTTAAAAAATTCACATGGAGAATATCTATTCCGGTGAAATACAATGAAACAGTTTACCCATAAAAGTCTATTATACTAGAAATTAATGCAATATCAAATGGTAGTTAAATAAAAACATTGAACCAAAATGTCTCCAAATTAAAACTATCTCAATGGTTGAAAATGGTAAGCAGTGAATTAGGCATCCTAAAATAACACACCTAAAATTACATGCAAGGATATATAGTCTAACCTCTATTAAAAATATCCACATTTAAATTATGATATTCAGGGGAATATGTTGACTTTCACTCATCTGTGAATACTTCAGGTAGTCCCTCACTCACTGGCCTTCATTGTCAATCATTTTTCGATGAGAATGAAATTTTAGTATTGAAACATTTTGTAATTCATAATTACATAATCTATAAAATAAAAACAACCAATCCATAATTCAAATGAAATGTATGAAAATATGTATCTTCTCAATGAAAAAAATAATATACATGACCATTTGATATTATATATATCCACTTGGATTTTGTATGGTACATTGTTTGGTAAAGTTGAAAATCTAAAAATACCAAAAACACATAATTACTAAAATGATATACATGAAATAACATGAATAGAGGAATAGTCTAACCCCTATTACAAAGATTATCATTAAAATTTTGATATTGAGGGGAATAATGTGAATTTTTCTCATCTGCCTTTCACTCATCTATAAATACATATGAAATCGAACCTTCACAGATGAGGAATATCTGAATATTAGAGAGGATGCAATGAGTCAGGTTGTGATGAATAAATTATTCTTTCTAGACATCCGATTGAACACATAAATGAAAATAATGGTCTCAATATGAAGATATCATCTAAAAAATAACATGCATAAATGGTGTAGGAAATCATAATTGAAAATTCCAAAATGAAAAAATTACTACACAATTGATGCACCTGGAACTAGAAATAGAAATAAAATTAGTCTGAAAAAGTATAAAGTACAACATGCTTAATAAGTGAAAAAATGACTACAGAGAATAGAAAAAGAAAAAAAACCAAAAAAAACAAATAAACTATTTATCTCAATAATCACATGTTATTAACTATTCCATATTTTCTCACAATTTTGAAGACAAATAAACACATTTGATGAAAAGTTTTATTTTTTGGGAAAGGGAATGAGGGAAAAAGTTGACAATTTGAAATACCTCATCATTTTCAAGTAAAACAATTGTAATGATTATTGTCATATGGAGAGAAAAACCTAGAAATTATTAACAATATTACAACAATAAAAAAACATGGAACATCAAGCATAACAATTCAGTATCCATCACATGGTTAAAAAAATTTATAATAGATTTTATATGAAAAATATGTTGATAATGTAAGAATATTGACAAGATTTATTCAAAATATATCTATTTTACAGGTTGAAATAGTTGAACTAAAGCATAATATAAAAAACATCAAGAGAAATACCTCTTTAATTTGTTGAGGGAGGATAAAATAAAGGTAGTGTGATAATCATTATCTAGATTTATATAATAGAAACAACATGTATTATAGAGGGAAAAAATGAAAAAGGAAAAAATATAAAACTAGAAAACAATTCTCATGATATTTTCTTGTTTCCACTTTGGACTTGCAAAATGGGTCGGGTTGGGGGGAGATCACATATATTCCACAATAAATGTCTCAATACATAAATAGAATAAATAGAATTAATAATTTAAGAAAACATACGAGGTGAAAATATATGTAAACCAATACATTGCAATCAAATAAATTCAGTAAAATGAATAGATATATAATAGATTTGAAATTACTTAACAAGTACTCTTTTGAAAGGGGAAAGACCCCATAAATCTTATATAAATCCAATTACTACAATTAGCTTGAAAAAAACTATCAAAATATGATACTTTAAAAAAAATTCAAATGAAAAAAATAACTCCTTATTTATCAAGAATGAATAAAATGATCTAATTATGCATAAAAATGATTCATATTAACCCATTTATTAGAATTAAAATAAGGAAATATAGGTAAGGATTCATATGGATTTATTTTTTGAAAACTAAAAGTGAAAAACTCCAAATTTATGTCAATAAATTATTTAATATTAAAATTAAAAATGTACTTGATGCAATGATGAAATCCAGGAATTGTGAGATAATAATTGAATTTCATTAGTCTTGGAACCTTATATGACATGATTTCATATCCTAAGAGAGGGGTTTATGTAGCCAAAATCATTGATAGTTTAACCTTCCCCACAAACAATAAGGTAGTCGAATGAATTTTACATAGTAAGTTAGATTCAATAAATTAAAAATTAAATATAAATATTAATAAACTAAAAAAATGGAAACATAGGTGTAAATAGATATAAATAATATTGTAACCGAAAAATAATACTCCAAATAAACCTAAAATCACATCATTGGTAAGGGAATTTCGAATGTAGTTAGTCACTACAATAGGAAAAAAGTTTCTTTCTCTCTAACATTACTAATACTACAAAATGAAGTTTGTGATAAAGTAGTAACCAATGATAATATATGTTTAATATAGATCAACATGATTTTTCAACTAATAAAATTTGGTTAATGGATATTTTAGTACTATAATTGTATTGGTTAATTTGAAGTTGTGTTGGATGCAGTTTTACTAGTATTGGAAATGGATGTTCCATAACATGTGTCAATGAAAAAAAAACATGAAACTAATATAAGAACCATGTAAGAAAATTTTAATGGGAAACAAATAAATATGTAAGAATTTATATGTACATGTAGAAAACCTCATTTTTGGAATGAATATGTACATGCGATAAACTAATATAATATGTATTTAAACATATATGTACACATGTCAACCTACATTAAGAAACATTAAACTAATATAATAAGTATGTAAAAAGTTATTGATAAGTATATGTGCATGTGACAAACCACATTTTTTGAATTCTACAATACAAATATCTACATCATAATGGGTGAATGAATAACAATTTAAATCAAAAATATATTATAAAATGTCCACAAAATGAAAAAAATTTAGAATGTGGCTTGAAAAAAATACAAGCATGACTTGTTTCTTCTATGAAAATGTTTTTATAAAATGTTCTCTCTCCGTCTAAAAAATAATAAGGGGAGTTAGTGCATTTAGATGCTGGAATAATGAAGACTAATATTAAAAGTTAGTTTTTAGGAACCTATATAAGCTGTAGATTATCAACACTACATGGTTAGTCTTCATTTTAACAAGTTCTGATCATTATACATAATTTGGACTACATATAGTGTGTGTGCGATGTGTTCTGAAATTATTATATAAATCATAAATAGCATGAAATGTTTTATTCACTATAAATTATAAATCTCAATTTCAGAATATTGGAATAATGATAGATCTTGCATTTTCATTTTTGTGTTATATTGGGGCTAATGTAGTCTGCATCATGGGGTCTTTAGACTTTGTTTAGTGGCGTAGAATCATGAGTTGGTTTTACATAACTAATTATTTACACTCAACCCATAAAGATAAATTATAATATTGTTATTCTGATATAATATCGAATAAAACATATAGTAGAAAATGCCTCTTCATTATACACAAAAATATCTCCCCATGAAAATGCATCATGTGACAAGTGATGCATACATTTTTAATTCCCTAGTTTCTTAATTGAACCAACCAATTTGATGTGATCATGATAACAATTCTTTAAACACAAATTCCAAATAAATTCTTTTGGTCACCAAAAACAAAAGTTTTGTAAAGAATTGAGAATAAAAAAGAACATATATGTAAAAAAACCTATATATATATAGATTATATATAGGAAATGTGTGTGTGTGTTACAATTAATAGATATAGATATATGTGTGCCCTTTCATGTAAATGTGTATGTGTGTTTGTGTTTATGTAATAGAACACACACACATATATGTAATGACTGGAGAAGGTGCTTACCTTAGTATCCTGATCATCAGTTATCACAGTCGGTGGGGAGAATTGATGGAAGAAGTGTTATAAAATTGGAGATAAAAATCAAATAAGCCCTAAGAAATTATGTAAAATTATTCCTAGAATAACATCATGGATAAATCTAAACACCAACCTTAGGACCATAATTATACCACACTATAATATGTGGATGTATATACAAAACAAAAAAACATACATATATGGAATATATTTATAATTTTAGTCCCATGATTCAAGAAATTAGAATATATATGTTCTATATATACAGAACATAAATGTTTGAAAGAAGGGAATATATTGGAATACAAAACATGTAAATATTCGATATATGAAAAACATATTTTCAGAATACATATATAAAGAGAATATGTTTATTTTAGTGAGTACAATTAGGGATTTCCCGTATCCATAATCAAAATTGTATTCCATATATGAGATTAAAAAATCTATGGATAGTAGTGTATATGAGTTGAGCTTCATTCGAAGGGAATATGAATAACAATTGATAAATATAAAATGGTGCCCAAAATGAAAACCCTATAACTGAAATGAGGGTTTACATGATAGCATGAAAAGTCCAAAATTAGGGATTAGCTGAGGGGATGGTGATGATCGTAGGTAGTGGATGGATTGGGGGAGGTGGTAGAGATGAGTGGTGGTGCCCCCGACAGGGGGTGTGGTGATCAGGTACGGTGAGGCTGTGTGAAAGAGAGGGTGGTGGCGAAGTGTGAGGTGAGGGTACATGGGGGAGAGGGTGGTGGCGAAGGGTGACATTCGAGGTGATGGTGGGTGATGAAGATGGAGGGGGTAATGAAATGGAGGTGAAGTCGAGTTTAGATGGAGAGGACGATGACACATGTAAATAGAAAAGGTGAGGGTGGGTGATGGAGATTGCGATTACGAAGTAGTAAGAATTATTAGATTTTCTAATAGTGTTAACAAATGCCCTTTTGAGTAGCAACTTGTGTTCTTTTCTCTAGTCCACTCTTCCCCTGATTCCAATTTAACCATGATTGAACAAGACTGCAGTGTAATTTTCCTTTATTGTTATTTTCACATCTATCAAAATTGAACAAGGCAACATGAATAAGTCATGTAATATAATATACATATAGTAAAAACTACTTAACAAAAATAAAAAATATAAAACCTATGAAATCCAAATTAGTGCATCATTTCATAAGGTATGTATGAGTTGGAAATATTTATTTTCATTCTACCCCCATGCTTTTAAATTTATTATTTTATAATTAGAACGAAATTGCATACCCATACTTGAACATTATTGTTTTGCATGATAGGTTTAAGATATATTAATTAATTTGGAATCCTATGATGCCATGTATCAGATTTTGAAGCCAATAATTATTAATGACTAAATTGGGGAATTTAATTATTAGTTGAAAACATAGGATGTTCATTTTGATGAATCAATATTTATTGGAATTATTTGACCAAGGAAGATGAAATTTCCCTACCATTTTCAAACATTCACTTTCAAAACATTATGAGGATTAATTTGTAATTATTACAAACCATGAGTGACTATCCCAAATTCATATGTTCCATTCATGAGAGGCTTTGTAGACCAAATAATTTCTAGATTATATTGTGAATATTACTTGAGTGATCATGGGGCATGACACCTTCTAGAACATTCATTGATACTTTTCAAAACTATGATTAGGGAAAAACACACTTAATATGATTGGGGTAATTTTTATTATTAATACCTTATCCTTGAGGCCAAATTTTACATAAATTTTTATTTATCCACTAGAATCCATGAATTACCAAGAAAGGAATTATCCATATTATAATCCATTTATATTCATTATAACCTAGATATATTGATATTTCATGATATTTTAATTTTTAATTGTTTAGGTGATGGAAGTATTGGATGAAGGTATGTGTTAATTTACCTGAAGCAAAGTGTGTGAGTGAAATTTTGGGTATTTTTAAATGATCATGTTACATCCATTGTACTTATAATTTCCCCTTATTTATGATAAATTATTAAAAAAATGAAAAAATGGGTTGTGTTTTTGGAAAATAAAAAACAACCATTCTCAGACCGATGATATTTTGATCGTATGTGGTCAGGTGGTGAATGTGAGATTCATCCCACATATAAAATTTGAAAAAAATAGAAAAACTATAGATAAAAATTCTTGAATATTAAATTATTTCATTATAGTTACATTGATCATGACCTTACATTCAGATATGGGGAGAGAGAGTAGTCATTTCAGATAGGATATTTTCATTTCACTATACTTTAGATATCCTGAAGCTAGCATTAGAGATAATCCTCCATTATTGAGCCTTAATATTTTGAACGTAAATCCCTAGGAACCTTAAAACTCAGAGGCATTTGAACCTTATTTGAAGATTCATCATGATTTTATGTCAATATTTTCTTTACAATGTGTAGAATGCAGATCCTTTTGAAGCCTATAGAAAAAGAACATGTACTCAAATAATAGAATAACTATAATTTAATTTGTATCATTATTTATGAGTGAAAATAATATATGTTGTGGTAAATCAATACATGGAATGTTTGAAAATATTTAATTATGACATATGAATGATTTTAAGAAGAGGATCCACCATTTTTAGTGGGAAAGAGAAAAATACTTGGGTTAATTAGTCTCTTTGAGGAGTGTTATGTTGAATTGATGTTTTTATGAAAAAAATCAGAAGGGTAACCCCCCCTCATTGATAATAATTTGTTTAAATTGATTTGAAATTTGAATATTTCTTGAATTCCATTCCTCTTTATTTATTTTTGAGATTACATGATTGAGGAAAGCATGTTCAAATTGTGGGGGAATTGATAAAGCTATATTTTAAATATTTATTATGATATAAGATTGATTATTCATGTTTATTTATTGATTAATTGTGATGATATTTAATTGAATTTATGTTTTATGGAAGGATACATAGATTCTTCAAAAATGGGCATAAAATTGTTGAATTCATGATGAAAAAGATAACATGTGAAGTCCTATAGACAGATGGCCAAGTACAAGGATAAAAAGTGAATAACTAGGCTGAAATGATGTATAAAATGATGTAAAAACCCATTTTGCATCATAAATATATGTTTATGACAAAAGAATAAATAATTCAAGGCATGAAAAACAAATCATAAAGGATAAAAAACTAGGAAATGAAAACATGGGTCACGACATGACACATATATGTCATGCAATGATGCCCCACTCGACACTCTTATAACCATAATTTCTATTTGTAAACCTTCACATGTTGTTTCCTCGATTATTTTACTCTATAAAATTATGTTTTATGATGTTAATGACTTCATCAAGACTAGTATTGAAGCTATTTTTTGTAAATTGAAGACTAATCCATTAATTAAAGTCCCAGGAACCCGTGTGATTAATTGGAAATTAATTTTGATGAGTTTATGGAGGTCATTTATGGTAGCTCAAGAATTATTAAGGACTATAAATAGGAGTCCATGGTGGATTTAAATTGATCGAATCAAGAAGTAAAAGTGCGGGTCTTGGAAACACTGCTACTATGCTGCTTTCTTATCCTTTCTTTTTTACTTTCATTAATTCATGTAATGTCTTCCCTATCCTAAATCAACTCAAATTCCCCATAAATGTAGGGGTAGTTTATATGAGTGATGAGGAAAGCGGGAGGCATTACCAACTTCTATGTTTGAGTTTTTACATTTAATTGACTAAAAACATTCACTTCCTTCTTCCAACTATTTGCAATTATTAATTTGGTTTTTAATTTTGAATGCATCAGAGTTAGGGTAAGATTATTATAATTCAAATATCCATGTTCGATGATCTATATATCCCTCCAACTAATTCCAATATGTTTATTACAAAACATATTAGGGATGGGTGGTGTGTGCTCAGTGATCTCCAACACATGTGAGGAATCGCAACCGTAAATATTGTTAATTAGGGAATAACAATACTCAATTGGTAATTGCCTAAATTTATCAAACGGACCCCAAAAACTCTACACGTGCAGGAAGTAGGGTAGAATGATTTAAGACTTAGATAAGGAATAACCTCACCCTCCCCATCTGGCCAAGGGAGAGAGATAAATCAATAGAGGAATATCTCTCTTTCCATTCAACAAAAGAAGAATTGGTAAACATTTGAAACAATGATAGAATAACACTAAGTCTAGTCTTGATCTACCCAATAATCCTTCTCATTAAGTGTTTTTAATCAATCAATCAATCTTCTTTTCAAATCCTCAATTTCTCAAATTAAACCAAATGTGGCTGAGATAATAAACATCATACAATTTTCTTGATTTTATTGTTTATATATTATACTATTCCATTTCATTGTTGTGTTCCATGAATTTTATAGTGCCTCATAATAATTTCATTCTAAAAAACCTTCTGTAATCGATTTTATGTGTGTTCTATACCATTATTTGATCTCAATCTCTTGATCTTTCTTTTCATCTGATTTTTTGTCCCCTTATTGCATTTAAGGAAGATATATAACACTTCATATTTATGCTTCATGGAATACACCCAAACATATCATGATTAATCATCCATAAAAGTGAAAAAAATAAAGATTACCTCTCAATGAAGTAATAATCGATGGTCCCCATACATTAGTATGGATGAAATCAACTGTTTCATTCATGTGATGGGTTGAAATGCTGAAACTAACTCTAGTTTTCTTACCTATCATAAAATTCGTGCATAAGTTGAGTTTTCTTATCCTGAAACCTTTCAATAAAAACATTTATTCATTATGATCATCAAATAGTTCTCTTAATGTTTTATGAATCTCATATGCCACAGTTTGTAAGCATGTAGCTTACTCCACTTTGATATCACTACTCCACCTATAACAATCTTACCATTCAAATAATACAAAACATTTAGTATATTTCATAAAAAAGAATGCAATATGAACCATTCGCATTAAATCACCTTCAATGTTTATCTTATAACCTATAATATCAGAGTCTCATAAATATATAAGGTTCTTCTCAATATTTGGAACTTATCTCACATTTTCAAGGCACTGAATTGCACTATCAGGATTCCTCAACTGTATTATTCCAATAATTTTCACGTAAAAAGGATAGTCGATTCCCAAAAGGACCACACATCCATCAGTCTTATTGAGGCTTGAAAATCAATCTCGATTCTTGATCATTTGGAATAAACAACCAGAATAAAGAAATCAACCTTATAAATGGTTTACCAATGAAGAAACAATTAAAAATGAAACATCATCATCCTCTATATTCTGTAAATCATTCCCCATTGGTTTCCCAATATAGAGACAATAGTTATTCTATTTACCTTTCTAGTGACAATCTGCACAATTATCATTTGACTTTCACCAGTATGTGGATATTCCTATTGATGTTGATCATTATTTTACTCTTTTAAACCCCCTAGGATTCCTCCTAAATAATCTACATCTGGTTTCCTTCACTGCCACTAGTGTGGAATCTCTATGATCATCCTGGGAATTACACATTTACTCATTATTAATCAAGGAATTTGATACGTCAATAAATTTTATCTCTTTTTTTCTATATAGTTTTGTAGTTTTTAGATGATAATAACTCTCAGATAGAGAGTTCAGCAACCAGAGGGCCCCATTTTCATTTATTTTCCTCACTTCTAAACATTATAAATATGATATAATTTTATTAAAACTATAAAAGATCAAAATTGTAGAAATTTTTTTCTTATACTATAATAAAAATAATCAAATTTTCAAAGGTGATGGTTTTAAATAATTTTGTTTGTGTACTTTTCCCCAAAATATTCCATATAATTTTTTCAAAGGTCTCTCACATCAAACTATATGTATATTTTTTTTCCAGACAGAGTCAAATTACACCACAAGATTTTTGATTGAGTATCCTCCAAAACCATTAGATATGTCTGCGTACTTCTCCTCTAGAATAATATCTAACTTATGATTAGTTACCACATCATGAACTTTTCATTTCCACATGCTAAACGTTTATTTTCATTGAATTTATCTACATCATATTTGATGTTGGTCACTGAAATTTCCGGCCTAAAAGTGTTTTTCATCCATGTGTGTGCATTTTAAGTAGAATAATTTGGTGGTACAAGTGGCACTATGATACTTTCACAATATGGATTCTCCATAAAGGAAAATTCATAATTTCCATAAACTATATACCTTTGACTAATTCAAAATAATAAAAAATGTTAAAATAGACAATTTGATTACTTCAATAGAAGAAAAAATGTATACAAAAAATAATTTCAAAATTTATTTCCCAAAAATCAATAAAACCATGTGGTCTCCTTTCCCCCACTTTAAAAAAGTTAAAATTACATCCAGGGCCAAAAAAACACTTAATGCCAGCATGGGACCAAAAAATGGGAAAATTCCAACAAAAATCTATTTTTTTCTAAATTTAAATTGAAATTAGATACCACTTTAGGGTAAAGAAGATGAGGTCCTTAACCGGAAATAAGGGCCTCTTTTGGTTCATAACTCTTATTCCCATTAAAAAATATTTTTACCACTTTCTCTCTCCACTATATACCTCCCACTTCTTTCATTTTTCTTTGCATTCTAAGAACCATACCACTTATATTCTCACCCCATAATTTTTACATTCCTTCACCAGCTACCCCAACTGTCCCCACCACTTATTCATTTAATATTCGCAATCCCATTTGGTTTTATAGATTTTGATGCATAAAAATAGAAATTATGGGGAGAGTGAAAAAAATAATATCAAATTATTTGAGTTCAAGTCACGAACAATAGTGTTGAGGGACACATATAGTAGCGGGTAGCATGGCCTCGTTTACGAATTGGATCAGCCTCGCACATGGAGCATTGGTTGATAGGAATATGAGGATCTATTGTGATTTTCCTATAGTGTTTAATTTGAATATGATACTAGTTTGTTGTGTAGAATACTTTCTCATAAATTTATTAATTCTTGATACCAGTCAAGCACAATTCAGTGTAAGGAAAAACAAAACACATGATAAGTTATGTGGTTCAGTCATTTTACCTACATCTTTGACAAAGGTTGTGAATTATACTAATATCAAATTTAAATTCAATATGTATATTTTACATATATTTACAAAAAAGGATGCTTCAAAATATTACTCATGCTATTCCAACTACTATTGTCATTTTTTGGGTTGCACCTACCTTCTACTTCCAACGGACTTCGGTTGGTCACCCATGCATGGATCCCAACATTCAATACTAACATTCCAATTCCATTAAGGATGGGAACATGCCCATTATTTCAATTACATTTCCCATTACTATAATACCAGATATGAAAATAACCTTCATCCCCAAATATTGATATGATTTTGATATCTTGAGGTAGCACATGCATGAAAATATAATGGAAACCGGAAATTATAGAATCCTCTAACCGGAGACATTAAAATCCTGAAGATGGGAATGACAAAAAAACCATGATGATTTTGAGCACTGTGATGGCTCAGATGAGGAGGTTCAAGCCCCATATATGTTTGTCGTAATGAATTGAACTTCAAAAAAGTTAAGATCAATATTCTGATTTTAGAGGGAATCTAAAACATCAAAAAATATGTGATGTTTTCTGAAGATATATGCACCAAAAGAAAGTGACTTGATGAAAATGTGCACATCGTACTTGGAAGAAGTGTCTCAACACTGACCACACCATCATTTCCATAAAAATATAAATATTCGATGACATTATCTATTCCCTACACTATTGGGTCATTTAATATTACTAATACTTTATGTGATATAAGTGTTTAGATAATCATTTTGTCTCACTATATTTTAATATATTTTCAAATTGGAAAAAGTGAATCCCACTAGAGTATTGGTATAGTTTGTAAATAGGAAAACTATTTTTCAGATGGGATTTCTAGTAGACATCCTTGTGAAAATCAAAGGCCTTCTGATCCTAGCTAAATTATATGCACTAAACAAGGATATAGATAGGATTTCACCTTACTATCCCATCATTTTAGGTAGGAGATTATTATAGACAAAAAGCCCCGTCATTAATGTGCTTGAATGGACACTCTAAATGGAGCTTGGAGATAGTCTAGTTCATTTCAACATACTTGAATCTGTGAAACATCAGTCAAGTAGTAATTCATTAAATGCAATCTCCCACAAAAAATGTATAAATCCAACTGAAGAACCATGTATTCTATGAGAATACTTATCCATATAAAAACATTTTTGAATTGAAAATAAAAAATAATGGATATGTTCCAAAAAATATAGTAATTTGGGAAAATATTCTAAAGAAGATATAAAAATATATTTCTTAGATAGTTTATTAGAAGAGACTGAAGAATCAAAATTCAGATTAGATGTTTATATCGAGAAGTACAAAATCAAAGAGGCTGAAACTAAAAATACTATCACGGATCTCTAGAAAGAACATGATGTGACAGAAGAAGAACTGGATGAGATATATTTTATATGTTTCACTATGAAACACATGTTAAAAAATGTTATAAAAACATAATTAAAACTATAGAGTTATGAAGAGGATATTCTCATACCGACTAAAAGAAAGGATCATGAGAACAAGGTAAATCTTTAATCAATCAATTTCCAAATAGACCTGATTTATTTAGAAATACATATATGGAAACCACAAATAGGGGAAATATCTCAAATCAAGATAAGGATAGAATATGCCAACAACAAAACAACCCAATAAGTAGTGTAAGGTTTGGGTTGGAACTGTATAGAAATAATAAAAAATTAAATAAAATATAAACAAGTATAGAATAAAAAAGTTTCAACAGTTTTTATAGTGTTGTGTTAGTAATGGAAACAAATCAAATTCTTATTAGTTTAATATGTTTTTACCATGGAAGTGGAATGAATTTAGGGGAGTTTTGGTGAGGTATACATGAAAAAATGGAAAATAAAAGACCATTATTATATGAAATGGATGAGGTTTTTGAAGAAATATAATGGTATGAATGTCCACAAATAATTCCTTGTAGTTTATCTACATTAATTACAATCAGATAGAAAAATTTTAGAAGAAAAAAACATGGTAAAACCAATGGAGAGCATGGGAACCTACCTCAAAAAACTAGTTGAGGAGACTACACACTTTCGACCTTATTATAAATGAATACCCATTTGGTTATAGCTTTCATTTAAACTTTAATTAATGCATTAATTATATTTTTAATCGACATACATGAAAAAAAAATCTAAATGGATTGAGTGTACTGGAACAATTAAGTGTGTGGGAGGGAATCTTGTTGTATAGGATTTATTTATTTATTTTTCAATTTTTTGGGTTGAGCCAATGATGTTAAAAACAATCGTTTCTATGAGGCATCAAACATTTGTTCCCTAGTCCACTCTTACCCTCATTTTTATTTACCCATGATTGAACAAGACACCCATATCACTTATCATTATTATTATTTTAATTCCAATAAAAATTTCACAAGGAGACATGATGAAGTCATACAAAATTCAAATTACAAAATGAGAGTTTACATTGTCCAAATAGAAGTTACAATATAACAATATAATTTGGATAATAAAAATTGATGAACAGAATAATGAAAGATAAAACCTATGAAATAAAACATAGGGCATCATTTCATCAGGTTATTATTTGTTTCAATTATTTATTTTCATTTTACTCCCATAGTTGTAAATCTATTTTTTTGAGCCTTAGAGCGAAATTTCATACCCATACTTGAACATTATTGCTTTACATGAAAGGTTTACGAGACCTAAATTTATTAAAAATAGCAGGATGCCATTTTTTTTATATTTAAGTTAATAATTTTTAATGAATACAATGGGGAATTTAATCATTAGAAGAAAATTTATGATGTTAAATTTTATGAATCAGGATTCAGAATAATTAGTTGATTTAGGAAAAATAAATTTCCATACAATTTCAACACTTTGAATTTCAAAAATTACCGTGAATTAATTTTTTATTATTGCATTCCATGAGTGATTATCACAAATTCATAGGTTACATTCTCAAGAGGAATTATAGACCAAATAATTTCTAAATTATATTGACAATATTTCTTAAGTGTTCTTGGGGCATGCCACCTGCTATAACATTCATTAGATGTTTTCAAAACTATAACTTTTAAAAATCACTATTAACCTGATTGAGAAAATTTTTATTTTTAAGACCTTATCCTTGAGACCACATTTTACATCAATCCTTGGTTATCCACTATAATACATGAGTTACCTTCATAGGAATGAGAAACATTACAATCGATTTATATCCATTCCTATGGTTCCCTACTTATATTACATTATATTTTAATGTTTATGTGTGGGGGTTAAAGAAGTATTGGATCAAGGGATATATTAAGTTTTATAAAACAATGAGTGATGGTTTTATTTTTGGTATTGGGAAAAGATAACTTTACATTTATTTTACTTGTAATTCTCCTTTTATAAAATAATTATAAAAAATAAAATAATTGCATTTTTTTGGAAAATTAAAATTTACCTTTATCGGACCAATGATCTTTTGATCATGTGTAGTTATGTAGTAGATGCGATATTATTCTTAAACATAAAATTTGAAAAAATATATAAAAAATTATAGTTAAAAATTCACGAAGGTTTAATTATTTCATTATACTCACATCGATCATGGCCTTACTTTGGGTTCTGGGGAGAGAGAGTAGTCATTTCATAGAGTAGTTTTTCATTGCACATTAATTTAGATATCAAGAATTATTTTGAAATGACAACCTTACATTGTTTAGCCTTAATATTTTGATTTTAAATCCATACAAACCTTAAACCACATATTCATCAGAACTGTATTTGAAAAGTCCTCATGATTTTATGTCAATTTTGTATTTACAAAGAGGAGAATATAAATCCTTTGCAAGCCTATAGAAAATGGGCATGTAATATGATATGAGAATAACTCCACATGAATTTGTATAATAAGTGCTGAGATAAAAGGGTCCATTGTGAGGTAAATCATGACTTATAATTTTTGATAATAATGTATTATGATATATAAATTAATGAAAGTAGTGGATCCACCATTTTTCAGTGGGAAAGAGTTAAATACCTGGGTTGACTAGTATATTTGACATGTGTGAAGTTGAGTTTATGTTTTTAATAAAAATTCAAAAGTTCGACCCCCACCCCATTGGTAATCATTTGATTTAATTTATTTCGATATTTAGTATTGATAGAACTACATTCATCTTTAATTTTTGTAGAGATTAAATGCTTGAGGACAAACATGTTCTAAGTGTGGGGAATTGATAGAGATATATTTTAAAAGTTTATTATGATATAAAATGGTTTTTTATATTTTTCAATTGCTTAATTGTGATTATATTTTATTCATTTTTTGTTTTATGGAGGTATATATATATTTTCAGAAAATAGAATTAAAAGTACTGAATTCATGATACAAAAGAAAAATTGTGATGTCCCATAGTCAAAGGACCAAGTCCCTAATTTAAATGTGAATAAATAAACAGAAATGAAGCAAAAACTACAAGAAAAAACCATTTTATGACATAAATATGTGTCTATGTTGTAAGGCAAGACAAATTGAAGTCGTAAAAACAACTCATAAAGGAGAAAATGGTTTTTGGGAAAAGATATCATGAGTCATGACATGACACATATGTGTCATGCAATGACACCCCCTAAATTTTCATACGTCCATAATTTCAAGTCGTAAACCTTCAAAGGTTACTTCCTCGATGATTTTACACTCTAAAATCTTGTTTTAAGATTTAAATGAGTTCATTGGGACCATAATTGAATATGTTTTATGTAAATTGAAAACTAAACCATTCAATGTAGACTCGGGAAACCCATGATTTTCTAGGGATGAATTGTAATGCATTTATGTAGGTCGTTTATGAGAGACCATGCATGATTAAATCCTATAAATAAGAGTCCATGGGGGATTGAATGTGATCAAATAAAGAAGGAAAATCATTGGACAAGGAAACCCTACTACAGTTTTTCTTCTCTATATTAATATCTTTTATTTTTTACAGTCTTTAATTATTGAGTTTTACCCCATATATCCGATCAACTTGAATTATCCATCCATGGAGGCGCAGTTTCTATGAGTGGTCATGAAATGGGAGGCTTTACCAACTACTATGTTTGAGTTTTCTCGTTTAATTGAATAACTCCTTTCACTTCCTTCTTCTAACTTGTTTCAATTGTTAATTTAGTTTTTAATTATGAATCTATTTATGTTAGGGTTAGATTATTTTAATTTCAAGTACATTATTCAATGATCCATATCTCCCTCCACCCAATTCCAATATTATTATTATTGGAAAGATTAGGGTAGCATGGTGAGTGCACGACGATTGGCATCACATGTGAGGAATTGTTATCAGAACTATTATTATTTAGGAAATAACAATACCCAATTGGAAATTGCCTAAATTTATCAAGAGCACTCACCACAATTCCATGAACATTGGATGAAGGGTTGAAATATTTAAGACATAGATAATTCATACCCTCATTATCACCATTTTCTAAGGAGTGGAGATGAATCAATAGTGGAAACTATCTCTTACCATCCAATTTATGAAGAATTGTTAAAAACTGGAAACAATGATAACATAGCACCACCTCTATCCATGATCTTTCCGATTACCCTTCACATCATATTTTTTTAATCAGTCAATTAGTATTATTTTAAAATAATAAATTTCTCCAATCAGTTCAACTAAAAATAAATTTTCCTAAAATCAACTAAAAGTGACAAACTTTTTTTTGTTAGAAATCCTCTTTTAGAGACAATGTAAGGTTACCCAACTAAACTATACCTAGCTAATAAATTTTTTTTTTCACACCCCATGTTAGCATGAATTAATGTGTGCTAAATACATCAATGCTTATACAAAATAATATTATTCCAAATGTGAATGATATAAGATGCATCATATCATTTCCATGATTTAATGTTTTATTTATTCTACTACACCATTTTTATACTGCGTTCCCAGAATTGTATAGTGCCTCATAATAATTTCATCCCAAAAACCATTTGGAATTAATTTGATGTGTGTTCTCCATGTTTATTTGATCTTAATCTCTTGATCTTCCTTCCCATATAATTGTCAATCATATTTTTCCATTTAATGAAGATATTTAACACTTAATCTTTACGATTCATGGAATGAACCAAAACATATCAGGATTAATCACCAACAAATGTTAAAACATAATTATTAACTATCAATGAATCATTCTTCTATGGTATCCAAACATCGATATAGATGTCAAAAACTATTCCTTTTATACAATATGGCACAATGCTGAAACAGAATCCTATTTTCCTACCTATCAGACAATTATTTATTAAGACGATTTTTCCTATCCTCACACCTTTTAAAAAAAATTATTCATTAAGATCATCAAATCCATCTCCATTTTTCTTGAGACTCATATGCCACGTTCTGGAAGTTTCTGGATCACTGTACTTTGATATTGTTTCCCCACATATTACAATCAATGTATTCAAATAATAACTTTTTTTGATCCTTTCAAAAAAAGGAATGAACTATGAACTATTATCATGAAATAATATTTAAGGGTTATCTTGTAACCAATAATATCCATGAATCCTAATCATATAAGGTTCTTCCCCATTTTTTGTATCTATCTCACATCTGTGAGGTGTTGAATCGTACAATCGCGAATCTTGTACTATATTATTCCAATTCGTTTCATGTGGAAAGGATAGTCATTTCCATAAAGAACCACACTTTGATCAGATTTATTGTGGGTTGAAAATAAATCATGATTCCTACTTATATGAAATGATCGTAGAAAATAAATAATCTGGACTTCTGAATGGTTTTCCATCAAGAAAACAATGAAAAATGAATCTTCAACATCCTCTGTTTTATACACAACATTTTCTAATGGTTCCCTAATATCAAGGAAATCCATTTTTCAGTTCCCTTTCTGGTAACAATATGCACACTCATATTTTATTAGTCATTGGTAGGTAGACTCACTTATTGACTTTGATCACAATCTTCCTCTTTTAAATCCTCTAGGCTGCCTACTAGATGATCAACCTTTGGTTTCTATCAACGCCTCTATTGTGGAATCTCTTTGATCATACATGTCCTCCATCCTTTACTCATTGTTAACCAAGGGATTTGATACATCTATAAATATTAACACATCTTTTATAAATAGTTGTGTAGTGGTTTGATGATCATAACTCTTAGGCAGAGAGTCACTACCACAAAACGTGGCAAGGGAAGCGTGGCGTTTTATCAGTGCTAAGCAGAAAATGCTGATGGGGGGGGGGGGGGGCTTTATCAGCACTAGCTAAAAGCACTAATAAAAGTTTTTAATAATAACTTATATAAAATTACTATATTTATATTAAAAATAATGTTTACTCATATATATTAAATAAAAAATGCATGTTTATAATTAATATTTTTTTAATAAATCAAATATATATATATATGTATATAATGTTTTAAAAAAAATTATAAGATTATAATTAAATATATATGTGTTTCCAATGAATTTGGCCAATTAATATATTGATCATTCATGCATATATGTTACGTATCATCATGAATGTTCATTTATACATTACACTCTTCTTATTATTCATGTTGTCCACTAATGACTCATTTTTTTATTATGTATATTTTACAAGGTGAATATGATTAATTCATGTAACCCATATATAAACAATATTATGTTCTTATTACTTATAAAAATACATTAAATATATTTAATGAATAAATATATTTAACAAATAAATATTTTTATTTTGTTTCTAATTATTAAATTCTATGTATATATAAATACTTTTTAAATATATTTATTTGTAATTATAATTATAACAATATATATATTTATATAATTATAAAATATCAATGAATACATATATTATTATTTTATACATAAATATATATATATAATATATTTATAAATATTGAAAAACATTTATAAATATACTTTTTATAGTTATAATTATAACTATATATATGTAAAGAATTATAAAATTATAATATATATAATTATTATTCTACGTATAAAGTTATAAATATATAATTAAATACTTATATTTATAAATGTATAAAGATATTTATAAATAAATACAAATATTTATAATTATAATTTCTAAATAAATATAGATATATTTAAATAATTAAAAATTTATAATAAAAATATTAATTATATATATTTATTAAATTATAAATATATTGTTTAAATTTCTATAATTATATATATATATATTTATTAATTTATTTATAATTACAACTATAAAAAATTTATTTATTATAATTTTTAATTAAAAATAAATAAATATATATTTATTAGTTATAATTATAAACAGAAATTTATTTATTTAAATAATTCTTAATTCATAAAAAAATATTTATTATTTTTATATATAATGTTATATATAAATAAATAAATTTATATTATTTTTGAGAAATAAATATAAATATAAATATTTATAATTACAAATAAATACATATATTTTAAAATAATTATAAAATTATAATAAATATAATAGATCTAAATATTAATAAAATTATAAATATTAGAAATATTAATTTTTTATAATTTTATAATTATTAAATAAAAAATAAATATTCATTTATAATTATAATTATAAATAAATAAATATTCCTATAAATAATTATAAAATTAGAAGAAATATAGTTATATAAATTTTTAATCTTATAAATATATATATTTATTATATTTATTATATATATTTATAAGATTATAAATATAATAAGAATATTTCTTAAAATTTTATAATTATTTAAATTATATTTTTATAAATAAAAATATATATTTATCATATATATAATTTTATAAATATATATAATAATAAAAATAATTTATTAACACTATTTTTTATCCGTGATAAAAAAGCGCTGATAAAGGACGTCATTATTAGCGCATTATTTTTAACATTGATAATGACTTCCTTTATCAGTGCTTTTTAGCACTGATAAAGGCATATATTTATGTATGCTAAAAAAAACTGATAAATTCATGTTTTACCAGCGCTTTCTATTTTAATGCTGAAAAAACATATCATTATCTTTTTTTTGCTAACGCTGATAAAAGGTTCATCGGGTTTTATAAAAAGACCCTAACTTTCTCCTCTTTCCTCGCACACCTCAAGCTCTCATGGAAGTAGATCGCTGATATCATGCCTCCTCCTCTTCCATATCCTCTCATGCTGCCTCTCCCCTGTCGCAAATAAATCCTCTGTCGTGCGCGTCTCCTCGACCACGAAACAGAACATTGTGCACCTATCCTTCACCGTACGCCACACCATCATCTTTCATGAGCCAGACGTCTATGCACCTATCCTCCGCCCTACGCCACACCTCTACCTTACTCCACAACTCCACCCTATTCCACGCCTCTTCCATGCACCTCTCTTCTGACGTGCATGCCTCACCTCCAATGTGTGCCTCTCCTATGCTACGCGCATCTCCTATATCATGTGACTCTCTTCCGCTAGAGGAATCATCCACTACGCGCCTCTCCTCCTCCATGAATGCACCTCTGTCACGCACTGAATGACACCTCTTCGGTGAGCCTTCTCCTCTTTCTCTTTGTTTGATGGTGATGTTGTGAATTATACGGGCTAAATGCCCTGCTGAAAATTGTGGTCGTTGGTGATCCTTGTTTGCACACTAAATGAATATCATGTTGGTTGGTTTTTGAAAAGAAATTTGCGGTCCTCTAGTGAAACATGATCATATACCTTGAATGATGGTTGAATTTGATTGTTATTGATCTATGGTGTTATTTTGTTGTCAATTTATTGTTCTTATATATTAATTTGATTTAGTAATATGTAATGATATCATATATGAATTTTGGACACCCCGTTATGTCCTCCCCCTCAATTAATTTTTTTATTATTATGAAAATCCACCATTTGATCAAGTAAGAACCTACAAAACCATACATGCGATGTATCCAACCCCCAAAAACCAGATTCAAAAATCAAATACACATTTTAAAATTCAAAATTCAAACAGAAAATAGTAGTCACCGCCTTGGGCAATGTCCTGGTCCCATCTTCACATCCGATCACCGATGAGGAGACTACCAAAATCCAACTTCATCGTCCTAAAATCACCATCATCGCCATCAAATGACACACAAGGTGGACACCACATATCATCAGAACTCTCAAAAAGATGAATATTTCCAATGGAGATAGAAACACCACCATCATAGAAGAACAAAACCGATCACCACATCCATAAAAACCATAAAGAGAAGTCATTCCTCAATTTATCATGGAGATCAAGCCTTTTAGAGCCCAGGGACAGAGATGAATCCATCACTGAGAAGCACATCCTGAAAATCTATCACCTCATCAAACTCACATTACAAAACTCCTTGGGAGCCACTATTCAAATCCGACTGGGAGAAGATTTATAGAAACCGATAGCCAAATAATAATATGTAGTAGAAAATGACATCAACAATGCGATGCAACCACCGCAATGAAAATCAATCCCTACCTTTGGGGCCTCCGCTAGATAAAGAACACAAGGAGACCAAAATAATATGCTTGAGAAACCAATTGAAAAATGAAACAAACCATCCAAAATCAGGATGAAACAGGAAACCATCTTCATTGTAAACAACGCCACCATCGAGTGGAACTATTCACCAGACCGCAACCCCTTTACTGTAAAAGAAAAACCTCTATCGAAAGTATCAAGGAAAGAACATCAGATTTGAACAAGTGAAACGATACCCAAAAAATATAACCATAGAAAGAGGGGAAATATCCTTAGATACAAAATGGATTTTCAAGGAGAGGAAGACACCCAGTGATAGATCTGAGTCCAGATCCGAAATCCTCGTGCACTAGATCAATCCATGAGGTTGCTGCATTTGGAAAATTATTAAAAGTAATTCCATGTTTTGGTTATCAATGAATTATCAAAGGCCTGGATGGAACTTTATAAAAAACATTTTTTATTTGGGTATATTTTCGCTATATTATATTTAGGCTTTTTTGGTTTTATAAATTAGGTTAATTTTCATTTTGGAATGTTTTATACATGGGTAAAAAGGGATTGTTTTATTGAGGGATGTTTAGAGGTGAGATTAATTGTTTTTTATGTCATTCATATTTTATGTGATTGAATTCATGATTGATTTTGATCTCCTCCATTTAATTTATCATGAGAACCCATGTTTCTTAGGGGGGGGATAGGATATTTACTTAATAGACATTGATCTGCTCTCCCTAGTATGGGATTATATCCCCACACTTAATAGGAATCAACATACTCTACCTAGATAGAGATCAAAACACTTCACTTTCTAGTCATTGATACATTCTGATTGAGAACCACTGTTGCACCAAAACCTCAACAAATCAAACTCCTTGATCCATACCTATACTAGAAACCCACATTTAATGATCAACATAATTGAGGCATGTCCTTCTTCCCTCATGGATCCAAGATCTATTTGGCACAAATTTTAAAATAATTTCTATTGATTTTATCCCAGGGTTTCCCATTCTATAGAACACCTCGCTTCTTGACTAATTCAAAATCAATAAAAATTTTGAACTCTCCATGAGTAGGAAGGCCATTTTCTCCCAATTTCTGAATCCTCCACCATTGACTATCAATAAAAAACTTACCAATTTCGATGGAACCACCACTTTTTTAGTAGTGAAATTACTCTAAATCTTAGAATACCGCTTTACTAGAGGGAGCCTAGTATTCTGGAAACATACAATTTCTATTGAGTCTTGATAAAATAATAACCATATGTTATGTAACCATGATTTAATACCAATTTTTGGTAAATGATAGAAGAATAAAAAGAGATCAGATACCAGTAGTTGGATTTGGTACAAATCAAAAATCTTAATGTTAAACCCCAAAAACATTAATTAAAACCTTTAAACGTTGAAATAGAGGAAAATATTCACAAACATACCTAAATTGAAACAAATCCCCATAAATGATATACCATACCATATAAGTAACTCTTCAAATAAGTCATTACATAATATTTCTACCTTCTAGTTCTAGTAACCTCATGGTTTTAAAAATACCTCCTCTAGAGGAAAATGAGCAATAAAGGATAAACACATGACATTAAATGAATATGAACACCACATGAAATTTTTGTTGTTTGGATGAAAATCCAACTTCATAGGGGAATACATTGATATTTTTATTAAAGGATAAATTGAGTTATAAGGGAAAAATATATTTTGTTATCCCTGCCTATCCAAAGCTATGTGAGACACTTTCTAGACACCCTAGTAAAATAACTATAACAACACACATAATTAATCCTTCCACTCGCAATCACTTTATGGTGAATCCCCTCTGAGGTACAAATGATATAATTAAATTCATTATCTAATCATATTTTCTTCTTAGAAAAATTTTATTTCTGAATATATTAATTATTATTTTATTACAACTTTAAAAAATTATATTAGTGAATTATTAACTATTGATATTCAATGTTATGAAGTGTTCATGACATTTAGGTTGATGTATCAGTCAAAGGTACCAAGCCTATATTTTATTTATGAAATTTTATTTAAAAGTATATATACTATTTGGGGACTTGATGTTTTTAACCTCGTGAATGTGTTTTGGAGAGGTAATAATTATCTTGAGACTTATAATGATACCCTCATCACTTTTATTCTTGAGGTTACAGATATGAGTTCAGTAAAGAATTTTATAATGACTAGTATTTGTAATGTCATTTATAAAGTCTCTTTGAAGATTTTAGAAAATAGACTATGGAAAATCATACCATATATTAGTTTATTACCATAGTTCTTTTTTATTTTTAATTGAAAAAATATGTACTTAAAAGGACCAGGAAAGAAACCTAGTTTCTTCTAGTGATGAGTGGAATTTGGAAATTCATTGTGTGAAAGGAATGCCACTTGATAAATTTTTGATTATGTAATGGGGTCATGATTATAGATTTTCTTAGGTGAATTTATAATGTAAGGAACTGATATTACTTCATGTGAGAGACATATAAATTGTTCTTATGGTGTATAACCAATTGATTTGGTGGGATATAAGGATCATTGGTGTATTGCAGTGTCTGTAGTAAATTGGAACATTAGTGTTTCATGGTTGTGAGTGTGGTCAATTACTATGAAACATATCTGTTTGGACTCTGGGGTTGTGGTGAAGGATAATTGATATAACTGGACAATGGAAGCATGGATAAGGGATATCCAATAGTGTGGAGGAAATATCAAATGCTTATATAAATTTTTATTATTACACCTACGATTTGATTTATTTGATGGAATTATACAACACTGATTGATTTGTAATGAATCAAGGTGTTTTTTATGTATCTTTTATAAATTGTATCTATTTGGATAAATGTATTTGAGAAAATTCCTAAGTGGATCTTTTAAAATTATTCAAGTATTTTTCAATTTTTCTTATAGGTATTCTACTCATTTTATATGATTAAGATTATGGGTTCATGAAGTTGTCTCGAATGCTTTAAAAAAGAAATTGTGGTTTTATTAAAGAGTGTTTGGAACTGATAGATTTAATTTAAAAAGGGTGTGTCATTTTAAAGAGGAATTTTTGTAAATGGTCAGTTTTTAATGGGATTTGAAGTGAGATTCTTAAATAGTTTTCAAAGGAAAATTGAATTATAGTTTTTTCATAATCTTTTATATTTATATTTTAATAGAATTAGGAAAACTATTACATTATATAAATATTTTTGGTATTTTTTTTGTTAAATACTAATATTACCGAATCAAATTGGAGGGATTTGAATAAAGAATGGATGGATGTCAATTGTTTGACAAGAGAGTATGAAGATAGAGTTAAAGAGTTCATCATGTTTGCAAAAGATCATGCATATGACCCTTCTCAAATCAATTTTTTGTGATTACGATGTTGTTATTCAAGAAAAGTTAGTCCATTGGATTTCGAAGAACACTTGATCTATCACGGAATATATCGAAGTTATAAATGTTGTAATAAACACGGGGAAATGTGAATATAGATAGTGGATGGGATAACAATTCATTTTACTAATCATTTGATATGATTACAAGTGTGGAAAATTAAGAAGACCGTATCAAGGATGTGATTATAGATGCGAATGAAGATGAATATAATATTGAGGAAATGACAAGGACAGTTGAAGATGAACTTCGTGATTGGACAAAAATTTTTGAGTAGTTAAAGAGTTTTTCAAATAAACCTCTGTGTGGTTGTTGCACAAAATATACAACATTTCCATCCATACTGAAGCTATATAATTTGAAATCATTCAACAGATGGAGTGATGCCAGTTTTACAGAATTACATGCTCTCTTGAATGACATTCATCCAAAAGATAATGAGTTATTGATCCAAACATACGATTCCAAATGAATTCTATGCTCAACGGGCATGGCCTGTAAATGAATACATGCATACACAAATGACCGTATACCATTTAATAATTAATAAAAATCACATATATAATTCCCAATTTCTGGTACTTCTCGATACAAGAAAGATGAATCTAATCATATGAATGTTGTATGGTACAATAGAATCATTCTATGGTTTAGAAGCCTATATAGAAGTGAAGAGACCATAGTGAAATTGACGTGGCACACATATAGAGGAAATAAATATGAGAAACTATGTCACTTGACAGAATCTCCTTAGTAGAAGAGAATCAATAATGAGTATCCTGATTTTGGAGACGAGCTGAGAAACCTTCATCTTGCATTATCTATAGATGGAGTAAATCCTTTTGGTTTTCATTGATGTACTCACAGTATAGGGTCTATTATGTTGGTAAATTAAAAATTTCCACCATGGTTATGTATGAAACGAAAATACATCATGTTATCTATGCTTATATATGAACCTAAATAACTAGGTAATGATATTGATGTTTATTTGGATCCATTGATCGAGGATTTGAAATTATGGTGGGATTTAGATATTACATTTTATGATACATATAGAAATGAAGATTTCAAGGTGAGAGTCATGTTGTACAGGATGATAAATTACATTCCAACTTATGGAATTTTGTCCGAATATAACATTAAAGGAATTCATGGGTGTCCTATTTGAAAATAATTTACACCTTCAATTAGGTTGAAATATTCATAAAAAACCATGTTTCTAGGACATCAAAAATTTCTACCCAGAAATCATAAGTACCAATCTTGGACAACATCATTTATTGAATGATCAAAAGAACATACATCCTCATCTCCACTAACATGTGATCAACTATTTGAGAAAGTAAAATATGTGAACACTGCTTTTGGTAAACCATTTATGAAAAACCTTACGAAAATCAGTTGGAAGAAAAGATCCATTTTTTTAATTACAATACTAGAATTGTTTGTACTTCAGAAACATTCTTGATGTTATGAATTTTGAATAAAATGTATGTGATAGTGTGATCAACACATTTCTAAATGCACCATGTAAAACAAAATATGGAGTTAAGGATTTGTTGGAAATGGTTGAAATTGGAATACGAGAAGAGTTAGTGACAGTGAAGGGTGAAAAAATAAATCTTCTTTCTTCGGCTACATAAACTCATTCCAGGTAGAAGAGAGATCAGATTTTCAACTTCTTGAATGATATAATGGTTCCATAGGGGTATTCATTGAATATCAAGAACATCATGTCAATAACCGATTTAAAGTTAAAGGGTCTAAAATCACACGACTTTCATATTTCAATGTAATATCTAATTCCTAAATATTTTCATTGCATTTCCCCAAAAATATCATTTATAAATTAACAAATCTCTATTTCTTATTCAAAGCTATATACAAAAGAGTTATACACCTGATGAAATTTCTGAGCATGGAAAGAAATTTTTTGGTCATATTATGTGAATTGGAAATGTTCTTTCCACCGAAATTATTTGATATGATTGTTCATTTGATGGTTCACTTGGTGTGATAGATTTTACTATGTTGACCTAAACATTATATATAGATGTACCCCACTAAAAGATCTATGATGATTTTGAGAGGGAATGAAAAAAATCATAGTCAGCATGAGGGTGGTATTTTAGGGAGATATATTATCAAGGAAGCAATTAAATTTAGTAATAAATACCTATCTATTGTGCCAAGAATTGGTCTATTGAAATCTCATCACACAGGGCAGATTTTTGGCGAAGGAAATTTTCGAAGATAGGTTTTCACAATAAATATTACTAATTGGGAGCAGAACCACATTTACATTTTTCATAAAATTTTGGAGGATGACCCATATCTTGAAACCCACAAAGAAATTATTAGGAATTTAAATCCCTACAGACCATATATTTAAGGAGACAAATGAAAATACAGACTCAATTTCAGAAGGACATCGATGGCTAGACAGAGGGCCAAGTGTTTATGTATTATCATATAAATATTATTTAAACAATGTTTATATATTCTATACTAATGAACTTGATGAAGACAGTACCTTACAACATAGTGGAGTTACACCTGTGGCTGAAGCGATGCATGTTTCTGTTTCTATGAAAAAAATCCAATTTATATTAATATGTCGTAGTTTCACATTATCAAAAAAATATGGGAGTTGGATTATACGATCTTCCAAGTAATGATTTGTTAATGAAAGTGGGTTGATAATAGGACTGATAATAAAATTGATTTGTTGGGATTAATGAGAGTTGATTTTAGTAAGAAAGGATATAAAGATAAACCCTTAATAATGGCATCACATGAAGTATAAGTATTTTATGTTATAGACCCCATAAACTGAAAGTGGTCAATTGTTCTGTTATCAACCAAAAACACTGAAGGTTCAGATGAAAACTCTATAGAGGATGAACCTTTCATTGGGGCACCACTATCATTTCACAGTTGTCCCAATATAGATGGAATTTTGTATTTCATAGGAGAGCACAATTTCGGGACTTGGATAGTTGATAGAGGGGCCAAATCCCTTCATCCTTAAAAAGAGAGAGTTCAATAATCAGGTTATATTTTTTTGTAATATACATTATATTACCTTATGTTATTATATGTTTGTTACTACTTTTATGTAACCTTTTTTAAATGGTAAACCACTTTCGTAGATAACTCCTTCTTCATGTGATGATGCTACCAATCCCAAGGAAAAATAGGTCTCTCAACCTTCTGCTGGTCACAGTGTAGAGAAACAACATATTTCTAAACCTACTGCTTCTTGTAGTGAAGATGAGAAACAAGTTTCTCAATTTGTTGTTACTGCAACAACTAATACAGAGGTACAACCACCACATGCACATGACAATGCTAACTCTCTAGAGAAGAATATTGATGATGTTAAAACCATGGAAACTGTAGGCAATGAATCACTGGTGGTCTAGAAAAAAATAGGAGAATCATATTTTGATGGTGTTAGAAAAAATCCATAAGGAAAATATGAAAGGCATCAAGTACAAGATCAGGTGGAATAAGTGGGACCAACATGTTAACCCCAACAATTTACTGCTCAGTAGTTACATTGGAATCGTCACTTGGAAATGCATGCCGATTAACGTACAATCACGAAAGCATGTTTTTACCGGGATTAAGACACTGATGCGGGGAGATATTACAGTAACATTATGATATCATTTATTTAATTAAATAAAAAATAATATAATGAAACATTGACTTACTCTTCACTATCACTTGTAGAGTGCATTTATAGTGGATTACTCACATAAGAAATATGTATTAACGGTTTCTAGAAGGATTCATAGAGGCATTCAAACAATTTTAATTAGTTGTTATCTTAAATATGTTAAAAGGAAAATAAACCCACACCCACCCCTTATTTACGCACACCTGATAACCCAAAGAGCGTGTGATGCATTTACTAGTCATCATGGAGAGTAGCCTTTTCAGATACATTGTGTATGATAATATATTGTTTGATGATACATGTTTTCATCACTTTGATTGATGATTTTTTATTTATAAATCAAAAAAGTGAGTGATGAAAATAAGGAATGAATAGAAGAACCAGCGTACATCTATTGTAAACCAAGAATGGGGTATGCTTCACTTGAAGAAAATGGTATGTATTTTAAATCTATTGTAATAATTTTATGTGACATAAAAAAACACCATAACTATGTTCCTTTGATTATATGCAGATTCATGAATCCAAATCCAATGTCACTGCCATCCCACACCATGTTCTATGGAAGGTTGCACATGTAAATAAATATGAGATACTAATAGATGAAAAGATACAAAAAGTGTGGGAAACAGGTGTAAGTATTACATAATTATAATTTTTGATTTAAATTGACATTACATAAAAGTTATTTTCTTATATTTTATATAAGACATAGTCATAGGAATCAGGAACAACCAAACTGGATGCAGACTTACTTTTTTTGGCCCTGAAGCATCCAGAAAAGTATGGCCATGTCAGAGGTGCTGGTTTTGGGGAGACACCCCACAATTTTTTTGAGAAAAAAACAAGAGAAGGATCAATGTGAAGAAATAAAAATTATGAGATAAATAATATCTATACTTGAAGAAAATTCGCAATTACGTAGAGTTTTCATGGAAAATTTCATGGTGGGGGGGAGAAACAACTTAAGAACAACCAGTGCTTTAAGATCCTATGCCACCCCTCACTATCTTTGAAGAGAGCCAATCCCCTAAAAAACCCATATTAGTTGAGGTAATAAATATTCTAATAATTTTTCCATGAAAAGGGAATCAGATAGAAATTGATACCATTCATGTAATGATATTGTATAGGGTGAAAATGACTATAATTTATATCTATCAACACCCAGACATCGCATTGTAGCGAGGGTTATAGTGTTCAACATCCAGAAAGTCATGCTACAAAATAGATCACTTTTAATGGGTCATGTAAATTTTTTGCTTAAAGTATCCCATGCGCCAAGCGTTGTGCTACCTATTCCAATTGATGATAAAGATATTTATACTGTCAAACAACCTATTGGAACATTCATCTCATGGTATTCACATCTTGTAAAAAACATGTTGACAGGAGGTATTCATTTACCATTTATTTTTCCAGATAAACCTTTAACATTTAATGAAAAAAGGTCTGAACAGATGAATGTTATTATAGACGGATACATGGAAGGGTTGAAAAGAAAGAACAGCTCAAAACCAACTCAAAGATCAACCAACCGATCAAAATGGTCTGTTGAAAGCACCTTAAACCCACATAATATATATATATGCATTTGTTATCATTACAGTATCATGTGAATAAAAGTTTGAAAGATGGTTGTACTCATAAAATTCTTTTTGATGAGAATAATGTAAAAGTGGGAGATCTAGATATTATTAGTGTTGAAAATATATGTGAAATCCTTGAGTATGATAGGCTATGGAGAATATTTTTAAATTTATACATGAGGTATGATTTCATGATTTTATTTTCCAAAAGCTAATATACTATAATAATTATGATGAAATACATTTCATATTTTTCACAGGCGTATATATGAAAAAAATTAAAAGTATTTCCCCATGACCCAAAATTTGTTCTCATGAGTCCTCACAACACCTCTACAGAACAAAAAAATAGAATCCGAGAAAGAGGTTGAAATTGGGTCAGGATTTCTCAAATAATTTAACATCAAAATTATGGATGACAAACTATTCCTAATACCAATAATGTATGGGTAAAACTATACAATTTAATCATATCAAATATATTTCTATTTCTTTCATTAATTATTATTTTCTGTGTTATTAGGAAGAATTATATTCTCATTGCGGTCAATTTGGATACTCTAATGATTTATTTTTTGGATTCACTGCATGGATATACAACAAACTAACCACACATGATGAAAAGTTTCTATTTTTAATAAACTGCATCCAAAATTTTAGAACTGGATATCTAGTTATATAATTTTTATTATCTTTTAATTGGGATTTTTTTATGATAGGGTTATGCGTGAATATCATCTACATCTTGGAATGAGGCCAAGGGAAAATGATAAGAAACATTGCAAGTAATACGACTGGATACAAGTCATGGTATATATAATGAAATTTCACTATTCAAACACATGTAAAAAAAATTAATTATTTTTCCCAATATTTCTGCAGTGTTTGAAATAAAATAATGATAAAGAATGTGGTTATTATGTATTTAAATTTATGAAATATTTCATATTCCATGAACAATCCAACATCCGTGAAGAGGTATTTTAGAAAATAATTAATATTTTATATTAAACATTTATTAATCCTTCAGGTATTTATATTGTTTCAGTAATACCATGATTAATGAAAGGACTCCCATTCATATGAAAAAATACATAAATTTTGAAACAAATGGGAAGCATACCTGATTGATGATTTTACACAAATAGAATGAAAATGTTACAAATAAAACACAAATTGTTTTTTTAAATTGACAGTATTTTTTGTAAAAAAAACAAGTGTCATACTAAAAACTGATAAAATTCATTATGATTGATTTTATACGTTAGGAAAATGATCCATATGTCATTTGGCACGGGTAGGAATCAACCACACCTAAATCAGATGCACAGTGTGAACGTTATGACTTTAAGTGTGCATTTTTATATTAAATTAACAAGACATATAGAAAAAAAAGACAACTAACATAATGAAAACTATAAAAATACATTATTATTATTTGGATCCTTTAAGCAAATGATCCACCAATAATTTGTGACATATAGGAATAAACCACATGTCAATCTGACGAACAATGTGACTGATATGACTAAAATTGTCAGTTATCAGTTAAAAATTGAAATTTTTGTTCAAAAAGTGTCACTCACTGAAAAACAAGATTAATAACTCTGATTTTCTTCATAATTTAGGACAATGATTCATATTTTCTTTGTGACATGTATTAAGTAGTCTCATGTCAAACAGATTCACGATGCGACCAATATGACTCAAAATGCTTGCTTCCAGTTTGAAATGATATTTTAGTAGAAAAACACAATTTATATACTAAAAATTGAGAAAACCCCTTTGGAATGTTTTTATACTTTAGTCAAATATCTATAAGTCATTTGTGATTTGTGGGAATCAACCACACGTCAATCGGATGCATGGTATGCCTAGTATGACTAAATTATCTATTTTTATTTTATATTGACATTAATTTTATTAAAAAAACACAACTGGCATCTTGAAAACTAAGACAATATATTGGGATTGTTGTGTCAATGTAGGAAAATGATCCATGAGTCATTTTTGATGTGTAGGTTTCAACCCCACCTCAATACAACACATGATGTGACAGTTATAAATCCAAATGTGTCTTCTAATATATAATTGGAATTAATTTAGGTAAAAATGAACAACTGACATGCTGAAAACTAAGAACATTTATTCATATTGTTTTGATACTTCAAGAAAAAAATCTATAATCCTTTTGTGACATATAGGAATCAAATTCATCTCAATCCAACACAAGATGTTACCGGTATGACTAAAAGTGTTGGTTATCAGTTTAAAATTTTTATTTTAGCTCAAAACATGTCACTTACTAAAAACCAAGAAAAAACATTACAATTGTCTTCATAATTTTAGATAATTATTCTTATGTCATTTATGACGTGTATGAAGTAGTGTCACATCAAATTGATGCATGATGTCACCATTATGACTCAAAAAGCATCTTTTTGGTTTGAAATGATATTTTAGTAAACAAACAAAACTGACATACTAAAAATTGAGAAAATGTATTCGGATTGTTTTGATACCATAGAAAAATGACCCATGAGTAATTTTTGACATATATGAATCAAATACACCTCAATACGATGAACTATATGATTTGTATAAATCTAACTATTTTTTATTTGAAATTGACACTAATTTAAGTGAAGAGAATATGTGACATACTGAAAACCAAGCTAACACATTAATATTTTTTTGATACTTTAATACATTGATCCGTGAGTCATTTGTGAGGTGTAAGAATCAACCGAACCTAAATCTGATGCACGGTATGACCAGTATGACTAAAAGTTTCCATTGTTAGTTTAAAATTTACATATTATCTCAAAAAGTTTAACTCACTATAAACCAAGCAAACACTCTCTTAGTGTCTTTATAATTTAGGAGAGTGATTCATATGTCCTTTGTGATGTGTATGAAGTAGTCTCACCTCAAACCGATGAATGATGCGACTGGTATGACTCAAAATAGGTGTCTCAGTTTTGAAATGATACTTTATTAAAAAACAGAACATTCATAATGAAAACTGAGAAAACCCATTGTTATTTTCTTGATACTTTAAAACAATAATCCATGAGTCATTTGTGACGTGTAGGATTCTACCACACCTAAATCCGTCGAACGATATGACCGATATATATCCAAATATATCATTTAAATGTGATATTAATTTTAGTAAAAGAAAAATTAACATACTCAAAACCATGTAAACTCATTCGTATTATTTTTATATTTTAGGATAATGATCCATAACTCACTTATGATGTGTAGGAATCAACCCCACATCAATACGACACACAGTGTGACCAGTATATCTCAAAATGTGTCTTTTTTATTAAAAATTACCATTTTATTAATATCTTCATTGAAATTAATGTTAAATTAATTTCTTTATAAAATTACTAACATAATATTTTTTTCTTATATTGGTGGAATATTTTGCTCGAGTTGGGGTGATATGTTTGGAAACTAATACCATGGGCGTACATTTTTGAGAGGAGATCATGAATGTTAAAGGATGAACCATTATTGTTTTTAACTGTTTGTTCGATAATTGTAAATGTAATTATATAAAACATATTTTGAAATGTATATAGCTTTGTTTTCAAAACCAATGTGTGTTATGCATTGTTCGTGGATTCATTGTGCAGGTAGTGTATGTGTTTGCTGTGCAGGTGCTGGTGGGTGTGCTTTTATATAAACAACACATCACAGGATGCTAGGCCTTTATCTGCGCTGTTTTGAGTACTGATTAAGGGGACCCCATTATCTTCATTTGAGGGTAACAATAATTTTCTAGTGTATTAAAAGTGTTTTATTGCTCTTAAAAAAGTAATATGTATAGTAGTGAGTATAGGAATAAGAAGGGATTATTTTTATCTATAGTCTTAACTTCTACTCTTTTTAAATCATGATATTTTTTATTAAAACTATCAATGATCTCAATCTAAAATTTGTTTTCTTATAATGTAATAAAAAAATAACTTTTTGAGTAGATTTGGTTTTAATGGTTTTGTTCATGTACTTGTTCTCCAAAATCTTAGACAAGATTTTCATAAAGGATTCTTATAGAGACCCGAATCCTGACATACATGGACATTACATTACTTTTTCGAAATACTTAATACATAACAAAAACAGACACACAAGGACCGTAATAGTTTAGTGTCTTTGGAAACTCGGAACGCAATCTTCTAATCATGGTGAAAGATCTTCAACATCTCCCATAAAGATCTTCCCCTTTTGGTTTTATTACCTAAAAACCATTATTTATATCCTTGGGAAAAGGAAACATATATAGGGTGAGCTAAAATGCTCAGTAAGGGTAAGCATGGATAAAATAAAACAAACCATATCCATTTGAACTTAAAAACATGAACACAGTGTTTAAACATCAAGATCTTGAGCAATGACATAAAACATGGCAGTACATATGGCATAGATCATAATGGAACATCAATCATGATAAAATAGTTTGGTAATAAGACATGTAATTGTGGAAAAAAATTAAGCACATAATATGATTTCCATAGTAGCCAAGACATTGTTTCCAAGACCATCTTAGTGGACAATGTTCCTTACTGAACCAGGTTTACTTGCCGTTCCATCCCTGTATTACTGAACCAGATTTAATTGTCATTCCAACCATGTATATCTAATGATATATAAATCTTTACGCAATGCATTTGAGGGAGATATACATCCCACCCATCTCATAATGAAATCATTCTTACTTGTGCCACAAAATAATCATACATCATTCATAATAACCCAATGAATAAAATGGGTTTCATAAACATCATTCCATCATCACATAATCCAAATAAAAGAAATAGATATCATATTATAATAAGAAAAGTGAAACCATGTAAATCATAGAGACATTATACTTGAAATATACACATATGAAATAATTTCATCTTAGATGGAAAATATTTTTGATAAAACAATTGAAATGAATTCTCGAGTAAAATATCATTTCTTCTTCAAAATCATTTTATTTTATTGAAATTTTAAATTAAAAGGATTTTGTTGAAAATAGTCATGAAATATTTTGGAGTAATCTTCATTAAAATAAGGCTTTATAAAACCATAAGAATCCTTTCATGTCGTATAAGTTAAAAAAACATTCTTCTCATTCTTTTGCCAGAAAAGTCAAAAAAGTATCTCGTACGACAAACGATTATTTTTATACCATGTAGTAAAAGTAAAAATGGATGAAAAGGACTTTAAACATACATGAAAACATTTCTAGAAAACATGGATATGGATGATAACAATAACCCCAGTAAATAATTATGAATAAACAATCTCGGATAAAAATGATATTGGAAAAGATATCCCTTAAAAAGAACTTTTTGTAAATAAAATAGATCAATTATGTGTATTCACTATAACGTCACATTAAGAAAGTATAAATACATGATAAGATATAAAAATTCATTTCTCACATAATCAAATAATGACATAAACATGAAAGAGAATATCAACCCAATGAACGGAAATTGCGTTGTGATGTTCCCTTACCTCGTGTCCGACTTGACTCGATCGTTCTTTAATCTCCTAAATAATAAACGAAAGTTAATTTCTACTTTCTTAAGAGACTTTTTCAAATTTATTATTCCTTTTATATCACTTATTACAATGTTATAAACATTATGTAACTATTTATGTTAATAATGTTCGTTTGTTGATATTTGGTACTTGAGTCAAAAATGGACTTCTTATAATTACATGTTGTTCATGTAGTCAATGGTTCATTATATCCAAAATTATATTCATGATTTATAAATAATATACATCATATATATCCAACATAAAAAAGTATTTATAATATTTCATAACATATGGAGTTAAGAAATGAAATGCACCGTTCATGGAGACGGTAAGCCGTACATACACATGAATGCAACATTCATTTATATTTCTTATTTTAATGGAATTAAAATGTAATGATACATAGTTATATTATAATTTCAGTATAATATCATATATAATATAATTAACTAAATCCTTTATACATCCCACATAAGGCATTAACGAATCACTTCACTTTGAGGGGGCGGTAGTCCGCACTTCCTCAAATGAGATTATCGTATTTACCGACTATGGAAACCATAAAGGCTGGATATAATTGGTAATTAAAGAAGAATAATGAAATCATAAACATAATATATATCATACATGAATACAGTACCATCATAATGGCCACCATGAGAGGCGGTAGGAGAAAATCGAACAATCATCATTTTGTGAGGCGTTAGATTCCCATCCATAGAATCATTATTCTCTTCATCTATTAGATGGAGGTGTGTGTAAGTTTAGTTATAATACTTATCATAACAAAATCCTAGTATATTTAGGATACTATTGTTGTTACAAAATAAAGGATTAAAAAGTGTTTAGGGGTTGGAAAAGAATAATAAAAGAAACCAACTTATGAGAAACTGTTACCTTTAATTTGGGTAACTTCCTTTGGTTTGAACCAAAAGGACTTCTTGAAGTGACTTCTGCCTAATGTAAGGCTTCTAGAGGGAGGATTGGGATGTAGGGAGCTTAATTGTGTAGATTTTGGACGAGAAAAATGGCTTGAGAGGTGTGAGGAATTGGATAGAAATGCTCTACTTTTATAAGGGGGAGGAGGGGCTCTTTAGGAAAGAGTGAAAATATTATTTTATAATATAATTATATTCGGTTTATAATGGTCCAAAAATCATCATAGTCGAAGATAAGATGAATCATTGTCGAGATTAAATCATCCAATCAGAATTGGACATGTTTTGGATAATATTTTAATCGTTATAATCTTATTTATTTAAATCATTTATTAATGAGGTAAATACTACATCATTATTGCGTCATAAATAATTTAATTTATTTGATGTCTAAAAATTATAAAAAAAACATGATGTAGGAAATCGTTTTATCTTTCCAATGAATATTTATAGTCGAAATGATAATTTATATAACCCCTTATAAAAATTAATTACTAAAAGATTTTTTTGTTAATGTCAATTTTGTCTTTACATTAAATTAATTAATATAATGTGTCGTTGTCTTTCATAAGTGGCTCCATGGGGTACCAAAATAGACCCAAAGATTCCCATGGTCGTTCATTACTCATCCAATATGGTTTGGGCAAGTGTTAAGTTAATTTTGAATTATTATAATATTATTTTAACCTTGAATTACCCTATTTAGCATTAACCGCAGTAAATAAAAGTATAAAGTTACTATTCACCAAAAATTATTTTCATCTCACGGAACCATATTTTAGTCCCTGATATTAACCATGTCCCTAGGATTTTCGAAATTCAACTCACAGAAGCGGTAAAATTATGTTTTATGGGAATTTCCAAATTCTCCTAGGAGGTGGGTAAAAGACGGTGAAAAGTTCAATAAAATTTTTATATATCTAAAATTATTATAAAATGACTCCAATTAATAACATTGAACTTATATAGGTATTATGTATCAATTTGGAACTAAAATAAATTCATATAAAAGAAATAATTATTTAAATAAAAAGTCTGTTTTTAAATAGTAACCTAGTTTTTTCACTATTCATAAAAAATTGACAATTTTCAGAAAAATACCAAAATTTCAGCAGAAGATATATTTGATATTCCGAATTCAAAAATGATGCCCATTTATCCAAATTCAAAACATATAAGTGGCATTAATTAATTTTAAAATTAATTCCTATTATCAAAACAAATAGCGTCTTTTTAAGAAACAATAACTATCAAAAGATTGATACTTCTTTATGTCCAATTTCAAAGTGAAATTAATTCAAATGATCAATATTGGATTAAATAGTAAAAATATATTCTAATTAAACTTTAAAACTAATTAAAAATATAATCTAAACATATAAATTATATCGATGAAAAAAGTTGTTTTTAATTAAAATATAGCGCATTTTTACTATTCATTAAAATATGAAAGTTATCAGAATAATATGAAAATTTTATCCAAAGTAATTTTTTATATTCTAATTCCAAAGAATAATTTTATTTTGTCAAATTGAACATATAAACATGACAAAAACAAGATATAAAGTGGGTGTGCCATCAAAAGGTCGGAAAACAACAATTTTTTAAAAATAAATATTTTACAAGAAAAAATTATTTTGTTCTTATACCATATTATAGAAAATGTTTAAGATGAATAATAATGTTATAAAATTCAAAATTTAGTTAATACTATTCATAATGGCTAGTTTATAATAATATTATAACCATATATCATTGTTTAGTGAAACCTGATATTGCGTACAACACACGCTATCAAGGAAGGTCGCGATTGCATGTAATGAAATCCAAGTCAGGGTTACGTGTGGTGCAAGACTCCTTCGTTGTTTCGAATAACAGAATCCAACCATATTTCATTTATACATTGAATATATATATATATATACACTCAATGTTGCATATAATAACTACAATAAAAATTTTGTGTAACATGATCTAGGAATAGTGTTGCGTATATTGAAAGCTAATACGGTGTTGTGTATATCACAAGGTAATATTGGTGTAGCGTACAACACAAGATATGAAAGAAATTAAAAGGAATATATATCTTATAAAATCTTGGGGTGTTACATTCTACCCCCCTTAAAATGAATTTCACCCTCGAAATTCGTCAGAGTTATAAACTGTTTACTACTTGAACGTTTTTTCATAGAAACCCACATCGTAAAAAGGAATGCTAAAACTTAATTTTAAAAATAAATGTTAGAAAAAAATGGATACCCAAAGTAACTCATCACTTGCGTTCCCAAATATGAGAATATAGGAGAAAATATGGATATGGAAGAGAAATCTAACCATCAAGTTCTGATGGAGAGTGGTGGAGAACATGACTATGAAATAGCCATAAATCACAAAGCCATAAATTTGTGATGATTTAAGGTACCATCTAATTCCTCAGATATGAGGACATTAGGAAAACTATTTTGGTTTTGAAGATCATTCCCTTAAACTTGAAGAATAATTAAAAGAAATACTTACTTGAAAATATCACAATTGTTTGTGCCTTGAACAATTTCCACATGATATCCTAAATAAATGAAGTTGAATTTGTCTTCTGTGATGTGTTAGCATATCATGGGATAGAATGATGGGCCATTCCATCTGTCTCAAAAAAAAGGTTACCAAAAGTTATCAAATTTACATAATTCCATATATGGTGAGGTTAATCGTATATAATTCCAAAAATTGACTTATACTTCATATATCATACCACATAATATAATAAAACTAGATTCTAATAACAAGGGACTTCCTGTTGGCCAGTGGTATGTGATAAAGGCCTGTCGCACTTTGGTTGTGGGTTTGATTCCCGCAACCTTGTCCAATGCGACGGGTTGTCGCCCATCCTGTAGGTTGTCATTTTTTTCTAAAACTACACTATTATAACATTCATAAATAAAATCTAAAAAAGTTATAGCCTTAAACAATACTATCTAATGTCCAACATAATCCATTCCAATCTTTAAGATTATTCAAAATACATATATCTAATATCATAGTATAAAGATAATGATTACTTTAAAGGTCACATAACAAGAATGTGAATACCATCATTTATCCCTCATATATCATAAGATATATCTTATTGATCGCATTCCAAACATGTGAATACATTAATCATGTATTCTCTTGAAACATGAATTACCATAAAACCTAAGTGAGAACATGAATTCTATCAAAAGTTAACTCTTTCCACATACCAAAATCCCAAATATTCTATATACTCAATCCATGATATCACTTTGTACTTATTTCAGTTAGGATCTCATTAATGCTATCAAACATTTCATTATCTTCTTATCCCTTATTTATGCACATATCATCTACCTTCCAAAAATATTTTTATATCATTTCAAGCTTACCAGTACCATTCAACATATACATTAAAATACTTTAGAAAAAACAATAGTGTAACAATCCTTATATGTGTCTTTATTCCATAGTACCATTACTTATACAACATAACTCTGGATAAACACAAATCATTCCACTACCTTCTTAAACCATTGACCGAGCTTGAACAATTCTTTCATCTCACATGTCATTTGTAGTTTCTTCCTCATCATCAACATAAATACTACCCATATGACCATGCTGATTCTCTTCATGAGACGTTCCCTTAGGGCATTGGTTTGTACAATGCCCATACATTCCACATTTAAAACATTTAACCATTCTTGATGTCGTAGCAATACCATTATCCTCATACATGGTGTTAACTGAACCTTTTCCTTTTCACTTACTGGATTTGTGTCCTTCTTTTCCAAACCCAAAGAATCTTCCTGTTCCTTTGAAACATTCTCCCTGATTCCTCTTGCCACATGATTTACATGATGGAAATTGAACTTTATTTGCTCTATGATCATCATGAAACACAATCTTTATCTTATTAGTTGAGTCAGGAAACTTACCATAGTTGAGATTATTGATCATATTATGAGATTGATGATTAGGCATAATAACGTTATGTGGACTTCCAGATCCAATTTCATTTGGTTTCTAATGAAGAATATCATTCCATTGTCCATCATTTCCTCCATTATCGTGAATCATCCTGTTTCCAGCCATTTTCTAAAACCCAAAATGAATACTGTGAGAGGAAAAAATCATAATCAAGGGGGGAGTAACTTCAATATCTAACATCTTAGGTTTAATATAATATTGTTACTGTAATTCTAGGACTATAACCTATACTTATACTTAACCTTAGGGACATCCCTAGACATACCTTAGAAATATCTCTAGGGATCTCACTAAAGTTCTCGCATCCAAGTTTCAAAGGTTGACTAATCCTTTCCTCTAATACCAACTGTAGAGACCTGAATCTTGACGTACATGGACATTACATTACTTTTTTGGAATACTTAATACATAACAAAAATAGACACACAAGGACCGTAATAGTTTAGTGTCTTTGGAAACTCGTAACATAATCTTCTAATCGTGGTGAAAGATCTTTAACATCTCCAATAAAGATCTTCCCCTTTTGGGTTTCTTACATTAAAACATTTATTTATATCCTGGGGAAAAGAAAACATATAAAGGGTGAGCTCAAATGATCAGTAAGGGTAAGCATGGATAAAATAAAACAAACCATATACATTTGAACATAAAAACATGAACACAATGTTTAAATATCATGATCTTGAGCAATGACATAAAATATGGAAGTACGTAAGGAATAGATCATAATAGAACATCAATCATGATAAAATAGCATGGTAATAAACCTTTTAATTGTGGAAGAACATTAAGCACATGATATTATTTCCATAGTAGCCAAGGCATTGTTTCCAAAACCATCTTAGTGGACAAAGTCCCTTACTGAACCGGGTTTACATGTCGTTCTATCCCTGTATTAATGAACCAGATTTATATGCCATTCCATTCATGTCTATCTCATGAGATATAAATCATTACCCAATATATTGGAGGGAGATATAGGTCCCACCCATCTTATAATGAAATCATTCTTACTTGTGGCACAAAATAGACATACATCATTCATAATAATCCAATGACTAAAATGGGTTTCATAAACATCATCCCATCATCAAATAATCCATATAAAAGAAATGGATATCATTTCATTATATGAAAAGTGAAACCATGTAAACCATAGATACATTATACTTGAAACATACACATATGAAATAATGTCATCTTAGATGGAAAATGGTTTTGATAAAACACTTGAAATGAATTATTGAGGAAAATATCCCTTCTTCTTTAAAATCATTTTCTTTTTATGAAATTTTAAAAGAAATTTTTTTTTGAAAATAGACATGAAATATTTTTGAGGAAGCTTCATGAAAATAAGGCTTTATAAAACCGTAAAAATACTTTCATGTCGTATAAGTTAAAAAAACATTCTTCTCATTCTTTTTCCGGAAAAGTAAAAAAAGTATCTCGTACGAAAAAAGATTCCTTACATACCAATTAGTAAGAGTAAAAATGTATGAAAAGGACTTTAAACATATATTAAAACATTTCTACAAAACATGGACATGGATGATAACAATAACCCCAGTAAATACTTACGAATAAACAATCTCAGATAAAACTAAGATTGGAAAAGTTATCCCTTACAAAGATCTTTTTGTAAATAAAAAAGATCACTTATGTTTATTCACTATAATGTCACATAAAGAAATTATAAATACATGATAATATATAAAAATTCATTTCTCAAATAATCAAAGAACGACATAAACAAGAAAGATAAGATCAACCCAAAGAACGGAAATTAGGTTAAGATGTTCCCTTACCTCGTGTCCGACTTGACTCGATCATTCTTTAATCTCCTGAATAATAAAACAAAGTTAATTTCTAATTTCATAAGAACCTTTTTCAAATTTATTATTCCTTTTATATCACTTATTACCATGTTATATACATTATGTTACTCTTTAAGTTAATAATGAATGTTTTGTCAATATTTGGTACTTGAGTCAAAAATGGACTTCTTATAATTACATGTTGTTCATGTGGTCAATGGATCATTATAACTAAAATGATATTCATGATTTATAAATCATATATATCATATATATCCATCATATATATGTATTTATAATATTACATAACATAGAGAGGTAAGAAATGAAATGCACCGTTCATGGAGACGGTAAGGCGTACGTAGACATGAACGCTACTTTCATTTCTATTTCTTATTTTAATGGAATTAAAACATAATGATACATAGGTATATTATAATTACAGTATAATATATTATATAATATCATTAACTACATCCTTTATACATCCCACATAAGGCATTAACGAATCACTTCACTTTGAGGGGGCGGTAGTCCGCACTTCCTCAAATGAGATTATCGTATTTACCGACTATGGAAATCATAATGACTTGATATAATTGGGAACTAAAGAAGAATAAGGTAATAATAAACATAATATATATCATATATGAATACAGTGCCATCATAATGTCCACCATGAGAGGCGGTAGGAGAAAATTGAACAATCATCATTTCGTGAGGCGTTAGTTTGCCATCCAAAGAAACATTATGCTCTTCATCAATTAAGTGGAGGTGTGTGTAAGTGTAGTTCTAATAATTCTCATAAAAACATCCTAGTATAATTAGGATACGGGTGTTGTTACAAAATAAACGATTAAAATGAGTTTAGGGGTTGGAGAAGTAGAATAAAAGAAAACAACTTAAGAGAAAATGTTACCTTTAATTTGGGTAACTTCCTTTGGTTTGAACCAAAAGAACTTTTTGAAGTTCTTAATGCCTAATGTAAGGCTTCTAGTGGGAGGAGAAGGATATATGGAGAGTAGTTGGTCAGTGTTTGGAGGATCCAAATGGCTTGAGAGGTGTGAGGAATTTGATAGAAATGGTCTTCTTTTATAAGGGGGAGGAGGGGCTCTTTAGGAAAGAGTGAAAATATTATTTTATAATATAATGATATTCAGTTTCTAATGGTCCAAAAATCATTATAGTCAAAGATAAGATGACCCATAGACGAGATATAGTCATCCAATCAAAATTGGACATGTTTTGGATAATATTTTAATCATTATAATCTTATTTATTTAAATGATTTATTAATGAGGTAAATACTGCATCATCATTGTGTCATAAATGATTTAATTTATTTGATGTCTAAAAACAAAAAAAACCCCATGATGTAAGAAATATTTTTAGCTTTCAAATGAATATTTATAGTATAAAATAGAATTTACATAGCCCCTATAAAAATTAATTACTAAAAGATTTTTTGTTAATGTCAATTTTGTCATTACATTAAATTAATTAATCTAATGTGTCATTTTCTTTCATAAGTGGCTCCATGGGGTCCGAAAATCAACCGAAGGATTCCCATGGTCGTCCATTACTCATCCAATATGATTTGGTCAAGTGTTAAGTTAATTTTGAATTATTATAATATTTTTTAACCTTGAATTACCCTACTCACTTTTAACCTAAGTAAATAAAAGTAAAAAGGTACTATTCATCAAAAATTATTTTCATCTCATTGAACCTCATTTTAGTACTTGATATTAACTGTGTCTCTCGGATTTTCTATATTCCACTCATAGAAGCGGTAAAGTATAGTTTTATGTGATTTTCCAAATTTTCCTAGGAGGTGGGTAAACGACGGTGAAAAGTTAAAGAAATTTTTATATATCTAAAATTATTATAAAATGACTCCAATTAATTACATTGATCTTATATAGGTATTATGTATAAATTTCTACCTAAAAATAATTTTAAATAAAATAAATAATTATTTAAATAAAAAGTCGGTTTTTAAATAGTAACCTAGTGTTTTCACTATTCATCAAAAATTGAATGTTTTCAGAAAAATATCAAAAATTAAGACTAAGATATTATTGATATTCTGAATTTAAAAATAATTTCCATTTTTCTAAATTCAAAAAAATAGAAGTGGAATTAATTAATTTTAATATTAATTCCTATTTTCAAAACAAATAGCGTGTTTTTAAGAAACAATAACTATCAAAAGATTGATACTTGTTTATTTCCAATTTCAAAGTGAAATTAATTCCAATGACCAATATTGGATTAAATGGTAAAAATATATTCTAATTAAAATTTGAAACCAATTAAAAATATAATATAATCATAAAAATTATTGCGATGAAAAAAGTTGTTTTAAATTAAAATATTGTGTGTTTTTACTATTCATTAAAATATGAAAGTTATCAGAATAATATGAAAATTTTATCCATAGTAAATTTTTATATCTTGATTCCAAAGAAGAATTTTATTTTGTAAAATTGAACTTATAAACATGTCAAAAACAAGATTTACAGTGGGTGCGCCATCAAAAGGAGGGAAAACTTCAATTTTTTAAAAATACATATTTTACACGAAAAATTTATTTTATTATCATACCATATTATAGAAAATGTGTATGATGAAAAATAATGTTATAAAATTAAAAATTTAGTTACTACTATTCATAACGGCTAGTTTATAATAATATTATAACCATATATCATTGTTTAGTGAAACCTGATATTGCGTACAACACACACTATCGAGGAAGGTCGCGATTGCGTGTAATGCAAGCCAAGTCAGGGTTGCGTGTGGTGAAATACTCCTTCGTTGTTTCGTATAACAGAATCCCACCATATTTCATTTATAAATTGAATATATATATATATACACTCAATGTTGCGTAGAATAACTACTATCAAAATTGTGTGTAACATGATCCAAGAATAGTGTTGCGTATACAACAAGCTAATATGGTGTTGCTTATAGCGCAAGGTAATCTTGGTGTAGCGTAAAAAACAAGATATGAATGAAATTAAAAAGAATATATATCTTATAAAATCTTGGGGTGTTATATTTCTCACATTACACTGTATTTTTAATTTTTCTAAAAACAAAGTTGAATTGTACCATAAGATTATCGATTGAGCATCCACCAATCCCATCAGTTATGTTGGTATACTTATCCTCTAAAATAATATATAACTCTAATTGGGTACTCAAAGAGTTCGTTATTAGTCTAATATTGATATTTCAGTTCAGACCTTGTGTCACTCATCGAAAACCGATAAAATGCACCTAGATTGTCTTGATACATTAGAAAAATTATTCATAAGTCATTTGTTACATGTAATAATCAGTTTCATGTCAAACCGATACATGATGTGACCAGTATGACTCAAATTTCTTATTTTTAGTTTAAAATGTTCTTTAGTAAAAAGGACATATGATATTCTGAAAACTGAGAAAATGTCTTCAGATTGCTTCGATATTTTAGGAAAATTATCCATAAATCATTTGAGATGTCTAGGAATCAACTCCACCTCAATCTGATGCACTGTGTGATCAATATGACTTCATGTGTGTCCTTCTATTTAAAAGTGTCATTTTATTAATGTATTGTTTCATATCTACACTAGTGCAGAAAATGTTATTTACGTCACCATTTTTTACGTCGGTTATATATAACCGACGTGATAATCTGTGAAACGTGGTTTTTTACATCATTTATTTCATAACCGACATAACAAATGCGGTGAGTATATTTTTAACGTCAGTTATTTTAATAACCGACGTTAAAAATCGCGCGTGTTTGGTTTTTACATCGGTTATAAATTAACCGACATTAAAACTCAAAGCGCGGGGTTTTTTACATCAGTTATTTTATAACCGACGTAAAAAATGAGATATGTAGGAGTTTTTTACGTCGGTTATGTTATAACCGACCTAAAAAACCGAATCTTGGGGGGTTTTTTTACGTCGGTTATAAAATAACTGATGAAAAAAAACCCCAGCGCTTTGGTTTTGTACATCGGTTCTAAAATAAACGATGTTATAAATTTAAAAAATAGTTTATAACATCGGTTATTATATAACCGACATTATAAAACATTTAAAAAATTAATGCCCTATGGACTGTCATTTATGATTTTTCGATTGACAGTCCGCCTGCTCGTCTCTCTCACGCGGTAAACCCTAATCGGCTCGTCGATCGACCTACGTTAAACTCATTTAGGCTTCATCGTTTATCTTCTTTACTCCTCTCAGATCTATCATCTCAACTCACAACACTCAAGTAAGCCTTCCACGAATTTATTTCGTTCGTTTTTTTTCACGGATAGCCTATAATTATGTTTTGTGATTTGTTTGTTTAAACTAGGTTAGATTCTTCCATTTCGAAACCGATTACATCTTTTTTAATATCGTTGACTTTTTATTTCCTAACCATCCACTATGAATACCATGTTTTCTATTCCTTTGATTGAAGGGTGTTCAACAAGATATCATAGATAAAATGATTGAGAAAATTATTGACTAAACTATATACTCATTATTTATATGGTTTCAATACCATATAATCATTGAATGGTATCTACCAAGAAATCTATTTAGTATCATTTGGAACCCATTTATATTACATGGGATTATCATGTTTATTAATTGAATTATAAATTTTTTATTTATATGATTCCATTTTAAATGGATATTAAACCCATTTTTTCCATGTATTCTTAGTGATATAATGATTATTGATTTTATATCTCACACATACGTATGGATGTTGATGGGTGGGGTCATATATCATCATCCACTTCATTGATTTTGTTTTATATCTCATAAGATAGAATGGTGTGGATATAATGAGTTTTTTCAAAATGGAATGGGAATAATATTTTTTCACACATGTTAATTTGTGGACATAATGTGTGGACATAATGAGTTTATTTGATGTAGGTTTTTCTTTTTCATGGATTACTTCATTAAGTGGTCTTGGTTCATTTGATTTTTTGTTTCTTTTGACACCATCCCCCCTTAATGATTATGATCTCTCATTGCCAGGTTTTTCTCTAATTGTTCTCTCATACACCTTTTGGATATGGTGGTTGATTACAAACATATTTATTCAAATATTTAAAATAGATTATATGAATGCTTTAGGATTATATTTCTGTTTTATGCCACATTATTTAATATTTTATCCAATACTAAGACCCTTTCTAGTAAGAAAAATTTCATAAAAAATATGATTGGACACTTCATCATATTTCATGAAACGATTTTAAAAAAAAATATGTTATATCAATGATGGGGAAACGGGTGGTGTCCGGGGGGGTGTCCAAGGGGGTGGGTGGGTGTGAGTGGCTATCCATGTGGGTGGGGGCCTGTCCATAGGGTTTTGGGGGTTGTCCGGTGGGGTGGGGGGCTGTCCAGAGGGGTGGGGGGTGTTCGGGGGGGGGGGGTGTTCAAGGGGTTGGGGTGGGGGGTGGTGTCCAGGAGGGGTGGGGGTGCTGTCTAGAGGGGTGGGGGGATTTCCAGAGGGATGGAGGGTGTCTAGGGGTGGTCCACGGGGGTGGGTGGGTGTGGGGGGCCGTCCAAGGGGGTGGGGGCCTGTCCAAAGGGTTTTGGGGGTTGTCCGGGGGGTGGGGGTGATTCTCAGGTTTACTCCATTTTCTCCAATTTTCTGTCAACTATGTAGGCGTCATGGTTTCCTTTGATTCAATGGAATTTAAAATTGTTATATCTAACTATATTTTGTTTTAAAAATAATATTCTAGGATATTTTTTTAAATAACCATAGATTTGTTTTATATTTTAAACTCTTTTACATTCAAATTATGATTTTTTCATATAAACATATATTTGTCTTATCTTAAAAATATATATTTTTTGTTGATATTTGTTATAGGTAATAATTAGTCGAAGATGGATTACAGCACATCGAATGAGCAATGAATTTGAGGAAGGTGTTGATGCCATTTTGGAATTTCCAAAACAAAATGTTCCAAGTAGTGACATTTTTTTCTGTCCATGCCTGAAATGATTGAATATGAAGAAGTTGAAAAGTAGAGAGATAAAATATCATCTGATTTGTCATGGTTTTAATCTTAGTTACATCCCTTGGATTTTGCATGGTGAAACTGGATGGAATGTCACTAATTATGATGATTTGAAAGACGATAACTCTGATGGAATTGAAGAAATGATTCGCGATATTGTAGCAGAACAAATTGAGATACAACCGACAGTTGCGCGTCTATATGGTGATGCTGAAAAACCATTATATTCTGGATGTACAGATTTTACGGTTTTGTCGGCGGTGTTAAGATTGATTAACCTGAAGACGAAACATGGATGGAGTGACAGAAGTTTTACAGAGCTGCTACAATTGATGAAAGACATTCTTCCAGAAGATAACGATCTTCCAGATTCACATTACAAAGCTAAGAAAATATTATGCCCGATGGGATTGGGATACAAGAAAATACATTCCTATCCGAATGACTACATTATATATAGGACAGAATATGAATTTCTGTCAGAGTGTCCTAAATGTGGGACATCACGGTATAAGGTGAAAGAAAAATCACAGGCTGGTGTAGAGAATACAAAGCTCCCTTCAAAGATATTTTGGTATATTCCTATAATTAATCGTTTCAAACGTTTATTTACTAATTCACATGATGCAAAAAGGTTAAGATGGCATGATGAAGAGAGGGTATGTGATGGAAAAATACGTCATCCAGCTGATTGTCCACAATGGAAGAAAATTGATGCGCAATATTCTACATTTGGAAATGAAATTAGAAATCTCAGACTAGGGTTGTGCACAGATAGAATGAATCCATACCGAACACTCAGTAGCACACATAGTTCATGGCCTGTTTTATTGGTAATTTACAACCACTCTCATGAAGTTTGTATGAAGTGCAAATATTTCATGTTGTGTACAATTATCTCTAGTCCAAAGCAACACGGTAATGATATTGATGTTTACTTTTCACCGTTGATTGATGATTTGAAATTGTTATGGGATGATGGTATTAGGGTGTATGATTCTTATAAAATGGAATATTTTTAACTGCATGCAGTGCTTCTGTTCACTATAAATGAATTCCCAGCATATGGAAATTTGTCTGGATACAGTGTTAAAGGGCATAAAGCATGTGCAATTTGCGAACAACAGACGTCATATTCTCAATAGCATCATGGGTGGAAAACAGTGTACATGGGTCATAGAAAGTTTTTGCCTATGGAACACCCTTATAGAAGACTAAAAAAGGAATTCAATGGCTCACAAGAATTTGATACTGCTCCAAAACCTTTATCCCCTGATCTGTATTTTGAGAGGGTGAAAAACCTTGATGTGACATTGGGAAAGACACAAAAATCTGGTAATGATAGACATATTTGGAAGAAAATGACAATTTTTTTTTTGAGTTACCATATTAGAGGTATCATGATTTTAAACATTATATTGATGTCCTGCACGTGGAGAAGAATATCTGTGATTATTTGATTAGAACATTGTTAGATATTATAGGAAAGACTAAATATGGGTTGAATGCAAGATTAGACTTACTATCAAAAGGAATACGTTTGGAGTTAGCTCCCACTCCTAAAGGAAGACGAACATTTCTTCCCTCGGCTTGTCATACATTATCGAAGAGGGAGAAAATTAGGTTCTGTCAGTGTCTTCATGATACCAAAGTGCCTCAAGGTTATTCTTCTAATGTAAAAATTTTTGTCTCATTGAAGGAATTGAAGTTGATAGGTAGAAATCAAATAATTGTCACGTCATGATGCAACAAATTCTATCAGTTACATTGCGTGGAATATTGCCCATTCGAGTCAGAAAGACTATAATGAAGTTGTGTTATTTTTTCAATTCAATTTGTAACAAGGCGATTGATGTGAATTCTTTGAACATTTTGGAAAAGGATGGAATTTTTATACTTTGTCAATTGGAAATGTATTTTCCTCCCACTTTTTTTGATATAATGGTGCATTTAATGATTCATCTGGTTCGAGAAATAATTCTTTGTGGACCTGTATATCTTCGTTGGATGTATCATTTTGAAAGGTATATGAAGATATTAAAGGGGTATGTTAAAAATCTATATCGACCTGAAGCCTCTATTATTGAAACGTATATTCTTGAGGAGGTAGCAGAGTTTTGTACGAGCTACTTGGCTGCGGCGTAACACATAGGTTGGCCTCCATCTCGCTATGAATTAGTTAATAATGAGGGAAAGGGGATTAGCGGCTTGAAAGTCAAATCATTGTCAGCTAAACAGATAAAGAAGTTAGAATCATACATCTTGAATAACATAGCTGATGCTCAACTGTATATCACATTGCATATTAATGAGTTGAAACAATGTCATACAAAGAAGAAAGAAATGTGGATTTTGAATGAGCACAACAAAACTTTTTTGTCATGGATTAAAAAGACTTTTCATGGTAGATCAGATGTGTCAGAGGCATTAAAATGGATAGTGGGTGGTCCATGTTTAAATGTGATAACATGGTCCGGTTATGACATTAATGGTTATACATTTCATACGAAATCTCAGGACAACATAAGGGCAGTTCATAACAGTGGTTTATTGGTGTTTGCAGAAGCAATGCATTTTTCGAGTGCTAAAGACGAAAACCCAATTTCTACATCAAGTGCATATTATGGAGTGATTGAAGACATATGGGAGGTTGATTACTTTAAAATTAATGTTCCCGTTTTTAACTGTAAATGGTTTAACGGTAACAACAGTGTCAGACACGATGAATTTGGAATGACACTTGTTAATCTGAATAGATTGGAAGACACAGCTGAATTTTTTATAATGGCAACACATGCAAAACAAATTTTCTATGTAGTAGATCAATCAGATATGCAGTGGGCTGTTGTTTTACAAGGGAAAAAACTATATGTTGGTGCGGATGAACTTGATGAATATGCTGATTTATATGAGATCGCTACTTCCATGGAAAGATTAATAGAACATAATGATGATTATCTTGAAGACATAGTTTGTGCCATAAGGAACGATCACGACGAAGAAATTTGGGAAAAAAATCCATTTGTACATTCCTAAAATTACAGGTAACATATGTTTATTTCTTGTTTACATTTATTTTTTCCATAACTGTTAGATATTGTAAGTTTTTTATTTATCAAAACATGTTTTGAAACAAAATAAGTATATGTTTTTGATTGTTTTAAGTTTGTTTAGTTTACATTGTCATGTTTATAACCATTACATGAATTATATATCTATTTTTTTCACTGACAATTACTTTACCATGTTTACCATGTTTACCAGGTTTACCATTTTTACCATTTTTACCATCTTTACCATCTTTTCCATCTTTACCATCTTTACCATTGTTTAACATGCTTACCATATTACCAATGTTTACTATTATGTAACTTAGTACACTTTTCTATTTTCTGATTATAGTAGTATTAAAATATTTGAATTTGTATATTTGTGAACTGACGTTTATTTTTTTGATTTGAAGGATAATGACATATCATTCAGATGATCAACCACATGATTCTGGAGAGGAGTATATTGCTGGTCATACCTCTAGGGATGAACATTCATATGATCCTATTACGACAAAGAGTTCAAAGGATGGTAAATGTGGGTGCACACGTTTACAAAAATTATCACTTTCCCGTACGTAGGATCAGAGGATAGTCGTTGAATTTGATGATGATGATATTCCTAGAGGTCCGAATGCAAAAGATTTTAAGAGTTTTGTAGCAACTCAGGCTAAGAGAAAAGTAAGCATTCTCTATGATGATTGGAGAAGTGTGGATAAAGAGATTATCTCTCAATTGTGGGAGATGATTTTGGTAAGTTCTTTTGTCATTTTTTGACCATTCTTTTATTGTTTCTAGTATATATAATATGCTTAACCACTTCTTTATCAGATGACATTTGATATTCCTAACACTGAAGGAGTCAGGAAGAAATGATTATCGTTGGCTGCCAGGAGATGGAGGGATTTCAAATCAACCCTCTCATCTGATTTCATTTATGGTCATAGGAGTCATTACAATCCATGTCATATATATGCTTTTATAGATGAAGACACATGGAGACAGTTTTTTGAAAGTAGAAGAAAAGAGTCATTTCTGGTAAGGGCAATGTAAACTTTTATAATCATTCTTATATAATTGATTTTATTAACGTTTTTTTAATGATTTCTTATTCTTAAATTATAGAAAACCAGGAAAGCTCATCAGGAGATACAATCTAAAAATGTATACCCTCATTCTTTATCTCGGGGAGGGTATGCATTATTGGAAGAAGAAATGATGGTGGAAAAATTTCAACAACTAAGAGCTGAGTCTTCAAGCTCTGGAGAGGTGGCCCCTCCATCCCCTCTATCTAGACATGAAAAATGGAAGAGAGCTCAGAAGGGAAAAAAGGGCAATATCTTTCAGAAGAATCAAGAATCGTAGCTGAGAGGATTGTAAGATATCTATTTAATTTATTTAAGTTAACTATTTTATTCATATAATTTCAATCATTACTGAAATGTTCAATTAATTAATACATGACTCTCTTGAGGAGCATAGTTCAGAGGGGACATTTACATCTACTGGAAGGGAAGATATTTTATTTGCAGCATTGGGAAGGCCCGAACATCCTGGTCGTGTAAGAGGATATCCGGCAGGTGTATCCTTAAGAAAGGTATTGCCACATTTTTCAACTTCTAACATTGAGAGGGTTTATAAAAAAAATAATCCTTGGAGGCTGAAGTTCATAATATTAATGTGACGATGGAGGACAAGATTAGAGAGTCGGTGCAGTATATGTTTGCAGAAATGCAAAGACAATTTCAGACTACAGCTCCCACTCCTCCACCTCCCCCTACAGACCCCATTATTTATCCTCCACCTCTGCCAGTAGCTCCCACTCCCCCACCTCAGCCTGCGGACCCCATTTTTTATCCTACGCCTCCGCCGCAGCTTCCTACATATTTCGAGTTGTATGTTGATGATTCTCAACATCATATAGTAGCATATGGGTTGGTATATTGTATAAGAGATACATTTCATCATCAACAATTAGAGGTCGAGAATCAGAGGGTCACTGTATAGGATATTATAGATAGATCAACTAGGGTACCAATACCTACAGATGAGGTGGCGACAGTTGGACAGAGTATCAGCCATTTTTTATTTTGGCCATCCAGACTTCTTTGACCCATTACCATAGAGGTATGAATGTTATATCTTTTTTTTATTTTTTTTTATTAAAGTTGTTTTATCATTTTGGAAACTAATATATTTTTCAATTTTTTTTATAGGAATACTTCAAAGGTAAAGAAATACTGTATAGACAACAACAAAGACAAATGGATATGACATCAGATATAGATTGAAATGGTCTTGACAGATTGTCAAGATATTCTCATTTTTTGTTGGGTTATTATGAGTTTCCAATGGAAGCTCATGTTTGTGGACGTGAAATAAGTATGGGGATTATAAAAACTGATTTCATGGAGCTTGTTGCTGGAGATAAGTTAGGCATCAACGTGGTGAAAATTTTTTCCATGTAAGTCTTATCACCATTTCCCTGCGTTATATTTATTAAAAATGTATACTTATGTATGTTTTGTATTAGGTATCTTCATTAAATTTTTGAGAAGAATGAGCTGACAGAAGTATATGGATTCATGGACCTGCAATTGATTTCCCCTGAAGCATGTGCATTGAATGAGGAACAAAGAATGGTTTATATTGCTGAAAGATTTGAAAAGAATATAATCACACAATGTTGGATGATGCCTTTTTGTGAGAGGTATGATAAAAATTTCTCTCAAAGAGTTAATTATCTTTTAACATAAAAAACCACTAATGTTAAATTTCCTTTTATCAGTGATCATTGGATGTTAGGGGTTTTTTGCCCAAGGGATAAAGTTCTTTATTGGATATGCTTTATCCATGGTGATGTGCGGGAAATTATTAAGAATATATTGGAAAGGTAAGTTTCAATTTTTCAATAGTTTTATATATTATAATGAATTTTAAATTTACCCCATTCGTATTATTTTCTAACATTGCATGGGCCTACTTTCGAAAAAACACAAAGATAAGAAATGCAAAGATAAAATATGTAAATGCGAAGGTAAATTTCGATTTATAATTTGTACTTTCTGATTTATTACATAAAAATAATATATTGAATTTATACTCATTCAAACAGAATTTTCATGAACAACAAGGCCTCATCAAATGCAGATATTATTTGTTAAGACTTATGTATAAAATAGTAACAACTGGGACAGTTGTGAATTTTTACCTGGTACGATTTCCTCTTAAACTTTGCCATAATATTTAAATTTGATTTATTCATTATACACGTTAACTACCTTCTTTTTAATTTTTAGCTTTTTGATGACCCTAAACCCTATACTGCTGAAGACATCCAACACTTACAAGTGGAGTGGTCAAATTATTTTACAGGATTGATTGATTTTTAGTTGTTTGTAATGTAAAATGTAATTTTGAATATTTTCATTGTAATTGTGTATTTGGTAGTTGTTTAGGTTGGATTTAATTTTTTTAAGTTGACAGTGTATGTTTTGAATGTTATATAGCTGAATGTTTAATTTTTCTCTACTTCTTGTTTTGGTTTACTTTTGATGGTTTTTCTGGTATAGATTTGGGTCTGTGGGGGAGGGGTTCCAAGGGTGTGGGGGTGTGTTCAGTGGGTTTGGAGGGTGTCCAGCGGTCTGGGAGGGATGTCCGGTGGGGTGGGGGGACAGTCCTGGGCGGTGGCAGGGCTGTCCATGGGTGTGTGAAGGTGGTCCAGGGGTGTGGGAGTGCTGTCCAGGGGTGGGGGGGGGGGGGGGTTGTTTAGGGGTGTTTGGGGCTGTCCAGGGGTGGGGTGGGGGGCAATCAAGTGGGGTGAGGGGGTGCTGTTTAGGCGGGTGGGGGGTTTTTGAGGGGTATTTGGGGCTGTCCGGGGGTCGGGGGGCAGTCTAGGAATGTGGTGGGGGATCCAATGGGGTGGGGGAGGGTTTTCCAAGGGGTATACATGAGGGTGGGAGCTCCAATGGGGTTGGGGAGGGCTATCCAGGGGGTATACATGAGGGTGGGGGCTCCAACGGTGTGGGGGAGGGCTGTCCATGGGGTATACATGAGGGTGGGGGCTGTCTAGGGGGTATGTTTTATATGTTATCAATATACATGCTTAATTTTGATCTACTTTTTTTTAGTGGTATGATTTCTTGACTTGTTTTCTGGTTGATTCTGGTGGAGAGAGGATTGACTGCATTCAATTTTTTTAAAAAAAATTGGGTTTATCATGTATGTTATTTAATAACCGACGTGATAAACCCCCTCCCATGGGTTTATCACGGCGGTTATTATATAACTGACGTGATAAACCCCACTCCCCCTGTTTTTCACATCGGTTATATAATAACCGATGTGATAAACACCCCTAACCTCGGTTTATCACATCGGTTATATAATAACCGACATGAGAAACACCCCTCACTCTGGTTTATCACGTCGGTTATATAATAACCGACGTGATAAACCCCCTCCCTCGGTTTATCACGTCGGTTATATAATAACAGTCATGATAACCCCCCTCCCCTGGTTTATCACGTCGGTTATTAAAAAACCGACGTGATAAACCCCCCTCACCCTGGTTTATCAAGTCGGTTTTTTAATAACCGACGTTATAGACCATTTCCCCATCCTTTTATCACGTCGATTTTCTAATAACCGACGTGATAAACCATTTTTCAGGCCTTTTATCACATCGGTTGATAAACAACCGACGTGATAAAACCTTCCCATTTTCTTTATCACGCCGGTTCTAAAATAACCGAAGTCATAAACATCGTGATTTTATGTTTTTGACATCGGTTTTTAAATAACCGACATAATAAATGTTATATATAACGTCGCCCGTATTAACGTCGGCTAGAAACCGACGTAAAAAATGAAAAATAACCGACGTAAAAAACATTTTCTGCACTAGTGTTATGTTTAATTTATTTCATTATAGTAGTACTAACATAAGTTTTTTTTATAAAAGTGGCTTGTTTTTCTCAGTTTGAGGTGGTTTTTCGACAATTGATAACATAATCAGGTTTTTTATCAGAGGGGGTTGCAGGTGAAAAAGATTATGAAATATTAATGTTTTTAATATTTATGGATAATAATTGAAAATTTAATTATAGAAAACATTGTATTAAATGTTTATAATATATTTTGCTGTATTTATGATGTAAATTTTATTTCAATTATATTATGATTGTACATACTGATGAATTTGCATACAGGTGTATTTGCTGCAATGTGTGGTAATACAAATAGGATAACCACAATAGGTCCTTTTATCAGTGCTAAACTAGCATTTATAAAAGTTCACTTTTATCAGCATTTTTCAGCATTGATAAAGGTCCTCCTTTATCAGCTTTTGTTTAGAACTGATAAAGAGGTCACCCTTTTTAACGGTGCTTACGATAACAATGCTTTTTTAGCCCTATTAAATCCCATTTTATGCACTGTTAAAGGGCATATCTGAAATAGTGACACCCCTTAATCATTTATTTTTGACAGTTCATCTAGGTTTTTCATATTTGGATTCATCAAACAAAACATAAATTACATGGACAGGAGAAAAATAGTTGGTCAAATCAGAAGAGTTCGGGTCATAGACAATAGTGTTGAGGGATGCGTATAGTAGCGGGTTGTAGGGCCACAATTGTGGATCAGAGCAGGCCCACACAGGGAGCGTTGATCGATTAGAACAAACATATTTGTTTTTATTTTTCTCAAAAGTGTAATCTGACTCTGGTACCAGTTTGTGATTTTTCTCAAAAGTGTAATATGATTCTGATACCAATTTGTTGTGCAGAATCCTTTCTTTCAAACTCATGCATTTCCGTGATGCAAAAAAAACACATGAGAAGTTATGCGGTCTGGTTAGATTGTGCAATAACTACATAGCCATAAAATTCCACTATAATGAAATGTAAATACAACAGGTATATCTTATATATATTCACAAAAAAAGATTCTTCAAATATTTATCAGGTCATTCCACTAATATTGGTCTTTTCGGGCTGCACCAACCACCTGCTTCCAATAGTCTTGGGTCGGTCACCGATGCATGGACACTGACCTTCGGTACTAACTTTTCAATTGCTTCCAGGATGAAAAAGTTCCCAATATTGAATTTAGACCACCCATTACTATAATACTCGATACAACGACCACATCCATCCCCAACCGTTGATATGATTTGGATATCTTGAGGTAGCACAGGCATCAAAATTAAATGGAAGCTGTGACATTCCGGAATGATCCCACCAGACACAGTAAACTCCTGAAGAAGGGAATGACTAAGGCAACCAAGGGCATTCTGAGCACCACAGTGGCTCTGATGAGGAGGCGGAAGCCCCATATAGGTTCCTCACAGTGAAAAGACTCCTCAATGGCTTGTATCACCAGCGTGACAAGTAATGCATAATTTGATAAAGGGATGGTGTGAGTGGTGTAGGCTACCACATTAGAGGCTGTTTTAGGGATGGGTAGGTTGAGGGTTACCTGAGACTTCATGCCAGATCTGAAAATTTGGTACCCCGACACTCCAATGCCCGCGTAAATCACCATGGATGAGGAAAAGGACATCAGCCAAACTTGTAATTCAATAATGGATTAGCATAACTGAGATGAAGGGTTCAAACAACTTCTTCCCATAGCTTTACCTGAAAAAAATAATTTTTTTACCTCATTGATGTGTAAAGGGAAGGTATAATTGCATGGCCAGCACAGTTGAAAGCATACAGGCTGATGGAAATAGGGATCCCATTCATATTCAATGCCCTACCATGGATGTTTTTTTATAAACTTGTTTTTTTAATTTTTTTTATAAAAAAGGTTTAGGGTCACGAATATTTATAAAAATGGGTCTCAAGATGAGTGAACCCTGTTCACACATCTTAGGCATGAAGAGATGCGTGAACGAGGTTCACGCATCCTACACAGTCGGGATAAAACATGCGTGTAACCTACCCTCAATAGGAAGCATGAACGGGGTTCACGCATCCAACAAGAATGTTTTAAATATATTAGAAATAGTTGAAAATAAAATTAATTTTGTAAAAAATGTTGATGAAAAATAATTTATATGCTTTCAAACCCACCAACTTGAAACATAAAAACATTTCAAGTACGTGGCTTAGAAATCCTATAAAATAAAAACTTTAAGATGAATATAAATGAAAATTAAAACATGGATTAAACATATAAGAAATAGTTAATGATTAATTAGTTAATTAGTAATTGAAATATTAATTTGGTAATAATTAATATAATTATTAATTATTAATTATCAATTATTAATTATTATTAAATAATATACAATAATTAATTAGTTAATCAGTAATATAATTATATAATAATTATTTAGTTAATTAGTAATATAATTATATAATAATTAATTAGTTAATTAGTAATATAATTATAAATGGACAATTAATTGGTTAATTAGTAATATAATTGTTAATTATAATTATTGAAAATAATTATTAATTATTAATTATATAATATTATTTAGATAATTAATAATATAATTATTAATTTTAACTATTAATTATTTATTGTATAACAATAAATTAGTTATATTGTAATATAATTATTATTTATTTATTAATTAATTAATTAATTTCTAATATAATTAGTAATTATAATTATTTATTATAATAATTCATTATCATTATTAGTTATTAATTATTAATTATTCATTATTCATTATAGAATAATTAATTAGTTAATTTTTAATAAAAGTATAAATTATACAATAATTAGTTAATTATATAATTGTTAACTATAATTATTAATTATAATTATTAATTACAATTATAATTATTAATTATACAATAATTAATTAGTTAATTAGTAATATAATTATTAATTATAATTAGTAATATAATTACTAATTATAATTTGTAATCATTAATTATATAAGAATTAATTAGTTAATTAGTTATATAATTATTAATTATAATTATTCAATATAAATTTTAATTTTAAATTATTTTTTGTTATTTATTTAAAAATTAATTTATTAATTATTAATATAATTATTAATTATATTATAAATAATTAGTTAATAAGTAATATAATTATTAATTATAATTAGTAATATAATTAGGAATTATAATTAGTAATGTAATTATTAATTATACATAGTAATTACTAATTATATAATAATGAATTAGTTAATTACCAATATAATTATTAATTATTAAAAATTAAACATATAATATATAAATATTTAATTATTATATAATTAATAGTTATATTACCAATTAACTTATAAATTATTATATAATTAATTATTAATAATTAATAACTAATAATTATAATGAATAATAATAATTATTTATTATATTACTAATTAACTAATTAAATAATGAATTATTAGACAATTAATAATTATATTACATATTAAATACTTAATTATTGTATAATTAATAATTATATTACTAATTAAATAATTAATTTTTATGTAATAAGTAATTATTTTAGAAATTAACTAAGTAATTATTATATAATTAATAATGATATTACTAATTAACTAATTATTAACTAATTAATAATTATATTACTAATTAACTAATTAATAATTAACTATTTCTTATGAGTTTAATACATGTTTTAATTTTCATTTATATTGGGCTTATAGTTTTTATTTTATCAGTTTTCAAAGCCACGTACTTGAAACATTTTTAAGTTTCAAGTTGGTGGTTTTGAAAACTTATAAATTATTTTTCATCAACATTTTTAGAAAATTCTTTTTATTTTAAACTATTTCTTATATGTTTAATCCATGTTTTATGTTTCATTCATATTAGTCTTATAGTATTTATTTTGTAGTCTTTCAGAGACACGTATTTGAAACATTTTAAGGATTCATGTTGGTGGCTTTGAAATCTTATAAATTATTATTTATCAACATTTATTACAAAAATATTTTTATTTTAAAAAATTTCTTATATGTTTAATCCATGTTTTAAGTTTCATGTATATTAGTCTTATTGTTTTTATTCTATATTCTTTCAATGTCAAGTACTTAAAACAGAACCCCACATCAGAAATGAAAAATGTTCTTCATAGGGAAGAGAGAACTTGAATTCCACATCAAAAATATAGAACAATTTCCAAGTCTAGCCCTCTTATAAAAGAGAGCCATGGGTGAGGGTGTTTTTTAGAATCTAAAGTAACATAAGGGTGGTACTGCTGGATATTAGATAGCAGATAAATTCTACTGAAAATCTTTGTTTTCTTTATATATATATAAAAAAAAAAAAAAATAAAATAAAATTTTAAAAATACAAAAAACCCATACCTTCCTATCAAACCCTACCCCACCACGCCAACCAATAAAACCGACATGAGAATGATTGTCCATGCCAGCACTCTTGTGGTCAAAACATAGGGATGAATCTTCAGGTTGTCTTTCAGTAGTACAGAAGGCAAAATAACCAGAGCCGAGAGAAAAATGAAGGCTTTTTTGTCTCTGATACGATGTCCTCCAATTTGGAGCTCTTTTCCCAAGAATATATGGTCCATGTTGTCTGCTTCTAAGATCAAGAAAATGGTGACATCCATATAGAGTTCCAAGTGGGTTAAAATAGAGAGAAGGGTTTTTTCTATGCTTCAAAATGCCGAGTACCCAATGCCTAGATTTCTTCTAATGCTGTTATTGAAATACATTCATCATTTGACGAGGATGACCGTGTATATGTTGATGAAGGCGATGGAAAAGAGTGGAACTAGACTGATCTATCCTTCAGATGATATGGAATAAGGTAGTTATAGTATTCCGACTCTTGTAACAAGGATTTATGTAAAAAAGGAGGAAAAACCCTAAACATCAATGAGAGAGACTGAATAATAGTAGTGGAATCCAAATTACATGCAATGGAATTGAGAGCATTGAATAAAGTCTTGACAAGTGAGTTTCTGGCCGCAGTTGTGTCAGAACCTCCCCAGTTGGGCTACATTTTAATTTTATATCCACACCCACACAAATAGATTCAAGATGCAATCGTGGTAGCATTGTGGGAAATTTTCCAATATAAATTAAATTAAAAAACTAATTCCCCATATACTGCACTGTTGAAACAATTTCTAGATCTACTGTGATCTGATATTCGGAGGGTGCAAAAAGTTGAGGGCCCACTCAAAAGGTTCCTTCCTTGAAAATGTTTTGGGGAAGGCACCTAACAAGAATGCGCCTTCTTCCAATCTCATCCATGGAAGGCAGCTAACCAGAAAGCGTATTCATCATTGATATTGTAAATAAGGCTCTTTCTCAAACAGAGCCTTATTTTAAATATCTTTGAAGAAGGCTCTCTCTGAAGAGGCGCCTTCTTTAAAAGGTTATTTTAGAAGGTGCTCCTTCAAACAACGCCTTCCCTATATATATTTTATATTTTAATATTTTTATTACGTTTTTCTTTGTTTTGTAAATATATATATATTATTAATTATAAAAAATAATTAAATCCATAAAATAATTAATATTTTCTTTTTATAGTCAAATAAATTACATTCATATTATCATCAACTATTATTATTACTGAATAATAATTATTCACGCATAATCATTTCGTCTTAATGATTATTTATAATTAATAACAATAATAATTATATTATTATTCATATTATCACTAAATAATATTATTTTTTTTATTTTTTATTATACAAATATAAATTATATTACTATTATGGTTAATATAAACGATTAATGATTTAAGTACAAATTATTAATAATAAAATTATTATGAACAATTATATTTTCTACATTAATAATTTAATGAATATTATGTTTAAATATTATTATTAACTAATTTATTAGTTACATAATAAATTTTGTAATGTACGTCATTATTGAGAATTATTGTGTTAATTCTTGTAAATATTTTAAAATATAATTTTTATTTTTAAAAAATGTGATTCCTGATATTTAAAAATAATTACATAATTACTAATTATTATTTATTATTATTTTGATGTTCCATTTATTGTCAGTTATTTTTTATTTGAAAATTCAATGTTGTAAATTTCATATAGATTTTATTTATACTACATTTTATGTGCATAATTTTTTTAGAGTTTAAATGTTATGTATTAAATTAATAAAGTTTGTGAGAGGTAAATTATTTTTGGTTTTTTTATTTATTAAATTTTTTTAAACTCAACTATTTTTTTAAGTTTAATCCATGTTTTTAGTTTCAATTAAATTGTTCATAAACTTTATATTTTGTAGGCTTTCAAACTCAACTACTTGAAACATAATAGTATTTCATTTAGGTGACATTAGAAGCCTATAACATATAAACTATAAGAACAATATAAATGAAATTTAAAACATGAATTAAACATATAAGAAATTTTTTTTAAAAAAAATAGTAAAAAATATTGATGATTAAAAATTTGAATGAAATAAAATAATATTGTTTCAAAACAAAACATTGGTAATTATATATTATTTTTACAGCATGATTTTTTTATAAATTATAAAAAAAATTATTATTTTTTTATGTTCATTTTTTTTGATTTAATTTTTATTCGCACGATCAATGTTTTAAATTGCATATTTATTTTATTTATGCTATATTTTTTATGCACAAATTTTTTGAAGTGTAAATATTATGTTTTAAATCCAGAAAGTTTTTGTTTTGTAAATGATTATTGGTTTCATATATTTGTTAATTTTTTTTAATTTTCAAATATTTTCTGTATCATTAATCCATGTTTTACATTTTATTCAGATTTTTCATGTATTTTATATTTTATTGGCTCCCAAAGTCAGCTACTTGAAACATAAATATGTATCAAGTAGGTCACTTTGGGAGCCTATAAAATATAAACTATAAGATCAATATAAATGAAACATAAAATATGGATTAAAAATTTAGTAAATTGTTGAAAATAAAAATAATTTTGTAGAAAATGTTGATGAAAAATAATTTATAATCTTTCAAATCCACCTACTTGAAAGATAATAATGTTTAAACTAGATGACTTTGGAAGGCTAAAAAATTTAAACTATAAGTATAATTTAATTTAAACTTAAAACATCGATTAAACATATAAAAAATAGTTTAAAATAAAAGGAAATTTACTTATTTAACAAACCAAAAATAATTTACATGATAAAAAATTTATTGATTAAAAAAATAACAATTGCTCTTCAAAAAAATTATGCATATAAAATATTGTATAAATAAAATCTAAATGAAATTTAAAATATTGATTGTACAAATAATTATTTATTAAAAGTAAAATATATTTCAAAAAAAATAAAAAATAAGGAATATTAATTTTGTTATTATTGTTAAAAAAATTTTAATTACATTTTTAATAAATAATATTAGCATTTTAAAATATTTTTAATAATTACAACAATGATTATGAATAATGATGTAAATTATATAAATCTTAACCTAGCTTATGAATTTGTAAATAATTTAATTTAAAATAAATATTAATTAAATTTGTAATATATGAAATATAATTTTTAATAATAAATCCATTATTAAAAATTTATCATGAAATTACTAATTAATTATAATAATCATAAAAGTAATATAATTAATATTTTAATACTAAACTGATTAGTAAATAATTATTGTAAAGGTAATATATCATCTAATTATTTATTTATTTAATAATACTAAATAATTATATAATTAATAATGTTATTAATTATAAATAATCATTTTCTCGAAATGAATATATTCACATATTTATAATAATAATAATAATAATAATAATATTATTATTATTATTATTATTTAATGATAATATGATTGCAATTTATTACACTATAAAAAGAAAATATTAATTATTTTAATAAAAATATTATTTATTTAATAATACATAATAATAATATAATTAATAATGTTATTAATTATAAATAATAATTAAGATAAAATGATTATATGTGCGTAATTATTATTTAGTAACAATAATATTTAATGATAATATGAATGTAATTTAATTGACTATAAAAAGAAAATATTAATTATTTTAGGGATTTAATTAATTTTTATATTTAATAATAATATATTTTTATAAATTTTATATTAACTACATATATATACATATATACACAAATCATAGAAAAACATAACAAAAAATAAAAAATATATATAGGGAATGTGCTGATTGAAAGAGCGCCATCTTAAACAACATTTTGAAGAAGGTGCCTCTTCAGAATGATCATTCCTCAAAGATACATTAAAGAAGGCGTTGTTTGAGAAAAAGCCTACTTTACAATATCTATGAAGAAGGTGATTTCTTGTTAGGTGCCTTCTATGGTTGAGATTCGAAGAAGGCGCCTTCTTGATAGGCCCCTTCCTTAAAACATTTGCATGGAAGATGCCTTTTTAGAGGGCACTAACCCTTCTACACCCTCTGAATAGTAGATCATGATAGATCTAGAAATTTCTTCAGCATTGCAGTATATAGGGAATTAGTTTTTTTTAATTTACCCTATATTAGAAATTTTTTTAGCCTTTTTGGTGATGCAAAGCTACTTATACTGTCCTAAACTTTAATATGATTGCCTTTTCTTTGTTGGACTATTTTTCATGGATGTCCAACACTCGCTTATATTTGAAGCACCTCCAATAGTTGTAGGGTTGGAAACACCATGGTTATTTCCTAAATTCATGCCACTTCATGGGTTTTCTTCAATATTTTTTGCATGTTATTGATGTGACTAGAATTGCATATAAACAATAAGGAACATTTGGTCTTCAAAATTGCATAAAAAGGTCATTATCATCACATTAAAAAAACTGATAATTAATATGATCAATAATAAGGGTCTTTAGTTCTTAAACAACTTACATGTGCACTCATTTAAAGCCCATTTTTAGTTGACATTTTACTGTTTTTAAAAGGATCATCCAATAGTGTGGGAAAGGAAAGGGTGCTGCCATATCGTTCCCTTCCTTTAATTTTCTTACCTTTTCTTTGTTGCTCTATTTTGTATAGATGGCAAACATTCCCTTTCTTTTGTAGAACCTCCAGTCGGCGTAAGGTTGGGAAACATCAGGGGTATTTCCTAAATTTAGGCAACTACATGGGTTTTCTTAATTATTGTATGTATGTTATTCATGTGACTAGAATATCATACAAGTAATAAAGAATACTTGGGATTTAAAATTAGATAAAATGGTTATTATTATCCCATTAAAAGAATTGAAAATTAATATGATAAATAATAAATTCCATTATTTTGATTACTTTTTCATTGATGGACTCTTTTCCATTAATGGAAAACACTCCCTTCTATTTGCAGCTCCTCCAAAAATCCTATGGATGGGAAACATCATGGGTATTTCAAAAATTTAGGCAAGTGTTGTTGGCTATACAAGCCGGGAAATTTTAGAGGAATAAAATTATCGCATAACACAACAAGGATTTCATGTTTTTTATTTTTCATACTTTTTGAACTACAATTGCCAATAATTTATGGGAATTTACAAAGGAATAAACCTGCCGAATTAAATGGACACATTAATAATGTAAAATATCCACATTAAATAGACACATTAATGATAGAAAATAGTATCATTAAATGAGCACACGGGGAGAAAAACACGTGTAGTTAATACATGCTATATGAAAATACATGGGGAAAATAAAAGCAGGCTGCTTGACATGTGGGTCTTAGTTTGTATTTTCAACACTCCCCTTAAAACCAAAAATGAATTCATTTCGATCATTGTTCTGAGATTTTTGAATGCATATGTCAGTAATATCTTTGTGAAAATATCAACCACCTATTCCATAGTGTGAAAATACTCCAATTTTATTGTTTTCTACTTCACATGATCTCTCAGAAAATGGAATAGGGTATCTATATGTTTGCTTCTTCCATGCTGCACTAAATTTTTGAAGGTTAAATTGCTGACTTGTTATTCACATATATCACTATAGATCCATCCTGCAGATTCTTTTTATCCTTCAACAGATTTCTCTACCAGATTCCTTCATAAATAGTGGATGATACTGCCATGTACTTTGCTTCACATGAAGACTAGGTGACCATACTTTTCTTCCTTGAATTTCCTGTGAAATTTTTCGATCCACAAAAAAACTACATAATTATTGGTGCTTTTTTGTTCATCATAGTCGCCTCCCTAGTAGTCACTATTTGAGTATCCATTCATATTTTCTTATTCATTGTTTGGATAAAAAAGGCCAAAATCCATCGTTCCTTTAACATGCTTGAGAATACGTTTTTCCACTAGCCATTGTGACTATTTTGGTGCTTTTATGTATATTCTTAGAAGCCCAACACTGTAGAAAATTTCAGGCCTTTTGATTGTGAGATACATCAGGCTTCCAACCAGACTGTTGATCAATGTTGAGTCAATGTTTCTTCATTCTCCATATTTTTTCAGTTAAGCTTGTTGCTACATGTGTGTTTACAGTATTGCAATTGGCCATCCTGAATTTTTCAAGAAACTCCCTCGCATACCTATTATGAGATATATAGATGTCTTCATGTTGATGCTTTACCTCTATGCCCAGAAAAAAGGACATGGGACCTTCATCGTTCATCTCAATCTCCTTGAACATGGCCTCCTTAAATTCATTGAACATTGATCAGTTGTTTCTTATAAATAGAAAATCATCGACATACAAGCACACAAGAAGTATGTCACCACAACCATTCTTCTTTATGTATTCTACATGCTCATATGAACATTGGGAAAAGTCGTTCACTCAATTATAGTTTTGAATGCATGCATTTAATGCATGGGGATTCTACTTCAACCTATAAAGAGATTTCATCAGTCAATAAACTTTTTCTTCCTCCCCTTGCATAACAAAGCCTTCATGCTAGTCAACATAGACCTCTTCCTCTAGAATTCCATTCAGGAATGCATAATTTTCATCTAGTTGGTATATCATCCAACTGTGATGAACAACAAGGGAGATAATCATCCTCACAATGTTAAGGAGAGAAATAAGAGTAGACACTTCTTTATAGTCCACCTCGTACTTCTCTTTGTATCACATTGCTACGATCCTTTCTTTGTAGCGATCGATTTCACCATTATCATTTCACTTGATCTTGTATACCCATTTGACAGCAATGGTTTTCTGGCTATTAGGAAGTGTTGTCAGATCCCTTGTGTCATTGTTTTCTATGGCATTGATTTCATCCTCCATAGCCATTCTCTAACATTCTTCCCTAATGGCCTCCTGAAATTTCAGAGTCTCATGATCTGCATACTGGCAAAAAATATTTACCTTTTTGGTATGCTCATAAATGTCGATGAATCTTTTTATTTTTATTAGAACGATGAGTGAGGATGACATCGGGAAATTTTAACTTGATTGAGTACTTTTAAGAGTGATGAAATGTCCTCCTGGACTCCTGTGTACTGACGATGTGCCCGAGGATGGTGTTGCTATAATTTTCTCTTGATGATCATTCCTTTCTTTAGGATCTTCTGTTTCGACTAAAATCTCTTTGTTTGATTATTCCTGCAACACCCCAGGATTTTCTGAGATATATTATTTGTAATTTCTTTGATGTCTTCTATTATACACTACACCAATACTATCTTGTACTATACACAACACCGTATTTGCTTCCGGTATATGCAACACTATTCTTGGCTCGTGTTACACAAACAAGTTCGTTTTGTGGAAATTATTCTACACAACATTAAGTATAGATTTTCTTTAATGTATAAATGAAATAAGTTTTGATTATGTTATACGCAACACCAAACGGAGCATTCACTACATGCAGCCCTGACTTGGATTTCAATATACGCAATCAAGACCTTCCTCGATAGCGTGTGTAGTACACAATACCGAGTTTCACTAAATGATATATTATTATAATATTATTCTGAACTAGCTGTTGTGAATATTAATACCCATTTTTTGAAAATTTATTAATTTTATCTTTCAAAATGTACTTCATTTTTGGATTCAGAATATCAAAATTATCCTAGGGTAATGTTTTGGTATTTTTCTGAAAACTTTCAATTTTTGATGAATAGTGAAAACACTAGGTTACTATTTAAAACCCGACTTTTTATTTAAATAATTATATATTTTATTTAAATTTATTTTATGTCAAAATTGATATATAATACTTATATAAGTTCAGTGTAATTCATTGGAGTCATTTTAAAATAATTTTAGATATATAAAACTTTTATTGAACTTTTCACCGTCTTTTACCCACCTCCAACAAAAATATGAAAATTAACATAAAACATAATTTTATCGCTGTTGTGAGTGGAATTTCAAAAATACATGAGACACAGTAAATATCATGGAGTAAAATGTGGTTCAATAAGATAAAAATAATTTTTGGTAAATAGTAACTTTTTACTTTTATTTACCACGGTTAAAAGTAAATAGGGTAATTAATGGTAAAAATGATATTATTATTACCCTAAAATATGACCTAATTCTATTGGAATAAGTGTAACCCGACCAAAAACAATATTAAAAATAAAATATTATCATTTATGTCCACTTGGATTAGATTAGGACATTTATTATTATTTTATTTAAAGAAGACTTAAAATAGTTAAAATCAATGTTTGATAACTAAAACATTTTTAATATAGGGTTATACATAAGATAAATTCGACTATAAATATTCATTAGAAATATAAAAATATTTCCTACATAATGGTATTTTATTTATAAATTTTAGATATTAAATAAATTAATTTATTTACGACACAATGATGATGCAGTAATTACATTATTACTGACATATTAACATATTTGATGTTATAAGTACCCAAATAAATGTAATTTGCGACTTTTTATAAATCCACTAAATGTCTAGGTTTATATGGAATGTTAGTAATTATTCAATTAACTTTTTTTAGACTAATCATGCTTTTATGATTTTCACAAAAAACCCTTACCAAATAGAGTCAAAATTGACATAAAATAGTTTTTAAAACCAATACTATATTATTTACTATTATTTTATTCCTAAAAATCTCAGGTTTGTCCAAATGTCTTATATAAGGTTATATACATTAATAATGAACCAGTTGGGGTTCTATTTCCTTGTTATAATATGTTTATTAACCATATAGTGTAAGAAAACAAGAAGACACAGTAAAAGTTAAATTATTTAACTTAGAGTTAAATCTAAATGATATAGTTAAAATAGTAACCTAAACTTGTCTAAAACCTATTGGTTGAGAGGCTTTAGACCCATCCCCACTTTATCTTCGAAATAAATCAATTTGGAACCATTATAAAACGAATATGACTTTTTTATAAAGTAATATTTTATGTTTTTTCAAAGGTGCCCCTCTCTTCCCTTATAAAAGGGCACCTCCTCCCTCTTCTCTTTACACAATTTTGAGCCTCCAAGCCTGGAAAACCCCTGAATATTTCCCTTCTAAACATCCCTATAAAAATTATAGAGGTTCTGGTATCCTCAAAAGACCAACTATAGTGATTGAAAAGGAATCTTAAAAGGGGTGCATTGAAGAAGAGGTAATCTCTTCTACCGATTCTTTCAAATTTCTTTCTTCTTCAACTTCTTCATATTTATTTGTTTCATCATAAATTAATAACATAATTATCACTAATATAATGATTTGTTATTATAAATTTGAAACAACCCTATTTCACCTTCTATCCATACTACGAAAAATGAAATCACCGCGCATAGGTACGTACAGAATACCGTCTCCACGCCGTGGTGTAATCAGTTTTTCCAGCACCACCTTACATGGGTGGGTATAATGGTGAAAAGAATAAATATATATAGTTATTATAGAATCATATGGATTCTGAGATATTATATCATCCACTCCAATTAAATTCAAGAATTATGGGAATGATATATCGCTCGTGCGTACATACGGATTACCATCTCCACGACGCGATTAGATTCGTTCTCCATGTTAACAAATCAAGAATGATTATAAAGTATATATAATAAATAATAATGAAATATATGACATGATAAGGCTGCTTTATTTATGTATATATATATATGTAATCTACTTACTTCCATTCAAGTCAATAAGGAAAAGAAAACAGTGTTCATGCATACGTATGGCCTACCGTCTCCATGAATGGTGTATTTCATTTCATTTATCTATCTATTATATATAAATATACTGAACATATATGATATATAAATCATGATTTACATTTTCTAAGTAATTAAATAATGATATAAGCAATAATATCAAGAACAATAAGTCCAAACACGCACGATAAATAAAATGATTTTACACAAAACACTTCTTTAACAGGGAATTTAAAAAAGAATGGGTAATATAAAGTCATAAGTGAACCATATACGATATCATAACAATGAATATGATTCTGTAATAAGTCAATGACATTATTTAAATCATTATACATGAGGTTCAGATACCCACGAAGCATATCAGACATAAGGTAAGGGATAATTATTCCAATCCCGTTCTTATCCGAGATTGTTTATTCGTAATTATTTACTGGGGTTATTGTTATCATCCATGTCGATGTTTTATAATAGTGTTTTATGTATGTTTAAAGTCCATTTTACATATTTTTTAATTTTACCACATGTTATGAATGGAATATTTCTTGCGTTTACCATATGAAGAACTTTTTGACTTTTCCGACAAAAGTACGAGGAGAATGTTTTTTTAACTTATACGACATGAATGGATTTTTATGGTGTCATAACGCCTTGTTTTAATGAAGTTTACTCTACAATATTTCATGTTTATTTTCAATAAAACCGTTTTCTTTTAAAATGGCATGGAATTTTGTGAAAATTAAATGATTTTTAAGAAGAAAGGATATTTTCCTCAAAAATTCATTTAAAGTGTTTTATCAAAACCATTTTCCATCCATGATGACATTATTTCATATGTGTATATTTCAAGTATAATGTATCAATGCTTTACATGGTTTCAAATTTCTTATGATGAAATGATATCCATTTGTTTTATAAGGATTATGTTAAGATGAGATGATGTTTATGAAACCCATTTTATTCTTTGGGTTATGATGAATGATGTATGTTTTTGTGGTGGCACACATAAGAATGATTTAATTATGAGATGGGTGGGACCTATATCTTCCTCCAAGTCATTGGGTAAAGATTTATATCTCATGAGATAGACATGGATGGAACGACAAGTATGTCCGGTTCAGTAATACAGGTCTAGAACGACACGTAAACCTAGTTCAGTAAGGGACTTTGTCCACTAAGATGGTCTTGGCAGAAATGCCTTGGCTACTATGGAAATCATATCATGTGCTAAATGTTTTTCACAATAACAAGTTTTATTGCCATGATATTCTATCATTATTAATGTTCTTTTATGATCTATGCGTTATTTACTGCAATGTTTTATGTCATTGATCAAGATTTTGATGTTTAGATTTTATACTCATGTTTTTACATTCTAATGCCTATGGATTGTTTTATGTTCTCTATGTTTACCCTTAACGAGAATTTGAGCTCACCCTTTATATGTTTTCTTTTCCCCGAGATATAAAGAATGTTTTTAGGTAATAAATCAAAAGGGGAAGATCTTTATGGGGGATGATGATGATCTTTCACCAATATTAGAATATTATATTCCATGTTTCCAAAGACACTAAACTATCACGGTCCTTTGGTGTCTGATTTTGTTATGTATTAGATATTCTGCAAAAGTAATGTAACTTCTATATACATCAAGCTTTGGGTCTCTACAGTTGGTATCAAAGGCAAAGGAGGTAGGACTGAATCCGATCCTTGGGAACTCTCACATGTGAGCATTGGACGAAGCATGCATCTCTGCCCAAGGGATTCATGAGGAAATGGATGACACCTCGGATGGTGGTGTGTCCACCTAGGTGGTGTAGCCACCCATGGAGTGCCCTGATAGTTATCAATTATAGTACACTGGAAGAAATTCCAAACCTCTACAATTGGTTTCAGAGGAAAGGTTTAGTTAACCTTTGGAAACTAGGATGCAAAATCTTTAGTGAGATCCCTAGAGATATTTCTATGGTATACATAGGGATGTCCCTAAGGATAAGTATAAGTATAGGTTATAGTCCTAGAATTACGGTAACAATCTTTGAATTAACCCTAAGATGTTATATATTGAAGGTACTCCCCCTTTATTATGTTTTTTCCCTAGCATGATTTTTTCCTCTCAAACTATTCTTTTTGGGTTTTAGACGATGGTCAGAACCTGAAGGAACTGTGTTGATCAATGTAATGGACAATGCGATGATTTTCCTCCCGAACAAACCAATGTTATGGGAGATGGAGTGCAAAATCTTATTGTTATAGTTACACAAGCTATGAATAATTCCTGACATCCAAATGAGCAGAGAAGGGAACAATATTTTATTGAGTCCTTCATGAGGCAACGTCCACCTTCTTTCAGTGGGTCTTCAGATCCACTTGTTGCTGAACAATGGATCAATACCATTGAAAAGATATTTTCCATAATTCGTTGTTCGGAACATGAAAGAGTCATTCTGGATATTTACCATTTATATGGTGAAGCAGATTAATGATGGACTCTATGTAAGAATATGGGGCCACGAGATAAAATTTAATCTATGGAATGGGATGAGTTCAATAACTTATTTTTCAATAAGTACATCCCACGTATTCTTAAAACAAATATGGAAAAGGATTTCCATGATCTTATGAAAAAGGATGATGAATCTGTTGGTATATAAGAAGAGAATTTTACAAGGCTTGTAAGGTATGCATCTGGCTTTATCATCCAACCTGAAATTAAAGTTGATCGATTCTTCAGTGGCATAAAACCAAGCCTTCGAAGGGCGTTAGCTATAAGAGACTTCAGTAGATATGAAGAAATCGTCCATTGTGCAATGAAGGTTGAAATGGAATTTAGTGTTACATATCCATCTCATGGTTTTGAAAAGAAATAAAAGATGGAGTTCAAGGATAAATCCTAGAATAATTGTGAAAAGAAGATGATTGTTTCTTCATTCTCAATGTGTGGAATGAATCATGGATGAGATTGTATTAAAGGAACTAGAAAATGTTTTAAGTGTGGAAAAAAGGTCATCGAGCAGCTGAGTGTCGATGTAATGGAAAAAGGGTTTCTTATTATGTGAATAAATATAAGACTACAGTGAACGCACTACCAACACTTCAATTCTTCAAGTGCATGGAAATGGGGAATTATGCTAATCAATGCCCTAATCCAAGGGTTAATGATGATCAATGTGAGAAACCTCTTAATGAAAAGGATAATGGGAAGTCACATGTGATCACTGTTTGTGATGTTGAGTATGACAATGATGTTGTGTAATGATTATGTGTTTATGTAATGGGATTTCAAAATAGTATCATGGAATCTCATTTATGGTATCGTAGAATTTTGGACCATCTATGTATTGGTTTTCAATAATTATATTGTACCGGTAACCATGAAAAGTGATTGAAATATTTTTGGAAAGAATATGATATGTTCATAATGAAGGGATACAGAAAAAATGAAATGAGCTCATGATTGATATAAGGACACAATTATATCATGGTTTGAGTATATAGAATTTTTTGTATTTTGATATGTGGAAAGTGTTAAATTTAAAGCATTTATGTTTTAAATATGGTTAAATTGGTATTATTTTTTCAAGAGATTACATGATTAAGGTATTCACATGTTTGTAATTTGACCAACAAGATATGTCGTATGATATATGGTGGATAAATGATGGTATTCAAATGCTCTGCAGATGACATCTCTAGTAATTGTTTTCTTTATACTATGAGCTTGGACATATGTATTTTGCATAAGCCTAAAGATTGGAATCGATTATGTTGTACATAATTTTGTATTGTATAAGGATATAACTCTTTTAGATATTATTTTTGGAATGTTATAATAATGTTGTTTTAGAAAAAGGAGATCCTGCAGGACGGGCGACAACCCACCGCGTCGTACAAGGCTGTGGGAATCGAACCCACAACTAAAGTGAGACATGCCTTTATCACCTCCCACTAACCTACAAGAAGTCCCTGGTTAGTAGAAAATAGTTTTATTATATTAAGTGGTATGATATATGAAGTATAAGTCAATTTTAGGAACCATATATGATTAATCTCACTATAGATGGACTTATGTATATTTACTAACATTTGTTATCCTTTTGTTTGAGACAGATGGAATGACCTATCATTCTATCGCATGATATAAAAACCCTTCACAAAAGACAAATTCAACTTCATTTCTTTAAGAGATGAAGTGGAAATTGTTCAAGGCACAAACAACAATATGCTTGTAACAAAATCATGTAAGTGTTTCTTTTAATTCAACAATTCGTCAACTTTAGGGAAATGATCTTAAAAACAAAAAATTTTATCCTAGTGTCCTTAGATCCGATGAATCAGACGGTACCTTAAATCATCACAAATTTATGGATTTGGGATTGTTGGATTTCTCATAGCCATGTCCTCTACCACTCTCCATCAGAACTTGATCGTTATATTTTTCTTTCATATCCATATTTCCACCTATGTTGTCTTATGTGGAAACCCAGTGATGAGTTAATCTGGGAAACCATTACATTTCCTACTTTTCATTTCAAAATTAACTTTTAGTATTCCTTTCATGATGTGGGTTTTTTAAAAATGAAAATTTCAAGTAGTAAACGATTTATAACCCTGATGAATTTCAAGGGAAAAATTCATTTTAAGGGGGGGTAGAATGTAACACCCCAAGATTTTATGAGATATGTTATTTTTAATTTCATTGATATCTTATATTATACAATAAACCAAGATTAGCTTGTACTATACGCAACACCGTATTAGCTTGCAGTATATGCAACACTATTCTTGGCATGTGTTACACACAAGTTCAAGTTCATTTTTTGAAAATTATTCTACACAACATTAAGTATAGATCTTGTTTAATGTATAAATTAATTAAGTATTAATAATGTTATACAGAACACGAAATGGAGCTTTCACTACACGCAGCCCTGAATTGGCTTGCGTTACATGCAATCAACACCTTCCTCGATAGCGTGTGTAGTACACAATACTGAGTTTCACTAAACAAGATATTATTATAATATTATTATGACCTAGTCATTGTGAATAGTAATACCTATTTTTTGAAATGTTATAAATTTTATCTTTCAAAATGGACTTCATATTTGGATTCGGAATATCGAATTTAGCCTAGGGTGAATTTTTGGTATTTTTCTGAAAACTTTCAATTTTTGATGAAAAGTGAAAACAATAGGTTACTATTTAAAAACCAAATTTTTATTTAAATAATTATTTATTTTATTTAAATTAATTTTAGGTCAAAATTTATACAAAATAACTATATAAGTTCAATATAATTAATTGTAGTCATTTTATAATAATTTTTTTATATAAAAATTTTATTGAACTTGTCACCGTCTTTTACCCACCTCCTAGGAGAATTTGATAATTTACATAAAAAATAATTTTACCGCATCTGTGAGTGGAATATCAAAAATCCGAGAGACATGGTTAATATCAAGGAGTAAAATGTGGTTCAATAAGATAAAAATAATTTTTGATGAATAGTAACTTTTTACTTTTATTTACCACGGTTAAAAATAAATAAGGTAATTAAGGGTAAAAATGATATTATTATTACATTAAAAAATGACATAATTGTATTGGATAAGTTTAATTCGAAAAAACCCAACCTTATAAATAAAATATTATCATTTATGTTCACTTGGATTAGATTAGGACATTTATTATTATTTTATTTAAAGAAGAGTTAAAATAGTTAAAATCAAAGTTTGATAACTAAAACATTTTTAATATTGGGTTATACATAAGATAAAATTGACTATATATATTAATTAGAAAGATAAAAATATTTCGTACATAATGGTATTTTATTTTTACTTTTTAGATATTAAATAATTTAATTTATTTTCGACACAATGATGATGCAGTAATTACCTTATTAATGAAATATTAACATAATTGATGTTATAAATTCCCAAATAAATGTAATTGGAGACTTTTATAAATTCCAATAATTTTTTAGGTTAATATGGAATGTTATTATTGATTCAATTAACTTCTTTTTATTTAATCATTATTTTATGATTTTTAAAAAAATCAATTACCAACTAGTGTCAAAATTGACATAAAATAGTGTTTGAAAAACATATTATATTATTAATTGTTCTTCTATTCTTAAAAATCTAATGTTCTTCCAAATGACCTAGATATGGTCATATATATTAATAATTAACCACTTGGGGTTCTTTTGGCTTGTTGTAATATGTTTATTAACCATATAGTGTAAGAAAACAAGAAGACACGATAAAAGTTAAATTATTTAACTTAGAGTTAAATCTAAATGATAAGTTTACCATAGTAACCTAGACTTGTATAAAACCTATTGGTTGAGATGATTTCGACCCATACCCACTTTATGTTCTAAATAAATCAATTTGGAACCATTATAAACCGAATATGGCTTTATTATAAAATAATATTTTATGTTTTTCGTAAGGTGTCCCTCTCCTCCCTTATAAAAGGGCACCTCCTCCCTCTTCTCTTTAAAACATTTTGAGCCTTCAAGCTCAGCCAAAACCTTCCCATTTCCCTTATAAAATTCTCTATAAACATTATAGAGGTTCTTGTCTCTTCAAAAGACCAACTCTAGTGATTTAATAGGAAGCTTAAAAGGGGTGCGTCGAACAAGATGTAATGTCTTCTACCGATTCTTTCAAGTTTCTTTCTTTTCAGCATCTCCTTCTTTATTTGTTTCATAATAAATTAATAAAATGATTATTACTAATATACTTATATGATATTATAAATATGAAAAAAACACTATTTCACTTTCTATCCATCCTACAAAAAAAGAAATCACCGCGCGTGCGTACGTACGAAATACCCTCTCCACGACGTGGTGTAATCAGTTTCTCCACCACTACCTTTCTTGGATGGGTATAATGGTATAATGAATGACTATATATAGTTATTATAATATTATACTGATTATGAGATATTATATCATCCACTCCACTCCAATTCAATAATTATGGGAATGATATCATCGCTCATGCGTACGTACGGATTACCATCTCCATGACGCGATGAGATTCATTCTCCATGTTAACCACTCAAGAATGATAATAATTTATATATAATGAATAATAATGAAATATATTACATGATAAAGCTACTGTATTTATGTATATATATATATATGTCATGTACTTACTTCCATTCACATAAATAAGGAAAAGAAAACAACATTTATGCGTACATACAGCCTACCGTCTCCATGAACGGTGTATATCATTTCATTTATATATCTATTATATATATATATATACTGAATATATATTATATATAAATAATAATTTAAATTTTGGATGTAATTAAATCATGATATAAGTAAAAAAAATATCAAGAACAACAAGTCCAAACACGAACAATAAATAAAACAATTTAACTCAAAACACTGCATTAACATGGAATTTACAAAAGAATGAGTAATATAAAGTAATAAGTGAACCATATATGATATCATAACAATGAATATGATTCTGTAATAAGTCAATGACATTATCTAAATCATTATACTTGAGGTTCGGATACGTACGAACCATATCGTACCTAAGGTAAGCGATAATTTTGAAATCTCATTTTTATCTGAGATTGCTCATACGTAAGTATTAACTGGGGTTATATTTCTCATCCATTTCCACAAAATGTTTTTCATAAAGTGTATAATATTATTCTATGTATTTTTAAAGTTATGTTTACCCTTCTTTGACTTTTACTTGGTGTTATGGATGGAATCATTCTTTTGTTTACCATACTTGTTACTTTTTAACTTTTCCATTAAAAGTACGAGGAGAATGTTTTTTTAACTTATACGGCATGAAAGGATTTTTACGGTTTCTTAACACTTTATTTTCATGAAGCTAAATATACAATATTTCAGGTGTATTTTCAAAAGAATCATATTCTTTTAAAATTTCATTGCATTTTCTTAAAATAAAATGATTTTGAATGAGAAGGGATATTTTCCTCAAGAATTTATTTCAAGTGTTTTATCAAAACCATTTTCCATCTAAGATGACATTATTTCATATGTGTATGTTTCAAGTATTATGTCTCTATGATTTACATGGTTTCACTTCTCTTATGATGAAATGATATCCATCTGTTTTATATAGACTATGTTATGATGGGATGATGTTTATGAAACCCAATTTATTCATTGGGTTATGAAGAATGATTTTTGTTTATGTTGTGGCACACGTAAGAATAATTTCATTATGAGATTGGTGGGACCTATATCTCCCTCTAATGCATTCGGTAAATATTTGAATCTCATGAGATATACATGGCTAGAATGGTAAGTTAATCCGGTTCAGTGTTACAGGACTCGAACGTGGGGTGAACTCGATTCAGAAAGGGACTTTGTCCACTAAGATGATCTTGGAAGCAATGCCTAGGCTACTATGAAAATAATATGATGTTATTAATGGTATTCCACAATTATATGTTTTATTACAATGTTATTTTATCATGATTTATGATACATTATGATCTAGGCCTTACGTACTGCCATATTTTATGTTATTGCTCAAGAATTTGATGTTTAAATATTATGTTCATGTTTTGAAGTTCAAATGTATATGGTTTGTTATATTTTCTCCATGCTTACCCTTACTGAGCATTTGAGCTCATCCTTTATATGTTTTCATTTCTCCAGGATATAAAGAAAGGTTTTAGGTAACAAAAAAAAGGAAGATCTTTTTGGGAGATGTTGAAGATCATTCACCAAGATTAGAAGATTATATTCCGAGTTTCCAAAGACACTAAACTATTACGGTCCTTTTGTGTCTGTTTTTGTTATGTATTAGATATTCTGAAAAAGTAATTTAATGTCTATATACTTCAATATTTGGGTCTCTACAATTCATCATTCCATTTCTAAGCTTATTCCTCACTAAAGACCACATCATTACTCACCACTAATTTTTTTGTTAGTGGACTGTAGAGCATATAGGCTTTAGACTCTTCACTATAGCGGATGAAGATGCAGTTTTCACCATGATCATCATGTTTAAAGACCTAGAAATACCACATATATATATATATATATATTTAAATTATTTAGGATTATCTATAGGTCGAAAAAACTGACGGCATGCGATTTCGAGACCTGGAGTGCTCGAAATTATCCGTCAAAATTTTATTATGCTTTAATTAGTGCATGTGAGCTGTTTTCCTGAAAAAATGTAATAAATCTTAAATGAGTTCTCAGATAAGAATTCTGAGTGAACCATTGCGTTTAGGATAGCTGGTTTACCCTATACGTGACTTATGTTTAGTTGTCTTAGGCCTTCAGAGAGAAATCAAAAAAATGGAATAACTGTAAATAATGTAGTTAAATAAAGTTATGTTATTTTTCAAATTCTTATAACACACGAATGTTGAATCAGTTTAAAAATCTCAGAGCACTGCTGAGCTTGTGAGGGTATTCTTTTTTTAGGCAGATACTAACATTGGCCTGTGTGAGCTAACTATGGAAGTAATTTTTTCTGTAAATAAAATAATTAATTAACAATTATTTTATTTTTAAAATACACAACTTTTAAACGATAACTCAGATTAAACATCTAAGAGTGCAGTTGAGTTCATTGGGGCATGTTCTCCTTAGGTATAACTTAACCTCGACTGGTGAAAGTCGAGGGTGAATGTTAATAATTTATTGAAATGTTTTTAAAGTTCATTCCATAAACGAGCGAGCAACATTTCCTAACTATTGAACCGATGGTTGGAATAAAAATCTGAGAGAACCATTCAATTAATTAAACATCAGAATTATCTTAAGGGAGGCTTTACTTCAACTGTAGAAGGATGGGAGAAAAAAAATTAGATTTGAGACATTTAAAATAATAATAAAATAACATAGTTATTTTATTTTATTTCTTTATTTTCCTCCAACGAACAAGTAGTGGTGGTGGGATCAATTAAATATCAATCCATTAAATGTATTGACTCCTCAATTATTTGTAATAGAATCATTGGAATTAATATGGTTCCATAATTAATTAAACCCCATTAATTCCATGTGTATTAATCACACTCATCCTCTCTAATTTATATAGAGCATGAGGAGGAGTATTGGCATTGATTCAGCACGTGACGAAGCTCCTGAAAATTACCACAATGCCAACCACTTAATGGATGGAACTGGTTCCAGTGGGTGGTTAAAAGCACTACCGAACAAAGAACACCGAATCTTCCTCAAACATGGATGTTCTCCAACGATCTGGAAGTAAGGGTTTATTTTGAAGTTGCCTTTGAATAATTAATTTTTCTCCCACTTTTGATCACCTTAATGTGGAGGGCACGGTCCAAAAATACTAGGCATGGACCCTCTGTTGCTTCGTTCTTGATGTGAAATTCAGAGAACCATTTCCAAATCGATGACAACATGAAATTGCTGGTCCCGCTATGTCGGTGACAGCGTGGAAGAGATGTAGGTGCAGATGACACCAAGAATGGACACCGGAGCACGTCTGGTGACTCGTAAAAGAAACCGTCGGTGTGCCATGGATGTGGGAGCCAGTAGTGGCAGGAGGAGACTTGCGGAAATTGTCTATAGGTGGTGGAAGGCTGTGCGTGATGGAGAGATGCAACGACCAAGGGTGGCAGGCCCAAGATGGCCGTGCGGGATAAGTGTGGTACCCGTGGCCAGCAAACCCTTCCAGGAGGGTGTGGCATAGCCCGCACATTACCACATTGGTAGAACCCGATCATCTGAATGACCGACTAGTTAATGTGGTGTGGTAGCACCCCACCAGTTTTTCGAAACAAACCTGCAACCAAAAAGCCAGCAAAAAAGGTGGTCCGCCTTTTGGAGGACTGAGTCGGTGCGGGATGATCATGCAGTCCGGACCCACTTGCAAGCTGGACCGTTCCAATAGGTTGGGCCAGACCCTGGCAGCAGGCTGGGCCGGACCCATGGCCCAGCGCCGGTGGGCCGAGCCCCACTCGGCAGGCTTGGCTAACCATGGTCCGTGCCCAAGAACCGAACGGGGCCGACCCCGACAGGCCGAGACCGGTGAACCAGGACGACCCTTAGTGGGCTAGACCCGAGTAAGGTTAGGTAAACCCCGGGACCCATTGCATCAGGCCGGTCTGACCGAGTCAAACCGGGGCCAGACCCAACCGATACCCGAATAAAGAAACACCTATAACATACAAAATGGGTGTTCAGTTGACACACCGTCAGTGGCATTGGGACCCCATTTGGGAAGCAGTGCCCTTGGCATATTCCTTTGGGCTCGACCGAGCAGGGCCGGACCGAGGTGCTATCACCCCCCGTATCATGGAAAGGGATGTTACCAACAAACCGTGCATCTGATTGACGTTCCATTTATGGAATAAGGAGCCTAGTAACAAGGAGGTACTTTTGAGACACTATAAGTGTGTTTTGTAAGAGTTTGACATGTGAGCTAGGTTTGATCAGACTAGAATCCAACTGGGCCCTTTTTACAAAAGTTCCCATATCTCACAGGCTGGGCAAGAGATCGATGTGTCGTATGTCGTTTTGGAACCCTTACAACATGGTGATCATTTGGGATACATCTACATGTAACATTATGGAAGTAGAGGTATGACTGATAGATTAAGGAGAGGATCCTACCCGAATTAAGGGTGCTTAGTGTAGAAATCTCATGGCTAACTATGACGTGATGAATGAATAATGATCCTGTGTGGGTCAGTACCAATCGATCCTGTGTGGCTCAGCGCTCAACGATCCTATGTGGGTCAGTGCATACTGATCCTATGTGGGTTAGATCCTACGTGGGTCAGTGATCAGTGATCCTCTATGGGTCAGTGCCTACTGATCCTGTGTGGGTCAGCAAAAAGACTCTCAACAGAATAGAATGATCTAGATTTATGACTAATCAACTATATTTTTGTACATATGTAATACACCTAGTGTGAGATGATTCCTTAACTTCATGGTACATTTACCTTCATGGTGTTACCTTCATGGTGTTATATTTTTGGTACTTTACCTTTATGGTGTTGCCTTCATGGTGATACCTTTGTGGTACTTTTACCCCTGTGGTTTTACCATCATGGTGTTACCATTGTTGTACTTTACCTTTGTGGTGTAACCTTCGTGGTGTTACCCTTCTGGTACTTTTACCTTCATGGTGTTACCTTCATAGTGTTACCTTTGTGGTACGTTTACCTTCGTGGTGTTACCTTCGTGGTGTTACCATTGTGGTATACTTCCCTCGTGGATATATTGTGAAAATGGCTGAAAGGTTGGGGACTTGTGTTTCCTCATGTTAGAGATGAGTATATTTTGATAACATAGGTATATGTATGGGGATATATCTAAGTAGAGTTGATAAATGATTCATGATTTGTGATTGAGGTGTTTCTTTGTGGTATTTTCATTGTGGAACTCTAGGAGACCATCAGGTGTCTCGGGGTCCCTATTGAGTATTGTTATACTGATCCCTGCATAGGCTTCACCCACACCGTGTTGTGTCTTGTGCAGACAACGAGCATCTGGGCTGACACTTGACAGAGCCAGGACTATGTGGAACATAGAAGAGACGGGCTGACTTAGTGTGTTGTGGAGATGATCTGTACCTACCATTCAGGTTGGATCCTCGGTGGACGATCCAGGAGTTGTTTTTTCTTTGTAGTTGTACATGTACTTTTCAGTTGGGCTTATATTCTAATCCATTTACATTTAGTACCATTTTTACTACAATAGTTTACATCATGGATGCTTCTTGTTGTGTTATTAGATTCTGTGTTTGTACATGTTTAAAGGAAATTCCTTTCTAAAATATGGATATGCCTTTTGGTGCTAGTTTCCAATCCCTGGAATATGGAAGGAATGCTTGGGGTAGTCACGACACGGGCCTAAGGGGATGGGTCATAACAAAGTGGTATCATAGGATTCAGTTTTACCAAAGAACTAGAACTATGATCTTATCTATGGGGAAATTGTGTTAAGTGTTATGATCATGGTTTTCAGTTTGAGAAATATAGTGTTGGTGCGGCGACCGATGTATCCATACACCAGGACCCTGAATTCTGATTTCTGACTCAGTGTATAAAAACACTGATTTCATCTGTTTTGGAAATGTTTTCCTTGGTTTATTTGAAGTCAGCTCACCAATTATAACGTAATGACTATGGCACACCTGTTCTTTATCAGGATTTCACCGTGTAGACAACCATCTTGGATTCCCAAGATATTACATGATGACGGCCCACCGACCGATCCTATGTAGATCAACATTATAGTGATCCTATGTGTATTAGAAATAGATTCTTTCAGTGGATAGTGCATAATAACTGAGCACATTGCATGAGTTCTTGTGGCAGTGGCCTTTGAGGTTTCGAGGAGAGATAGATCCCCAGGGAGCTGAGAACTTGCGGGAGGCTGTGACTAGAGTTTTCTACCTAGTTAGGACACTAGAAGATCAGATGGTGATCATATATGCTATTCTTTATCAGTTTTTGACCATGAGGATGGTCCTCATGGTGATATGGATATGATACATGGACCATTACATGAAATGGTACCATTGGGTAGTGTACCAGCTATATCAATGCTCGTTGGTCAGTAGTTACAACCGGTAGTACTAGTAGATGACACATGTTGCCTTAGTGCCTTACATGTGTTTCAGAATCAGATCCCCCTCAGGTTTTTAGGTGAGCCAAACACAAAGGAGGATAAGGGTTGTCTTTAAGAGTTGGTCGAGTTTCCACCTTGCCAGGGCACCATTCGATCAGATGGCAGTCCTGGTGGAGAGCCTTTTATGTGATCTAGAAGGACGATGACAGGGTTTATATTACCCTGATCTTGCAAAGAGGTGACTTTTATATGGAAAATCCTGGGAACCTTCCTCAGATAAGGGGGCCTCTTTCCATAAAAATATATGGGTTGATTGTTCCCAAGAGCTTCTACAGCTTCGGCAGGTTGAGATTTCAGAAGCTGAGTATTCATTGTGGCATACCAACCATCCTAGGTACTCGATGAATACAATATGGTTAGTGCTTCAGGGATTAGACCTATGAGTGAGGTGCGTTTAGAGACATATGAGAAATAAATATTCTAATACATTCCTACTTATATAAAAGTTTTAGAGCGAACCTTTTTTGTTTAATTTTATTTGGCTGAGCGGATACAACCAGTGATTGTGAGTAATGGGAAAACAAGAAAATGATGCCAGTATCAGAGAGTTGAGCGTTTAAAATGTTTTGAGAAGAGGAAGTGATAGGGATAGATTAATCTTCAGGGTAGTAGACCTGGAAGTGGAGCCAAGAGAGTAACATGGAGTGGTATACATTTTGACATGATACCACCACCACCCAAATGTGGTTCCCACCAGGCTCAGGGAGCTGGAGGACCAGGGAAGGGAGTAGCTGCATGCGGTCATGGAGTGTGACCCAAGGGCTCCAGGAATGATTTTAGGTATGGTCTTCATCTACTACTAAATTTTGTATTAATTGACATAGGTATCAATCATTCCTTATTTCCATGAATCTTGTTCATTACCCAGAGTTTCTAATTAAAATGATGACTTGACCCTTACGTCTCAAGATACCATTGTGAGGAGACTCAATAATCATGCTTACGCCGAAGGTGTGATCTGACCCTTATGGCGAGGTTTTCGGTTGGATCCACATGGTGGAACCATCGAGGCCTTACAAAATTAGTTTAGGGATGGACTGTACATCAATAGTTCATAATTAGATTGGTTGTTTTAGAAAAAATGAATGTAGTATATATACAGCATTGGAATGGGGTATTGCTTGGTTGGAAAAAAAAGAAATCCCAAGAAGCAAAGGAAAAAATCATGCATTGGAAGGTGCAGCCGATCACTCTTGAGTCAGCCAACCTAACCCTCCTAGAAGTATGAGTTTTTGAGTTTTTAGTTATCAAAAGTAGTGTGAAATTGTGGGGACATCTTTTCAAAATTTGTTTCCCGGAATACCTCTCTAAAGGGAGAGCGACTTCTTCTTTATATGAGTATTAATTCGGATTTATACATGAATTCTCCCGGGTAGTGGAACCCTTTTCATCTTTGAAAAAGAAAGGGGAGCCTTTCTTAGAGACATGGAAGTGTCAACAGAGCTTTTAGAAGCTGAGACAATGACTAATGAGTGACACCATCTTGAGGCTACTAGAATAGGGTGTTGGGTATGCAGTCTACTGTGACGCATCAGGGACCATACTAGGTTGATACCTGATGCAGGAGTGGGATGTGATTACCTATGTCTCACTTCAATTGAGAAAACATGAGAAGAACTATACTACAAATGCCATGGAGTTAGAAGTAGTGGTATTTGTGCTGAAGATGTAGTGACACTACATGATGGGTGAACAGTTTACTATTTACTCTGATCACAAGAGTCTCAAGTATATCTTTCCCTACAAGGACCTGAACCTGAGACAACAATGATGACTAGAGTTCCACTAGGACTATGACTTTGAGATAGTCTATACTCATAGGAAGGGGAATGTTGTAGCAGACACACTCAACAAGAGGTTTTGTATACAATAATAGAGTGGGGCATTAGATCAGCTAGTCATGTAGCAGATATCTATCATGGATAATGATGGAGCAACTTACCTCTAGTATATGACTGTCTCTCCCCCAATTATTTACCATGTTTGGAAGACACATCTTGGGTACATTCACTGCGGGGCCCAATGTGCTCAGATATCCTCAATATGCTCTCCTGAAGGATTTTCTGAAGGTGGGGAGCACATCGTTCTCTTCAGAGGATTCACATTGATACCAGTGATGCTACAAGAGGAGGTGTTGAGGGATTTCCATACATCTCCATTAGCGGTACATCCTGGAGTGGAGAAGATGTACCAGGACCTCCGATGTTAGAACCGGTGGCCCGGAATGAAGAAGGCAGTGGCGGTGTTTTTATCACAATGCCTTTATTATTACCAAGTGAAGACTGTGCAAAGTAGGAATAAGTCTTATAATGACAGGAGACAAAGGCCCTAGGAGTTTGAGGAAGGATGCCATGTCTTCCTATGGGTCTAACCTTGATGATGATTGCAAAGATTCATCCAGGGTGGAAATATATCTCTGAGGTTCATTAGACCTTTCCAGATCCTCAACAGAGTAGTCTAAGAGGTGTACTGTCTAGATATTCCAACAAAAATTCACTAGGTTCATAATGTTTTCCATGGGTCATAGCTGAGGAGGTACATTCATGATCCATCACACATCATCTATTGGGGTGAGATGGGCATCGATGATAGGGAAAATTTTACAGAGTTTACATTGGAGATAGAGGATTTACAGGAGTGAGTCCTTTATGGATGGACAATACCTCTGGTGCAAGTTCTGTGTAGCACATAATCCTCCAGGAGAGCAGATGGGAGCGGGAGGCTGAAATTCATGCTCAGTACCTTCATATGTTTGATTTTCCTTTGATTTGGATTTCGAGTAAAAAAGGCCCTAAGGTGGGAAAAATATAGAGGCCCGAAAAATCCATATAATTGTTTATAATTATTTGGGATTATTTGGAGGTCGCTAAATTTTATGTCACGCAATTCCGAGGTCGTGAAATATGACGGAATGGGATTCTGAGGCCTGGAGTTCCCAGAATTATCTGTCGAAATTTTGTTAATATTTACTTAGCACGCGTGAGTAGTTTAATGGAAAAAGTGAAATAACACTTAAATGGGTGCACCGATCATTAATCCGAGGGAACTGTTGTGTTCAGGATAACGATTTTACCCTAGGCGCGCCTTAAGTTTAGTCGGCATAGGCCTCTGGTGAGAAAACTCTAAAATGGAATAACCGTAAATAAAATAATTAAATAACGTTATTTTATTTATCAAATGTTTATAACTCATGAATGGTGACTCAGATTAATAATCTGAGACCACCACTGAGCTTGTGAGTGTATGATTTCTTTAGTCAGATACTAACATTGGCCTGCACGGGCCAACTATTGAAGTTATATTATGGCTGTATATAAAATAATTAAGTTACATTTTTTTTAAAAAATCCATAACTTCAAAACTGTAATTCAGATTGAGAATCCAAGAGTACCGTTGAGTTCATTGGGGCGTGTTCCCCTTAGGCAGAGCCTAACCTTGACCAACGCAGCTCGTGGGTGAATGTTAATAATTTATTGAACTTTTTTAAGATACATTCAGTAAAGGCGTGAGCAACATTTTATAACATTTGAACCAGTAATCAGATTAAACATCCAAGACCACTTTTGAATCTCCAACACTTGGATTCACATAAGGGAGGCATCACATTTACCACATAAGGTTGGGAGAAAAAGATTGATTTTGGACATTTAAAAAAATAATAATGTAACAACGTTATTTTATTTCCTTTCTTTCTTTTTCCCCAATGGACTAGTGGTGGTGGCAGGACCAATGACGCGTTAAGCCATTAAATGGCTTGACTCATCAATTCATGGTAACAACACCATTTGAATTAGGAATGTTCCTTAATTAATTGAACCCCACTAATTCCACATGAGTCACTCCCCCCCCCCCTCTTCTATTTATATGGTACTTGTGTAGGATTTTGGCACGACTTCACCAAGAGATGAAGCTATGATAAAGTACCGTGATGTCAACCACTTAGTGAACAGAACCGGTTCCAATGGGCGGTGATGAGCTCCACCGAACAAAGAACACTGAATCATCCTTAAAAACGGATGTTCTCTAATGATCTTGAGGTAGGGGTTTATTTTGAAGTTGTATTTGATGAATTAAATCCACCCTCACTAGATATCTCCTTATCACGGAGGCCGTGGGCCATAGAAACTAGGCCCAGACCCTCCGCAACTTCGTTCTTGATGTGAAATTTGGGGAACAATTTCCAAATCAATGGAAACATGAAATAACGGGTCACGGTATGTCGGTAGTAGCACAGAAGAGCCGTAGGTGCAAACGACGTCAAGAACGGTCAACATAGCATGTCTGGTGACTTGTGAAAGAAACCACTAATGCGCTATGTCGGTGGCGGCCGACGGTGGCCAGAGGAGACCCGATGCAACCTACCTTAGGCAGTAGAAGGCAGCATGCGACGGCACGCCGTAGAGGTCGGACCGAACAGGCCACACAGGACCAGTGCGAATACCACAAGGACCGCTTGCAGAAGCAGCCACAACCAGCAGCCCGTGGAAGGAGAGAGGGGCACGGCCCACGCCACGCTGCATCGGCATCACCCGATTGGCCAAATAGATGACCGTTTAATGTGGTGGGATAGTTCTCCACTGGTTGGGTGAAAGGGCCCCACAACCATGGCGCCAACGAAAGAGGTGTTATGCCTTTTGGCGAACCGAGCTGGTGCAGGCCAACCAAGTGGGCCAGACCCAGCAAGCAGGCCAGGATGGACCCATGACCCAGTGGTCTAGTGTGGGTGGGATGAGCCCCACCCGATGGGCTAGGCCAACCCCGACCTGGGCCCACGAAACTAACTGGGCCGACCCTGACGGTTCGGACCCATTGAACTAGGTTGAACCGTAGTGGGCCGGACCCAAGCGAGGTCAGGTAGACCCTCAGAATCATTGCGTCTGGCCGGTCCAGCTGAGTCGGACCGGGCCCAGACCCAACCGATACCTGACGAATGAAATTTTAGTAACTGATGAAATGGGTGTCCATTTGACACTCAATCTGTGGCGTTGAGACCTCATTTGTGAAGCGGTCCCTTTGGAATATTCCGGTGGGCTCAACCGAGTAGGGCCGGATCGAAGGACGATCACCCCCCGTTTCATAGAAAGGGTTATAACTAACAGATCGTGCATCCGATTGATGCGCCGTTTATGGCATAAAGAGACCTAGTGACAAGTAGGTCCTTTTGAGACACTCTAGTTGAGTTTTTTCAGAGTTTGACGTGTCACCCAGGTTGGATCAGACCTGATTCCAACTAGGCCCTATTTACAAATGTACCCATATCTCACAGGCCGAGCGACCGATCGATGCGACGTCAGTCATGTTGAAACCCTTACAACATGGTGGTCCTTTGGGATACTTCTATGTTGAACTTTTTTTAGGTATAGGTATGTCCCATAGCTTGAGAATTAGATTCTATCAGGATAAAGTGTGCTTAGTACGAAAATCTTGTGGCTAGCTGTGACATGATGAATGAATAATGATCTTGTGTGGGTTAGTACCTATCGATCATGTGTGGGCCAGTGCTCAATGATCTTGTGTGTGTCAGCACATACTAATCAAGTGTGGGTAAGATACTGTGTGGGTCCGCGCTCAGTGATCCTGTGTTTGTCAGCGCATACCGATCATATGTGGGTGAGCAGCAGAGCCTCTCGACAGAATAAGATGATCTAGATTTACAACTAATCATGTGTATTTCTATATGTATGTTATATAACTGGTGTTAGCTGAGTCCTAACCATTGTGGTACTTTTAGATTCATGGTGTTACCTTTGTGGTACTTTACCATTGTGGTGTTACCATCATGGTGTTACCTTCATGGTGTTACCTTTGTGGTACTTTTACTCTTGTGGTGTTACCTTCGTGGTGTTACCTTTTTGGTACTTTACCTTCGTGGTGTTACCTTCACAGTGTTACCCTTGTGGTAATTTTACCTTCATGGTGTTATCTTCGTGGTGTTACCTCGGTGGTACTTTTACCTTTGTGGTGTTACCTTCATGGCATTACCTTTGTGGTATACTTCCCTCGTGGATAAATTGTGAAAATGGCTTAATGATTGGGGCCTTGTGTTTCCTCATGTAAGAGAAGAGTATATTTTGATAAATTATGTATATATATGGGCGTATACCTAAGATGAGTTGATAATTGCATTTTTATTTGTGATTTAGGTCCTACTTTTTCATATTTCATTTGTGGAACTATGGGAGAACTTTGGGGGTCTCGGGGTAGCTACTGAGTATTGTTATACTCACCCCTGCATGGGCTTTGCCCGCACATTGTTGTTTCTTGTGCAGACGAGGAGAATATGGGCTAACAGCTAGTACACAGAAGAGACGGCCTGGCATGGAGTGATGTGGAGATGATCTTTACCTACACTATAGGTAAAATCCTCGGAGGTTGATCCAGGAGTAGTTTTCACTTTTCAGTTGGGCTTGTATTCTAGCCCCTTTACTTTCAGTACCCTTTTTACTAAAATAGTTTACTTCGTGGTTGCTTCTTGTTGTGTTCTTGGATTGTGTTCTAGTAGAGTTTTAAAAGCAATTCCTTGCTGATATCGGTATAAACCTTTTTGGTGATAGTTTCCAACCCATGACCTAGGGAAGATGGGCATGGGGTAGTCACGGAACGGGCCCCGCGGGACGAATCGTGACATCAATATTCTTTATTATTGATTCTAGAATTCATCATAGGAAACACACCCAAAGATTCTTAGGTGTGATTCGCTTAGTTTGTAGCCACTTCGTGCCTCTTGTGGTTTCATGTTTTTGAATCTGTTGGTTGGACACCGATTGAGTAGATAGGAAGTACATGCCACCGCTTCAACCTAGAAGTTATTTGAGATTCCTTTTTCCTTCAGCATAGTCCTCGTTATGTTGAGGATAGTGCAATTCGTCCTTTTTCAATGATATTCTACTGTGGAATATAGGTAGTATATGCTATTGCTTAATGCCTTATTCCCTGCAAAAATCATGAAATACATTTGAAGGGTATTATCCTCCTCTGTCAGATCTGAGAACATTGATTCTATAACCACTTTCAGATACAACACGATATTTTAAATTTTTAAAGATTGAAATTAAATAAGATTTTTCATGGATTCTATTCACCCATTGTTTCATACTAAAATCACCAATGAGGGTAATAAAATACATATTACCTCCAAGTGATGGTGTTTGAAGTGGTCCACAAATATCAGTGTGAACCAACTGAAGTGATTCATTTGATCTTTGGGAAACTACACTTGGGAAGTAATTCCTTTATTTATTTCGGAGTGTACACACCTCACACACTTGACTTGGAACTTCAATCATTGTAAATCCACAAACCTTGCTTGATGAGGATATAAAATTAAGCCTGCTAAAATGATAATGTCCCAAGCACAGATTACATCTTCACGAGTCATTCTTCATGAGTCCCAAGAGACACTCTTCGTATTTTATGTTGATACGTAGTGGAAACATGAGATTATTTGCCATTTGTACTTGAGAAAAAAGTCTCTTATGAGAATCCCTTGTAGACAAAAAACTGTTCTCCATGTGTATAACATACCCCTTATGAAGGAGTTGTCTGAAACTAATGATATTATTTTTTATGTTAGGTACATAATACACATTACAAATGTAATTTCGCTCACCAGTCTTCAGATAGATTTTTATTTTATGTTTTCCAACCATGCGTACCGTTGATGAGTCGCCAAAGCTCATGTCACCACAAACTTCTTCTATGAGTTACTTGAAATTTTATTTGTTACCACTCATGTGGTTGCTTGAACCAGTGTCAAGACACCATACATCGGGGAATTCACATGCCCTTTCTTGTGTGAGGAGGAGAGTGGTACCATCTTATTCAAGATGAGATGTTTTAGCAAAGTTGGAAAATCTATTATGATCCAATTTTCTCCAACAATCAAAAGAATAATGACAAAATTTCTTACAGTTGGGGCATTGAATGTTTTTTGCTTTTCCAAGGCCACACATAAATTGACCACCACAATTCCCTCTTATATGAATGCTGGTAGGATTTTTTTTTGATTTTGTTGATGGCTTGGATAATATCCATGCCCTATTCCTATTGCACGATGACTGCCTCGATGTCTGTGGTCATTCTTAAGTTCTTGTATTGTCAACTTGGACTCTAAGGCATGCTCTATTGTAGAACTGACATTCTTTTTCATCGATTTCTAATGAACGTGAAACAATCCCATAAGTTCTTCAATGAATTTTTTTCCATATCCTCTGATTCTTCGATATCCACAACCACATATTTAGACATGGTTGTGAGATAACAATGTGATTTTTCAATAACTCGAATGTCCTCTACATTTTCACCATTCCTTTTCAACTCTTTAACAATAACAATTAATATTGAGAAATACTCGAAGATACTCTCACTTTATTTCATGTTTATTGCTTCAAACACTACTCATAATGTTTGTAGATATACCCACTCACTCAATCAACACCTTTGAAGATGGTGAGAGGGGTATCCCAGGCTTGCTTTCTTGATATTTCTTCAGCAATATTTTCGAAAGTGGATTCATCTAACCATTGATAGAGGAGGAACAATGCCTTGATATCTTTCTTTCTTGGATTTTTGAGGCCCGTATTTTCTTCATTCATGAAGGTGATTTATTCCTTCATAGATGGTAAAATATAACCATTAGTGACAATCTCCCATAATTCTTATGACCCGAATAATTCCATCATTTGGAGGAACCACCTTTTGTAGTTGTCCTTATATAGCTTCAGAACATGCAGTTGGATTGCCTGCATCTAAGAAAAATGACTGGATATTGGTAATTTGCTTTGATACTAGTTTTTTGGCCATACTTGCCTTGAAATTTGAGAGGAATAAAATTAAAACACAACAAAAAAGAGATTTCAAGCATTTTATTTCACATATTTTTCAAAATACAATTGCCAACAATTTATAGGCATTTTCAAACGAATAAAACAACCAAATTAAATGGACACATTAAAGAAATGAAACAGACACATTAAATGGACACATGGGGAGGAAAAACGTAGGGAAAAAATGTGTGTAATTAATACATGCTGCATGAAAGAAAACACGGGGAAAATAAACACGGGCTACTAGACGAAAGGTTTTTTGTTTTCATTTCCAATAACTACGTGGATTTTCTTCATTTTTTTTGTATGTTATTCATGTGACTAGAATTGTATACAAACAATATAAAATATTTGGGATTTAAAATTGCATAAAAGGTTATTATTATCCCATTAAAACCATTGATAATTAATATTATCAATAATAAAGTCCATTAATTTGATTAATTTTTCATTTTGGGGCTCTTTTTCATGGATGGAAAACAATCCTTTCCATTTGCAGATCCTCCAACCATCTGATGGTTAGGAAACATCATGGTATTTCCTTAATTTAGGCAACTATATGGGATTTATTCATTATTGTTTGTATGTTATTCATGTGACTATAATTGCATGCAAACAATAAGGAATATTTGGGCATTAAAATTGCATAAAAAGGTCACTATCATCCCCTTAAAATCTTTTATAATTAATATTAATAACAATACAGTACATTAATTTGATTAAGTATTATTTGTTGGACTCTATTTCATGGATGGACTACACTCCCTTCCATTTGTAGCTCCCCAAACCGTCCTAAGGTTGGGCAACCTCATGGATATTTCATAAATTTAGGCAAGTACATGGGTTTTCTTCATAATTTTTTGTATGTTATTCATGTGACTAGAATTGCATACAAACAGTAAGTATGATTTTGGCTTTAAAATTGAATAAAAATTTCATTATCCTTCCATTAAAATAATTGATAATTAATATGATCAATAATAACGGTCTTCAGGTTTTAAACTACATGCATGTGATCTTTTTTAAAGCTTATTTTCAATTGATATTAGAACATTTTTCGTAAAAGGATTATCCACTGATAGTTTGGTAAAGGAAATGGTGCTTCCATACTATCATATTCCTTTAATCGGATTACTTTTTCTTTCTTAGACTCTCTGTCATGGATGACCAACACTACATTCCATTTTCAGAACCTCCAACCACCCTAAGTTGGGAAAACTTCATGGGTATTTCCTAAATTTAGGCAAATTCATGGGTTTTCTTTGTTATTGTTTTTATATAATTCAGGTGACTAGAATCACATAAAAATTGAGGATGATCTGGGCTTTAAAATTGCATAAAAAGGATATTATCCACCCATTAAAAGCATTGAAAATTAATATGATCAATAATATATGCCTTTAGTTCTTAAACAACCTACATGTGCACTTATTTAAAAGTCTTTTTCACTTTATATTTCACGATTTTTGTACAGATTATCCTCTGAGAGTCTAGGGAAGGAAAAGGGTGCTGCCATTCTATCCTCTTCCTTTAATTTGAAAACTTTTTATTTGTTGGACTCTTTTTCATGGATGGCCAACACTCCCATCCATTTAAAGAACCTCTATCCGGCCAATGGTTGGGAAATTTCAGGGGTATTTTCTAAAAATAGGAAAATGCATGGGTTTGATTCTTTATTGTTTGTATTCTATTCATGTGACTAGAATTGCATACAATAAATAAGAAATATTTACGCATTCAAATTTCAGAAAAAGGTCATTATCATCCCATTAAAATCATTGGAAATTAATATGATTGATAATAAAGGTATTTTTATCATAAACAACCTATATGTGCGCTTATTTAAAATTCATTTTTAGTTGATATTTTAATGTTTTTGATAATGATTATCCACTGATTCTGTGGGAAAGTCAAGGGTACTGCCATAATGTCCTTTTACATTAATATGATTAAATTTTCATTGTTGGTCTCTTTTTAATGGATGGCCTACACTCCCTTCCATTTGCAGCACCTCCAACTAGCATATAGTTGGGCAACATCATGGGTATTTCCTAAATTTAGGCAACTGCATGGGGTTTATTCATAGTTTTTTTATGTTATACTTGTGACAATAATTTCATAAAAACAACAAGGAATATTTTGGCTTTAAAATTGCATAAAAAGGGCATTATCATCCCATTAAAAGCATTGATAATTAATATGATCAAGAATAATGGTCTTTTGTTCTTAAACAACCAACTTTTTCACATATTTAAAAGTCATTTTCAGTTGATATTTGACTATTTTTTATAAGGATTATCCACTGAGTGTTTAGGAAAGGAATGGGAACTACCTTACTATCTTATTCCTTTAATTTGAATAATTTTTCTTTGTTGGACTGTTTTCATTGATGGACAACAATCCCTCCCATTTTCAGCTCATGTAACCATCCAATGGCTGGGCAACATCATGGGTATTTCCAAAATATAGGCAATCTATTTTCATCATTATTGTTTGCATGATATTCAGGGGATTTGAATTTCATATAAATTGGAAGGGATATTTGGGATCTAAAATTTCAAAAAAGGTCATTATCAGCCTAATAAAACCATTGATAATTAATATGATCAATAATACAGGTCTTTTTTTCTTAAACAAAATGCATGTTACCTAATTTAAAAGTCATTTTCATTTGATATTTAAACATTTTTTTAGGATTATCCATTGAGATTTTGGGAAAGGAAATTTAATTTCCATACTGCCCTGTTCCTCTAATTTGATTAATTTTTCATTATTGGACTCTTTTTCAATTATGGCCAACACTCCCTTCTATTTTCAGCACATCTAACTATCCTATGGTGGGGAACATCATGTGTATTTTCTAAATTTAAGGCAACTGTATGGGTTTTATCCATTAATGTTGGTATGTTATTCATGTAACTAGAATCAATACAAACAATAATGAAGATTTGGGCATTAAAATTTTATAAAAAGGTTATTATCAGCCAATTAAAAGCATTGATAATTAATATGATCAACTATAAAGGTATTTAGTTCTTAAACAACCTCTATGTGTGCTTATTTTAGGCTCATTTTCAGTTGATATTTGACTATTTTTTTGGTAAAAGGATCATCCCCGAGTTTTGAAAAGGAAAGGGTTCTTCCATACTATAATATTCCTTTAATTTGATTACCTTTTCTTTGTTGGACTCTTTTTAATGGATTTCCAACACCCACTTCCATTTGTAGCTCCTCTAGTTGGACAAAGGTTGGGAATCTTCATGGATATTTCTTAAATTTAGGCAACTGGATGGGTTTTCTTCATTATTGTTTGTATGTTAGTCATGTGACTAGAATTTCGTACCAACAATAAGGAAGATTTGGGCTTTAAATTCACACAAAATAGTCATTATCAGCCCATTAGAAGCATTGATTATTAAAATGATCAATAATAAAGTCCATTAATTTGATTAAATTTTCTTTTTGGACTCTTTTTCATTGATAGACAAAAGATCATTCCATTTGCAGTACCTCCAACCTTCCTATGGTTGGGAAAATTCAAGCGTATTTCTTTTAATTATGCAACTGTATGAGTTTTGTTCATTATTGTTTGTAAGTTATTCATGTAAATAGAATTGCATATATACATTAAAGAATATTTGGGCATTAAAAAAGAATTAAAAGGCCATTGTAAGACCATTAAAATAATTGATAATTTATATGATCAATAATTAAGGACTTTAGTTCATAAAAAACCCGCATGTGCGCTTATTTAAAGCCCATATTTAGTTGATATTTGACTGTTTTTGGAAAGGATTATCCACATAGAGTTTGGAAAAGGAAAGGTCGTTTCCATACTATCATCTTCCTTTAATTTGATTTATTTTTCTTTGTTTCACTCTTTCTAATGGATGGCCAACACTCCTTTACATTTTCCGCACCTATCTTCCTCTAGTAGGAAAACTTCATTGGTATTTCCTAAATTTAGGCAACTGTATGGGTTTTCTTTTTTATTGTTTGTATGTTATTCATGTGACTAGAATCACATACAAATTATGGACGATTTGGCCTTTACAATTGCATGAAAATGTCATTATCATCAAATTAAATGCATTGATATTTAAAATGATCAATAATAAAGGTCTTTAGATATTAAATATCCTGCTTGTGGGCTTAATTAAAAGTCAATTTTAGTTTATATTTGACTATTTTTTGTAAGGATTGTCCACTATGATTTTGGGAAAGGAAAGGGAGTTTCCATAGAGTCCTCTTCCTTTAATTTGATTAAATTTTTTCTGTTGGAATCTTTTTAGGGATAGCCAACACTACATTCCATTTTTAGCAGCTCTAACCATCCTATTGTTGGACAACATATTGGGTATGTCAAAAATTTAGGTAACTGCATGGGTTTTCCTCATTATTGTTTGTATGTTATTCATATGACTAGAATTTCATACAATGAATAAGGAAGTTCTGGGCTTTAAAATTGCATGAAAATGTCATTATCATACCATTAAAATAATTTATAATTTATTTGATCAATAATAACAGTCTTTAGTTTTTATCAAATCAAAAAATATGCTGTTAAAAAATGTTTTATCCATGCTAGAGTTAGTGTTGATAAAAGTAAAGTTTTATCAGCCTTAACTCCAGCACTCCTAAAACTTCTTCTCAACTACACCAACATGTCTCTACATGAATTCCAAACTATAACATCTAATGAATAAGTAATACAAACAAATTTTATAACAACACAGACTTTTAAAGATCTATTTTGTTTTTGGAAAATGATTGATATACACACAAAAAACTCAAATCACTTTAATACTTAAATGTTCAATATGAACCTTGGTCAATATGACTCTCATAAACAATACACATAGTTATAATTTGAATGTTATAATTAGTGTTTATAAGTAGAAATAACAAAAGATAATTAATGTAGAACGGAAAAGCAATGACCTCAACCAGTAATGTCATGTTGTATGAAGTCTGTTTGAGAGAAATTGGGATGGAATAACATTACTAGGGTTCACCCTTGACCAAGCATAGACTGAGTTTCAACATGTGATGTTTTAATGAAATCCTCTATAATAGAATTTCATGTTAGTGGAAATTATCACTCAGGTGATATTAACCGAGCCACCCCATGAATCTATCGCATTGAACACCTTACCATTAGGTCATGAGCATGTGTTATAAGGGGTTATGTGTACTAGAATTAGTTATTTAAAATGTAATTCCATTGTATAAATAAAATCTTTATTCAACCAATTTCGTTTATTGAATAGACATTCTTAATAAAACAAATATGACGATCTAGATAAATTTATTTTTGGAAATAAATTATAGTTTTTAGAATGTATGTAAATTTTTAAAATAAACTGAAGCATTATGAATAATATTTATTTTATTGAAATAGTACGATAAAAACACTATTAATTAAATATAAATGATAAAATAATTTTATTATGACAGTAACAATTTTTAAGTGTAAGAAATTTTACTAAGCATTTTCATCCACCTATTTTTTTCAATAAATAATGAATTTTATATTTAAAATTTAAAATTATCTTGTTTATACAATATTTATGATAAATTAAACATCATTTTTGAAATTCAAACGTCAAAATTATGTCAGGGTAAATTTATGAGATTTTTCTAAAATGTTTTATTTTTCCATGATAAGTAAAAATACAATTTGAGGTTTTCCATATGTTTAGTGATTTCATAATTATATCATATTGATGTAATAATTAAATAACACCAATCCATGACCTAAATGTTGTCATTTTATCAATATCTTGTATATTAATAGATTTTAATCCATTTTCAAACAATTTCTAAAATGATGACTTTGATATTAAAAATATTATTTTGTGGAAACTATAATTTTCCTGGATAAAAGAAACAATATAAAATTATGCACGGTTCTTGTGGGTTAAAATAACAAAAAATATGTCCCAAATATCAAAAATCATGGTCCAAAACCATGGGAAATTACATGGTTTTTTATTTTCCATAACAAATATTTCCAATGCCTATATATGGATATTAGTAAAAATATCCTCCACTTTTACTATAAAAAACCACTTATTTTTCCATTTCCATTCACTCACAATCCATAATTCATGATTATATGGTATTTTTAGCTCCCATTTATTCCACCTAAGGTGTCATCAATCCCCCAAGGATCCATTCCTTAAAATCTAGGAGTAACTCATGAAGGTAAGGGAAATATACACTTCTCTTTTCCATTAAAGATCATTTTTTATTTGGTATGTCTTCAAATTTCTAAACTATGTTATATTTTCCACTTTTTTATCCAATTAATTTAGTAATATTTTTTTTGTGAATGGATGACCCTTATCGCCTCTCATTTTACACTTTTAAAAAACATCATTTTATACCCATTATGTTGTCTAATTTACTTCTCAAAATTTCCCACTTATCCATAAGAAATTATCTTTTATTTTATTCATGTAAATACCTAAGTATCATTATTTTCCAAGACTATTCACCTAAATTTAAATATTATTTTATTTTATTGTGGTATTATCATAAATGAAGCTTTCATTTTCTTTCTTTGGGTTGAAAATGACATAATGATCATGTTTTAAAGAAATATTGAAATGCTCTAATTTTGATATGAAACTCATTTTTTATTCTCCATAAGATATTTATGAAAATTTTGATTATGATATATGTGGATCAAATTAATGAAGACATATATATTAAGGGTGAAACCTGATAAAACATCAATGCTTTATGTAAAGAATTTAATCTCCAGAGGTGACATGTTTTGATACCTTGGGGAATAACCATGTTAATTTTTATTTATGACACCTCAGGTTCAATCCTTGGTGATATGATTATTAATGTCTCATTTAAATGTTGTAGAAAATTTCCATGTTATTAATCATTTTATTTTTATTGTGATATTCCTCACGATCCCTTTCTCTTGCCATAATCATTTTTCTCTTGTTCTTATTGATATTCCTTAAGATAACATGTAAATTGTTTCCCTTAATGGGCCTTATTCTCACCCATTTCCATTAATGTGTGTCCCCAAGTTTTGATATAGAGTAAGTGAACTTATTATTAACCCATTAATAAGTCTTTAAAGTGGATTATAATAATGTTTTATGTTTCCAAGTACTATGTTTCTGATTTCCAAGAAGCTAAATGTAACGACCTGAAATTTTGAATAAATCTTGTTTCCTAATTTTGTGTGTTATGTTATACTCAACAAAACTGTTTCATTTTATAACAAGTGTATAATTAAAATGAGACTGTTGGGTTTTTACTGTTATATGATCGTTGGCCAATATGACGACTGGAAACTGAACGTTTTGATTATTGTCTTTAAATACAAGTGATTTTGGTTAATTAATATAGAAAGAAGATTTGATGGCCTTACCCAGTAGTCTGGGACCGATCGAAGCCCATCTAACAAAACTAGGGAAGGAGGTAGCACCACTGGGCTTTTCACTGGACCAAACCCAATCCGGACTTCATCATGTAAAGCTAGAACAGAATCGCCTTTGCGAGAAGTTCAAACTGATAGAAATTACTACTCGTGCGATGTTGGCCGAGCCGCCCTCAGATTCTCTCACCTTAGCACACCTTACACTTAGGTTCTATGCTGGAGTGATAAGGGGCTATGTAAGGAGACCATAACTTCATTGTGTAATCCTTTGGTTTAAATAAAAATCTTGATTTCTTCTTATGATGAAGTTTATGAATTTTCAAATGTCCGGATAAATATAGTATGCATATTATTGGTGAATTTTAGTGAAAGGATATTTTTTTAACAAATGTTTATATAAACCTCAAATAATTAAAAATGTGTAATGATTTTCAAAAAATGGTCTTCTAAAATTATGTTTAGTACGAAATTTAGAGTCTACTAAAATCAACTTATTTTTTGATGAATAATAAATTATGAATAGTGATTTTCACTTACGATTAGTAATGTGACCAAATGGATTAGTAATTTCACTTAAAGAATATTTTAATATAATTTAGACACCTTGTTTAAGTAATGTGATTCAATAAAATGGGCAAATAATGGTTTCATAAATTATTATTCAAGTATTAGTTTTTTCGGGTGAATAGTATTTTTTAATTATAAATTAAATTAAAAATAATTAGAAAATTATTTTTATAAAATGGACTTTATTTTTGAACCCAGAGCATTGATATTATGTTATGGTAATTTTTGGGGATTTTTCTGAAAAAATGAATTTTCGGTGAATAGTGTAATTATTTAAAAATTAAATTAAAAATATTTAGAAAATTATTTTTATAAAATGGAGTTCATTTTTGTAATCAGAGCATAGATATTTGGTTAAGGTGGAATTTTGGTATTTTTCTGAGAAAAATGAATTTTCAGTGAATAGTAAAAATGCAGTTTTAGGGTTTCAGTATGTTTAAAGACATCATAACTGTGTCATGATGATGTCATGATATATTTTAAGGTTTTTCTGACCAAAGGTGATGAATAATTGTATGGGGGCCCCATGTGGCCTAACTCCATGGGAAATACCATGGGAGAGCCCATGGTTTTGAGAAAACCACTTGTGCGGTGTCCCTTGGCCATTAATGCCTTGTCCCCTCACATTCCCTTTAAATACCCACCCTTTCCTCCTTTATTTTTCACTCCCAACTCTCCCCAACGAAGCTATGGTCTCATTAACTTCCAAGAAGTCCCCCCAAGGTGCCCCCAATCCCTCTCGGTCCCAACCTTTGAGTTTTAAGAGTTACGTTTTAAGGTAAGGGATCCGACCTCTCTCTCTTTCTGTTCAAGTAATATCTTTTAAGTCATTTCTTTTATTCTCCTTGTTCTTATGTTGGAGGATGTTCTTTTATATTCCTCATACTACACTTTTCATGTTCATATAATGAGATATCCCCTCTTACTCTCATTATTTCTTTTTATTAATGTTTAAGTGGCGCTGTTAGGCTGCCAAATGTTTTGTAACAGATTCTTTCTCCCTTCTCATTTTTCAAGATCTACTTTCATGTAATGTCTTTAAAGTTCCTTTTTATTATTTTGGGATATTATATCAATATCTATCATACTGATATTTTATTATCACATGATGAGATACCCCATTTGATCTCTTCAATTCAGTATTTTTAAGTTTTAAGTGGCATCGTTAGGCTGCCGAATTTTTAAGTGGTTCTTTCACCCTTATTGTTTTCAAGTTCCACTTTCATATCATGTCTTAAAGTTCCTTTTATTATGTTGGGGTATGATCTCTATATCTATAATACTGATCTTTTATGATCATATTATGAGAGACCCCATTTGATCTCTTCAATTCAGTATTTTGACGTTTTAAGTGGCGCCGTTAGGCTGCCGAATTTTTAAGTGGTTCTTTCACCCTTCTCTTTTTCAAAGTTCTAATTCCATGCCAAGTCTTGAAAGTTCCTTTTTATTATGTTGGGGTATGATATCTATATCTATCATACTGATATTTTATGTTAATATGATGGGTGACCCTATTTTATCTCATCTATTCATTTTTGGTTGAATTTTATGTGACGTCGTTAGGCTGCCGAATTTTTATAAGAGAAATCTTATTTTTGTCTTCCTTTAATGTCCTTCATTTCATATGTTATATTTTCAAATTTCATTACCATGTTCTTAAATCCCTTATATTCTTCCCCTCTACTATTTTATGCATCATTTATTATTTTTTGACCCATGTTTCATCTCTTTTCAATGTTTTCTAAAACCACGTAGCATAGCCGTTACGCTGCAAAATTTCAGTCTCAAAATGAATCTATCTTTTTCTAAAGTTATTTTATTTTATTAAGTGAATAATCAATTATCTATCTTATATAGGGGTATTCACATATATACCAAGTTGTTCTATTTTAAATTCTTGGATTTACATACATGAGACCCACCTTCCTTTTCTGTGGGTTTTAAAGTGAAACAAAGATCATGTCTTTAAAGAAGTTTTTAAAAAGTTATGATTATGTAATGAAACCCATTTCTTTTATGCTATATGGGTTGTTTATGAAATGATTAATGATGATATATGTGGCTCACATGATTATAAAGAAAAATTTAAGGGTGCACCCTTATAGCGTTCCAATGCATTGGGTACAGACTTAATCTCAAGAGATGACCTTTTAGACTGATACCATGGTGAGTAACCTTGGTAATTTTTAATGACACCTTGGGGATGGACCTTGGTGAAACGAAATGATTGTCAATATTAAATGTTGTAGCCACATCTTCAAGTTATGAAAAATATTATTTTTATTATGATATGCATCACGATTTATTTCTCATGCCTTAAAGTTCTTTTTCATGACATTGTTGTTCTATCCCAAGTTCACATGATAAATGTTTCCCCTTGTTTCCCTTACGGGGTATTCTGCTCACCCTTTCTTTTGATGTATGTCCCCAGGTTCTGAGATGTAGTAATGAACCAAGGATGAACATGAGGTGAATCCTTTCAAGTGTTTTAGAAGAATGTTTTATGTTTTAATGTTTTAAGTTCCTGGTTTCCAAGACAGTAAACCTTAAGGATCCTCGGTTTTGTAAAATGTAATGAATGTTTATGTGATAAAATGGCGGGATGCTATACTAATCTTTAAAAACTCCATTGAATTAACCTAGTAATGAAACGTTTTGTAGCAAAAAAGTGATATTATATAGTTTGTATCAAAGGAAAGTATAGTTTTTTTGAATTAGGAATATAAATTCTTATTATGAACCCAATATAAATTTGTAAAAATATTAAAAAATAAAATTATTTTAGTGAAATGTTATTTTTTTTGTTTTCGACCAACGAAATCCCTGTCTGGATATGAAAAAATAGATGTGGATTTGACACAAATGTAACTTGTGATAACACATGAAAACCCCACTTTGAGATAGACTCAAACGAGAAATAGTGCATGAAAAGGTTCCTTGCTAAACTCCAGGTTTGACCATTCTAGGGGAAGAACCATTCAGGGTACTACTTGCTTGGGTGTGAAAAATGTTACAAGAGTGGAAGATATGTCCATATAGCTCGGAACCATCATGTTGAGGTGAAGCCACATATTCTCAATAATAACGAAGAATGGAAGATGGTTCGGTCCCAGCCTGAAGTCCAATGCTTTCTATTTGGACAACTTGGGTTCTCTTCTAATCACATTCCATATCAGAAGATAATGGATGGAAATAACCACCAACCTTTACATAGTCAAATAGACACTGGTTGGACATTTTCTATCACGATGGATAAAGTATAATCTCCAAATTCTGTGGTGGAAGGTACTCTTAATGTTATCTCAACGTTAGAAAGTACAATGTTTGATTCTAGTTCTACACATTCCATTACTTCATCAATGTTTTCCAATAATATAGAATCAATCCCTGAACTACATGAAGTAAAGATATCAATCAAGACTCTAAGAGGGATTCTCCAAGTACCTATAGTGTATAGAAACTATAGTATTGACATTGGTGAGAGAAATCTCATTACCAATATAGTAGTCATTTCCATGTATAAATTAAACATTATACTAGGGATGGACTGGATCTCAAAGTATAATTCTAATATAAACATCATACGTAAGGAATTATTAGTTTTATGGAATGTAAAACTAATAGTCATTTTCAATGGAGGGATATTATAGCTTGTGCTTTCTCAGGAAAAAACTCCACTAGAATTATTTATATAGATTATCAGTGAATTAGAAGATGGAAATGCAAGTATAATAATAGAAAATATCACCGCAGTTAAGGAATACATTGATGTATTTCCTAAGACGTTACTTGGGTATCCCCAAAAAACAAGGGTAGATTTCTCCATTGAAATCATACCTGAATCGAATTAGATATCAAATACCCCATATAGAATGGAAAAAGTGGAGCTATAAAAATTAATGAAACTACTTCAAGATCATTAAGTGAAGGGATTTATCCGACCAAGTGTGTCTCCATGAGGAGAACCTATTCTCATTATAAAGAATAAAGATGGTAAATGTGGATATAAATTGATTATATAGAACTTAATAAGATCATAGTGAATAAAAAGAACCCTCACCCAAAAATTGAAGATTTATATGAATAGCTTCGTGGGGGTGAATTATTCTCTAATATTTATCTTTGATCTGGTGATAATCGATTATGTATTAAGAAAGAAGATATTTCATAGAACACAATCCTATCATGATATATACATTATGAGTTTATTTTTATGACCTTCTACTCGACTAATTCTCTAGGTTTATTTATGGATTTGCTGAACAAAGTCTTTAAGGACATTCTTTATAAATTTGTTGTAATTTTTATTGATGATATTTTTATATATTTTAAAAGTTGTGTGGAGAATGAGGATCATCTAAGGGATATATTGAAAACTATGAGTAAGGACAACCTATTTGTAATGTTCATCAAATTTAAATTTTGGTTACAACAAGTTGATTTATAGGGGAACATTGTAACCAATTAAGGAATGTATATTAACCATACCTTATAAAAGGTTTAGGGGGAGTAGCCTTATCCTACAATAGTAACTAAAATTCGTGGTTTCCTTAGTCTAACAGGATATTATAAGATGTTTGGTGAAAACTATTCATGACTCTCTAATCCACTAACCATGTTATCTCAAAAAGGGGATAAAATCATCTACACTAAACTGTGTAAAGAAGGTTTCTAAGAACTAAATAAGTGGTTGGTTACTGCATCCTTGTTAACTATACCCTCTAAAGGATAAGGATTAATTTTTTAGCGATGCATATCTAAAAAGGAATGGGTGAGTCCACATGAAAAATGATAAGGTGATTACTTTTGCATATCGACAGTTAAAGCCTCATGCGAATAGTTATCTTGCACCTGACCTGGAGCTAGTTGTGGTTATTTTTTCTCTCAAGATAAAGAGGCCCTATCTATATGAGATAAATGTGATATATACACAGACCACCGAATATTAATGTATATATTCACAAAAAAGGAATTGAACATGAGACAATAGATATGTTTAGAACTTATTAAAGACTACGATTGTTCAATTCAACATCATCCTATAAGAGATAAAACGCCACCGATTCATTAAGCAGAAAATCCCCAGATGTGATGATAATGATACATATTTAAGTAGATCCTTTGATCAAATACCCAATAAAACTAGACATGAGAATCATAAGGGAAGATACATCATCAACCCTATCCCAAATGATTTCTCACCCATCATTACAAGATAAGTTAATGAAATTTCAAAGATAATATCCATTATTATAAAATAATATAGAGGGTATGGAGAATGGGATGTTTCTTAAGTTCAATATTGATAAAGAAGGCGTACTAAAATTATATACAAGGATATGTGTTCCATCTTTTCTAGAGATAAAAAGAGTTGATGGATGCAGCTCAGGGCTATACATTCTCTAAACATCCTCGTAGTACTAAAATGTATAGGGACCGTCACAATCATTATTGGCAGGATAATATGAAAATGTAGATTTCCGACCATACTAAAAGGTTCTTGGTTTGTCAACATGTGAAGGCGAAGTGACAGATTTTTAATGGGGTATTAAAAACACTACCCATACCAACATGGAAGCGGTACATGTCACTATGGAATTTATCACTTGTTTCCCAAGATCATCCAAAGGAAATACTGTTTGATATGGGTTATAGTAGACTGATTCACCAAGAATGCCAATTTCATCACTATTCAGAATGAATTATATCTGCATCAACATGCTAATATTTATGTAATGAAAGTTGTGAGGTTTCATATGGTGAAAATTTAAATCATTTCAGATCTTTATCAAAGGTTCACATCAATTTTTTTGAGAATTATTCAATATGGTCTGGATGCTAAATTGAATTTCAGTATGTCCGGTTACCTCTGAAATGATAGACAGTCTAAAAGAACTATTCATACACTCAAGGAAATATTGAAAACATTATTAATGGAATTTAAAGGTGTATGGGATCAACACATCCCATTAGTTAAGTTCTCATACAATCATAGACTCAACTCGAGTATTCAAAAGGCACCCTATGAAGCATTATATTTGAAGTGATGTAGAACACCTACTTGTTGTGATGTAGTTGGTGAGAGAACGTCATTTTGTACAAATCTGGTAAAAGTGGTGATAGAAAATGATTATTACATCCAAAAACACATTAATGATACTTAGAGTCTGTAGAAGAGCTATACTGGAAACCATTAATGTGACTTGGAGTTTGATGTTAGAGACAAAGTTTCATTTGAATACCACAATGGAAGATATTAATGTAGTTTTTGAAGAAAGGGAAGCTTATACATAGGTACATTTATCTCTATGAAATCCATGATCACATAGGAGCAATGCTCTGCTAGATTTCACTTACACCATATCTATCTCATGTTCAGGATATATTTCAGGTATCTCTATTGAGGTTGTACATACCTGAGCCCTCGTGTGTACTAAATCCAAAAGGTGGTACAAATGGAACATGAACACTCTTATGGGGAGAATATGGTGGATATCATGGATTATAGAGACAATATTCTATGCAAAATACTATCCACCCTGTCAATGTTTTGTGGAGGAACCATAAATTTGAAGAAGCGACGTTGGAACTAGAGAAGAAAATGAGACAGAAGTACCCACACCTTTTCTAAACTGAGAGAATGAGTTGAAAATTTTGGGGATGAAATTTATTAAGGGAGAAGAATCTAATTAAATATAATTTTAAATTGATATTTTTTATTAAAATGTGCATTATACATAAAAAACCCATATCTCTATAGTAATGATGTTGTATTTATAGTGTATGAAGGGAAATGTGGCCATCAGGATTCATCCGTTATATAAAAGTTTGTTAAATATGACCATTAGTAAATATGGACATTAGAAACTACACTCATGGTAATAATTTTAGTGACATAATTAGTGTTTATAAGTAGAAATTATAAAGAATAAATATTAGAGAAATGAGAATTGATGGCCTCAACAAGTAGAGTCATGTTGTATGAAGCCCATCTTTCAATACTATGGAGGGTGGTAGCATCACTGGGGTTCTCCCTTGACCTATACCAGGCCTAGATTTAACAAGTGAATCTTGAACAAAATTTTTATGGTATAATTTCATGTTATTGGAAATTACTACTCGAGTGAGTTTAGTCGATAAACCCCATGAATCTATCACAATCACACACCTTCCCCTTAGGTCGTACATAGGTGTTATAAGGTGTTATGTGTCCAGGCCATAATTACATAAAGTGTAATTCCATTGTATAAATAAAAATTTTATTCCCTCAATTTCGTTTTAAGAATAGTTTTTCTTAATAAAAATATTATGATGAATTTGATAAAATGATTTTCGGACACAAATTGTACCATTAAAAAAAGGATGTAAAATATTATAATAAACTATGTTATTATAAATAATTTTTATTTTAATGAAATATTTTTATAAAAATACTCTTATTTAAATATAAATGATAAAATAATTTTATTATGTCATTGAAAAAGTGTCTAGGATTTTACTATGAAATTTCAACCAGATATATTTTTAATAAATATGGATTTTTATTTTTAATAGTTTAAATTCCAATATTTAGGGAACTATTATAAAAAATTAAAATCTTTTTTTAAATCATCAAGTCAAAATTATTTCAGGTGGAATTTTTGATAATTTTCTAAAATAATTTATTTTTCCATGAATAGTTAAAATACAATATGATGTTTTTAGAATGTTTAATAAATTCATAATTATTTCATAATGATGTAATGATTAATTAATCACAATAAAAATAATAAAATGTGTTATTAATTAATATCATGTATTTTAATTGTTTTTAATCTATTTTAAAACCCATAAGTTACTTTCCAATGTCTAAAATGAAAACTTTATCATTAAAAATATTATTTTGTGGAAACTTTAATTTTCTATTCTAAAAGAAGTAATATAAATTTAAAAGTTGTTAGTGTGGGTTACAAAACATAAAATATATCCCAAATTTTCAAAACCATGGTATAAACAATGGGAATCCCATGGTTTTTTTTATTTTCCACATCCTAGATTTTCAAAGCCCATATTTGGAAATTATTAAACAAATGTACTACTTTTATTATAAATAAAAACTCATTTATCCATTAAAATTAACTCAAAATTCTTCGTTCATGAAGATATAATATATTTTCCTGCCATTTATTCCCCCCCCCCTAATATTTCTTCAAGACCCTAACGTTTCATACCTCATGATCAAGGAGTATATCTTCAAGATGAAGGAAATCTCAACTTCTCTTTTCCATTCAAGTTAACCTTTTTATGTGGTATGTCTTAAAATTTTCAAAAAAGTTATACTATCCACATTAAATCTTCCTAATAATATAATATAAGTCCTTTATTAATGGTATACCCTTCTCCCCTCTCATTTTACAATTTTTTAAAATCTAATTTTATACCCGTTATATTACCGAATTTACTTCTCAAAATTTTCCTCTTCTCCTCAAGATATTTTATTTTATTTTATTTTTGTAAATACCCAAGCCTCTTTATTTTCCAACGGAATTAAAATAAATGTAATAATTATTTATTTCATTTTGGTATTAATATAAATGATACCTGCATTCCATTTTGTTGGGATTAAAAGGACAAAATGATAATTTTTTTATGAACTTTTGAAATTCAATGATATTGATATGAAACCCTATTTTTTATTCTCTACAGGTTATTTATGAAAAGTTTTATTATGATAATGGTGGATAAAATTCATTAATACATATGAAGGGTGTTCCCAGATAGTGGTCCAATGCATTACGTAAAAAAATTAATATATAGGGATGGCATGTTTTACCATACATTGGTGAATAATCTTGGTAATTTTCATTTATGAAACCTCAGTGAAAAACCTTAGTGATAATCTTATGAATGCCTCATTTTAATGTTGTAGACACATATCAATATTATTAATCATGTTACTTTTATTATGATATTCTTTATAATCCATTTCTCATTCCATAATGATATTCCTCATGTTCTTATTGATATTTCTCAGGATCACTTGTAAATTATTTCCCTTAGTAGGCCTTATTCTCACCTATTTTTTTGGATGTATGTCCCCATGTTAAAATCTGAAGTTTTTATACATAGGATGAACCCCTTTATAATACTTTTAATTGTATTAAAATAATGTTTTATGTTTTCATGTATTATGTTCCTGATTTCCAAGAAACTAAACTTCAAAATATCATCCGTTTGTACCTTGTAATGACATGTTATGAAATAAGAAGGTAGTATTCCATACATTTCAATAAAAAAAAATATTCCCATAAATTATAATTAAAAATAAGTTTACATTATTAACATTTTAATACATTAAAATTACATCGATGATTACAAATCGTTACAAAAATTTATAATTTCCAACCAACCCAAAAAATATCTAACACGTCAGATACATTCTAAATGGATCAACCTAACCAAAATGAAACTAATCATGAATAACTATAATAAAAGTATTTATTATTTAGTAATACTATAAAAAATTAGTAAAACAGAAATATTAATCAATAATACATTAATAAAAAAATAAAAAAATTATACAACATAAATGATAAAAACAATAAATAAATAAAAAGGATAACATAATACTCAAATAAAACATATTACCAAGTAATATTACAGTCCATATGTATTTCCTTGTTTTTGAGTATATGACACATGTTTTGAACTAAAATATCAATTTTAAATTGAAAAATAACTTTTGGTAATATTGTTCGCATCACGTGTTAGATTAATGTGCAATTAATCACAACATGTCACAAATGAATAACCAATTATTATCCTAGATTATCATGATAATATGAGTGTGTTTCCTCTATATTTTCAATGTGAAATGTCTTTTGATCTAAAATATCAATTTTAAATTGAAAAAAACTTTCAATCCTACTGGCCACACAATTCATTGAATTTATATGAGGTTAATTACTTCATCTCGCAAATGAATAATATATATTTTTCCTAAAGTATCCCAATAATCCTTCCGTGTTTCCTCAATTTTTATTATGTTATACAATTTTTGAACTAAAATGACAGTTTGAAATACATAAAACATAGTTTTAGTCATACATGTCATACTGTGTGTCAGATAAATGAGAGGTTAATTTATAAAAGCCTAAAATAAATCATTAATAATTTTTCTTAATTCTCATGAAAATATATGCATGTTTTCTTTATTTTGACTAGGCCGCACATGTTTAAAAATAAAATGTCTTATTTAAGCTAAAATCACAGTCATTAAATTATACTGGACCCATCACCTATTAGAATGTTGTGTGATTAATTTATATATTCTATTAATAAATTATTTACTGTTATCCTAAATAATACAAAATTAAAATTTTGTTGATCAATTTTGGATCTGTGATATGTTTTTTTTAACAAAACTCTTACTTTTAAATCGAAAACACGCACTTTATTTAATTCCAACCACAGAATCACTATTACAGATCATGCATTTAAAAGTGTTAGAATTTGGATTTGTTAGTGCTAAAAATGTACTGACATGATATGTTCTCACTAATACAAATATAACTATAGATAGAGATAGAAAAATCATTTAACAACACTAAAAAGAGATGCTTTCCAAAGAGACATTAAAATGACACCCCTTTATCATCCCTTTCTTTATCTCTATTGATGATGACCAACATTGTTATTTCATAAACATTTCATTACATGGTAAAACATTTTAAAATACACATGATCTTTTGGGGTCTAGTGTCTTGGAAATAGAAACATAATAAATAAAAAAGACATAAAAAATTCTTATAATACACTTGAAAGACAACTTCATAGTTTTGTTCAATGTTACTTTGACTACATCTCATATCCTAGGGACATACATCAAAAAGAGGGGTGAGAAGAAAACTCCACAGTAAAATAATTGAAGGAGATACATAACATAAAACAAAGAGGCATATCAATAAATCATGATCATATGAACATGAGGTATATAATAATAAACAAAACATGAGTCATAACATGGAAATTTGACTACAATATAAAAACGATACATTCATAAGAATATCACCATGTGTAATCACCAGGGTTTAATAAACTATAGTTACTAAGGTTATTAAATAAGGTATCATAAAACATGTCATATCTTGAAATAATTATTCACCCAATGAATTGCAGGGATTTTAGGGAACATCCTTCATATGTATTAATTCACATGTGACAAAGTGATCATAAAAAATCATTTCATTAATATCCAGTCAAAAATAAATAATGGGTTTCATATTGAAATAATTACATACAAAGTTATTAATTACTAGGTCATAACATCATTATAATCCCAAAAAGGGAATATGGGTTTCATATATGTGTGTCCTTGAATAAATAAGAAGTGTTTAAATCTATGCGAATACCCATGGAAATGGAAGTGTTTTGGGTATTCACAATATGATAATTTCTAATTTAGAAAAGATAAATTCATGATATGAGTTCAGTAGAATGACAATATACGTTGTTCCTTATTAAAAGGGAATAATGGGAGGGGACTAATTTCTCTGATTGATAAAAATTAATTTTTAAATTAAGGTTAATATAAAAATTGTAATAGAATAAATTTTATTGACATTTAGAAGTTATACACAAAAATAGAATGTGGATGAACAAAGAGAAGTGGATAATTCCCGTACCATGGATATTTTCTTATAAAAAATTGAGGGTAGATCCATGACCTTGAGGGAACACTATAGGGATTTTCTAGGAGGGAAAAAAGACATTAAAATCACGGCTTATGAATTTTTAGTAGAGAGTGGGGGTGGAAATAGGGTATTTACACTTGAGTAGGGGTGGCTTTATGTGAATAAATAATGATTATATTGTTTTTAAGGCTAACCAATATTGGGTGGTAGTAATACCAATGATTTTAGTTTATAATTAATTATACCACAGCTGGTTAAGGTCATCCAAAAAACAACAAAATCATTTAATATTGTAGTTTTTATGTATTTTATGAATTTTTTTTACTTTAACCTGTTACATTATTTTACATATAATGTAGTAACTCTTTTTTTACCTTGTTAAAATTTTTATGTATAAAAATTATTTTAACCTTATTACATAATTTGTAATATCTAATTACAAATATTAAATCCATTTTACTTGATTCAATATATAAAATTTAAAAAATAAATTCTAAATATGATAAATTTCTAACTCATAAGAATTGTTTTTTAGAATGTTTAAAATTATGGTTTTCAAAAATATTGACCATGTGTTTCTAAATGTAAAGAATTATATATTATGTTGTACCTTAAATAAATTTTTATTATTATAAAGGATTAAAAATTTTAAAATCTTGATCATATCCTAATTATATCATATGAGTTATTACATGTCATAAAAAAGTATTTTCAATTTTTAACCAAAAATCAACCATTTTAGAAAATTACCACTAATTCAGCTTAATCTAATTTCGATTATTTGAATAAAAATAGAAAAATATAATGTAACAACTGTGATTTTTCGATGTGTTTTTTTGGAATAATATATGTATTATATTTGGAGCTATATGTATAGACAATGTGATATTCCGAGGCCCGATGTGCATGAAATTAATTTTTGAAATATATTAAATGAACATGCACATAATGTTACTGAAAAAGGGCAAAAACTCAAAAAAAGAGGCTCATATCATAAATATGAGGCCTTTTTTGAGTTTAGAGCATGAGTTTTACCCTTGGAAAGATAAAACCCAATATCGCCTTGGACGTTCGGGTTGGGCGTGATCATGGGTGTATGTTTAAATAAATTAATTAAATAAACTAAATTATTTAATTAATAACCCTAACCTATTAAATTATCAATAGAAACCCTATTATGTAGGATTTTAATGGATATCCACATAAAAATACAAATTGATAGGATCCATTGGTGAATTTTGGAGGAGCTTATATTGGCGAGTGACGACCAGGTCATAGGTCATCGATTGGTGAGCAATGGAACCCAAGGTTGTTTCCAATGAAAATGGAAACAAATTTCTCTTCACCAAAAATTGTACAAAATTTAGGTAGAATTATTTTTTATTTGGATTATTTCCTTGTTTTTTTTATGATGAACATGAATCAATCGACTAATATATTGAATCGTGGATCAATTGTATTGCGAGTATGGGATTTATCTATGGAGATTATTTGGAAATATTACTCTTTTTGGTTCATCATTCATTTTTATAATATAAATAGACTGATTACAACTAAACATGTCTTGAGTTTATTCCAAAATTTATTTCATGGATTTATCATACCTTTCATCGCATGTTCATCACTAGCATTTGTTTTGACTAGTGATTTGACAAAATACCCGTTAATCTATCATTGGGAACACATATCATGGAACAATATATTGATATTTTAGACCATGGTTTGAATTGAAAAGGGTATTGAGGTGTGAAAATGGTAATGAAATATTGATTAAGGATTTGAGACCACAGTTCGAGTGGGATGTGTGATAGTAACAAAAACCAAAATGATGGTTTCTAGTGTGTTTAGTGTCTGGATTCTTGTGAGTAGTGTTGGAAAGGATCACTATGGACTAGATTTGAACTTACCAGAAATATATGTATTGGAATTAAGGTAGTGGTGGAGTGGGAGAATGCGAAGAAAGAACTAGTGGGTTTTCGAAAATCTTGTAGAACACGGTGTGTAATCTAGGACTACATGACATTTGGGACTCCTGGTGTGGTGTTAGGGATTTTGTGAGAAAGGTATGTTTCACATGGTGGGCAGAAGCTATCATAGGACATGTGACCCTTTTTTGGAGACTAGTCATGTACCTCAGATGGTACACATGAATGAGAATTGGAACAACTATCCATTCACAAACATGACCAACTAGCCAAAGACATGGTTAGGAGTACATAGACTAGGACAATCCATGTAATATGACACAAGCATAGACACATTAACAATCTGGGATACATTAGAGGGACCCAATTCCTAATGGACCCACTAGGTACTACTAGTACACATTGTGTCTTTATTTAAAGAAGTCTTAAGGACCTTGTCCTCTTCACCTTGGACATGTTTTGTTAGGAATCATTCTCTTGATTCATTCCCTAAGGGTTTGTATAGATTCACATCCTAAAAATAGGATGATGATCCCTTAAATTGTAATTCTTGAATAGGGCTTTTATAATTCTTCCATGAGCCCTAGAGTGAGATCCTCTATCATCATCTTACACTAGGTGGAGTTATTGGTATCATCTTGACAAACACTATGTGGGCATAGATCCTCTAATTAGTTGGTTATTCTAGATTGTGTTGTCGGTATACCCTAGATCTGTGGTTGTGATCCTAATCTATATAATTCTCTTTAGATTTCTAGCATATGCATCTTATGGTGAGACCAAATGAACAGTACATATCAGACAGACACTATCAATGTTATCTGACTAAAGGAGCGTGTTCTCCCGAATGACTGCTATGTGGTACCATTGAGCATGATTCCTAGAATTGAATTAAGGTTGTGACATTACATTAATATAGTATGTCAGGCTTGATTATATCTAGATATTATTATCATATGTGTCATAAAAATATACTTGTGTTGAGTCGACTATTATTCTTATTTCTATATGCTTAGTGATTTTAGGGTGTCCCTACTGGGTATTATTATACTCACCCATGGATGGGATTTTCCCGCATGTGTCATGTCATATGTAGATGATCAATATTTTTAGGGAGTCCTATATGGACTAAAAAAGGTAATGATTAGTGAGCCAAACATTATGAGGTGTGTTCCAATGGTTACCTTGAAACTGGTCCCCTTATATACATTCATGTTAGACTTGTTTTCAAACTCTTTATGGTGGAATTGTATTTGGATCTTTTTTCTTTACATTATTTTTTTCCCTACTATGATAGTGGGATTTAGATATATGCATGCATGTTTTATCATTTGGTTTAAATTTCAGCATTGTATGGGCCTGGAAATGTGTGCGTGTGTGTATGTACATTAGGCTAAGGCCTCCCATGTGAGTGATAATACTACTCAATGGTAGTCACCATCCAATGTCCTGTAAGTGGTGGTCTTGGGGTAGTTGTGACATGGGACCCATTGGGATGGATCATGAATGAGTGGTATCAGATTATTTGGTTCTACCTCAGTACTAGTGTCTTTGAGATTGTACTGGAGAAATAGTGTTAAGAGTTTCGAGTTTGGATTTTGGATCTGGGAATCCTATGTTGGTGGAGAGACTGACATATTCATAAAACAAGACTCTTATAACCTACCTTTTGACTCGAAATAGGTATAAAATGGTTGCAGGAAAACATTTATACCTACATCATATAAGAATTTTTATGTTATTCATGTACTTCTTGATTCATCTCTACAGATATACTCATTAACCATGGTACATATTATCTATTTCAGGATGATTTTATGACATATTTCAGCTTGGATTTAGGTTCAGGATCATGGGGATGAACCCCTCATGGACGAGGCATTGATACAGTGTCCTCTTCAAGAGGTGTTACATTCAGGGGGTGCACTAGCTATACCACCACCCATTGAACAACATATGGTACCCGCAGTACCAGAATATGTGGTGCACAGGTTGAGCACGCTTCTTGAATATTAGTGACAATTACTCCTTCGGTACCGAGGTGTCCCTAACTCACAGTTGTCTGAAAAATGGCTTGAGGCAATCACATGAGTTTCCTATCTTTTCAAGATACAAACATATTAGATACTGGTCCTAACAACGAGTCTTCTCCTTAACTCTGAAGGATTATTGTGGGGTTTAATGACATATTCATATAATGAGGATACACTAGCATGACTAGTGTATTATACCATTTATAGAGGATTTATCCCTATTTACGTTTAGGTATGTGCACATCCAGGAGCTTCTACATCTTCAAAAACGAGGCACTACAGTGGTTGTGTTTTCATCAAGGTTCAACAACCTCTCTAGGTACTTTATGGATATATTTCATGATCTTTTCTTTTAGTATCATACCTTTGAGTGATTACCGCATTGATAAATATAATCTATTGTTATAAATTCATTAATTCCTACCTATTATGGGGTTATAGTTGGTGATTTGGTAGTCGAGAGTTTATTAGATGATTAGGCCTAGATAGTTATTAACGATAGTGGGCACACATGAGTAGAAAATTCAACAACAGGGTACCGACATCATTCTTAGGGACCAGGATGTGCGAGAAATTTTAGTATGTGATCCTAGGATAATGGGTATTTTGTTTAGGGATTACAGGATGGTTATATTCAGACCATGGAGTGGTCGTGATACTCTTGTGACAGTCAGGGACATCTTACATGAGATTGAATGAACTACCTTACAGCTGATATAGACTTATTGGATGGGAAGAATAGGTAGAGGAAATATCAGGATAAGAGTAGTTCATATGGTGGAAGACATGATAGAGTAGATAAGAAAGTAGGTGGATGTGGTATAAATTTTGACTTGTGACCACCATCATCCCAAGGTGGTCCATGCCAGGCTTATGGAGCTTATGTATAGGGTTGGGCAAAGCTACAGGCAGTTGAGGATTATGACACAAAGGATCCTGAGATGATACAAGGTATGATCTATTTTTTCTTCCTTTTATAGCATTCTAATATACAAAATTGTAATTCATTACTTTATTTATACTTATCTGGTTTAAGACTTAGAGTTTCTAATTGATCCCTTAGCTTGACCATTGCTCTGAGAGACTCATACGGGAGGTGACTCAGTGATCACCCACTTATGCTGATAATGTGACCAGAATCTTAGTGGAAAAATAATGTTTTGGGATCTATTTGTTGTAGTGATTAGGACTTATGATGACATATTAGGTATATACTAGTTATCTATAGTTCATGCCCAGATAAAGAGTATCATGAATAAGGTGTAATGACTTGGTAGTGACAGGACTAGGTTTTCCTTTTTTGGTGAATGGAAACCAAGACAACACATGATGGACTCCTTCATAGGATGGTGTAGTTGATTACTCACTAGTTTCCTTGCATGACCCTTCATATAGTGGATTCTATTTGTTTTCAGTTCCATATAGTTATAGAGAGGTATGAGGACAAATTTCTTGAGGAGGTTTCATGCTTACCTCCCTTATGGGATATAAATATATACATTGATATACACCCTGGTAATACCTTGATATATTCACAAACATATCAGATATATTCCTCATATATTTTCAAGTTTAGGGTGTAGTTAGAGGACTTATAGAGGATAAGATTTTTTAGACCCAGTGTTTTACTCTGGGAAACCCCAATGATTTCATCCAAGAAGGTGAAAATGAGATTGATGTTATGCATGAACAACCATAACCTAAACTAGATGACCATAAATAATAAGTATCCCTTATCGAGGATTGATTACCTCTTTGATCAGTTGAGAGGGAAATAGTGGTTCTCAAAGATTAACCTCAAATCGGGTTACCACCAATTGCCAGTATGGGATGAGGATATACTGAAAATGAATTTCCAATGTCACTATGATCACTATGAGTACTTGGTGACTCCAATTAGCATGAAAAATTCCCCATAAATATTAATGGGACTCCTGATCTAGATTTTTCATCCATTATTTGACTAGATCATAGTAGTATTCATCAAAGATATCCGAGTGTACTTGGTGTCTGAGGAAGAGCACATGAGAAACTTGAAAATGATTATATATTTACTATGAGAGAAATTTTTTTACAAAAATCTCTCAAAGTGATATTTATATATTTATGAGGTCCACTTTATAGGAAATATTATATTAGTACATAGTATGAATTTTAACTCGTGAAGGTTGAAGCAATTTTATCTTGGGAGCCACCCAAGAGTGTGACAATGGAATGAAACGTACATGGGATGGCAGGCTACTATCAGATATCCATACCTTATTTATCTAGGATATAATCTCCGTTTATATCTTTAACCTAAAAGGGGTATCCTTTCATGTGGAAGGAGAGGGGCTAGTTTGATAACTATGTTTTGAGGAAGTGATTAACAAGTGCTCCCATCTTCATATTTGTAGAGGAGGGTGCTGAGTACAAAGTGTTCTGCTATTCATCCGAAACCATGCATGGTTATGATCTAATGTATATTTAGGTGGTGAATTCCTATGTTTTATTCAATTGAGACCAAATGAGTATAACTACAAGACTCTTGATCTCGACATAGCAATGGTAGTCTTCGCACATAAGATGTAGAGACACTACCTTATGGGTGATAATTTTATCATATATTCTGACCCTAAGAATCTGTGTATATATTCTCTAAGAAGGTTATTAACTTGAGATAGAGTTTATGGATATATTTCCTCTCGTATTATTACTTCTAGATTTTCTATTCTCCTATGAAGGCGAATGTCATAGCAGATGCTCTCAACATGTGATCTTGTTCACTTTTGATGTGTAGGGCGTCAAATTAGTTATTCTTATTATAGATATCCATTATGGATAGAGTTGAATAAGATCACCTCTAGTTGATGGTTTTTAATCCTCCTCTTGTACAATGTTTCATGGAGGAAAAAAAATGGGGATACCAACTATGAGAACCTACATACTCAGATATCCACTGGATATGCTCCTAATGGATTTATAAAGGGGAGGAGCATGTTCTTCTTTTCAGAAGATGCAAAATGGTACCAATGAAGTTGTGCGAATAATTTTTGAGATATTTTATTACATATCCTTTAGTTTTATTTCCAGGTGTGCAAAAGATTTACCATGACCTTTAACGTTAGTTTGGGTGGACAAGGATGAAGAAGGGAGTTGCAGAGTTTTTCCCTCAATGCCTTACTTGATTGAAAGTGAAGGATGGGCACCAGGTTCAAGTGGGATTAGCATAAATCCTTAAGGTGATAGAGTGGAAGTGGGATGAGATATCCATAGACTTAATGATGGGGTTACCGTTTATGTATAGAGAAAAAAATTCCATATGGGTGATCTTATAATGACTCACCAATTCAGCCAAGTTCCTAGCTATCTAAGAATAGAGTTCAGTCGAGATCTTGGGACTGCAATATGTGTAGGGGATAGTATGACTACATGGTGTTCCCTTGACGGTTGTTTCAGATCATGAATATCACTTCACATATCGGTTATGAAATGAAATTCATGATGATTTTGGGACTCAGCAACATTCGAGCCTGACTTTTCACCCTCAGATTGACGACCAGATTGAGCAGATCATTCTGGTCATAGAGGACATGTTAGGGGCTTTATTTTTAGAAATTGACTATATTTTGGAAGATCATATACCATTAGTGGACTTTTTATAAAATAATAGATACCATTCCATCATCAGTATGGCACCATTTGAGGCCATATACGGTAAACCCTCTATGTCAACACTATATTGGTCCGACCCAGCTGTGTAAGCACTAGTGGTCCATAATTGGTGTGATAAACTAAAAAGATGTTTTAGATCATCTTTCCATGGATGAGGACTGAAAAAATTCATCATAAATTCTATAGGAATAGATGATATAGGCCTTTGGAGTTTGATTAAGGAGACCATGTGTTTCTATGGGTCTCAACTCAACCTAGATTACAATGATTTGGCTAGGGTGGAATGAAATCCCCAAAATTCATTGCAACTTTCCAGATATATTATAGTGTTGGAGAGGTAGCATACCTCTTAGCTGTACCATCATTGTAATAATGGGTACATAATATTTTCCACATGTCTTAGATGAAGAGGATCATCCACAATCCATCACATGTTGTTGACTGGGTTGAGCTAGACATTGAGGATGGAGATACCTTTCCTGAGTACCTAATGGAGATCAAGGATCAGTTGGATATGATCCTTCATTGTTGAAAGATTCTACTAGCTCATATCTAGTGGAATCACTTAAATTATCCAGAGAGCACCTAGAGGTGGGAGACTCAGATACATGCTCAGTACCCAAGGGTCATTGTGTAGCCATTTGTTTTTTCTTTCTAGGATGTAAATCCCAAAGGTGTGGAGAATGTTACAACTCCATTTTTTTCATGTACTATTTTGGAATATTATACGGATTTGTTTTGGATCTATTCATGGAGATGATGTTAAATTCCAAGGACCAGGGTCTCTGGAATTAATTTTTGAATTTTATTAAATATATAAAATTCACAGGCATGAAATCTTCTCAAAAATATGGATTAAATTATAATTATAATCTTGAATCAAAAATCGAATGTCGTTTTTGATTTCAGAGAATGGTTTTTACCCTATGTGTGATATAACCTTCGAGAGAGTCAAATGTTCGGGTTGGGAATCTTTATGGGAGGGCATTTAAATAAAATATTTGAATAAATTTATTTATTTATTTAATTACATTGATGTATTAAATTTTCTATATAAAGACTATTATGGATGATTTTTATGGTTAACTGTATATCCCTGCAAATGGAGATGATCTATTGGTGAATGTTGGGGGAGCTTTCATTAGCGAGTGATGAACGGATTGTGGATCATCGATAGGAGTGTGATAGAACCTGAGGATCTTTCCAAAGACAACAAAATTGAATCATTCTTCACAAAAAATGTATCCACATCGTGGTAGGATGATGTTTTATTGGTTATATTTTAATATTTTATATTTCTACAAGGAACAAAAATTAATCAACCAATAGATTGATTCACGGATCGATCATATTGTGGGTATGGTATTTATCTACTTGTATTATTTAAAGAGTTATTTTTTTTTGTTAATCAATCATTGTTATGACAAATGATCAAGGAAAAAAAAATTCAAATGTTTATTCTGTTTTTTCATGTTTTTTCAATTTTCCCACCATTCTTCATGTGTTCATCACGAGTATTCATTTTGACCAGAGGTTCGACAAAATGCCTGTTAATCAATTAGTGCACAACCATTTCTTGGTGCAACAAAATTATACAGCAGATTTGGGTTCGGTTTTATGTTGTGATTGAGGTTTGATGATGGAAATGGTGGATTTAGGATAGATATGAGACCCCCAGTTCAAACAGGTTGTGCGACGAAGAAATAAACGAATTATGATGGTTTACCTACATTTGGTGGATGGATTCCGACGAGCGGTGATATTAAGACCCGATATGGACAAGATCTGTACATACCATAGATATTTTCAGTAGAATTAGAGGTGATAGTGGTGTAAGAATTTATGAAAAAGGAACTCATGGGTTTTGGAAAATCCCATAGAACACGACATGTACTATGGTATTACATGGTGTGTGGGAGCCCTGGTGTGGAGATAGGGTTTATGTGAGACATTTTAGTAACACAAAACATGTGACCTCTATCACACATTGTGTGACACTGTAATGGAAGCTCGGTGTGTACTTGGGAAGTTAAAAGAGCACGGTTATGGGCATGGAATGTCATACAAGGACAGGACCATCTGAACATAGTCATAATCAGAAGTACACAGTCTGAGACATGTCATGTACTAAGACAAAGACAAAGACATGTGTAGGACACCATGCTGAAGGGACACACTGTGTACTTCCATCAAATGCAGTGTATTTATTCAGAGAATTATTATATCCCTTTTCCTCTTCAAATTGGACATGTTTTTTCAGGGAGTGTTCCCTTGATTAATTCCTTGAGGGTTATTATGGAATTTTATCCTACACATATGAGGCTGATCCATTCAATGGGACTTCATGGATTGATTTTCTTGAATCATTTTGTTAGTCCCAAAGTGAGATCCTCTATCACCATATTTCCCTAGGTTCAGTTCTTGTGTTGTCATGACAAACACTACATGGGAGTAGGTGCTATACTTAGAAGGTTATTCCATATTCAGTTATTGGTACTACTCATAGCCTTGGTTGTGATCATTATATGTCTACCATTCAAATTATAGATCTAGTATATACAACTTGTGGAGAGACCCGATGGGAAATACATCTCAGATGAATTCTATCAGTGATATCTAACTTGTGCAGAGTGTTTTACCAGATGATTTCTATGTTGAACCTGTAACGACCCAAAGTTTCATTAATGGAAAATCCCTCTTGATCCAGTTAAATGTTTCTTTATGAAAAATGTTTTTATAAGATGTCAACTTCTTTAAGTTTTACGTTAAGATTTGTGACCGTTACTTTTATAGCCGTTGAACAGTGATCATCTGGGTAGTTTAAATATAAGGCTTTAACGAACCAATTTTCTACTCAGACAAAGGAAGCGATGGCCTCATCCAGTAGAATTGCCCCTTACGAAGCCCATTTGTCGGAGCTCGGAAAGGAGGTGGCGTCTTTGGGCTTTGCCCTTGACCAAGCCCAAGCTGAGCTTCATCAAGTCAAGCTCGAACGTGATCGTCTACGGGAAAAATGGAAGTTGATAGAGATTACCACCCGAGCGATGTTATCCGAGCAACCCCAAGAGTCTGTCACCATCGCACACCTTACCCTTAGGTCTTATGCGGCTATTTTAAGGGGTTATGTAACAAATAAGTAGCACCATGTTCATGTACATTATTTTTGTATATAATAATGAATATAATTTCTAGTCATTTTTGATGCATTGTAATTAGTTTTTAAAGTACAAATGATGTTTTTAGTTATTATTTAATTAAGAATTATATTTTATTAAATTAAAGGATTTTTGAATTAAATAATATTTTAATAAAATATTATTATTAATATTAAATTATTTTTTATTAAATATAAATGATCTTATAATTTTATGAATGCAATTAAAATTTTTATTAAGGTTTGAAAGCCATTTCTGTCAAAACCCGTGAATTTTTTTATAAATGTCGGTTTTTATTTTAAAAGTGAAAATTCACATATTTAGAAAATTATTTAGATAAAATAAATATTATTTTTGGAATCAGGACGTCGAAATTATCCAACGGTGAATTTTTCATAATTTTCTGAGACAGTCAAATGTTTGGGTAAAAATTAAATACCATTTAAATATATAATGTGTTTTATGACATCATAATGACCCAATGGTGATGTAATAAAATACCATAATCCTTATGTTCGGCCAATATGTGTTTTATCATTAAAATAATGAGGTTTTGGGTTTGTTTGACTCACTTTTCAAAGAATTAATGGAGCCCTCAAGACTTATTCAACACTTTGCCTTTTTAAATTAATTTCCATGGGAGTGTGACTCACCTCCACATAAGCAACCCTAATTTTTTAATAAGTTCGGACCTTGGACATGAAAAATATTGTTTTCCTCTTTCCTTTTCCAGAAACCATGGGCTAATACCATGGGATGGTTTGTGGTTTGGATTATTTTAATATAAGGGGTCCCAAACCTAAATAATAAAGAATTCTCTCACCTTTCCTATATAAACCCACCCAAGCTCCCACTTCCTCCTCACCCAAAGCCCTTTAAGTTCGTCCAACCTCTGCCCTACTCTCCCTAGAATCCTCTCAAGGTGCCCCAAGCTCCCAAGAAGCCTCTCACAAGCCTCTCTCTAGCCTTTGGAAGCACACTTCCAAGTAAGGGTTTTTCTTCCTTTCTCATTTTTGTCAATTTTCTTTAAGTTGTATTGCCCTTTTAATTTCATTTATGAATGTTGGGGTATGGTTTCGAACCTCTCCCATACTGCCCTCTTATTGTTTGAATGATGGGAGACCCATTTCTCTCTCATTAAATGCCTGCCATGTACACCCGTTACTATGCCGAAATTCCGAAAGGAACCTTTTTCTCCTCTTTTATATTCAAGCAATACTTTTGTATCATGAATCTAAATTCCTTTTCAATTGTTGGGACATGTATATATATGACCTTCTTACTGTCCATTACATGTAAATATGATGAGGAACCCCTTTCTCTCTCATCAACTTTTTTTTTGAATTCTTATGTCATGCCGTTACGCTGCCGAAATCGCACTGATTTTCTAAGCCAATGTCTTTGTGTAGTGAATACCATGACCATTTCTCCATCAAGGGTATTCACCTTTATGCACATTTACATATTGATTATAAAGTTTCATGTATGAATTCCACTTTCCTTTATCGTGGAAGAAATGATTATGTTTTATGAATCCATGTTTTATGATCCATGTGGCACACTTATGCATGAAATGAAATGTTTAAGAAGGGTGCGCCCTTTATAGCGCTCCAATGCATTGGGTAAAGTATAGTATCATGATACGTCATGTGCAATGAGTGTTGACTCATGCTAATTCAAGTGCAACGAGGGTTTACTCGTGCTTCAAGTGCAATGAGGGTTTACTCATGCTCCATGTGCAATGAGCCTTGGCTCATGCTAATTCAATGTTAAGTGTTGTTGCCACATTTCCATGTTATGATCATCATGCTTTATCAAGCCTTTATGTTCATGTTTCTATTATGCTCTATTGATATGCCTATTGCCTAACATGTATTTCACTCCTCATGTTATTCATTGTGTACTCCCTTACTGGGCTTTATAGCTCACCCTTTTCTTATGCATGTTCTCAGGTTATCCCATGCAATGCTAAGTACGAAGGAATGTAGTGGTCATGTAAAGGATGTTTTCAATAAGGATGTTGTATTTCAAGTTTAAAGTTTTTATGTAATGACCCTAATCCCCAAAGACACTAAACCTCTCGATCTTCTTTGTTGTATCAAGTGAAGTTTTGTGTAATAAAGCATGTTTAAGTTGTAATAAAAAGCAGGGTTGTCATAGTTGGTATCAGAGGATAGGTTTAGTTATTTTTGGGATTAGGAAACCCTAGTAAATCCTTAGATACAAGACTAAGCATAATAAAAACATCCCTAAGTTTTGATAAATACTAAGTAAGTGTTTTATTAAATAAATACATCCCTGTCTGGATACGAGCAGGTAGAGGCGGCTCTGGCACAGATGTATCCTAGGTGTAAAACCCGAAAACACCGCTTTGAGCTAGACTCGAACGGGAACTGGTGCACGACAACGGGCCTTGCTGCACTCTTCGTTACAACACTCCCGGGGGATATGTTTTGATAAATTCACAATCTTAGTATGAACCCTTATTAAGGTAAAAATTCCCCTAAGAATATATGTTAGAAGGAAGATCATGAAAAGCCTGGATTGAATCCTATAGACTCATGAGTTAAAGAGATTAAAGTTTATTTATAAGTCATCAACTTTTGTCTTTGGATTACCCTTTATGTGTTACCCCTAACTTTCCTTTTATTCCAGCCAATGGCCGGTAATAGGAGAACTCGGGCTAACAACCGTTGTGAAGATCAGTGTGATGATTGTACTTATGAGATGCCCAATCCAATGGGAGCGGGAATCGCGAACTTTGTCACGCTTCTCTCTCAGCTAACTCAAGTTTTGAATAGAAACACTGGTCAAGAGGAACGTTCAACCCCCCCTAAGAAAGAACAAGTCGCTATTGAAAGCTTCATGAGACAAAGGCCTCCTACGTTTAGTGGATCATCCGATCCCACGATTGCTGAACAATGGATCAACTCCATTGAAAAGATATTCTCCATCCTCCAATGCTCTGAAAAAGAGAAAGTCCTCCTGGCGGCTTATCGTATGGAGGGTGAAGCTGATCAATGGTGTACATTGATCAAAAATACGAAGCCTGAGGAGGAGATCGAGGCTTTGGAATGGAAGGTATTCCGGAAGATGTTTTTCGATAAATATTTTCCACGCACCCTCCGTCTTAAGATGGAAAGGGACTTCCTTTCCCTCAAGCAGAAAGATGAGGAATCTGTGGGAGCGTACGAGGCAAACTTCACAAGGCTTGCACGATACGCTTCTGGCTTTGTCGTTACCCCCGAATGCAAGGTTGACCGCTTCTTTGGTGGGCTGAAGCCTAGCTTGCGGAAAGCATTAGTGATCCGTGACTTCGACAGCTATGAGGAAATTGTCCGATGTGCCCTCAAGGTTGAAATGGAGATCGGAGAATCACAGGGGTATCATGAGGACAAGAAGCGGAAGGTGGAATTCAATGCTGGTGGTCCGATGGATAAATCCAACGGCGCTAAGAAATTCCAGCACCCCACTTTCCAAAAGTGTGGAAAGAAGCACCCTGGAAATTGCCTTAGGGGGACAGGAAAATGCTTCAAGTGTGGAAGAGAAGGGCACCTAGCTGTTAACTGTCAGCAAGAAGGACCCGCGACTGCGACGGAGGGGAGGAACGCTCCGTTCGAACCTCAACGCGTTGTTCAATGCTTCAAATGCAAAGAACAGAGTCATTTTGCGAATCAGTGCCCTAATCCAAGGGTTATCGGAGGCAATCAACAACCTCCAAGACATCAAGGAAGAGCTTTTGCCATCACTTCTGCCGAAGTGAACCCCGACAACGAAGTGGTGACAGGTACGCTAGTTATTCATTCATGAATAGCGAACGTACTTTTTGATTCAGGTTCTACACATTCTTTTATATCTCAAAAGTTTAGTAGAATAATCCCTACACCACCACAAATCATGGAAGTAAAGATGTCGGTGAGTACGGCAAATGGGGCAATCATTGCATCCCATGAGTATAAGTCCTCCCCTGTTATAATGTGTGGATTTAATTTCCCGGCGAACCTCATCATACTCCCTTTGGTGGAATTTGATGCAATCCTTGGCATGGATTGGCTTTCCTTATATAGAGCCAACATAAATTGTCGGGAGAGGGAAATCACACTCCATATGGAGAATCGACCCCCGATTCTTTACAAGTGTCAGGAGGAAGATGAATCTCCTTTAGCTCCATCATCTCAAGCATGGATATTACTGCCTTATGAGCACGCATATCTGGCTCAGATGATTGAGTCCAAGGAAGAAACCACCCTTGAAGAAATGCCTATTGTGAGGGAATTCGCTGAAGTATTTCCCGAGGAACTTCCTGGTCTTCCTCCAAGAAGAGATGTTGAGTTCTCAATTGAACTTATACCTGGGGCGCTACCAATATCCAAGACTCCATATAGAATGGCTGTGGTTGAGCTTGAAGAACTGAAGAAACAACTACAGGAGAATCTGGATAAAGGGTTTATACGCCCAAGTGCATCACCATGGGGTGCACCAGTCCTCTTCGTCAAGAAGAAGGATGGGTCAATGCGGCTTTGCATTGATTATCGTGAACTTAACAAAATCACGATAAAGAACAAGTATCCTCTCCCAAGAATCGATGACTTGTTTGATCAGCTGCGTGGATCACAATACTTCTCCAAGGTCGACTTGCGGTCGGGATATTATCAAGTAAGGGTGAAGAAGGAAGATATCCCCAAGAATGCTTTTCGTACAAGGTACGGGCACTATGAATTCATAGTAATGCCTTTTGGACTCACCAATGCTCCAGCAATATTCATGGACTTGATGAATAGAGTCTTTAGAGATTACCTAGATAAATTTGTGGTAGTCTTTATAGATGATATTCTAATATACTCCATAACCAAGGAGGACCATGAGGAGCATTTAAGAACTGTACTGGAGACTTTGCGCAAGGAGAAGCTCTATGCCAAGTACAACAAGTGTGAGTTCTGGTTGAAGGAGGTCTCATTCTTGGGCCATATCATCACAAGCAATGGGATATCTGTGGACCCCTCCAAAACAGATGCAATTGAGGGATGGCCGAGGCCAACATCGGTAACTGATATCCGTAGCTTCTTGGGGTTAGCTGGATATTATCGACGATTTGTGAGAAACTTCTCACGATTGTCCAACCCTCTTACCAAGCTAACTCGAAAGGGAGTAAAGTTTTCTTGGAGTGATGAATGTGAAGAAATCTTCATGGAGTTGAAAAGGATGCTTATCACTGCACCTGTGCTCACTTTACCCACAAGTGGGGAGCTTTTTGTGGTATTCAGTGATGCTTCGAAGAAGGGCTTAGGATGTGTGCTGATGCAGAATGATAAAGTGATATCCTATGCCTCAAGGAAGTTGAAAATCCATGAGGGAAACTATCCAACGCATGATCTGGAGTTGGCGGTGGTGATCTTTGCCTTGAAAATCTGGCGGCATTATCTCTATGGGGAGAAATGTGAGATATATACTGAACACAAGAGTCGTAAATATATATTCACACAGAAAGAGATTAATATGCGCCAGAGAAGATGGATAGAGCTCATCAAGGATTATGACTGTTCAATACATTACCACCCTGGGAAGGCGAACAAGGTGGCGGATGCCCTAAGTAGAAAGGATCCAACAATTCTATCAATGATGAGAATTGAGAAGGATCCAATCTTCTTAGACTTGATGAAGATGGAAGTGGGAATCATAAAGAAGGGAACATCATCAATCCTTTCACAAATGATTGCTCAACCATCTCTTTTGGAAAGGTTAAAGGATGCTCAAAAGGATGATACGAGAATCCAAGAAAAAGTGGAAGCTATCAAAACGGGAAAATCCTCAGAGTTTAATGTTAATGAAGAAGGAATTGTGCGGTTTGGGAAAATACTATGTGTCCCATCAAGTTCGGAGCCGAAGAAGGAACTTTTGGATGATGCACATAGTTCAAATTTCTCTATTCACCCAGGGAGCACAAAGATGTATCGAGATCTCCGAGAAAACTTTTGGTGGGATAATATGAAGAAGGAGATCGCCGAATATACATCAAAGTGCCTGGTGTGTCAGCAAGTGAAGACAGAGAGGCAGAAGTCTAAGGGGATGATGCAACCATTGCCCATACCTGAATGGAAATGGGAGAACATCACCATGGACTTCGTCACTGGACTTCCAAGGACATCCAAAGGCAACAATGCAATCTGGGTTGTTGTGGATCGTCTTACAAAGACTGCAAACTTCATTGCTATTCGAGAGGATTTCTCTTTTGATCAACAGGCACGGATATACATCAGGGAAGTGGTACGGTTGCATGGAGTACCACTATCTATTATTTCTGACCGAGATCCAAGATTTACCTCTAAGTTTTGGAAGAGTCTTCAACATGCTCTGAATACTGAACTGAACTTCAGTACGGCCTATCATCCTCAAACTGATGGCCAATCCGAGCGGACTATCCAAACACTTGAGGATATGTTGAGAGCGTGCTCAATGGACTTTAAAGGAGGATGGGATCAACATCTTCCTCTAGTTGAGTTCTCTTATAATAATAGCTTCCACTCGAGCATCCAAATGGCACCATATGAAGCCCTGTATGGGAAAAGGTGTAGAACACCGGCATGTTGGGATGAGGTCGGTGAACGTAAGCTGCTTGGACCAGAAATGGTCGAAGAAATGGTGGAGAAGGTGAAAACCATTCAGCAGCATATCAAGGCAGCCCAAAGTCGACAGAAGAGTTATGCAGATAATCGTCGACGAGACCTTGAGTTTAAAGTCGGAGACATGGTGTTTTTACGCATATCTCCGTGGAAGAAGGTCACGAGGTTTGGAAAGAAAGGGAAGTTAAGTCCAAGGTACATCGGTCCATTCGAGATTCTTGATCGTGTTGGGGCTGTGGCCTATCGACTAGCACTTCCACCTACTATGGCCAAGGTGCATGATGTCTTCCATGTATCCCTCTTAAGGAAGTACATACCAGACCCTTCACATGTACTCTCTTCCGAGGTGGTACAATTAGAAGACGATCTTTCTTATGAGGAGAAACCAGTGAAGATCTTAGATCGTAGAGAAAAAGTTCTACGAAATAAGACAATGCCCCTCGTCAAGGTGTTGTGGAGAAACCACAAGTTTGAAGAAGCAACTTGGGAGTCAGAGGATATGATGAAGCTAAGTTACCCACATTTGTTTTAGTGTGGGAAAAGGAAAATTTCGAGGTCGAAATTTCTTAAGGGGGGAATGTTGTAACGACCCAAAGTTTCATTAATGGAAAATCCCTCTTGATCCAGTTAAATGTTTCTTTATGAAAAAATGTTTTTATAAGATGTAAACTTCTTTAAGTTTTACGTTAAGATTTGTGACCGTTACTTTTATAGCCGTTGAACAGTGATCATCTGGGTAGTTTAAATATAAGGCTTTAACGAACCAATTTTCTACTCAGACAAAGGAAGTGATGGCCTCATCCAGTAGAATTGCCCCTTATGAAGCCCATTTGTTGGATCTCGGAAAGGAGGTGGCGTCTTTGGGCTTTGCCCTTGACCAAGCCCAAGCTGAGCTTCATCAAGTCATGCTCGAACGTGATCGTCTACGGGAAAAATGGATGTTGATAGAGATTACCACCCGAGCGATGATATCCGAGCAACCCCAAGAGTCTGTCACCATCGCACACCTTACCCTTAGGTCTTATGGGGCTATTTTAAGGGGTTATGTAACAAATAGGTAGCACCATGTTCATGTACATTATTTTTGTATATAATAATGAATATAATTTCTAGTCATTTATGACGCATTGTAATTAGTTTTTAAAGTACAAATGATGTTTTTAGTTATTATTTAATTAAGAATTATATTTTATTAAATTAAAGGATTTTTGAATTAAATAATATTTTAATAAAATATTATTATTAATATTAAATTAATTTTTATTAAATATAAATGATCTTATAATTTTATGAATGCAATTAAAATTTTTATTAAGGTTTGAAAGCCATTTCTGTCAAAACCCGTGAATTTTTTTATAAATTTCGGTTTTTATTTTAAAAGTGAAAATTCACATATTTAGAAAATTATTTAGATAAAATAAATATTATTTTTGGAATCAGGACGTCAAAATTATCCAACGGTGAATTTTTCATAATTTTCTGAGACAGTCAAATGTTTGGGTAAAAATTAAATACCATTTAAATATATAATGTGTTTTATGACATCATAATGACCCAATGGTGATGTAATAAAATACCATAATCCTTATGTTCGGCCAAAATGTGTTTTATCATTAAAATAATGAGGTTTTGGGTTTGTTTGACTCACTTTTCAAAGCATTAATGGAGCCCTCAAGACTTATTCAACACTTTGCCTTTTTAAATTAATTTCCATGGGAGTGTGACTCACCTCCACATAAGCAACCCTAATTTTTTAATAAGTTCGGACCTTGGACTTGAAAAATATTGTTTTACTCTTTCCTTTTCCAGAAACCATGGGCTAATACCATGGGATGGTTTGTGGTTTGGATTATTTTAATATAAGGGGTCCCAAACCTAAATAATAAAGAATTCTTTCACCTTTCCTATATAAACCCACCCAAGCTCCCACTTCCTCCTCACCCAAAGCCCTTGAAGTTCGTCCAACCTCTTCCCTACTCTCCCTAGAATCCTCTCAAGGTGCCCCAAGCTTCCAAGAAGCCTCTCACAAGCCTCTCTCTAGCCTTTGGAAGCACACTTCCAAGTAAGGGTTTTTCTTCCTTTCTCATTTTTGTCAATTTTCTTTAAGTTGTATTGCCCTTTTAATTTCATTTATGAATGTTGGGGTATGGTTTCGCACCTCTACCATACTGCCCTCTTATTGTTTGAATGATGGGAGACCCCTTTCTCTCTCATTAAATGCCTCCCATGTACACCCGTTACTATGCCGAAATTCCGAAAGGAACCTTTTTCTCCTCTTTTATATTCAAGCAATACTTTTATATCATGAATCTAAATTCCTTTTCAATTGTTGGGACATGTATATATATGACCTTCTTACTGTCCATTACATGTAAATATGATGAGGAACCCCTTTCTCTCTCATCAACTTTTTTTATGAATACTTATGTCACGCCGTTACGCTGCCGAAATCGCACCGATTTTCTAAGCCAATGTCTTTGTGTAGTGAATACCATGCCCATTTCTCCATCAAGGGTATTCACCTTTATGCACATTTACATATTGATTATAAAGTTTCATGTATGAATTCCACTTTCCTTTATCGTGGAAGAAATGATTATGTTTTATGAATCCATGTTTTATGATCCATGTGGCACACTTATGCATGAAATGAAATGTTTAAGAAGGGTGCGCCCTTTATAGCGCTCCAATGCATTGGGTAAAGTATAGTATCATGATACGTCATGTGCAATGAGTGTTGACTCATGCTAATTCAAGTGCAACGAGGGTTTACTCGTGCTTCAAGTGCAATGAGGGTTTACTCATGCTCCATGTGCAATGAGCCTTGGCTCATGCTAATTCAATGTTAAGTGTTGTTGCCACATTTCCATGTTATGATCATCATGCTTTATCATGCCTTTATGTTCATGTTTCTATTATGCTCTATTGATATGCCTATTGCCTAACATGTATTTCACTCCTCATGTAATTCATTGTGTACTCCCTTACTGGGCTTTATAGCTCACCCTTTTCTTATGCATGTCCTCAGGTTATCCCATGCAATGCTAAGTACGAAGGAATGTAGTGGTCATGTAAAGGAAGTTTTCAATAAGGATGTTGTATTTCAAGTTTAAAGTTTTTATGTAATGACCCTAAGCCCCAAAGACACTAAACCTCTCGATCTTCTTTGTTGTATCAAGTGAAGTTTTATGTAATAAAGCATGTTTAAGTTGTAATAAAAAGCAGGGTTGTCATAGAACCTTTGAGAATGATTCCTAGAATGTGATTATTGTTGTGACTTTACTTTGAGATAACATGTCTTGGTTGAGGATATCTGGATATTCTAGTTATATGTGTTATAGAAATTCAAATGTGATAGGATGACTTTTATTTTTGTTGTTACATTCTATGTGATTTTAGGGAGTCCTATTGAGTATTATTATACTCACCCCTGTATGGGTTTTTCCAACATGTGTCATGTCTTGTGTAGAAAATCAAAATTTTGACAATCTTAAAGGTACTAGAACAGGGTATAATTTTGGGAGTTGGACAGAATGAGGTCTATTCTAGTGGTTACCTTGATATCATCCAACATCAAAACTTTCAGGTTGGACTTGATTTCAGACTCTTTGTAGTGAGCTTGTATTTGTCCTTTTTTTTACTTTCGTGTACTTGTTATCATAATCTGATTGTGGGATTTAGATGCATTCATACATATCTTATCACTTGATTTACATTTCATCATTGTATGGCCGTGAAGATTCGCATCTGTGTATCGGTACATTAGTATATGGCCTCCCATGTAAGTGATATGCCTACTCAGTGCTAGTCGACATCCCCAAGCCAATTGGATGTGGGATTAGGGTCATCTTGATATAGAGCCTGTTGGTATGGGTCATGTCATATAATTAATAATAAATTCCTTTAGTATTATCAAAGCTAAAAATACACTATTAAAAGAATTTTTTATCAGTTATAGAGATATCATTGATAAAAGTGATGATTAATCAACTCTAACTCTAGCACTCATAATTTTTTTTCACAACTATTTCAATATGGAACCACGTGAATACCAAAATAATGTATATAATGAAAAAGTAATACAATTTTTTATTACAAATAAATTTAAATTCAGATAAATTACAATTAAAAATAATTTTACATTATAAAAGTTAAAAAAACATTTAAATTAAATTGACATGTACAATTCATTAAAAAAATTTATAATTTCCAACCAAAACAAAAATTATTTATATCGTAAGAAGACATTATAAATGGATCAATATAAACACAAAGAAAAGAGTAAGTTTTACCTTTAATAAAAAATGATTATTTTTTTAATATTATAAATAAATAAGTAAAACAACAATATGAAACAATAATTCATTAATAAAAAATAAATAAACGGGAAAACATAAATGATAAAACGTAATAGATAAATAAAAAGAATAACATTATACTCTAATAAAACATATTAAAAAGTAATATGACCCTGTAATATTTTTTTCATAGTTTTGAGTGTATGATAAATGTTTTGAACAAAATATAATTTTTAAATTTAAAACCTATACTTTTACTCATACCATTTACATAACTTGTTGAATTAATGTACGGTTAATAACTACATGTCAAAAATGAATAATAAATTATTTTTATAATGTATCACAATAATATGTGCCCATTTCCTCTACATGGACTATATGAAACATGTTTTAAACAAACATATATGTTTTAAATTGAATATCTAAAAATTCAAACATACCAACCACAAAATGGATGGGATTGATTTGAGGTTAATTCCAACATGGCACAAAATAATCATTGATTATTTTCCAAAATTATCAAAATATTCCATGTTTGTTTTATCCTCTCTGATTCTGTGATGCACATTTTTATCTAAAATTCCTGTTTTAATTTAAGAAAATAGACTTTCAGTCATTCTTGATACACTATGATTCAGTTTGATGTGATGTTAATTCAATGAATTTAGAAATTAACTATGACTCATTTTTCTAAATTTTTATGATAATCATAGTTTGTTTGCTCAATTTTGACCATGTGACACCTGTTTTGAACTAAAATGTAACTTTTATCCAAAAAACATGGAATTTTAATCTTACTAGACACACTACATGTCATAATTATGTGAGATTAATTTCTATATATAAAAAATAAATTATAGATTATTTTCATAAAGTATCACAACAATACAATCATTTTTGTATATTTTGGGATATGTGATTTGTGTTTTTAACTAAAATGTCACTTTTAAATTGAAAACACACAGTTTCATTCATACCTGTCACACATTCACCATTATATAAGTTTCTTTTAAAAGTGTTATAATTGGTATTTTTAGAGATAAAAAAGAAAATACATGCTAAGAACTATTAAAAGTCCACAAAGGAATCCAATAATGTATGTAAGAAATATAATTGTATTTATAGATTAATGTAAGAATCTTGATCATGGAATGTTCATAAGATTAATTAGTAAGAGGTTTTTATTATAATGAATGATGTATTTATAATAATGTACTGGATGTTAGTGTTAGGGATATGGTTTTTCCTGGAATATATATTGATCACATATGGAAATGATTATTAAGTCTTATAGTTGGTTAATACTAATTAATGCATAATTCCCCTAGAATGAAATTATGTAGTAGATAATGTTCTAGGGAATAGAATCTATAGATGTATGTCTAAAGAGTTTCTTAGTTATAGTCATTGTACATTTAAGTCAATCAATTAATAAATACATGATGGAATAAAGCAGTATTTTGTTTCCAACATCACATGATATGAAATAACTCTATATTGTTGTGTGAAAGAATATGTGAAGATTATTATGATGGATAAGATTACATCTTCTTAACTACTATAAATTTATCACATATGTAATGATATGTACATAGGTTTAATTTTTCTCATTGGTAAATCACATGAGGAAAATATCAAATAAAACTAAAAGAACTACATAGTATGGTTACTAGAATTTTACCATAGTATTTAAAAAAGTAAAAAAATGCATGATCTCTTAGAAATTATAGAAATGTGAAAGGTAGTTATAATGGGGTTATAAAAATAGTCTTCCATCATTTAAATTTTACATAGTATCACAATAAGGTTAAGGTGATATGTAATATAAGCTTATTTAAGCCAGTGGTTTCCATATCTATATAGATTGAGTACATTGTTGCATCTAATGTAGTTGAAGAACCAGTTTAGAAATGATTTGTTCTGGATTTTGGAATGGAACCAATAGAGTACATTATTATCATAATGAAATATATAAGGCTACAATATTAGAAAAAATTCTAGGAACCCACAAAAGATAAAAGGTGTATACTCAGTTAGATAACATTATATGGGATTTTATCAAGGGGTAATAAGATGAATAAACCCTTGAGAACATATAAAGGACTAGTATCTATAACCATATTTCTATAGAATAATGTATATCATGTGAAACATATGTTGTTATTTCATAGTGGGCTATAGTTCTTTGTAGAGTCTATTGGAGTTAGTTCCCGATAACTAAAAAACATTAAACTTGTGACTGCTATAATATTCAAATTCCCTAATATTAGTATATATCTTTCAAAATAATAAAATTTACTCTGTGTAACATTAATTTAATAATTCCCTCTGAAATTTTTCATATCTCAAGGATACAATAGTTCTCCTCTATAACCAAAACCATTAAATTCAATGATAATATTCATAAAAATATATCATATGTTATGAATGAATATTATCTAATAAGACATAGATGATTTCTAACTATCTAGTGTTAGGGGATTATAAGATATTGAGACTATATCCCATGAAGTTTAAAATTTTTTATCACCAAGACAATATATTTTTAGAGCTGACACACCAATAGGAATTCCACTTATTATATTTTTCATTGTATATCCCTATACATGGATGTGTGTATTGGTCCTTAGATGTGATATTATTATTATTGTATATCTTAAATCATGTAATTTTATGTATTAAGGGAAACTGTGATGATATATCCTCACATAGAGGTATGACATTGATGTAAAGGGTTGTTGTGGGCTTTGAGTAAAAAATTTATTTTAACCCAGAATACCATCTAGGGGGCTTCCAAGGGCCATCCACAACTATTCATTTCTAATATATTCACTATGTCAAACAATTATTAATATTTGTTTTGTTTTATTAATTTTTAATGAACGTGACTGGTGATAATGATGTATATTTTTTTAGGTTAGGATTTTAAACAAGATATAGGCTTCGAACACACAATGATAGAATAAAGGGGAATGGTCTTGAGTTTGGAAATGGGGGTTTATTTATTATCAAAAAAAATTTCACCCACAAATTAGATAATATCCATTAACTGATTAATCCTCCCTATCTAAATTTTAATATTGATAACAAATGAATGAGTTCCCTATAAATGTTCATCTCACCCACTCTATAGTGTTAGATGATGAATATACCACATCTATAGACTATCCACCACCCATCACCTAAATCCAATCATATGATGTTTATACCCTAATCCACCCAACTCCCATGGTATTCTATATAGATCAAGACAAAGGAAGGAGATATGAGATGATAAATTAGAGAATACACCTATAAACGGGGAGACAATATTATTATCATTTATCCACTTCCCTGCAATTTTTTTACTACATTTATGGATGAAAAATATAAATTAATGAATTCATGATAGTGATTGTGAATGCCCATAAGATATCCCCAGAGGAACAAGCCTCAAGTTCTTATTATATAGTCAAAGAAGTTAGATATCACAATCACAAATTGAATGTAGAAAAAACAAAAATCTATAATTTAGGAAGTAATATAATTTCCCTACACATGTCATGAACAAAATTAAATAATTTTTGGATGAAATTATACGAATGGGATATATTTGTATCCCTCACCCTCATACACATTTTATATTTTAGATTTTTATAAACCCTAATTATTAGTGGAATTGAAAAGAAATCATTCTCGATTGTGAGAATACCTCTAGGATTGATCTCTATAGTTACTCAGGATAAATCAAAGTGGATGTGTTTCTACATTTCACAGATTTTGAAGAAGTCAATTTCATTGGGATGAAATATCATGTGAGGATATAAGGTGATTCATATTCCATTGGTTTGGGATAATTTGAATGGTTTATGACCTTATATGATGTATTTGAGAATATTATTCGATATATATGGTCGGCCTCTCAATAATGGCCTTGTACATCACCAATTCTTGATTGTGAATTCATACATGGCTGGAACTAGGTTTGTAAACTATTGTAAAAAATGATGCACTCCTTCATCCCTATGCACTTGAGCCATAATTTAGATCCTAGAACCTCTAATTACACCATCAATTGTAATAATAGTCTCATAATGAAATAGATAAAGAGTTTTCATGAACCTCTTCTGAATCGAACAACCTATGAGATGGTAAAGTCCAAGGCCCCATCCATTTCTTCAACGTACACAAGGATCACACTGAAATATAGAGAACATAATTATCAAGATATATTCATCCATATTATATCTATATTATAACTTGGAATCATCTACAAATGGGATAATTAGGATTCTCAATAGTTGATTAGAATAAATCATCATATGGAATCAGTATCTTGGATTGTGTACTTATAATATCAGTTATCATATTCACTATATTTCACTATATTTATGATTCACCTATTTTTGATACAATCTTAAATGTCTTCCTAATTAGAACCACCAAATCCATATTTTTATTTTCTAATAACACTTTTAAAGGCTATGTGTGAACCTTTACAATGTAACAACAAGATTAAAAATTAAAGAGATTTAATACCATCAGAACCCAAAAACATCAAATGCCAGAAACAAACACGACATCAAACAAATATAAAATTTCAATGTACATGAAGAAGCTGTAATGTGCCAAACATGGCCGGTCCACATAAAACCATCCTCCACCATCAATGCCACCCATGAAACCACAATGCCGCCAAATGAAATAACCATTTCAAATTTTCAAATGCAAAGACAACCCGACATCATGCCTCAATCTCCGTCCATCTCAACAAGCACACCTGACACTGAAGACATCGTCCTATTCATGGATTATAAAAAATCATCATCTCCAACTTACTCACTTCCGTATTGTAGATTTTTAATATTGACAGGTGTCATGGTTTCCTAGTAGGAATTGGTTTGGTTTAGGGGTTTATACAGTCGATTGGAGAACGTGATCATTGTATATTGAGTGTAATAGGAACGTTATCTTATAATTTAGAGGAATTTTAGATTATAATGAGGTTTGAAATCAATTGAGTGGCTGCAAGGCTAGGGGAGTAGTGTTGGTTATAAGTGGAAGGCATAGAAGTTGGTCTCCTTGTAGTCAAAGATGGGGTATTGTTTTATGGGTGATTTCCACCATCGAATGAAAAAGATATAGGAAAGGTCAATATGAGATCAATGAATTGTAGTTAATAGCTAGAGATTTTTATAGCTTGGAGAGACTGACCATGGAGTGGGAATGAAATCCTTAGTGACTATGAGGAGCACTTCATGCGATAACATGAAATCCATCATGTGGTAGCTTGAGATATTGTGATGATTCATAGTCACTTTCCTTTGAATCATCTGCAGTATGGTCAACACACTTACCTTCATATTTAACACCATGGATTCTCAATCAACCATGGGTTGTGTGGTCGGTGAACATGGAGTCAAACAATAGTGCTTCTTATAGTCAATATAAGAATTTATTAAATTTCATCTTTATCGTACCCATTATGAAAACATATTTATAGTGTGGATTCTACCCAAATTAATATAAAAATGAATTTAACATTAGAAAAAAATTATATTAACAAAATTCAATCAATTACATGGGTTTTATCTAAATTTAGGGGTTAATTATCATTGAATTAATTGTAAATGCTTTGAAACCTTCATTTCTCATCCCTCCCCCACAATTGAACTATTTCAATCTCTAGTAATACAATGATTTTTGTTACTCAAAAAGAAATATCCTAAGAAAAATATGATGCTTATTAGGTTCAAATATACATTCTATAATTAAGGAGTGGACAAATTCATCCATTATTTTAAAATTAATTATCTCTTGGTAACATTCACTCACTGAACAACATCAATACAAATTCAAGTTCTTATTTCAAAGTAAAACAAATAAAAGTTATGTGTAATTATAATTTTATAAGTAAACACAACCTTTCCTCACTCTCCCATGGGTTCCATAAAAAAAATTCCCACTTTTCACTTCCCAGTTATATATTTATAATGAATTTTTTATAAATTAATATCTCCCTTCTTTATTTCAGTTTAATATTCCCCTCACATAAAAGTATCCATTTTGGACCTCAAGGAACTTTATTTAATTCCCACCCATGTATATTAAAATTTATTTTTGAGAATAAACATATGGAATTTATTTATATATTTTACTTACATGACCAGTGCCAAAAATCATAGAGATTCATCATGGGATCCCAATATCCCATTTTACTCTTGTTTAAATGGACTTATATAAATCTATATTTATTTTTTCCCATGAGGTTTTTTATTTCATAAAGTTCAATTTACCCAAGTTAATGTTTAAACTTCCATTTATTTCATATTATACTCTCAATTCATTATTGATATATTTTAATCACACTCCTTTTCCTAGTTTTCAAACTGAATATCCACAAAAATAATAGTAAATTCATTCATAAATCATTCCCACCCAAAACTTTTAGAAATAAAAGAATATTAAATATAAGCATGAAATTATTCACTAGGTAAAAAAACAAGTTTGTTTAATTTTTTACCCTAAAAACACACTAAAACCCAAATAAAATAATAATAAGGGGTATATTTCTATTTATATGTTCAAACAAAGTAGATCCAAATAATAAATTTTAAAATTACTCTCAAACATGTTTGAAAAAATTACTAAACACATATTCCTAAAACTACCCACAATGATTTTAAGTCCTAAAATTCATTAAAGAATGGTATATTAATAATTAGTAGTTTTAAAAAAATTATAAGAATGTAAACAACCTAGTGTTTATTTTCCAGCAGGTTTATGGTAAGATCTCTTATAGTTTCATTATAGACAGTCATGAGCTACCCAACAAGGCATTGTTCACTAACATATTCATATTAAAAAATTTATATAGAAGAAACATAATGAGAATTAATAAAAATGAAAGATACATAGAGATAGAAATCATTCTTGGGGGTATATCTCCCAAAAGGGGATTTTATTTTGACTGTACACGTCTTGAAAATCATGGGATCATCCCTAACCTGAAAGGGGGTAGGTTTATGTAATAAAAACCAACACATTTTATATATTCTATAGGCACTTATCATTCCTCCTTTATGGATGTCCCCTTTAATTGATTCGTTCCCTTACACCCCTTGATAATTATATTATAACTATTAATGTGGGGGTAGTTGGATGATGTATGGGGTCTCCTCAAACATTGTCATAACTATTTTGTCTTCCTATTCCAGAGTCTACTATGGTGATAGTGCATCATAATGTTTAAAAAAGGGCGTGTTAATAATTAATTAAAATAGAATGAAATCAAGACAAGTCGAGTTAAAATTGTTATTCGCTCCCTTGTAAAGAGAAGATTGTGATTATTGTTCATCATGAGGAGCTAATGATAATTCCACTAAGGTTAATGTCAATATATTATCAAAACAATTTTAATTAATTTCCTCTTCTTCTATTCCCCACTCCATATATTCTTTTTGGTTTTCATGTGGGTGTTCTTCATAGAGTATATCCACAAATGATAATTGCAATATTTCTACTTCTATCTCAAATTCAACATCCTATGATATGGATTCCTTTTAAATTTTTTTCAAAAATTCCTCTAAATTCCCATCAAAATAGTATTCTTCATTAGATAAAACAATTAAGAAAGAAACAAAGTGTGTGAAAAATCTTCCTAGGAGTTTCTTTTCATTTGGCTTGTCTTGAAAGGATTAGTTAGAATAAAGATGGATTTTAGTGAAACTCCCTCTTCAATATAAGTTGATTTCTAAAGTTGTTCATCCTTGGCCTCTTTAAAATATAGTCCCTAGGGTCCATCCAAATTATCATCTAAACTAGGTTTCAATTTATATTACTAACCTATGATAACATAGGGGATGCTATATTATAAATAAGTATGAATAAGAATAAATTGAGTTGTGTTTAGTGTTTTCTCCATCTTTTACCACAACATGTAGTTCATTTTCCATGTGTAATGCATCATTAATGTATTCTTATATAAATGGTGGGAACAGGTGGCTTTCAGATTTTTCATCAAACAATAGTCAATATTTCTTCATCTTTAATCTCCATGACCTGTAAGATGGGTGTTTAATCTAAGATCATAATATAGAGAAAAAAATCCTTTACATGTTAATAAATAAAATTAGAATATAATGATACATATGAATGATTATCTACCACAATGATAGTAACTTTCATGTCTTATTAAAAGTGAATTTCTATTGTGAAAATGATTTCAGGTTTTAAAAATAGAATTTAAACCTCTTCTTAATGCTCTATAATTTTCCTTATTTATTTATTTATAAGATATTTAATAACATTAATTTATGTTTATCATCATTAATCATATCTTGATCCTTAGTTTTTAGTATTTCACACTCTTTTGTGACCTGATTATAAAATTTTATTAGTTCATCTAGGGTGAGTTCATTTATAATATGTTTATCCTTATAAAAAGAGTTCATATAATTCCATGAGTATTTATTATTCAATATTAATTTTCCTTAGTAATTATATTAACTATCCTTTCTAACATGGTATCCATATTGTTTTTTTATTTATGATTTTAAATTTTAATTTGAAAAACGTAAATTAATTGAGAATTGAATGAGAGATGTGACATTATAACCATACTCTTCTACAACAAATCCAATTATATGAATGGTTATTATGGGTCTTGTTTACAAATTTTTAAACCTAAATTAGAGTCCCATGGGACTGACCGAGGTCATTTTCAAGGATTCTTGGGTATGCTCTTCAAAATTTCAATCACTTATTAATATTTTTTTATTTTATTAATATTGAATGTATGATATATGTGAAAATTTTATATTTTTTGATTTTTTTTATTTTTAGGATATTAAAATAAAATTTAGACCATTCAATCATGATGTTGGGGTTAAAGGGAATAGTCCAAAGTTTGATCACAATGGGTTCTTCTTTATCTAAATTCCTCACCTCTAACAATAAAATAATAACTAATAATTTATTTAACCTATCTATATAAATTTATGAGACTGAGCAAAGATTTCATATTTCCATATAAATTTTTATTTCACCTCCTCTATAGTGCCAGATAATTAATATTCCCCAACTGAGGATAATATACCCCTTTAATCTATCTCTAATAAATTTTTTATCCCCCTATCCACACAACTCCACTTGTTTATTGTATAGATAAATAAAATATAGGGATATATGATTATATAAGATTCATAATCTTCTATAAAATGTGGTGTTTTTATGATAATAATTTACCCACTTCCCCCTCAATCACTATTTCATTTAAGAATGAAAATAAAAAATTACAAAAATCAAGATAATAATGTAGAATAATTATGAAATATACCCCCAAGGAAAAATACTTGAGTTATTATTCCATAATAATAGATATTAGATATCAATATAAAATAAAAATGGTAGATATTACAAAAATATTGAGTAAGAGAATATAATTTCACTAAATAGATCATGAACCAAATTGACAAAGATAGGTTAAACATCTCTCAAAGGTGGAATGTTTCTCCTGCACAACCATAGCCTCTATTTATTTATTATCTTTTTATAACCCCTACTTGATAATGTAATTAAAAATTAGAATACCCAATTGATAGAATTAATCCATGATTGATGTATGTAATTGACATGGAATAATTAAAGTGTATGTGTTTCAATACGTCTTGGATTTAGTGAAAGATGAGTTCTACTAGAGGATTCATCATGTAAGGTGATGAATTGATGTGTTTTCCTTTGGTGTGGTATTTTTTTAGAAATTAGGGGATTATTTAATGGATATGGGTTTGGACTTCCAATGATGATACTTGAATGGTATAAAAAGCAGACATTTGAATTTTATGTCTTGAAATAATTTGTGGTTGATTGTGATGTTAAACTTGGATGGAACTATGTATATCAAATATTGTTAACAAAGTTTTAATCATTCTTCTTCTTGTTCTTAAGACATCATGTTAAGCCTGCCTTCTCTTATAAAACTCATACATGCAACATGATTCTCATAGGCAAATAGTCGAACACTTAAAATGCACTAATTTAAAATAAAACAACTATTGTGTTTGTAAATCCAAAATTCAGCTCCATTTATTCAACCTTTATAGGTAACACACTAAAATAAAGTGATCATAATTCATGATCTGGGTTCATAATTTTTTTGATCATCAAACATGAAATTTTCTATAAATGGTCTCATCAGTGTTATCTATGGATGATTAGAACTAGTCAACTTCAGGGTTTAGTTACATGGGGTGTCTACTTCCAAGCATAGTTTTAATAATCAAATGAATTACCTATAGTCTAGATTATCCTCTATTCAATAAACAATTATATATATTATATCTAAAAAATTATTCCAATTTGTCATCTTTAACTTACTGACAACATACTCATAGATTGTCGACCAAAGCTATTCTCAAGGCTGTCTAGTACGAATCATATTGGATGAGGTGTTCATAAGGATTATTAGAGGATGATATCATAGTAGCACGAATATAGTAGGTGTGGTAGAATGCAATTTAGAGGCATGGTTGATTCAAATGAGGATTATGGTAAATTGAGTGACTATTAATATGTGAGAGTGTGATATGTTGTATGTGATTGGTGGAATAGGTGTGATATTTTTCGTCGACCCTGGGGTGTTGGCTTGCGTGTGATTTCCATGATAGGATGATTAAGTTGGAGGAATCTTCAATTTGGGATCGAGGAGTAATAGTTAATGGATTGAGATAATGGTAGCTCAGAGAGACTGTCCATGGAGAGGGCATAAACGGTTGGGATGCTATGAGGTACACATCATGCAGAATCTTGAACACTTATACATGGTTGATTGAACTACTAGGATGCTCAACAGTATCTATCATTTTACAAATTTTTTGTGCAGTTTGTGCACTCACAATGACGTTTATTAACACATCAGATCAATCTACTATGGGATGTGTGGCAGGTGAATATGTGGTTAATCATGTGTACTTATTTTTTTCAATCAAGGACTTTTTTAAATTTCATATTCCTCTTTAATATAGTTGAAATATATTTACATTGTTTATTTTTTCTTGAACTAAAGACAAAATGAATTACCCATTAAAAATTAAAATAAAAAATTCTATTTAAATTTTATAAAATAAAATTCTGGATTTTAATTATCATTAAAAATTGAATAAATCATCAAAAAAGTTCTTTAATTCATATAAAAAATTAATTTATATTTCCACAAAACAAATTAAAATATTTCAATTACCTAGGATTTATTTGAATAAGGGGGTAGTTATCATTAAAAAAAAGATTTATTTTTTTGAAAATATTTTCATTCATTAGATATGTTTGATGTTGCATAAGTGATATAATCGTAATTGTATAAATCAAGAAATGATTTAACTATTCTCTGATAATAGAGGATGAAATCTATAACCCATTGATAGGAATGTAACTATGTAGTTGAACCCATGGCCACAATAGTTAATCATAATGTTTATTTAAAATAGTCACAAATGGGTAATTGAAGCTTATAGGATGATTAAATGATGTATGATTTTTGTTTTAGGAGATATCAAGACAATGTGGTTATATTTCACTATAACCATTCATATGAGGATATTTTGATTACAACATTATTTTTTTCACTATGGGTGCCCTACCATGTTTGGAGATGTTAATATGAAATAATAGGGAAGCTCATATAATGTCACTGAGAAAGAGGAATATAGTTCCACCTGCTAATTATATATAGAATATCATTTAAATTATTTTTTAATTTAATAGTTAGAATGAATGTTATCCCTATATGTGGTTTATAAATTATTAAAGTCAAGTTTATTGCATAAATACTAACAATATTATGTGGTTAAAATATACAAAAGAGTAATATGAAATATATATTATTTTTGAGCAAAATAATATATAAAATGTAATTATCTATTATTTAATATTCACCAATTAATAAAAAACTATTTAGTCACATGTTTATTGGTTATAATATTAATTTATATATTGAAATAAAATTATAATGATATTAATGGATTAAATTAATATTTATTATTCATGGTTTGATAGAGGTCGAGGAGGACTAACATGATAATTTAAATCTCTGAAAGAAATGATATATATTTTAGTATCAATTAAATAAATATTATTTTATTTTTTTAAGAAATTATTTTTAAATATTTGTGACTTAGTTATTTTCATGGAATATAATAATTATATTATTGTTAATTGATATTGGAAACATATTATAGAAATTATTTAATGAATTCCCTCAGGTTAAATATAAAATATATTACCCCAACTATATATTCCACCTTATAGGGTTATATAAATTGTTTTACCCAACATTTATCTCAGGGTAATTCTATAAAGATCAATAAAACATCTCAGAAACATTATCTAGAACAAGTGACAATCAAATATTAATTTCTCAAGTTTTTATCGATATAGGAAATTCCTAATTTTGAGTTTTGGAGTCCAGGGGATCTTTCTAGGGGTAAAATAGAAAATTTAGCATAGAGATGACCTTACAAAAATTTTCGGATTGTTTAGTTGATTATGGGGTGTGATGGTTACCCTTGGGTTGAGTTAGTGTGGATTTTCGAGCATTATACGGCCTCTATAATATATATATTTATATATATTATCCCATGAACGCCTTTTTGAATGATTGAATATGTATCATAAATGGGGTCCTAAATGAAAAAATAAAGAGTAAAATTTTGTCTGTAATTGGGGTTATTTGCTTGGATCCTTATTAGTTTCATTTTCACCATTACCCCTATGTGTTTATCACCACATAAGGATAAATAAATTAGTTTTGTTGATATATGTAATAAATTAATTATTTGATTTATTTTGGAAAAAACTAGATATATTATATTTATATCCCACTTATGTTACTCTCAGGGGTTATCCATTGTTGACAATGACTACTATAGAGAGGGAGAGGGTGTAAAAGCCAGATCATTGATGTCAATGAGGAAATCGTGGTTTTGATAAAAAACCATGGTTCCAATACTGAAATGAAGAGACAACCATTTTAAAATTATATTGGGATTCATTTTTTTATGTCTCTCCATTCTTCTAAATTAATTTTTATATTATTTTTGATGAACTATTTACACTTGTTTTACAAGGCCTAGACATGTTAGTATTTTCTATTTAGCCTAAATTATTTGACTTTGTGATAATTTATTTTTTACATCAATTTTAATACCAGAAATCAATTTCTAGGATTTGTAATGAACATCCCAGATATTTATGATTTAGGTTTCTTTTTTTCGCATCTGAATTTTTCATGTATCCATCATCAAATTTGGTTTTGTATATCAGTTCGATAGATCATTATTTATTTTAACGTGTGAAAAAAATATTGTATTCTGAGCATTTTTTAAGAGATCAACCATGGAGTTTGAGGGTTTTAGAAGAATTATTGATAAATTTATGATAATGGGTAATTAATTGGAGTGTTATTCCCTTGAGTATTGATGATTGGGAAGATGTTTGATTTTTTTGAGGTAAAAGAAGTTCCATTTCCAGTGATCGATGGATGGAGATTGACATTTCGTGAGCTTACACTCAAGATCGAGGAAATGGATGAAATATTAAGCATGGTTGGAGGTAAAATTAGAGAATATAGATAGATTTATTGGTGATTGGTAGAGTATGGTATGAAATACAAGAGTATATAACATGTAGTTTGAAAGAAATCACATCATGTATTTCATGGCTATAGTTGACAGGGTTTTAGAGGGTTTTATAAATCATAGGCCTTATGAATCAACCCAAATGCCTTGTTACCATAGATGACCAACATGGAATGTATAGGGAGTACACTCCTAGGTGGATATATTTCTTTACACACTATATGGTTCAAGACCACACATTTTATATATATGGAAAACAACATGAGTAGTGGAATACATGTCAAGTACACTACCTAGCCTGATAATCCATGTAGTCTAACATAAACACCCAGTAGGTGTACCTAACACTCAATGCAGTATTCCAATACACATCCATAATACTATTTAGGGGATACAAATTGTGTAACCTATAGAATACACTATGTACTCCATACAAACCTCATGTATTATCATATCACCTTGAAGAGGACTTAGATTTAGGCAACTGAATAGACCATTTCAAGTTTATTCCCACATAGGATGTGATCATGTCAATTTTCCAAAAACAAATGATGAGTGGAAAGGTGATATAGTAAGTTTACCCTCTATACCAGTTTGGATTTCCAATTATGAGATTCATGTGCCCTATATAGAGTGATATTGGGGTCTGAACTCCCTTGTAAGTATAGTTACATTAGGGTGTGGGTCCCCAAATTCATGTTTATAGATAAGGGTAGTACTTCTAATTACAAACCTAAGTTGCAGTTCCACTATCTAAAGTTTCATTACACCGCTATATAAAAGGTCACGTGGGGTTTAGGTCCTCCACAATTATCGGTACTCCCCCCATTTTTGTATACCCATTGACAAGGTATGGGTCCCCCACTATAGTTATGAATAGATCACGTAGATTGATACCTTGTGTAGTTATGATAGTATTGGTTAATAATCCCTTTGATAATACTAATCTTTGGTCATGATGTGGGTTCCCCTATGTATTTCTTTGATGGTTATATAGTAATAGTGGAGGGTGGATGTGGTGCCCCCATGACTATCATTCATGCTCTAATGAGGATTATGTCGACATTTATAGTTTCTATTAGATCTTTGGAAACCAGAGAGACTAGGTAGATCAAATGCTTTGTAATTCTTGACTCCATATGAACCCCTTGGTTTCCATCGAGATGTCATGGATATCTAGTTATCGACTTTCGTCACTGTGGGATCTTTATTATTCTGAGCTTCCTGTTTCTTCATGTTTTATGATTATCGTGGGTTTGAGTGGTAATTATTGGTACATTTATTCCATCAGTAATAACTATTTTTATATAATGTATCTAGTTTATACATCCTTTAAACTTATCTGGCGACTCTTAATACTAAGGAATTTGAGCTGATATGGGGATCTAAATTTACCTCTTCAACTTCCTCTAGGTCACCTCTCATACCAAAAGTTTATTTGGCTTGTTTCTTTGTGTTCCATTATCGTCTTTAGGGTTTCATACTAAGTATTGTTAAAATCACTTATATATGATTCTTTTTCCCTCTCATTTTGTGTCTAAATAGATGAAAAACTGGTTTAAAAAGGGTTTGGTAAATGTGGATCCAATACATCATGCCTTAAGATGAATCTAGGTGATTCATAGTGAATTATAGTGTAGTATGATGATTGATGATGGTGGTGGTGATCAATGTTGTTGAAGTGTAATCTAGGATAGAATATAGTGCTAGAGAGAATCCATTTTTTTTATTTCAAAGGCTATGTGGATATTGTTTCCCTTGTATTTAACTTATGGGGTGTACTTTTTCTCATTTTTTGATGTATTGATCATATAATTTTTAGTTGATTATATATATCTTTTAATTGATTAAGTATATATAATTTTTATTTTAAATATGTTTCTTATAGGTTGATATTGGGTATGACCTCCCATTTTGAGAGATATTTATACTCATTGCTAGTCACCAACCCTATACCTATTGGAGGTGATATTGGGGTAGAACACTTAGCTTACCACTAGCTTGTGTGGGGCCCCGATGAGTCAATTCATGTTAGAGTGGTATTAGAGAAGGATTTTCCTAGGAATGGAGTTTTGAGTTAGTAGTCATATGAGGAATAGTTTGGGAATTTAGGGAAACAATTTTAATGGGTCTTGAGTTCAATTATTAGCCTAGGGAGACAAACATTGGTGTGACTGATGGTGTATCCATTCACAAGGACATCAATTACATGATATTCTACACAGATCTCTAAAAACATCATTACCAAGTAAAAGGAAGTTTGTACATGATTTATATAGTGTTTATTTGTAATCTCTCATGTCATATCATATAGATTTACCCTAATCCATTATCAATAATACAATATAATGAAGGGTGTTACTCTTTGATAGACAGTTTGTCTGTAGTGTAATGGTCGTGATGAGCCCATGTATGTACATGGGAATATCGCCATCAGTTAGTGAGTGATTATGTGTTTTTATTCAGACCGAGTGGGGAGATTTTACTTCCCATGAACTAAGATGGTTTCTCTCCCCTTTGTTCTTAGTAATGATCTTTATTGAGGACTGGATAACATATTCTATTCTGTATGATATTTTTTTAGATGATAGAGTTTTGAAAAGAATCTAAGATACATGTTTTTGTCAAGTCTATAATTTTTATAACCAGATGATGATTCTGGAATTAAGGTCCCTATTGTGCATAGTGATCCATTAATGGGAAATAGTTGTCTCAAACACATGATGATATAACTCTATCATGATTTTATTTTGAGCCTTTATCTAGAATGTAGTTTTCTTAAGGTATTTTAGAACTTCCAAAAGGAATCTAGACCATGTATGAGTATGTGATGTGGTTTAGAATCCTCACAGGGTGATCCCAGAACTAGTTCAAGGCTATAATTTTTTTGGGAATAGTTTTTTGGTTAGAGGCTTTAGAGGAGGAATTAACATGCAGTGGTTTTTTTTTTGTGTCGCTACCATTGTCAGAGACCCCAAGATATTTTTGGTAGTCTAGTGTTGTTATGAGGATTCAACCTACCCATGGGAGAAGGTTAGCCCTCCACTTGAAGTCAAAGATATAAAGTGGAAAAATATCTTCATTAAAGATAGAACTAGAATTTTCTATTTTCTTTTTGAAGGTAGTAGCCTATAATTAAAATAATTATATTAGGATATGGGTGTTTTGTTATTGGATGGGTATGGGTGACACTTAAATCAACTCCCTTAATTATCACCCTTTGTTAGTTCTCTTGCACGAGGAGATAATAGTTAGGGTCACAAATATATGTCCTTGATGGACTACTATGTCCTACCATTAACATATTTTATTTGAAGTAAAATTCATGTTATCTTTATTAGAGACCATAATTTTGGATAGTTCTAGTGCGATTAATTAATTTTCATCTAATATTCATGAGTTTGAGACTATAGTGAAACCCCTATCCAAACCCCCATAAGCTAGAGGGTTTCATCTACTGGAAAATGTCTTTCACTCACCCCTCTGGAAAGTGAGTTTATCTATAACACCTTAGACCCTCACTCTTGGGTTTGATGATAAAAACACATTATTGTTATTATTATCATTTTTATTATTATTTTTGTTATTGTCACTATTATTTATTTACTTCTTTTTATTTATTTAAAAAGTATTTAGAAGTAGAAACTTGAAATTAACAATTAAAATTACAACACATGTCAAATCAATTAATCAATAACTTCTAAGGGATCTATTTGGTCTATAGAATTAAATAATTATGATCTTATATGAAAAATATAAACTCATGAAAATCCATCAAATGGTCATTAATACGACTATTTAATTTATACATTAGTTTTACTCAAGCTAATCATGTCTTTATAATATCTATTACTCATCCGTAAGACCTATGAAAACATTTTTTGAAAAAATGGGGTGAGAAAAAAAAAAGAGAATTAACTACTTTTCAAATAAATGAAAAAAATTATCTTTAAAAACAAGAAGACTTATTGAAAAAAATTTCATAAAAAATGAATAATTTGAAATTTAGTAAATCCTTTTTTTATAATTAAAAATACATCACCTTTTAAATCCAAAAAAGGGTATTCAGAGAAAAAATAGATTTATCTAAGAAGTCCAAATCATGTTGTAAAAATATTTCCTTAATAAAACCCTTAATTTATTATAAAATCAAAAAATAACATTTTTCCATTGGAAATTTTTTAAAATAATTTGTATTAAATTGATTCCAATGATTTTTAGTAAAATTCTTTTCAATTTTAGGAAAAAACACATTAGGAAACCTGAAACATTAATAGCTATATAGGGCATACCGATCTGTTGGTGGACAAAGTCCCTTGAGATTTTAGATCACTCTCCATCCATTATTATTATTTACAATTACCAAATACCATATTTTAATAAAAAATTTGAAATATTTCCCACAATTTGCATTTCAAAATAAATATGGATTCATAAAAAATAATGCATAAAAATAAATTCTTGGATGGTAGAAGGAATCGTAAAAAATGGTTTATATTCATGAATTCAAATTATTATATAAATACAGAAAAGGTTTAGAAGAATTAAAAAATTTATTAAAATAAAACATTCAAATTGAATCACAAAAAAAAACATGGAATATCAATATGAAAGTTCATGCATCACTATATAAGAATTTAAAAATAAAAAAAATCTATGAAGCCAAAAAAAATTCAATAGAAGACATACTTTTAAAAAATATAGAATGTGTATGTTTTGAAATAAAATGTTCTATACATTATATTAAAAAATTTCAATTGGGATGGTATTTTGTAAATAAATAGTTGAACTCAAATCTATTTCCAAAGGTTTATTTCTAAAGTACCAAAGACAGAGATCTTTGTTACTGATAGAGTTATGCATTGAAAACATTTGAATATAATTTTTTTAAGACCTTTTCCATTAGACATAAAATGATAATTTAACTCCTTAATTTTTTTTAATAATATGAGTTTTTTAGATTTTTAGAAAAATTTAATTTCAAAACATTTAATTATAAAAAATTTCATTTTAAAACATTTAATTTTAAAACATAATCATTTTACCTTATGAAACTAATAGGACCTCACTCCTAGTAACTAATCCCTATATTGAGTGTCTATTTTTTGTGTTTGAAAGGAATATATTAGGTGGTTGTTTGATGAAAAACTTGAAAGGTGGAGGTCCTCATATAATCCCATACATTGATTTGAATCCCAAAATAAAATATTTTATACTTAAAAATTAATGAAAAGAAATTTATATAAACCACATTTTCTGTAAATATGATTTTAATACTCCATATATTTTTCAATAGCTCGGTACATTTATTTATAAATACACATACTTCCATCCCCCATATATTCACACATATTTTTATTTTTTCGACACAAACCTGATGCGAAGCAAAACAATAATATAACCTACCAATGACCTAGGAACAACTAAATTATAAAGAGATGATGGAGACTTCCTGTGGCTCTTGAATTGCAATACATATATTCATATCTATATTGCAACATCACAGGTAATTATAAAATAATAATTTTTCATATCTATTAATATTTATAAATTAGATGTTAATTTTACTTTAAATGTGATTATATTTATGAGAGCATACTCAACACGCAGTAATAGGTTTCTTTGAAATCATACACTGCTAACTAGACTGAGTTATACTGAAAAATAATATATTATTAATATTTTTATTTTAAATGGTTATTATTACCAAACTGTTGTATTGGTAATAATGAATAGAACAAACAATATTATTTTTTTCACATGTTTATTCAATATTTTTTTCTTTCTTTCAATAAATTTTAGACGCCTAAAATGAGAATTAATCAAATTTTAATTATAAAATAATCAAATAATTTTAAAAGGAAGCTTTATCACCATTTTATAAAGAACACTATTTAAATCTAGTTTTTGTAAATTTTCTAATTTATATTTGACAAAAAAAATCTTATTTAGAATAGGTACATCGAAAATATCTTTTGTTTAATTTTTTGTATTTTTCTCAAAAAATTAATATTTTAATGAGTTGTGAAAACTACTGCATTTAAATTTAAAACATACTTTTCATATAATTTATTTATATTGTTAAATTATACATTTAAAAGGTTTTAAGGTATCAATAGATGAATTTTTTATTAGTTAATTTAATGTAGTTTATTGGATGTTCCCTTTTCAAATTAGAATTAAATAGAAAAACTATTTAATGTTATCAATGTTTTACTTAAAACCCACATTTTCTCAATCTATCAATGGGATTAGTGATACTCCTAATTTAACCACTTACATGAATTGAATTTTAAAAAATGGACATAAATGGTATGACTTAGTATAACATATTTGGTACAATAAGAAAAAAATATTTTTTGTTGAATAGTATCTTTAGTATTTAATTTACCATGATTAAAGATTAATAGTGTAATTAGAGGTAAAATTAAAATTACAATACTATAAAACTATTCTAACAATTGTACTAATATTATTAGATGAGTTATTATCAATCCTGACTATCTTTGGGAAGAAATTGTGACATTTGGAAATCAATTGGATGTGACAATGACATTTATAACATTTAATTTGAACACAAAGATTTCATAAATATGTTTCTTATTACTAAAATAATTTTAATATGGGGTTATGTAAGTGATATCTTTGACTATAAATATTCATTAGAAAAAAATATTACATAAATCATGGTTATTTATTTATAATTTTTAAATGGTAAATAATTAAATTAAATAGTGACACATAGATGATGTAGTAATAGATTTAAAAAAGAAAGAATCAAATAAACTATAATAATAATATTAAAATAAATAAAATATGAAATATTGGATTCAATAAATGAATTTTATTGATAAATTTTACATGTTATATATTAGTTTTCTTATTTTTTTTCTAAGGAATCAATGTTTTATTATTTTTTATAAATGTCAAGTAATGAATTGTGTCAAAATTGACATAATTCATAACAAAAAATAAAAAATATATAATTAGAAGATATTAAAGTTAAAAAAAATCACAAATTTTTTTATATGTACACAAATGGAATTAAAGTCTAATTCATTAGTCGTTTGATGTGATTTGGTAATTATTTTAACTATTATATTGTAAATTACATGATAAAATGGTAAGAGTTAAAAAGGATAAAAAAATATAAGGATTACAAATTATTAAAAAAAATGGATAATTATAATTTTATTGTTATTTTTAGACCCATACTCCTCATATAATATATAAATATTAGTTCATACCAATTTAAAAACTAAATCAAATTTATATTGATTTAATACGTTTTATAATTCCAAGGGTGCCCCTCACCTCTACTATAAAAGGTACTCACCCCCTACATTAATCACAATTCCAAAAGCTTTTGGATCATTCAATATCTAAATAATACCCTTCTTTTAATTCCTCCCAACATTCTTGAAGCCTTTTTACGCATAAAACCCTCCATAAATTTTTTAAGGTGTTAAGAAATGTTCTCATCTGAAGGAAGGGTAATGTTTTTATTTAAGTATTTCTTTTTTATTTCTTCTTAAACATCATTAAAATATTTTTATTCCAAGAATAAATAATAAATAAAGTACCATATATATAATTATTTGTTATTATGTTAATATAATCACCTAAATATATCTCCACGTTCATTAAATGTAAATGGAATTAATTGTTCGTGAGTATGTGTAAACTATCACCTCCACGAACCGATAAACATAATTTTCCATAACTGTCTAATATTAGTGGTTATAAAGATAGAATTAATATTAATATTTTATATTAATGAAATTTTAATCATTACATGATAATACTATATCAATTACATTCTTAAAATCCATGCTTATAAAAATGATAATGTCATTCGTCTGTACATGCGAAGTATCACCTCCTGAAAGCAATATGACTCATTTTTATTTATTAAATTAAATGAATGGTTAATATAAGTATATCTAAAATATTAATATGATATTAATAATTGTATTAATTTTTTTTAAGATAAACTAATACCTAAATTATTTCCAAAATGATCAATGAAAAATGAAAAATGTTACTCATGTGTATGTACGGCTTACGTTCTCCAAGAATATAACGTTGCTAATTTTTCATAACTACAATTAATGGTTTAATTTAAAACTATAACTGATGTTGAAAAATTATAATAATGTCATGAATATTATTTTTGAGATGAAGGACTTATGATTACATGGGCTAGTTACATAAGACCATATTAAATTTCAACTCAATTACCAAATTTCGAAAAAGCGTCCGATATGAACTCAAATAATTAACTAATTATTATAATATGGTAATTGATGATAAAAATGGAATAATAAAAATTAATATTTTCTAATGCAATTATAAATTAACCAATTCTTATTAGTTATGAATAACATGGAACATACATGATAAATTGAACTCAAGTTAAGGGACTTCATCTCAATATCCATTCATTGATGAATATTTTGATATTATACACCAACTTCTTTTATAAGGTGTATAATCAACCCCTTTTAATTTTAATTCATTAAATTATTATAAAAAGCAATATTTTTATATGCAGTGTTTTACTATCATTACAAAATGGAAATATGATTGTTTTTTGACGTACATAGCGAAAAAGACATCTCCACCGTCATAACAGTTATTTTAAATTTGGATTCCCATAGAACACTTAATGTTTTAAAATGAAAAAATGACTTACTTCATTTTTGTGTGTTTTGATATTGGAAATGGATATTAAAGTGTATTTACTATTTCAAAATCATGATATGATTTCTTATGATTGAAAATGAAATTTTATGAGTGAAATGTTGATAATTGCAATCGTTTAAGTGTTATGATTATATAATGGTACTTGTAAATTCTATGGTTGGTTACATGATAAAAGAGATAGTTGGTAACATTATAAACCAATTATGGGTGTTTTTGTGATAAACCATGGATGAGTGGTTACATTATAACCTCGAATAAATTTGGTAGGGATGTCGGCCATATGGTTATTAAATTTATTGATGTTTGTAGAAGTCGACTATATGGTTATTACATTTATGTATGATTATATAACAAGTTACCTTTATATATTATATGTAATTTATGTGGGTTTTTTGGAAATATTTTGATTACAAAAATGGTAAGAAATGAGCATATATTAAATAATGTTTATTTACTACTTCATAAAGCGGAAAAGTATTACTTTATGATAAATTATTCATGGTTTACATGTTTTCACAACACTAACTATTTGTGTTCATTGTGTATCCCTTATTAAGATTTTTATGCTCATAATATGTTTTGAAATGTTTTTCATTTGATTAAATGAAGAATAGAGTCATGTACGGGATCAAGGAAAAGTTCTGAAGTTTAAAAGTGAAAGGAGACCATGATTTTTTTAAACACATTTTTTGTTTTATGAAAAAATGGATATTGAGTAGAAGTGAATAGTTTGTAATATTTTAGTTCATGTGTATGATTTATGGCCTAATTATATAAATATATAATCCTAATATGATCCTCAATGTGAATGAAATTGAAATTATTGACTTAACTCAAGATTATGTAATGTTTAAGGATGATGCCTTATAGTGGGCATCAAATGTCGGTATAGTTAAATTTAGGATTCACAACTAGAAAATTGACTAATATAAATATACATATATCCACAATTATAGAGTTATTTGTCTATATGATAATTTATACACACATTTAAAAGTTTACTTATAGTAGTAGGGTTTAATTAATCATGTTTTTGCTCAAATCCCATGAAACATGTAGCCACCACTCACGATACCCATGATACCCTTCTTCCCTAATGGCCTTCACAACCTATCTTATCCCTAATACTCCTCCACCAACCATTCCTCTCATGATGGTGCCCCTCATTTCCACTGAATAAGGAAATCCTACTGTAAGCTGTCATCTATGACCCTCCTCCCATGATGCTGCAACCGAATGTGGGATACCTCACCTCCCCCCTTTGATGATACTCCTATGTGGCCTCCCCACCTCTTTATACGACACACCTCCGACATAGCCACCCCCTCTTGGTGAGTATCCTCCTCCATGTGATTCCATTATATTCATTCATTTCATGCAAAATTCACACTGTGATTGAGTGAACATATCCATCTATTTTGACCAAGTTTGAGGAATTAATGTTAAGATTTATTCCTAAGTGTCAATACAATAAATGGTGGGAGTTTTAATTTTTGGGATTTGGTTCTACCAATGAAATTTATAGTGTTATAATAATAAATTATTATAATATTTGTTGATGATTTCTCAATAAGTGTTATTATGGATTTTTTTATATATATCATTATAGTTTACAAGGTAACAACTTATGTGCAATTCCCAAATGTCATTTTGAAAATATTTGGTTGTTTAGAATGTTTAAATTTATATTATTTTCGATTGAATATTTTATTTCAAGTCAGTTAGCGCAATTAAATGCATTGATTTATTAACATTAGACATTTCATGCTTAATTAACTATAACATATATTTTTCCAGATTCGGAGTGCAACTATTAATCAATGATGATAGATGATCTATCTCTATTGTGATTTTTAACAATCAGGTCATGAAATTCACATAAAAAATATAATTATAGTAAATTATATATTAATTTAGGTAGGATACTAATATTCTAATAATATATTGAAAAAATTATAATTTCTTGAATACGCATATCTCTACACAATAGAAAAATAATGAGTTTAGGTTTCAAATTGAGTTTAATGACTTAAAATATAAAACAATGGTGATCAATGTTGAAATTAATTAATTCAACATTACAAATAAAAACTAACCATGTGAACAAAATAATTTTAACATTTACTTTCTCTTGGAAAATATGCAATAAAACAAAGATTTCAAAAAAATACGTGATCTTAATGAATGTACAACCTCCATAAGAATTTATATAAATATTTAGTATAGATTATCAATTTCAAATTATCCTCATTGATTCAATGAAGAAATAAATATATGAGGCATTTTTACCTTAATTATTTTTCCTTTAATTTCTTATAATGTGTTATTTCTAATACATGTTCACAAACAAAAAACTTCAGAAAAAGATCTTCAGTGTTCGTTAACATAATAATATATATTTTTCAGTTTAATATATTAGAAATTATAATAGTATATATAGTTTTAATAAATTTTCATTCATTCTTCATTTCTATTATGAATTCGTACAAATAAAGTTGACCCAATTATCAATCTCTTTTAATAAAAAACTATATATACCTATGTTATTATTCAGAAATTAAATAAATATCATTATGTATTTGAATTTTTTTTAGTATATCCATTACACTTATTTCACTATATTTTGTGTCATTTGGTATTTCTTTTACAATTTTTTAGTATTTATAGTGCAATTTTATAGTGTAATTTTTATAACTATATATAATTATAAACTAATAACGTATAAATTAATATCCCCATAGCATTATTATGATTTCAATTACATTTGATATAAAATATATAATGTCATGGTACAATTAAAAAATGTGTGATATCATTGTTTCTCAATTGTAAATGGCATGTATATTTTAATGTAATCTAAAAATCTAGGTAAAAATATATTTAAGGATTTTTTTCAAAGTTTCAATTATAACTATTTATGATATTGAATATTTTAATGACTATTATCTAACTAAGTCTGTTAAAACACTCCAAAAAATAACTATTTTTAAGTTTGAGTGATAACTAATGGCAGATATCTAATTTTATGTGTGTTTGATAAATATTTCATAATAGAAATAAATATGTTGTACTTACTTAGAAACTAGTGTAAGAACGAAATACATTTGAACACATTTAAAATTTTTACAGTCTCAATAGAAGAGACACTGTTATTTCACTTAGAAAGAAGTTAATTTATTATATTCCCAGGGAATAAAACATAAATTTTCCTTTGATTTAAATTATAAAAATACAATTAAAAAGTTTTTTCTTTTTTAAAAATAATTTTGGCTTTACAAAATGAAATATTGATATTATCTAATTTCTATTGAAACAAAATTCCTCCTTTATAACATTTAAAAATTCATCAAAAATGATACTAATATATGTATTTATATATCAATATATAAAACCAAATTAATTACTAATAATATGTATTTTAATATAATACGAAGATGTATATTTGCATGAAAAATCCATGGTGTTGTTGTATTATACAAAATGCAACCAAGAATGTGCATTCTATTTTTCAAGACATTATCTCACCAAGAAACATTAAATACTCATCCTCATATCATAATTCCACCATGATATAATGAAAGTATCAAAAATAAATATCCTAAGCTCACATAAACATCATAAAGAACAAATATAATTAAATAATAAATTGGAAAATAAAAGAACACATAATAAATACCGAATGAAATGCACAATGATTTCACTGAACATAGTTGTATTGAATAGGGATGTATATGGAAGGATGGATGACCCAATATCTCTCTCTTTATTACTTTCTTACACTAAAATAAAATGGATACCAACCATGAAATGATGAGTTTTCACCACATAAACAAAAAATATAGGACACCTTGTAGCCCAACAACATGGCCCATGATGTATGTTCTCATAATAGTATCAGGCTATGGGGTGGAGTAAGGATCCATTATGCAATCAACCATGTAATAAAACAAAATGTACTACCTCCTAAGTCCATCCACCATGTATCCCCTACCCCTGGGAGATGTGATTATTAAATCTATCACCACACTGGTGTAGTACCAGGACTCATGACACATCAACCCTATAAGGGGAGCCTTATTATATAGCCTCCTAGGATACATCCATTGTACTGACGCTAGACTAGATATGGTTGTCGCATAGACATAAAACAATTTTTAAACCATTTAGAATATTCCATATCCTCCCTAGCATAAAATTGAGAATGAAAAAACATGATATGATACAACATAATGAATAAGGAATTGATTTTGTACTGAACTACAAAAAAATATGGCTCCCATAAACCCTTATCCTATGATTTACCTATGACTAAAAAATGTAATTCGGCCTTAAATTACATCATAATCTATCTCAATGTGATTTTAAAATGCTCAAAATCTTGATCTAAATTCCTATTCAGGAATCATTCCCTACATAATGATGTAAAATAATTGTGGATATTATTTGGAGATTCATTTTCCAAATAATGGAAATTATACTATAAATAGACATTATAAAAATTGTTTCTGACTTGGGACATGATTCTGAGTTGGTTTCCATGTGATATGTTATGAAACATCATAAAAATTTATAAAGTAGTTATAGTCACAGTCGGGTGGCTGTGTAGTACATATAGTTGTTAAAAAATTATTATTATTATTTATATTTCCTATTATTTTACATAAACACATGTAAAATTATACACAAACCAACTTATATTTGTATTTTTCAGGGACACGATAATGAACCCCTTGTTTTATAAATGAAACTACCTTTTAAATTGAATAAAATCCTAGTTATGTAATGATGTTCTAAAACTACATTAACTTTATTTATTATATCGGTTGGCTATAATTTATATCCAATTAGATCAAAAGGAATAATAAAAGTCACAAACATTTATAATATAGCCATTTTACAGTGACCGTTAAGATTATTATATATTAAGGATTATGATAAATTCCAATTAACAATAACAAAAGAAGAAATGACATTGAATAACTATATATTATGTCAGAAGGACCATTAATAAGGGATTATAATGGAGATTTACTCATAGGGATTTCCCATTTTCCAATACAAATTCATGATTCTAAAACTAAATCATATGAATAAAATATTTTTAGAAGATGTTAAGGATTATTGAGATCATGGCCCAAACCATTTAGATAATTTATACATAAAATTAATATGATGGATCACACTTCTTTGATTAAACCAAACTCAAAAACAAATTTATATTTGGATTTTATTTAACACATTACAAATTTATGTGTTGAAAATTGAAGAACACAAGATAATCAGATTAGAAAAATTCATCAAATGGTATCCAATACCATTCCCATTTTCACCAGGATGTAGTGTTATAATCTTTGATTGAAAATTAATAATGGAAACGAATCCTTAAATACACTATGGTATATTGGAGTACTTCTACACAATATTGTATATGATATGGTTTATATATACAAAATGTCTCAAAATTTCAATAAATTTTTCAATAATTAATAGAAAACATAACAACTCATTGTGAATCCATCCAAAAACTTTTGGTAATTTATTATTATTATCTATTATATTTTATATAAACTATTTTTACTACAATGAATCCTCATTCAAGGGACTTGTGTGTGAATATTCATGATTTTTTTTAATTTAAAACATTTATGAGTTCCCTAAACCATAATGTTTGTAATGATTTTTTTATTAACATGTTATTGATGGATAATTATTATCTTATGAAGCAATACTTATAATATTAACTCATTTTCTAGATTATTTATTTAATTTATGTTTATATGCCTCATAAGGGATAGATATTGGTTGTACAATGTTGATCAGATCACTGGTGACTTTCAAAAGGGGTTACGATATTTTTTGGACTCTACAATCACTAATGATTAAAATGGTGAATTTATTCCATTCCCATGTTTTTATTGTGTTGGAAGACCATGGTTAACTCATGAGGAATGGACCATGGAATCCTAATAAGTAATAAGAAAACAATAGTGGTCTATGTGTCACTAAAAGTAGCATCCCACTATTACCACCTAGTAGATCAACTCTAATGCCTAAAAAGAGGACACTATCTTACTCTACATGGAAATATAATATGGATAGGATACCCATGAACTCATTAAGATTTATAAAGATAGATATTTATGATATAAATTTCATTAAAAGGACACTTGGTGTTCCATCATATATTACACTATGTGTCTCAAAAGATCAGACTCTAGTCATGTCCCCTCATGGTATCTGTCATCTATAAGGAAAGTACACAATGTGTAACTATAGTTGAAGGATGTGTAACCTCTCTTGGACACATATGTGAGTCCTTTCCTACACTCTTCTAGAAACCCGTGTAAACATACTGGGAATGTAAGTCACATAAATGGTGTGTTCAATCAATGAAAAAATCTAGTTGTGTCATCCAGCCTATGCCTAGGTACCTCGGCTCGTACCTATAGACATCACCCCATTCCCATGTACTTATATATTCTCAGGCCCAATTTTTTCCTAACAGTATTATTTGAATTTTTCATGCTAACATGAGTTATCATCCCATGTGCTCGACCACATAGATATGTCCCACTACATGATGTTTACCACAATAAATTATGTGTTAATCCCAAAACAAAATCTTTATCGAATAATAAGAACAAATGGCATGTGGTACTATAATACACACCCTGTGATTAAGATTTCCCAAACGAAAATCCATAATATCCTTCTAAACCCCATTTTTACCTGATTAGACAGAGATCAACCCCCATGGGAACGTACACAATCATATAATGGACTTAAAAAATTTAATAAATACCTAAACAAGGATAGGTACATAAAACTCATAAATCTACATACCAGGAAGGGGTTGGGTGTCTAGGAGTGGGAGCATCAAGGAGGGAGGAGGGTGTCCAGGAGGGAGGGGGTGTCCAAGTTTTGGGGAGGGATGGGGTTGTCCAGGAGGGAGGGGTGTTCAGGATGGATGGGGTGTCCAGGATGGAGGGGGGTTCCTTGGGGGAGGGGGGTTGTCCAAAAGTGAGGGGGTGTACATGAGGGTGACCAATATATACGGTCTTATCACTCCTCACCCATAGGGACACTCCCATCTCAATGATATAGGGTCTTATCACTCCTGACCCATAGGGCCCCTCCCTCCTTTATCTCTAGGGATATTATATATATTGTTGTGTTCTATTTTTTTATAATTTATTTACTATTATAAATTTTCATTTCTACATGATGTATAAGTTAGGATGTTTTATGGTTTTTATATATATATCTCTAGATTCAAGGATCTATTCATGGTTATGGAATGTAGTGATATAATTTCAGTTATTTTTTTCCATAAACAAGTGATAATGTTTATAACCAAAATTGCATTGGAACATTGAGAATGTTTTGGATTATGTAACATATTTTTTAAATTTATTTAGTACCATATGTTATTTATAGATAATGTGTTGGCCCTCAAATGCTTTAGGGTGATGTTAATAATTCTTTTTTTTTGTGTATAAGAAACTAGGAAGAACATGAACTGGAATCTTTGGTTGAAGGGATACTAATTTTTTGGTATGTTTTATTTTTTAATCATTTCCTATGCTTAAAATTTTTTATTTGAACACATTATATAAGATATATTTCACATATATTTTTATTATATACCTCATAATTCATGGTAAAATTAATGGTAATGTATTACATTGAAACATTTTAAGTTATTTTGTTCCGTAAACATGTGATGCGTGTTGGGAGGTGTCTATCATGGGAGGGGGTAGCATCTATATTGGCATGGGGGGTCTATCCAGGAAGAGTTGGGGGTATCTCTAGGAAGGGGGTGGGGGTGGGGTCTATCCATGAGGGGGGGGGGGGGCTTTTAATGTGGGGGATTTACAGAAAGTGGGGTGGGGGCCTATCTAGTGGGGGTGGGGGTGAAGGGCTGTGTAGGGTTAGTGGTGGAGGGGGGAGTGGAGGGGTGCATTATGGTGGGGGGTGGTTGATATAGGGGGAGTGGTGTTTGTGGGTGGGGGGGTGGGGGGGGGTGCAGGGGGGATACTACAGGGGGTTTATCCAGGAAGGGAGGGGGGTGTCTATCCTAGAAGGGGGTGGGGGGTCTATCCAGGGAGGGAGTGGGCTATCTAGGGGGAGCAGAGGGGGGATTTCTGGGGGGTGGTGCTACATGGGGATTTGTGGTGCTGGTGATTGGGGGGGTCTATCTAGGGGGTTGTCCAGGGGGAGTGGAGGGGGATGTGCAGGGGTTCGTCTACTCATGGTGGGGGGGGGAGGTTTCCCATGAGGTTGTAGTGGGGTGGGGGGGATTTGTAGGGGTGGGCTACTGCATGGGGAGGGGGGTGTGTAGGGGGAGTGGTGGGGGGGGGGGATGTCAATGAGGGAGTGGAGGGTGGGATTTGTAAGTGGCCTAGTCTAGGGGGGGGGTTGTGTGGGGGGACGAGGTTGTAGGGGGGTGGTGGGGGGGTTGTTCAGGGAGGGGGGCTTTCTAGGGTGAGTGGGGGGGGGATTTTTAGGTGGTATAGGGTGAGTGGTGGGGGTTGCAGGGGAAGTGGTGGTGGTGGTGTTGTGGGGGGGGGGGTTATAGTGGTTGTGGTGGGGGGAAAGTGGAGGTGTTTATTTATGAAATGTTAAGGCATATATGAATAGTTTCAAATCATTGATAAGACACTATGTGGCTTAGTATTTTCAACTGCTTCAAACCGTGGCTATAGGGCTATAGACACAATGTGAACCGCGGATAAAACATATAGCCATAGTAAGAATTATTGATATATCCTAATAAACATGCCAATACTAGCCACAATTCATTATATTGTGTCTATAACCTATATCCATGGTGTTTGGTCTTTTATCCACGATTCCAAACCATGGATATTGCCTCAATTTCTAGTAGTGAGTTAGAATATTATTAATAGAATATCCGTAAATTATTTTTAATTTATGGTCAAATTGAAATGATATAGAATCTAAATATTAACATGTTGATTCATATAAGATACATTGATTCATAATGGTTTTCCATAGAGGAAATAGGGTAGATGTTTTAGGAAGGAATATATAGGAAAACAACCTTAAAAATTTGCATCCAACGATAGTTGGAACCGAAACTGAATAGTTTTTTATACTGATGGCTCAGTTGACTCAAGTGATAAATGGTGGTGTCCATGAATGAGATAAACCAAATCAACGATAGAGGAATATGTTTATAGTGGATCAGTTCATGAGGAAACATCCCCCATCATTAAAAATATTATCTAACCCTGTACTAACTGAAGGTTGTATTAAAGCACTGTAAAATCTTTTTTATTTAATAAAGAGTTCATAAAATAAAAAGTTTAGTTTTTCTATTTACCATTTTGATGGTTAAGCCGATCAGTGGTGGTCTATAATTAAAAATATCATAGAAAGTGATGAAATTGATGCCATCGGTTGGGATGAATTTAATAATATATTACTTGAGATCTATTTTCCTAAGGCTATTCAACATAGGGAGGAAAAAAAATTATTGGAACGAATACAAAAAGTATAATATTCTAGGGATGAATATATAGATAATTCCAACTATTTTTCAATGTAAAACCCAAATTTTATCTGGTATATTGATAATAAGATTAATTGTTTTACTCATGATTTTAGAAAAAATATTGAAGGGTATTAGATTCTCGTTAATTCAAAAGTTACGAGAAACTTGTCTGATGTGCTGAGAAGTTAGAAATTTAGTTTTCAGATGATCATATATTTCACGGGAGAAAGAAAAAGAAGTGATCTAGTTGGTCGGTAATGGGAATGAATTCCTCAAAGAAGTTTGGAGGTAAGAAAACAAAATTTACATCTATGAGAAGTGTGGTTAAAATAATCCTAGATATTGTCTCTCAATGTTTGGGTAGTGCATCTAATGTGTTTAGACTGTTCATATTTCTTGTGACTATAAGGGAGATGATCAGGAAAGTAATTTAAAGTTAGTGGTAAGATGTTTTAGTTGCAATGAGTTCGGGAATTATGCTAATTTTTGTCCAATGCTGATTACCTCAGGTGGAAACTAGAAATATCGAATGTAAAAAAGCATGGAAAAATCATTTTATACTACTATAGTTGATGTGGTACAATCAAATTTAGTGTTGGTAGGTATGTTATGGGGTTTATCAGAATATAAAAATACTCCATTTGAATTTGGATCTTCACATTCATTCATTTTAGAGCATTGAATGTAAATTAAAAATATAGCCTCATGAATGTGATATAGGAAATTTGGTAAAAATATTTGTGGAAGTATAAAAAACCAATATTTATGGAAGTATTCCTATTATAATTAGTGGTATGGTTTTCTTGATCATCTTGTTCGGCCTTCCATAGTGTAATTTGATATCATTTTGGGTATGGATTGGATTTTTTTTATCATGATAAAATAGATAGTAAACCCAATAAATTTTTATTCATTGATTTTAGACATTTTAAAACATACTAAGAAGCTGGGAGATTGATTAAATATGGTAGTGAATGTTATCTACCTCATATTTTTGAAAAGAATTAAATAGTTTTGATTAGTGACATTCTAGTTGTGAATGAATTTACCAATTTGTTTCCCAATGAATTTCCTGGCGTTGTTCCTGATCAAGAGGTTAAATTTACAACTAATTTAGTGCTTTATTCTAATCATATTTTTAAACCCCCATATCTAATTTCTCAGGTAGAATTTGTGGAATAGAAAAAATAGTTGCAGGAATTTCTTGATAAAGGATTGATTTGACCTAGCACATCACCATGGAATAATCCTATTTTATTTGTAAAAAATAAATATGGTTATATGAGCCATTATATTGATTATATAGCATCTAATAACATCACTATTAAGAAAAAATATCTATTCATCAATTCGAGGATTTGTTTGATTAGATCTAGGGAACTCAGTATTTTTTGAGGATTAAATTGAGATCCAGGTACCATCCACTAAAGGTGAAGGAGGACGAAATTCTAATGCCTATATTTTGAATGATATATAAGCATTTTGAGATTATAAATATTACCTTGGGGTTATCTATTTCCCCTGATATATTTTTGAATATAATGAATGCTGTATTTCATTATTTTTTGGATTAATTTGTGGTTGTGTTTATAGATGATAGTTTTGAATATTCTAAATGTTAGGAGGAACATGAATGTCACTTAAGTATTATTTTTTCAACCAAAAATGAAACTAAACTATATGTAATGTTTAGTAAGAGTGAACTTTGGTTAAAAAAATTTAATTACTTGATCATATTGTTTTTAACGATGGCATAATTGTTGACCCATATAAAAAAGGATATTTAATGGCGCCGAAGACCTACCAATATCACATAAATTCATTGTTTTCCTTGATTAGTAGGTTATTACTGAAGGTTTTTCTACTATTTTCCTCAGTTATATAGCCCACTAACAAAGATAACATGTAAGGGAGTTATGTTCATCTAGGAAAAAGAATGTGATGATTGTTTCCAGGAACTGAAAAGAAGGTTGGTAAATTATCCAGTTTTGGCCCTACCATCCAGGAATGATGAATTTGAAATATATAGGGATGCATCATTGAAAAGTCTTCGTAGTGTCCTAATAAAGAATGATCATGTAATATTTTATTTTTTAAATAAATTTAAACCTCATGATTTAAATTGCCCTACATAATATTTGGAATTAGCTGATGTTGTTGTTGTATTAAAAATATTGAGACATCATTTTTATGGAATAATGTATGAAATATATACTAATCACAAATTTTTGAAGTATATATTGACATAGAAATAATTTAACATGATACATATGTGATTGTTGCAATTTCTAAAGTATTATGATTTCACCTTTTATTACCATCCAAGAAATGAAAATAAAGTTGTTGATTCATTAAATCAAAAATTATTGCTACATTAACCCTGATACATTTGCAATGAGATAATTTTATTAATAATTTGATGATTTATTTCTGGGAAGTTGTTGGTGCGGGAAATTATTCTATTTTATTTTAGGTTTTAGTGAAATCATCTATATCAAAAAAAGTTATGACATCACAAAATGAATGATAGTGAGTTAAAGAAAAACATAGAATTGGTTTAGAACGTAAATTTACCTAAATTTAACATTGATAAAGGGTTTTTTTAGGTTTTTAAAGTGATTATGTGTGCCTTGTGATTCATAAATGAATAAATATTTTTTCTATGGAGCTCATAGTTCTCCATTTTTAGTTCATTCGGGATACACTATGATATATGGAGACCTTTGGGAGTATTATTTATGTAATGGAATGAAATGAGATATTGTTAACTTTACCCTAAGATGTTTGATTTATCGACAAGTTAAAATAGAAGAGAAGTTACCAAATGGAATGATGCGTTCGTTTCCAGTGCTAGAGTGGAAATGTAAAAATATATCCATGGATTTCACATTCTTATTACCAAATAATTCTTGAGGTAATAATGCGATCTAGGTTATTATTGATCAATTAACTAAATCTTCTTATTTCCTTCATTTTCAAGATACTCTGTCGCTAGATAAAATTTATCCATTGTATATTAAATAGATAGAATCATTACATATTGTTTCCCTCCCCATTATATCTAATCCTGATACTAGGTTCACTTCTAACTTTTGGAAAGTATTTTAGAAGTCATTGGGTACTGAATTAAATTTTAGTACAAATTTTTTTCCACAATGAGATGGGAAGTCAGAATGAACAATTCAGACATTGGAGGATATGCTATGTGCTATTTAAATGGATTACTAGGGATGTTTGGAACACCATTTGTCTTAGGATGAGTTTTCATATAACAACAGTTCTCATTCCAATAAATATATGGATCCATTTGAGGCATTATAAAGAAAACAGTGTTGAACTCTAACTTTTTGGGATTAAGTGGGTGAAAGGATGGTTATGCGACCAAAATTAGAATATGAAATGGAAGAGAAAGTTTAGTTGATTCAGAAACACATGAGGACAACAATGATCATGATGAAACATTATGCGGATAATCATAGTAAGGATCATTCGATTGAGATAGGTGACCATGTCTTTCTCAATGTTTATATATGAAATTTTTGATGTGTTTTAGTAAGAAGGGGAAGTTGAGTCTGTGGTTCCTTATACACTATCAAATCCCATAGAAAGATAGATCAATTACCTACCGAGTGGATTTACCTCATAGTCTATCCGAGGTAAAAAAGCTTTTTATTGATTCAATGTTAAGAAATTATATGTCAGTTCTAACTCATGTTTTGAGTATTGAATTAATTTAGTAAGAAGAGAATCATTCTTATGAGGAACAACCATTCCAGATTCTTGACCACAGAGAGAGAAGGTGTTGTAGAATAAGGGGATTTTCATGTATTGGTTTTTACCATATTGTTGAAGTGGCTACATGGGAATCTAATAATTCTATGTGGGAGAAATACCCCTAGTTATTTGATAAGTAAATAAAATTGTAAGGATTCAATTTTGAGAAGGGGGAAGGATGTAACATCCCATGTAATTATAGAAAAATACTTTTTAATATATATTAATACTTGTGAATTAGATAATAATTTTACATTAAAGGGTATTTTATTTCTGATAACATACTTGACACCCAAAAATTAGTTTCTCTTAAATCTAACACTGCACACAAGACCCAGTTATAATGAAAAATAATATATTATTAATATTAATTTTTTAAATGGATGTTATCACCTAGATAGTGTATTAGAGGGTATGAATAAAACATACTATATTATTTTTCTCATTTTTATTCAATATTACTACTTTTTTCCAATAAATATTAGAGGCTGAAAATGTGAATAAATCTAATTTTAGGCACAAAATAGTCAAATATTTTTAAAAGGTAGTTTTACATCCTTTTGAAAGAGAACCCTATTTAAATACGGGTTTTGTCACTTTTATATGTTCTATTTGAAAAAATATACATCTTATTTTGAAGAGGGGCATAAAAATATACTTTTATTGAGTTATTAGTATTTTTCGGATAAAATTCATATTTTAATAAATAGTAAAAAATATTGCATTTTAATTCAAAACTTTATTTTCATCTAATTTATTTTTATTTTTATATTTTCAGTTTTCACGAATTGATGGTATAATTAGATGAAGTTTTTATTAGTTAATCCAATGTAGATAATTGAATGAATTTTGAAATTAAAATTAAATAAGAGAACTATGTTTATTTTTCAAAGATTTACATAAAAACCCCATTTTTCAATCCATAAATTATATTATTGATTAACCTAATATAACCACTTTTGGAAATTGATTTTTCAAAAAGGGACAAACCTTATTCTACTCAGTATGAAAAATTTGATCCAAAAGGATGAAAAATGGTTCTACTCAGTATTTAAATTTTTTTAGTAATCAGAAACATATTTGGTCAAATAGGATGAAACATGGGTGTGATTATGAAATTTATAACATTTAATTTAAATTAAAAGCAATGATTTTATAAATATATTTACAATTACTAAATTTTTTTAATACGGGGTTATATAAGTTATACCTTCAACTAAAAATAGTCATTATAAAGCTAAAAATATTATATTCATCATGGTAATTCATTTATAACTTTCATGAAATAAATAAATAAATAAAATTGTGACACAAAGATGATGCAGTAATAGATTTATTAAAGAAAGAATCAAATAAATGATATCAATAATATTAAAATAAATATAATTTGAAATATTTTATTATATTCAAAAATATTATAGATTAATTTTACATGTTATATTTGATTTAATCTATTTTTTCTAAAGGAATAATGATTTTTTGATTTTTTGAAATAGTCTAGTAATGAATAGTGTTAAAATTGACATAATTACAAACATAAAATATAATGTATGTAATTATATGATATAAAATTTATAAAAAAATCCATCATTCAACACAAAAGTTGATATATGTCAAACAAAATCATTAATGACCCATTAATTGTTCTATTGGTATGATTTGGTAATTATTTTAAATCTCAAAGAGTAAATTACTTGATAAAATTGTAAGAGTTAAACAATTTAAAACAAAATGATAAGGATTCAAAATTATTAAAAAATTGTATAATTCTCTTTGGATAGTTATATTTATACCCCTAGTAATATTATATTATATCTAAATAAATGAGGACCCATTTTGAATCAAAATTTAATTTATATTATCTTATTACTTTTAGTAATTCTAAGGGTTCCCCTCCCCTCTCATATAAAAAGTAACCCATTAATCTGTTACACACACTTCCAAAACCTTTTGTACAGAAAATGTATTCCCAAAACCCACACTATAATCACTCCCCAAATTATTTAATCCTTACATTATGAATAACACCCTCTTTAGAGGTGTTAAGGTGTCAAGAAAAGTGGTCATCTAAAGGAAAGGTAATGTTTTTATTTCAGTACTTCTGTTTTATTTAGTCTTTATCTTCAATAAAATATTATTATTAAAATATGAAATAATAAATCCAATATAATCAACATACTGAGATGTTTTTATGTAAACATAATCATCTAAATCCATCTCCACTTCCATTAAATGGGAAAGGAATTAATCCTTTGTGCATACATGTGAAATATCAACTCCACAAACTGATATAATTCGTTTTCCATAACCGTATCTCATGAGTGGTTATACAGATGAAATTAATGTTCATATTTTATATTAATGACATATTAATAATTTATTAAAATAATATTTCAATTAATTTCTTACTTTCCATGCGCATATAAATGAAAACGGCGTTCATGCATACATGTGAACTATCACCTCCATGAAGCGATGTGACTCATTTTTATTCATTTAATCAATTTTAGGATATTTATATATATATATATATGTATATTTAAATTATTAATATGATATTAATGATTTTACTTTAATTTGGGAATGATAAAACAATACTTATCTTCTATCCATAATGATCAATGGAAAATGGAAAATGATACTCATGCGTACGTACATCATACCGTCTCTATGAATATAACATCGTTAATTTTTAATAACAATACATAATGGTTTGATTTAAAAGTATAATTTATGTATAAAATTGATAATAATGTCATGAATATTATCAAAGAGATTATGGTCTTATGAACACATGGACTAGTGACATCAAACCATGTTCATTTTTGACTCAAGTACCGAATATCGACAAAATGTTCGTCATGAACACAATAAATTTACTAATTATTATAACATGGTAATTAATTATATTAAAGTAATAAAAAAAGATTAAAATGTTATAAATAAAGTATAAATTAAACTAATTTTATTATTCTGGATGAACAAGAAACATACATGAAAAATCAGATTAATGGTAACGGACATCGTGTCGATCTCCTGTCAAGGAGGCTTGTTAAGATGTTATACACCACATTCTATTATAAGATGTATAATCCACCCATTTTACTTTTAATTAATTTATGGGTTTTCAAAAAAAAATTTTTATATTAAAAATTTTATTTTCATTAAAAAATGACAAAATGATTGTTTATTTAATGCATGTGGTGACAACGACTTCTCTACTACTGTAACCATTATTTTATTTTGATGACCTCAATAATCCTTAATTTTTTTAAAAGGAAAAAAATACCTTATTCAATTTTTTGGTGTTTTGGTATTGAAAATTCTTTTTAAAAGTGGATTGACAATTTCAATATCTTCAAATTATTTCTTATGATTGAAAATCAAATTTTATGAGTGAAATGTTGGTAATTGCAATCTTTTTTGTGTTATGATTATATAATGGTATTTGGACATTTGGCCTGCGGTAATGTGATAAACCAAATATAGGTGGTTATGTGATAAACCAAATATGGGTTGTTCCATGAAAATATAAGGATGAGAGGTTAAATTATAACCTCGAATTCATTGGGTATGGATATAACGACCCATACTTTACATACATTGTTAATACTTGAAAATTGAAGCATACTTATTACAACATATAACAAACCATGAAAGGACTGTATAGGTACAGTGTCTTTAGAAACTGGGAAACATAAACAACTGGTTCATAAAGTGCCTACACTGTCTCCCATTTATTTCATCATATCTATAGTCCCTTTTGGCATATATTACTTAATAAGCTTCTTCCTGACCTGGGGAAAGAAAACATACAAAAGGGTGAGCTCAAATTCTCATTAAGGGTAAAAAAAAGAAATATTAATCACATCTTATTCATAATAACATAACATTTTGTAAATCTTAACCTGCAAAAGAGAGCATAATTTAATAACATGGGATAAATCATCGTATTGAAATGAAATCCCAATAATCATAACTTAAAACATGAAACTTTGTGGTATACAAACATAATCATAGAGAATCATTTCTTATTAGTCAAGACTCATTACCAAGACTATCTTATTGGACAAAGTCCATTTCTGAACCGAGTTCACTCCTCGTTTCAGTCCTGTTTCACTGAACCGGTATAACCTACCGTTCCAGCCATGTCTATCTCATGAGATATAAAATCTTTACCCAATGCATTGGAGGGAGATATAGGTCCCACCCATCTCATAATGATACCATTCTTATGTGTTCCACAAAATCATAAATCATAAATCATTGCATAACCCATGTAATAAAAATGGGATTCTTAAACAACATGACATCATAAAACAATTCATATAAGATAAATGAATTCATAAAAATAATTCCATAACAACATAATCAAATCAATTTAATAATAGGGTTAGAAATAGAACCCTATATTATCTTATATGTAAAATAATTTTGATAATACACTTGAACTCCATTGTTGAGGAAAATATTCTTTCTATTTCAAAAACATTTATCCTTTCTTAACATGTCATAAAATTTTAAACTAAAAGAAGTTGATTAAAAATAAACATGAAAACTTGTAAAGGAAGCATCTTGGAAATAATTTTTTAAAAATCCATCCATGCCGTATAAGTTAAAAAAACATTCTTCTCGTACTTTTGTCGGAAAAGTCAAAAAGTACCTCGTACGACAAACTATTCCTTTCATATCTTTTACTAAAAAACTCAACGAAGGGTAAAATTGGATTTAAACAATTGTAGGTGGATGGAAATAATATCACATATTGAGGAAACATGGATTTGGATGATAAAATACACCCCAGTAAATACCAATGTATAAACAATCTCGGATAAAATGAGATTGTGATATTTTCCCATACCTTAGGACCGATTTGCTTCGTAAGTGTCCGAACCTCCTGTATAATGATTTAAATAATGTTATTGACTTATTCCAGAATTATAATTATTGTTATGATATCATATATGGTCATATTCTTAGCTTCTTATTAGTAATATTTCATTACTACTTGTTATTCGGGTGTTTATTACTTTTTGTTCTTATGCGTGTTTTGTCGAATAAATTCTTATTATTCTATTTAGGATATAGATACCTCATTTCCAGAATGGTATTAGTGTAATATATATCATATTAATTCATTAAATTAATTTATATAATCATTATGCAATGAAGATCATGTAGAACGAATCACATCACATCGTGGAGACGGTATTCCGTACGTACGCACGAGCGATGATATCATTCCCATGATCGGGGAATTGTATTGGAGTGTATGTATACTTTTTAAGAATAAATACCACTTTACAATAATCATATATATTTATTACTTTCACCCTTATACCCATCCAAGTAAGGTGGTGGTGGAAAATAGATTACACCACGGCGTGGAGACGGTATTCCGTAAATACGCACGCGCGGTGATTTCTTTTTCCGTAGGATGGATAGATGGTGAAATAGGGTTGTTTCATACATATAATAACATATCTGTATATGAGTGATACTTATGTTATTACTTAATAATGTGACAACTAAAGAAGAAGAAGTGGAAGAATAAATAAAGATGAAAGAATCGGTAACAGACATTACCTCTTCTTTGAAGTGCTACTTTGAGACCTCCTTTTAGGGAAATAAAATTGGTCTTTTAAGAAGACCAGGACCTCTAAGATGTCCATAAGGAAGTGGAGAGGATAAATTGGAAGGGGTTGGCCGAGCATGAATGCTCAAAGTGGTGTGAGGAAGAGAGGGAGGAGGTGCCCTTTTATAAGGGAGGAGAGGGGGACCTTTGGAATAACTAAAACTATTATTTTATTATAAAGCCAAATTCGGTTTTAAATAGCTCAAAATTGATTTATGTTTAAGCTAAGGTGGGGATGGGTCTAAATCCTCTCATCCAATAGAATTTAGACATGTTTAGCTTCCTATTTGGACCTTATCATTTAGATTTAACATTAAGTTAAATAATTTTACTTTTACCGTGTCTTATTGTGTTCTTACACTATAAGGTTAATAAACTTACTATAACAATACAAATGAACCCCAAGTTGTTTATTATTAATATATATAACCTTATCTAAGTCATTTTTCCGAACAATAGATTTTTAGGAACAAAATAACAATTAATAATATAATATTTGTTTTAAAAACTATTTTATGTCAATTTTGACAATATTTAGTAATTGATTTTCGTTAAAATAATTACAGAATGATTAGTTCGAAAAAAGTTAATTAAATCAATAATAACATGTCATGTTAACCTATAAAATTAGTTTAATTCATAAAAAGTTTCAAATTCCATTTATTTGGGTATTTATAACATCAATTATGTCAATATTTTATTAATAAGATAATTACTGCATCATCTTTGTGTCATAATAAATGATAATTATTTAATCCCTAAAAATTCTAAATAAATTCCTATGATTTAGATAATTGTTTTAGATTCGTAGAGACTATTCATGTTTGAAGATTCATGATGTTTATCACTAAATTAAAATTATAATACTTATAATATTTGAGAAAGTGACATGTTGTCACATTCTTTGGTTTTAATAATAATTAAATTATTTTCATGGAAAAAAGTCCATTAAATGAATCTAATCCGACCCTTAGGTGATATGGGTCGACTTTTAGTCATCCAATAGAATTTTATCAGGTGTTAGGATAATTTTATAATCTAATATTTACCCTTAATTACCTGATTTACCTTTAACTATGGTAAATAAAATATACCGTAGTTATTATTCATAATGCCCAAAAATAAAAAGTAGTCTATTAACATAATTTGGACCCACTTATTATGAATATTGAATCCATTTTTTAGAATTAAAAACATATAAGTTGCAGTAAATAATTTAAAATAAATCCCGTTGTTAAGCAAACAGGTTTTAAAAATTAAAACATTGCCAAAGATTGAAATTTTTTTACCTATGAATTCAATGTGAAATTAATGCTAATGACATACATTATATAAAATGGTAAAAATATATTCTATTTATACATTAAAACCATTCAATATTATAATTTATCCATATAAAATATCTCAATGAAAAAAGTTGTTTTTAATTAAAAATTAGCGTATTTTTACTATTCATCAAAATATGAATGTTATCAGAAAAATATTAAAAAATTATCCAAAGTAAATTTTTATAACCTGATTCAAAAAAAGAATTTTATTTTGTAAAATTTTACTTATAAACATGTCAAAAACTAGATTTAATGTGGGTGCTCCATCAAAAGCGGTAAAACTGCATTTTTTGAAAAATACTTATTTTAACCGAAAAATTTATTTTGTTCTCATAACACGTTCTAGAAAATGTATAAGATGAATAATAATGATTTAAATTTAAAAATTTAGTTAATACTAATCATAACGGCTAGTTTTAATAATATTTTAATAGTATATCGTTGTTTAGTGAAACTCGATATTGCGTACGACGCAAGCTATCGAGGAAGGCCGCGATTGCGTGTAAAGCAAGCCAAGATAGTGTTGTGTGTAGTGAAAGATTCCTTTGATGATTTATATAACATAAAATCAGAATATTTCTCATAAATGTCTCGGGTGTTACATTCTACCCCCCCTTAAAATGAATTTCTCCCTCAAAATTTGTCACTTTGTTACAAACAGATGAGGATACCTCTCCCTCATCATAGCCTCAAGCTCCCATGTAGCTTCTTCTAATTTGTGGTTCCTCCATAAAACATTCACCAAATGAGTGGTCTTGTTTCATAGGACTTTTACGCTACGATACAGAATCTCTATCGGTTGTTCTTCATAAGAAAGATCTTGCTCCAGCGGTACAACTTCTGAGATGAGTACATGTGAAGGATCAGCTATGTACTTTCTTAGGAGAGATACATGGAACACATCGTGAACTTGAGGGAGATTCGGTGGAAGTGCCAATCAGTAAGCTACCTTTCCAACATGATCCATTATTTCGAAAGGACCGATATATCTAGGGCTCAACTTCCCCTTCTTTCCAAATCTCATGACCATATTCCAGGGAGATATTCGTAAGAACACTTTATCACCCACTTCAAACTCTAGGTATTTTCTTCGGTTATCGGCATAACTTTTCTGTCGACTCGGAGCTGCTCTTATGTGTTGTTGAATAGATCAGACCTTTTCTACCATCTCATCAACAAGATCAGGTCCTAATAGCTTTCTTTCCCCAACTTCATCCCAGCAAGTTGGAGTCCTGCATTTCTTTCCATAGAGAGCTTAATAAGGAGCCATCTGAATACTGGAGTGAAAGATATTATTATAAGAAAATTCCCCCAAAGGTAGGTGTTGAACCCAACCACCTTTGAAATCCATAGAGAAAGATCTCAACATATCTTCTAGAGTTTGAATTGTTCTCTCAGACTGACCGTCTGTTTGAGGATGATAAGCAGTGCTGAAACTCAACTCTGTATCCAGAGTATGCTGAAGACTTCGCCAGAACTTCGAGGTAAATCTCGGATCCCGATCAGATATAATAGAAAGTGGTACTCCATGCAATCTTACCACTTCCTTTACATATATCCTGGCAAGCTTATCCAGAGAGAAATCCTCTCTAATAGCAATGAAGTGTGCAAACTTTTTAAGACGATCAACTATGACCTAGATAGCATTATTACCTTTGGATGTTTTAGGAAGTCCAGTGACAAAGTCCATAGTGATGTTTTCTCATTTCCATTCGTTTATGGGTAATGGTTGTGACATCCCCTTAGACTTCTGTCTCTCAGCTATAACTTGCTGACAAACCAAGCATCGAGAGACATATTTAGCAACATCTGTTTTCATGCCATCCCACCAAAAGTACTCTTTCAGGTCCGTATACATCTTCGTGCTTCCAAAATAAATAAAGAATGAAGAACTATGAGCCTCATCCAGTAGCTTCTTCTTTAATTCGAGGATGTGAGGAACACAAACCCAATTCCTGAACTTTATTATTTCATCACAATCAAGGTTGAATTCAGGAACATTTCTCACCTTCTTTTGTAACTCTACATCTTCTTTCTGTGCCTATTTAATCTTCAAATGTATATATGGTTGAACATTCATTTGAGAAAGATATGATTTCCCCCTTCCATTATAATTCCATGATCCATCCTTTGTAAATCGATAAATATTGGATCTTTCGTGATCCTCATCATGGATAAACTGGAATGGTCTTGTCGACTTAATGCATCCGCCACCTTATTTGCTTTCCCAGGGTGGTAATGAATTGAGCTGTCGTAATCCTTAATCAGCTCCAACCATCTTCTTTGACACATATTCAACACCTTTTGAGTGAAAATATACTTTAAACTTTTATTATCAGTATAAATATCACACCTTTCACCATAAAGTTAATGCCTCCAAATATTTAATGAAAAGATTACCACATCTAACTCCAAATCATGAGTTGGGTAATTTTGCTCATGGATTTTCAATTTTCGTGAGGCATAAGCTATCACCATATAATTTTTCATAAGAACACACCCCAATCCCTTCTTGGATGCATCACTATAGATCACAAACCTTTCTCCACTACAAGGCAGTGTGAGCACAGGTGCATTGGATAACCTTCTTTTCAACTCCTTGAAATTCTCTTCACATTCTTCCGTACAAAGAAACTTAACTCCTTTCCGAGTCAACTTGGTGAGTGGATTAGATAATCGTGAAAAATCTGTCACAAAACGTCGATAATATCCAGTCAAACCAAGAAAACTTCAGATCTCAGTTACTGTTGTTGGTCTCGACCATCTTTCGATAACCTCTGTTTTTGCTGGATCCACATATATCCCCTCTTTTGAGATTATGTGACCCAAAAATAAAACTTTTTGAAGCCAAAATTCACACTTGGTAAATTTGGCATAAAGCTTCTCCTTTCTCAGGGTCTTCAATATAATTCTCAAGTGATCTTCATGTTCTTCCTTGATCTTTGAATAGACAAGAATATCCTCTATAAAGTCTACCACAAATTGATCAAGATAGTCTCTAAAGACTCTATTCATCAGATCCATGAAGATAGCAGGGGCATTAGTAAGACCAAATGGCATCACTATAAATTCATAGTGTCCATACCTTGTACAGAAAGCCATCTTTGGTATATCCTTCCTTTTGACCCTTAATTGATGATACCCTAAACGAAGATCAATCTTGGAAAAGTATTGAGCTCCGCGTAGTTGGTCAAATAAGTCATAAATGCGTGGGAGAGGATATTTTTTCTTTAGAGTGATCTTGTTAAGTTATCGATAATCAATGCAGAGTCTCATTGATCCATCATTATTCTTAACAAATAGAACAGGTGCTCCCCAAGGTGACGCACTAGGGTGTATGAACCCCTTATCAAGATTCTCTTGGAGTTTCTTCTTCAATTCATGCAACTCAATTGGGGCCATTCTATAAGGTGTCTTTGAAATAGGCAAAGCACCCGGTACGAGTTCTATTGAAAAATCAACTTCACGATTTGGTGGAAGACCTGGAAATTCCTCTGGAAAGACATCATCAAACTCCCGTACAATGGGAATATTCTTAATTGTGAATTTCTCAGAAACCATTTGAGATAAATAACCTTCATTAAGTGGAGTCATGACCCATAAGAAGGAAGAAATTTCCACTGGAAGGTTATGTTCATCCTTTCATCGATAGACGATCATAGATTGATCTAGAATATGAAATGTTACTTCCCTTATTTGGAAATTGATACTAGCTCCATATAAAGAAATCCAATCCATGCCAAGAATCACATCAAATTCCACTATAGGAAGGATCAATAGATTTACAGGAAGCACTTTCCCACAAACTTCAACCAGGGAAGAATTATAAACTATTGATGCGACTGTTGTGCCATTAGGTGTTGTCACAGCTAACTCAACATCTAATTGTTGAGGTAATACGGTGATACCCTTAGAAAATTCTTCAGAAAAAAAAGAGTGGTTGGATCCAGAATTAAATAAAACATTTTGTACTTTAGAGTGGATGGTAAGTGAACCTTTCACCACATAGTTATCGTACTCCACATCGGTGATAGAAATTTCATGTGACTTTCCTTTATCTTTAGCCTTAAGAGTTTTTTGACGTCGACCATCATCACCAACCCTTGGATTAGGGAATTTATTGGCATAATGCCCCATATCCTTGCACTTGAAACATTGAAGTGCAGTAGGTTCACTCTGTGTATCCCTTCCTTTGTTTGCATCATTAGACATATTCTTCCCATCACCGCGGCATTAAAATGCCCGATGACCTTCCTTTCCACATTTGAGACATTTACTTGTCCCTTTAAGACAACTCCCTCCATGTTTCTTTCCACACTTTGAGCATAAGGGAAAGCTCATCTTCTTTTCAGTGTTCTCTTTAGATTTTCCTTTGAATTCCATTTTCCTCTTCTTATCAAACCCATATGACTTATGGGTTACTCCAATCTCCATCTCAACTTTGAGAGCAAATCGAACGATTTCCTCATAGCTATTGAAGTCCCTTATATCTAAGGCCCTTCGAAGACTTGGTTTTAAGCCACTAAATAATCGATCGATCTTACTCTCAGGTTGGATAATAATACCAGAAGAATACCTTGCAAGTCTTGTAAAATTTGCTTTATAAGTACCAACAGATTCATCATCCTTTTTCTTTAGTTCAAGAAACTCTTTCTCCAACTTTGTTCAGAGAATACGAGGGAAGTACTTATTGAAAAATAAGTTCTTGAACTAGTCCCATTCCATGGAATCAATTTCATCCCTTTGCCTCGTATTCTTAATAAGATTCCACCATTGATCAGAATCTCATTCCAAACAATACACTGCTAGGATGACTTTATCATGTTCAGAACATTGAAGAACTAAAAATATATTTTCAGTAGTACTAATCCATTTTTTAGAAACTAATGGATCAGTAGACCCGCTGAAAGAAGGTGGACACTGCCTCATGAAGGATTCAACAGAATTTTACTCCTTCCTTTTCTCGTTTGGAAGTCCTGCATGATTCATAGCTTGAGAAAGTTGTGTGAGCATGGCAACAATATTTTTCATTCCAGCTCCCATAACGTTTGGTTGCTCAGGGGGACAATCATTGCATTGCCCGTCGCATTCCGCATTAACACGGTTCCTTTGGGTTCTAGCCATTGACTAAAACCAAGAAGAATAGTGTGAGCAACACAAATTATAATAGGAAAACCACATAATCAAGAATAAAATTTCACACATAAGGTCTTATCCTAGGTTATTCATGGCCATTTCTAGAACACTAATATTGTGTTCTATGTTTAGATTTATTCTTAGGTTTCTTACTAAGGATTTCACATCCTAGTTTCCAATGTTGACTATACCTTTCCTCTGATACCAACTATAACGACCCATAATTTACATACATTATTAATACATCAAATTTGAAGCATACTTATTACAACATATAACAAACCACGAAAGGACCGTATAGGTATAGTGTCTTTAGAAACTGGGAAGCATAAACAATTGGTTCATAAAGCGTCTACAATGTCTCCCATTTATTTCATCATATCTATAGTCCCTTTTGGAATATCTTACTTAATAAAATTTTTCCTGACCTGGGGAAAGAAAACATACAAAAGGGTGAGCTCAAATGCTCAGTAAGGGTAAACAAAAGAAATATCAATCACATCATATTCATAAGAACATAACATTTTGGAAATCTTAACCTGTAAAATAGAGCATAATTTATTAACATGGGATAAATAATAGTAGTGAAATGAAATCCCAATAATCATAACTTAAAACTTGAATCTTTGTGGCATACACACATAATCATAGAGAATCATTTCTTATTAGTCAAGACTCATTTCCAAGACTATCTTAGTGGAAAAAGTCCATTTCTGAACTGAGTTCACTCCTCGTTTCAGTCCTGTTTCACTAAACCGGTATAACCTACCATTCCAGCCATGTCTATCTCATGAGATATAAACTCTTTACCCAATGCATTGAAGGGAGATATAGGTCCCACCCATCTCATAATGATACCATTCTTATGTGTGCCACAAAATCATAAATCAAACATCATTACATAACCCATGTAATGAAAATGGGATTCTTAAAAAACATGACATCATAAAACAATTCATATAAGATAAAGGAATTCATAAAAATAATTCCATAACAACATAATCTAATCAATGTAATAATAGGGTTAGAAAAAGAACCCTATATTATCTTATATGGAAAATAATTTTGATAAAACACTTGAACTCCATTCTTGAGGAAAATATCCTTTATATTTCAAATTTTTTTTCCTTTCTTAACATGTCATAAAATTTTAAACTAAAATAAGTTGATTAAAAATAATCTTGAAAAATTGTAAAGGAAGATTCTTGGAAATAATGTTTTAAATATTGATTCATGCCGTATAAGTTAAAAAAACATTCTTCTTGTACTTTTTTCAGAAAAGTCAAAAAGTACCTCGTACGACAAAAGATTCATTTCATATCTTTTACTAAAAAACTCAACGAAGGGTAAAATTGGATTTAAAAAATTGTAGGTGGATGGAAATAATATCACATATTGAGGAAACATGGATTTGGATGATAAAATACACCCCATTGAATACCAAAGTATAAACAATCTCGGATAAAATGAGATTGTGATATTTTCCCTTACCTTAGGTCCGATTTGCTTCATAAGTGTCTGAACCTCCTGTATAATGATTTAAATAATGTTATTGACTTATTCTAGAATTATACGTATTGTTATTATATCGTATATGGTCATATTCTTAGCTTCTTATTAGTAATATTTCATTACTACTTGTTATTCGGGTGTTTATTACTTTTTGTTTTTATGCGTGTATTGTCGAATAAATTCTTATTATTCTCTTTAGGTTATAGATACCTCATTTCCCGAATGTTATTACTATAATATATATCATATTAATTCATTAAATTCATTTATATAGTCATTATGAAATTAAGATCATATAGAACGAATCACATCACATCGGGGAGACGGTATTTCGTACGTACGCACAAGCGATGATATTGTTCCCATGATCGTGGAATTGTATTGGAGTGTATGTATACTATTTAAGAATCAATACCAATTTAAAATAATCATATATATTCATTACTTTCACCCTTATACCCATCCAAGTAAGGTGGTGGTGGAAAATAAATTACACCACGGCATGGAGACGGTATTCCGTACGTCCGCACGCGCGGTGATTTTTTTTTCCGTAGGATGGATAGATGGTGAAATAGGGTTGTTTCTTACATATAATAACATATCATTATATGAGTGATACTGATGTTATTACTTCATAATGAAACAACTAAATAAGAATAAGTGGAAGAAGAAATAAGGATGAAAGAATCGGTAACAGACATTACCTCTTCTTTGATGTGCTTCTTTGAGACCTTCTTTTAGGGTACTAAAATTGGTCTTTGAAGATGACCATGACCTCTAATATGTCTCTAGGTAAGTGGAGTGGAGAATGTGGCAGGGATTGGCCGAGATTGAAAGCTCAATGTGGTGTGAGGAAGTGAGGGAGGAGGTGCCCTTTTATAAGGGAGGAGAGGGGCACATTTGGAATAACTAAAAATATTATTTTATTATAAAGAAAAATTCGGTTTTAAATAGCTCCAAATTGATTTATTTCTACGATAAGGTGGGTATGTGTCGAAATATTCTCATCCAATATAATTTAGGCAATTTTAGGTTCCTATTTTGACCTTATCATTTAGATTTAACATTAAGTTAAATAATTTTACTTTTACCGTGTCTTCTTGTGTTCTTACATTATAAGGTTAATAAACTTACTATAACAATCCTAAAGAACCCCAAGTAGTTTATTATTAATATATATAACTTTATCTAAGTCATTTGGCTGAAACTTAGATTTTTAGGAACAAAATAACAATTAATAATATAATATTTGTTTTAAAAACTATTTTATGTAAATTTTGACAATATTTAGTAATTGATTATTGTGAAAATCATAAAATAATTATTAGTTCTAAAAAAGTTAATTAAATAAATAATAACATCTCATATTAACCTATAAAATTAGTGTAATTCATAAAATGTCTCAAATTACATTTATTTGGGTATTTATAACATCAATTATGTCAATATTTCATTAATAAGATAATTACTGCATCATCTTTCTGTCATAATAAATGATAATTATTTAATCCCTAAAAATTCTAAATAATTTCCTATGATTTAGATAATTTCATTAGCTTCCTGGAGACTATTCATGTTCGATGTTTAATGAAGTTTATCACTAAATTAAAATTATTATACTTATAATATTTAAGAAAGTGACATGTTGTCACATTCTTTGGTTTTAATAATAATTAAATTATTTTCATGGACCAAAGTCCATTAAATGAATATAATCCGACCCTTAGGTGATATGGGTCAACTTTTAGTCATACGATAGAATTTTATCAGGTGTTAGGGTAATTTTATAATCTTATATTTACCCTTAATTACCTGATTTACCTTTAACTATGGTAAATAAAATTTACCGTAGTTACTATTCATAATGCCCAAAAATAAAAAGTAATCTATTAACATAATTTGGACCCACTGATTATGAATATGGAATCCATTTTTCAAAATTAAAAACGTATAAGTTGCAGTAATTAATTTAAAATAAATCCCGTTGTTAAGCAAACAGGTTTTAAAAGTTAAAACATTGCCAAAGATTGAAATATTTTTACCTATGAATACAATGTGAAATTAATGATAATGACATAAATTATATCAAATGGATAAAATATATTCTATTTATACTTTAAAACCATTCAATATTATAATTTATCCATATAAATTATCTCAATGAAAAAAGTTGAATTTAATTAAAAATTAGCGTATTTTTACTATTCATCAAAATATGAATGTTATCAGAAAAATATCAAAAAATTATCCAAAGTAAATTTTTATAACATGATTCAAAAGATGAATTTTATTTTATAAAATTTTACTTATGAACATTTCAAAAACTAGATTTAATGTGGGTGCGCCATCAAAAGCGGTAAAACTGCATTTTTTGAAAAATACTTATTTTACCCGAAAAATTTAGTTTGTTCTCTTAACTCATTCTAGAAAATGTATAAGATGAATAATAATGTTATAAAATTCAAAATTTAGTTAATACTATTCATAACGGCTAGTTTTAATAATATTTTAATATTATATCATTGTTTAGTGAAACTCGGTATTGCGTACAACGCAAGCTATCGAGGAAGGCCGCGATTGCGTGTAAAGCAAGCCAAGCTATTGTTGTGTGTAGTGAAAGATTCCTTTGATGATTTATATAACATAAAAATATAATATTTCTCATAAATGTCTCGGGTGTTACAATGGAAGTATTTAGTATGACCATTTCATTTAGTTATATGTGTGGAAGTCGACCATTTGGTTATTCTATTAGGTATGATTAAGTCCCAAGTCACCTTTATATATTATATGTAATTTATATGGTTTTATAGAATCCTTTTGATTAAAAAAATTGTAATATATGTTTTTATATTCAGTGAAGTTTATTTCCTACTTCTTAAAGGTGTGAAGTATTACTTTATGATAAAGTATTCATGGTTTGAATGATTTCTAAAGACAAAATGTTTTCATTATTTTTGTATCAATTACTCATATTTTTATTCTTATCCCAAGTTTTGAAATGTCATTAATAGGAATTAATTAATAATAGAGTCAAGTATAGGATCAATTAAAAGCCATGATTCCTAAACATGAAACGAAACCATGTTTATTTTTAAACAAGTTTTGTTTTATGAAAATAATATATAGTGAGTAGAACTATCTAATTTGTAATATTTTTGTTTTTATGTATGATTTATGGCCTAATTCTCTAAATATCTAAACCTGAAAAGATCCTCGATGTGAATGAATGTCAAATAATTAACTTAACTCAATATTATGTAATGTTTATGTTTGTAGCCTTTTATATATATACCGATCGACCTCTCAATAAAAACACTCCAAGATGGGATGATGACATCTACAGGTATCAAATTGTGTTTTTCATTTTAACTGAAGTGGTCATGGATTACATGTATACTCAATTTCCATATATATATAGATATATAAATTATAAAAAATTCACTTCAGGTGTGAAAGAATATAATTCAATTGGATTAAGATATTATAAATTAATTGTCATCTTGGTTCATCCTTCGTATATCCATGCATTACTCAAAACCTATGATTTATTTTAATAAATGTATATATGTCTATATATAAACATTTCATTGAAAACTAGTAACAACAACGAAATAATGTTGAATATTATGTGGTGGGAATTAATTTTACAGATTTATCTTTCTTAATATAATGCGACCCTGATTATGTGTGTATCATTTTATGCTAGGTCAATAATAGACTGTTATTTTATGACATCAAATCTAACTGGTTTTCAAACATATACACCCTATAGTGATAGGCCAATTCCCATGGAAAGGTTAACCTCTATCATTCATTAACATGCTGACCCACATTTTCTCACATTATGTTTCCTTCCCATGTGATTTCTTTGCTTTCTTTTGCCTGTCCTCCAAGGGTATAGGAATCATTCGTTTTCTTATTTAAAAAATTAATTTGTTAAAATTAACCACATACACACAGTCCTAATTTTTTTTAATGTATCAATCTTGAATTTTTGATAATACACTATTTAAGTCAATAATATATTATTTAGTAAACTAGTTTATATATTCTAAATATTTATATATATATAGATATTGAAATTACATTAAATTTTTTATAATTATTCTCAAATTCAATTTAAATAAATATTTTGTATACAATAATAAATATTAAACTACTATTTAAATAAAATATATATATTTTAATATAATTCTCTTATAATTTTATTTATTTACATTTCATTAAATATATTTATTTAAAATTAATATTTTATAATATTTATGTTTCTTAGTAATTTTTATTCTTCTAGTGGAATTTATTATTATTTTTAAATATATTCATTTTAATTAATATTTATTTATAACATTTATATTTCTCATTCTATATAGTAGATTTCCAACTTAATAGTACCCTTATAATAGTAAAAACAAAACCAGTTCTGGATAATCAATTGTTCATGTCTTCTATAAAATAAAAATCAACATATCAGTTAAGTAATATCCGAACATTTTTATCTCTAATAAATTTCAAACCAACATCTGTTGTCATTTTGATATGTCATAAAATTAATTTTAAATACTAATAATATCGTTTACAAGGGTCTTGCATGTATGGATTATTCAAGCTCAATATGTGTGAAAATCAGGTCTTTTTCATGCCTTGGAATGTATCGATGATCTCACTGCCCATTCATATAGAACATGGACCATTTGTTTCCACTATTCTTCCATATTTTGAGATATTTATGTGGTAATTTTGATTTATGATTCAAATGAGGTGATGGATAGTTTGGATTTATCATCAATGATAATATATTTATGCAATGTCTTCAAATATTCTATATAGATGTGGGTAAAAAAACTTCTATATTTTTCTTGTCAAATTTTCATCCGAAGAATCTTCTTTAGCCTCTTAATGATCCTTTATCGTGTACTATTATTTATGTTGTTCTTTCAACTTATCAATATCCACCACACCTTTACAAGTTATCAAAATATCATTAATATATAAAATTAGGTAAATAAATTTTCCATCATTATTTTTTCTAATGTAAACACAATGATCAAACTAAAAATAAACATATTATTGATTTAGTATATAAGATCCAAACAATTTGTACAATTTTCCATGTCACTAATTTAGGTCATGAAATGTGATTTTCAATCTAAAAACCTAATCTACACAATATGGTAAACAAAAACCTGAAAGTTGTGTCATATATATCCCTTCCTTTAATGATCCATGAAGAAATAATTTCTTGATTTTTTGTTGAGATAAATATATATAAAACTATAAAACCAATGCCAAAAAAATCTAAATAGATTCATGACTCAAAACTAATGAAAATATATCATTAGTTAGAAATAATTAACTCTTTATATATCCCTTATAAATAAGTGTAGAATATTCTATTGTACTGTTCTTATTAGTGTCATCTTCATTCTTCGTAAACAACCATTTTCACTCAACTTCCTTCATGTCCATTGAATAATGATTAAGATAGCATTTTGAATTTAATATAGTGAACTCAATTATTATTACATAGTATAATTACATTGGTCTATATATTTTCTATCAAAAAAATCTCGATATATGGTTAGATCATGACCTATTATTACTGAATAAGAATAAATAGCATATCATCATACTTGGAATGTCTAACTATAATCTATATAGAACTATTTGCAGAGAAACTATTTAGATAATAATTATCCTATTATAATATATCATATTATTTAGTTTGAATATTATTATGTTCATTGTAATATATCTCTTTTGTTTCTTAATTTTTCAATGGTATATTTATATTCACATCAATCATCACATTATCTGTGACATCCATATTTTTTTAAAAACCGTCTGACAATACCATTAATGATTTTCTTAATGTGACATTATGAATCCCAAACATATTCTCGAATTATAGATCCCATAGTTTGAAACCCTTCACACCATCACTAAAATAATACATATATCTTTTCTCTAGGGTCCATCCTTGAGTCTATAACATGAAAATAAGTAGTAAATCTAAAAATATTTATTTTTTAATAAACTGAAACTATAAGGAACTGACCCTAGATTTTCAGAGATAGTTCATTATTTGATTACATTGGATTATAAACAAGGAATAGGAATCCTGGTGGACCGATCAGATTAGTTTTCTTGAAGAAACTAGATACATACATGGATCCCATTTTACATTTTGAAATGAAACAAAATATTATACATAACAAAAGCCAGTAAACTACATCCTTGAAAACTCAATAAATTACCTCTTCTTCTTAACCTAGGGAATGAAAAACAAATTAAAGGGGTGAGATAAAACAGTCAATAAGGGTATGAAATAAAATATAAGATATCATAACATAAACTTTGGTCATGTGGAATACATAGAAACATGTTCCTTTAAAAAAACTTGAACACATTTTGGAAGGAACAAGAGTTGAGTAAGTAAAGCCATAAATAAACATAATCATGGGTATTATACTAGTAGAATAAACACATGAACCATGAATTCTTTTTTTATAATGGGGGAATGAATAATATGGGACAATATAACCATACCGTCAAGGCCTCATGCCAGGACTATAAATAATCATTTTGTCAAGGCCTTGTGCCCATGCTGTAGTTTGTCTCATGAGACCTACCATTGCACCGAGGGTCTATAGCTAGACCCACCCGACACTTACTATGTCGAATGAATTCCTCATATGAAAGGGGTAAACATAATAAACATATACATTTGTATTGAAACTAATATATGAAATGTAAATAACATTCCACAATCAGTGAACATAAAGACAAACCATTCAGAGTAATATGGTGAATGATATCAAAATAGAACATCCACAATTAGAAAAACATGAAACCCATCAAAAACATATTGTATATGATATATAATATATAATAATCAATTAATTACAACATTAAACAAGTGATGTTGACATAGAAAGATATATTTATAAATGAGACCATTGACAAATTCTTGAGGAAATAATACTTAAACATTCAAAAGTGTCCCATACCACCTTGAAATATTCAAATCATAATCCCTTAGAATATCATTAGATAATGGAGACTCTTGATATGATATAAAAATGGTTAGTACATACACCCCAAGAAATAAATAAGTGGTGAATATGGGATATATCTCATAGAAGATAATGAGAGATGAGAAAAATCCTTTTTACTTTCGAAAGAAGATTCCTGTTGGAAAATAATTTATATCTGCAATGAAATCCTAATTAAAACATGAATATCCCATAAAAATAAAATAAGTAGACATTGAAATTATAATTTAGGCTTAAATGATGTCCCAGTGAAGTGAAAACATGTAAAAATAGTTCTTAGGATTCTTTATAAATAAAGTATTTTAGAGCATTTTAAGGAAAGTAATAAAAAGAATTTTAAAGTGAAAGAAAAAATTGTTATCCTAAATCCAAAAACGATCCAAGATGATTTTTAATGATAAAATGTGTTTTCTATAAAACTAATTGTGTCTTAAAATATATTTTTTTGTATACTTTAAAATGGGTAATAATTTGAAAATATCCCTTGAATAAGGTTTGTATTTCAAAATCAATTTTGAAAGTTCCTTTTAAAACATGTAACTATTCATAAAATAAGTAATTATTCTTGTTGGTGAACATTTATATATAACTAAAAAATAATTTATCAGGAGTAAATAATAATACACATGAGATTAATTGAGGTAATTAGATAATAAAAGTAACTCGAATGAAAATCGTGGTTCGAGTGGAAATACCCTTACCACTTTGTAATCAATCGATTTGTATGCACAAAAATTAAAAATATTAAAATGATAGGTTTAATAAAATGAAAATAAAGATATGAATGATATGTTATATCAATTGGAATTATAAATACACCATACCCAAGTATAATTAGTGAATACGGGAAACCTCACAAAAATGGAAGTTGGATAAAGAAACCCCTTAACATATGTATGAATGTGTTCTGCTCTTGATCTTAAGGCCCTAGAAATTGAAATTAGACATATTAACAACTTATTTATAAAAACTATTAGACATGTATTTAGTTTATCATAATTGTTTTAGTTCATTTATGCCTTTCTTGATAAGTTATTATATTGAATTTTGTTGTTCCACAGTGTTCATCTTCTTTATTTTCATAATTAGTTCACTTGTTCCTAAGTAATAAAGTTCATGTGGAATGGATGTAAATCTAAAAAATTAAATTCTAATATAATTTATGATCATATATAGGTGTTAGTGGTCATTTATATAATTTCGTAACAAGGAATGAGGATGAATTATTACATAGAACTATACTGATAACTATTTCAGTTAATTTGTGGGTTTTGAATACAATGAACACATTTTAATGTATAACTTAATACAATTTTTAAAAAGGGAATAAAGAACCCTAAATAGGGTATATATCATATATAATTATTTGGTCAACTATAGAAATAATGGTTTCATGACTATAATTGGGAATTATAATAGAATTAAAAGGCCATCATCCTTGAATTTGGTAAACTGGCACATCTCGAATGGTGTTCTTGAAACTAGTATAAAAGGAGGTAAAAGGAAGAGATGCTGATAACATATTCCACTATCATGAAAAAATTATAGTAAATTTATGGTACTTGATTCATTACGACATTTGGATAGGGATAGGTAATAATAGAAAAATAAAACAAATGAACTGGAAGGAAAGACAAAGAATTAAAAAGAGGAATATTACTCTTTAACCAAACTACCTTGAGTGCCTATTTAATGGAGAGGTTTTAGTCTTTTTAAGAAACCAAGGCTTGATATACATGGGAGAGAAGATTTCGAGGATATTTGCATCTAATTTAGATAAGGTACAAGGATTTAGTAGAGTGAAGAGAAGAGGGAGTTTGGGGGGGTTATATTGGAGGGGAGAGGGGATTTCTCAATTTTATATTCATTAATTTATTATTTCTCCAGTAGACAAGGAATAATGACTGTTACATGACTAAGAATAGTAATTTTAAAATGTGAATTCGAATCGATTAGGCTTAAATCAGAAGAAAATCATGCATGACTCTATAATTATTGTATTTAGCTTATTTTGTAAATTATGGTATTTAATTATTCATCAAAAATTCATGTATTTCAAAAAAATCCAAAAAATTCACCACAACCAATTTTCAATGCGTAGAATAAAAAAATCAAGTCCATTTTCTGGAAATAATTTTTTAAATATGATTAATTTAATATTTATTTAAAATCATAATTTATTCTAAAAATCAATTTTAAAACATTTATTTACTCATTCCAAAACATATGTATATCATAATCCAAATTTATCATTATTTATATACTACCATAGGTAAGGTTACTATTCATTAGGGTATATCACTATTCATAAGGTTATGCTACTATTTATAACGGTAGGTTACTATTCACCAAAAAATAAGTTTTTTATTAGAATCCAAATAACATACTCATTACAACTATGTATGTCAGATTTTTGAAATTCACATCACAAAAGTGACAAACAAATGTTTACACGGAAAGGGTATTACAAAGTGTTGTTTGTAGAGACTCAGTTATCCATTCATTCTATAATATATCAATTTATAAATTACTATGGAGTTACATTCTCCCCTATTTACAAAAACTTCACCCTTGAAATTTGAAATTGAACTTCGAAAGTTAATGGTTGATACTTGAAAATTCCCTTATGGAAACCCACATCAGAAATAGGGTTAATAATATATAATGCTAAAAAAGGGTTAATGGAGAGGAGGTGGTCACCACAAAAAGTATGCTTTTGAATGAGGTGACATTAGTTGGAGAAAAACTGGACATGGAAGAAAAATCTAACTATGTTGTTCGGATGGAACATGATAGAGGAAATGTTCAGATATATGTTGATTATTACAAAACAATAAAAAATAATCAATATTATCAAGGATAATGACAATAAGAAAACATTTTATTTAAGACTATTTTCCTTGAGTCTCACAATTAATCAACTCAATAAGAGTATAAATATAAATTTATACCTATAAAATCATCCTTTTATTTTAGTTTAACTATCTATACCTCATCACATGGGATGAGTTATGTTATTCGGTGAAGAAATATATTAACCTCTAAAATCTCATACAATAATCAACTTAAAGCATTTCATAAATGGTCAAAATATAATGATTCGACACATTATAATGAAGTCCTCTAAATTTCCAAGAGGAAATTATCATTAACCCTTAATCAACAAGAATTATCTCTAAAATTCACATTCTAAAAATGTGAATAACTTCATAATGTGTCCTCTTGAAATATCATAATAACTTGAATTATCGTAAAAACCATATTAGAAACATGAATTCTTCCATATTCCTTATGTAAGATACTTGTTATTGGATATATTCCTTAAATCAAAAAGTTTTGTAAACATCATTGATGATATCATACAACACTTCTCGACAAGTCAATAATCAGTTCCAAGGTAGTCAATACTTATAAGAATCAATCATTTCTTTATCATTATCTCAACATCAGATATATAATATGGGTTTTCTATCCCTCAACCATGTTTTTGTAAGTTTAACATTCCACTGAATAACTTTTCCTTTGTACCATTAATCATATGACTCAAATAATTAATGAATTAGTACTACAACACAATCCTTATATATCTCATATTTCATACAATAAGTACATTCCTGACAAAAAATACAAATTTCTTGACTCTGGACTAGGCATATTAATCATTCTACTTCATCGCCAGTAGCGTCATAACTTTCTAATTATCCAAAATCATTATTTGGGGTGTATTACTTTGACGATTGGGACATTGATTCATATAGTATCCCATCTCCTTACAATTAAATCATTGTACATTGGAAACCACTCTCTTACAATTTCAATAATGAACTTGGTGTCCTTTTTCTCCACACATGTACCAAACACTCATTCCCTACAAGCATTTACCTGGGTGATTTTTCCATAGTTGTCACATCTAGGAAATTACATCATTCCCTTCTTCCCTTTATTCCTGTATCTATTTTCCATCCTCTTATTATTTTTCATACATTAAAACCCATAGGACTCAGAGAAGTCATTATACACCTTGTTAACTCATGATACTATTTCATCATATGATGAGGATACATGGGAGACAATCTTCCAGTGAAAAGATGGCTTAAGACCATTAGAGGTATGATCCTTATTACTCTTCACATCCCATGCATTTTTAATGTTCTCATTCCTTCTTCTAGGTTCCATATCTAATCAATACCTTATTATATATTAGATCATAAAATTATGAACTCTCTATAACTCTAAACATGGTATAACACATAGCATTAATTTATACATCGTAAATCCTAGAAACATATACTTTGGTTACTTGGGAGAAATTAATACCACACAATGGTGGGTAAATAAAATGTGAATCATCCTAAGAATATCCCCTGGGAGTGTCAAATCACGAGTGGATCATGAATCATTGTCTTGTACCTTGGTACCCCGGGTCAGGCCCGAAACTCCTTGTTAGATTTTTCACTCTGAGGTACATCTGTTTCAGAGTCTCCCCTACTTTTTTATATTCATACAGGGATGTATTTTCTATAATGATCGAAATAATATATTACAAACCAAATTTCTTGGATGTTTCTATTTTTTTATCCTCAAAGACCATCTTTGGTATTTGTTCCATAACCTACACATTCTAAATCTAGTTCCCATGGTTTCTATTAAACTTCCTATAATACCAAATGTAAGGGCCCGACCCCAGTTTCCCGAAGCCAGTGCCTTATTTGATTACATTGGTATATAAACAAGGAATATGCATACCAAAGTACTGATCAATTTAGTAGTCTTGAAGAAACTAGATACATACATGGAACCCATTTTATATTTTAAAATGAAACAAAATATGATATATAACAAAAGATAATAAACTACATCCTTGAAAAATCAATAAATGATCTATTATTCTAAACATGGGGAATGAAAAACAAATGAATGGGCTGAGCTGAAATGCTCAGTATGGTGAAGAAATACAGTGGAATGTATCATAACATAAATATTAGGTATGTTGAATACATAAAAACATGATCCTTTAACAAAAAACAGAACACATTGTTACATGAATAAGATCTAAGTAAATCCATAAATAAACATAATCATGGGTATTCTACTAGTTTAATAACCACATGAACCATGAATTCAATTTTCATAATGAAGGAATGCATAATGAGGGACAACATAACCATACCATTATGGCCGCATGCCAAGACCATAAATAATCATTTTTTCAAGGCCTTCTGCTAAGATCGTATTTTGTCTCATGGGACCTACCGATGCACTGAGGGGTTATAGTGTTACCAACCCGACACATACTATGTACAATGCATTCCTAATACCAAAGGGATGAACATAATCAACATATACATTCATATTGAAACTAACCTGTGAAATTTAAATAACATTCCCCAATCACTGAACATAAACACTAACCATTCGGAATAATATGGTGAATGATATCAAAATTGAACATCCATAGTCAAAAATACTAGAAACCCTTATACATCATATTTTAGATTATATAGTAATAGATAAACCGCAATTAAGTACAACATTCAACAATGTATGTTGACATAGATGAATATATTTATAAATGAGATCATTGTCAAATTATGGAGGAAATAATTCTTAAATATTCCGAAGTGTCCCATACCAACGTGAATCATTCAAATCATAATCCCTTAAATTATCATGAGAAAAATGAAAAAATTAATATGATATATCAAAGGATAGTACATACACCACATGAAATAAATAAGTGTTTAACAAGGCATATATCTCATAAAAGTTGATGAGAGATGAAAAAAATCATTTTTAGTTTTGAAATAAGATTCCTTCTGGAAAATCATTTATATAAGACATGAAATCATATTTTAAACATCAATATCCCATAAAATAAAATACTTGGACATTGAACTTATATTTTAGACATAAATGATGATCCCCTAAAGTGAAATCATGTAAATAGAGTTCTTAAGATTCATTATAAATAAATCATTTTAGAGCATTGTAAGGAAAATATTAAAGATAATTTTAAAGTGGAAAAGAACATTTGTTATACTGAATCCAGAATTCATCCAAGATAATTTTTCATGATAAAATTAGTGTTTTTATAAAAATAATGGTGTCTTAAAACATATTTTTGAGTACCCTTGAAAATATGTAATAATTTGAAAATATCCATGGAATCGGGTTTGTATTTTGGATGAAATTTTAAAATTTCTATTTAAAACATGTAAATATACATAAAATAAGAATTCATTATGGTTTGTGGACATATATATAACACTCAAAAAGAATTTATGAGGAGTACATAATAATAAACAAGAGTTTTATTGAGGTAATTAGACAATAAAAGTAGCCTGAATGAAAATGGATGTTCGGGTGGAAAAACCCATACAACATTGTAATAAATCAATTCATATTCCCAAAAATTAATAACATTAAAATGATACAATGAATAACATGAAAATAAATATATTCATGATATGTTACATCAATGGTAATTATACATACACCATACTCGTGTATTTGTAGTGAATATAGGAAACCTCGCAAAAATGGATGTGATATGAAGAAACCCATTTCCTAAAGTCCGAATGTGTTCCTCGCTTGAACATAAGGTACTGGAATATGAAATTAGAATTATTAATAACTTATTTAAGAACCTATTGGACATATATTTAGTTTATCATAATTCTTTTTAGTTCATTTATACCTTTCTTGATAAGATATAATATTGAATTTGGTTGTTCCGCAGCGTTTGTATTTTTTATTTTCATAATCGGTTAACTTGTTCTTAAGTAACAGAGTTCATGGGAAAAGATTGAAAATCTCCAAAATTGATTTCACATATTATTTATGATAATATATAGGTGTTATTGGTAATTTATATAATTTTTTTACATGGAATGAGGATGAATTATTATATAAAACATTAATTATAACTATTTCAGTTAATTTGTGGGTATTGATTTCAACAAACTCATTTTTTATTATAAATTAATACCATTTGTACAAAGGGATTAGAGAAACTTAAATAGGATATACCAAAAAATATCCGAGTATGAGTTTGGACAAACTCATCCCCCAAAAATTATTTAATGAAAATAAGTAACAAAGTGATTACACAAGGTGAAAAGTATTTGCACAATCTAAAGTCAATAAGTTAAAGAGGTTACAATATGGGAGGCAGAAAATAAAGAGCATCAGGTTCATCATCCAGGCTGTGAAAGACCGAAGCATCTCACTGGATTACATCTCGTGCCTTCCTTGTTCTTGTGTATGCTTATCATGATTCATCTGATGAAATCCTTCCAGTCACAGCTGACAGTTGATCCTACAAGACCCCAAAGACAGAAAAAACTGCAAATTGCATGAAGATCACAACGCCACCATGCAATAATAGTCTATCTCAGTGTGATGTGTACTCAATGAAAGAAGGAGACAAGATGGGAACAACACATTGACAAAAAACAGTCATGCAGCCTAAAGAGAAACAATAACCTTACAAGCGCAGTCCAAGACAGCTTCTACATATGTTATATTTATAGGACCTTTGTGAGAATGAGGGATTCATGACCTAGATAAATCATATCTCTTCCCGGAGTTTTAGCAAAACCTTTTGATCTAAGTGAAGTGACATTACAAATGGTTGTGGAATCAAAAGGTTCAAAGATCTAGCAGCAAAGAAGAAAGCATCCCAAAGAGCATGCAACCAAGAAGAGATCCAAAAAAACTAAACCGGCTGACAAAAGGCAGAGTAACAAGCCATGTGACCCTACCCGCCACATGCGTAACACTGACCACTCCTAGAATGTATGGCTCTGTCTCCAGTGCACCACACTGCCGATCTTGAGTCATGTAGTCGTACACATGTAGGTACGGTCCTCTTGGACATCTGTGACATCTATCTGCTGCCAACTGCAGAAGAATCATCTATGTGTCTTCTAGTGGTGGGTCTCGCTACTGGTGACTCCTCAGAAAGGAAAATATCCACCAAGAGGGCTCTCTCTAACACCCCCGCCTGCATCGGGATACTGAGTGAGACCATAGAATCTCTAGTCTACCGTATGAGCCCCTGCTCGAGTGTACGGGCCCTGAAGAATGTGTCACACACCATATCGGTGGAGTAGTGTGAGAGGTATGTGAACCTCATTGAGTAATAAGATACAGTCATTCAGACCAGTTAAAGATGAAGTAGCTCACGTCTGTGCACTGCGTGGAGAGTCACTGGGACAAACTCTACATGAAATAGGCTCTCGAATTCTACCCAGAGAAGCGTCATCTCGTCATGAACCTGGAGCTTCAGGCTATACCATCTTCCCACTACTGCCTGTAGAATGCTGGAAGTAAGAATCACCATGATATCAGCTGCCGTGTCTACCAATAATAAAACTCACACCACAACCTCCAGATAATCCTCAGACGCATGTGGGTCCGTCTCTCCCCTGAACCTGGGCGGCCTCTGGCACTGGAACTCATGAAACTTGCTCAAGCGGCATGCATCTTGTGCAGTTGGGGCTGGTGGCATTAGTGGCCCAATGGGTAATGGTACCACTGGTGCCTCCACTGGTGCCTCTACCGAAAGAGGGACCTGCATTGAGGCCTCATCGCATGGTGGGCTACTTGTTCCTACAACTCTCGAAACTCTAGCCGATTGTCTGTGTGGGGGCATCCTGAAAAAAAAAACGGGTGTGCTATGGTTAAAAGTTATACCTAGTGAGCTGACCTAGTGAGATGACATTAAAAAAACTTTTGAAAACATACATGAAACCAGTGTTTTCATAAACTATGTATGAAATCAGATTTCAGTGTCCTGGTGTATGGATACGTCAGCCACCGCACCAACACTGGAGTCCCTGAACTGAAAACCACACACACTACACATAACACTATTTCTTCACAGAAAAGATCAGAGTCCTAGTTCATCACTAGAACTAACTACTCTGATAACAATTTGTCATGACCCATCCCCTGGGGCCCGTGTGATGACTACCCCAAGCCCGCGTTTCATAGGACAAGGGCTGGCGACTAGCACCAAAGGCATAATTCTCTAAAACTGGGAAGGTATTTCATTTAAACTTGCAAGCACACATAACCATGAACACAACAAAATATGAAACACAAAATACAACTTTAAAACAAAGGAGTGGTGAAAGTAAAAAAGGGTTCAGAATACAAGCCCAATAGTAAAGTACAATAAACTAAAACTACAAGTACAATGGAAGAAATTAGAAAACAGCTAATGGGACGTCCAATGTTGTTCCTACCGGAAGGGTAGGTACATATATCCTCCTCAGCACTCCCCATTATTCTATCCCCTCTATGTACCGACTCATAATAAGGTCCACCTCTAGGTATCGTCCTGTCCTGATACTCTTGGTCTCAGTCAACATTGTCTGTCCTCTGCATCCAACACAACAAGGTTTGGGAATAGCCTGTGTAGGGGTGAGTATAACCATACTCAGTAGGGACCCCGAGACCCTCAAGGTCTCAAAAAATCCAACAAGGAAAAACCACAAAGAATGATATCAATAGATAACCTTACTTAGGTATTTTCACACAGATATACCTAAGTTATCAAGTGATCTATATAAATCATGAGGAAAACATTGAAAAACTAACTCATCTCAACCATGATTTTATTCTAGGGGTAGTATCAAGTAACATCCCCAGTCACATTGTTGAATCCTGGGCTACTGGAGAACTCCTACTCTATTGAGTACAGTGGTCCTGCCGCAACACCAAGTGCACTTCCCACTATCCTTGGACTGCTGAAGTACTTCTCCTGTCGAGTATCGTGGGTCTGACACGTCACACATAGGCTCTCGCCACCGTGGGTCCTCTATGTCACTAAGCACAATCCCCCACATAATCTTCTAAGGTAGTCCTCTTGTCGAGTATCGTGGGTCTGACCCGTCACGAAGCATGCTTCTCCACCGTGGGTCTACCATGACACTAAGGCACATCTCACTAGGCTAGTAGAGTCACTCTGAGTCATACAGTCAACAGTCGTCAGGTCTCAGCTAGCTACTAGGTCTCCACACTATGCTCTCTTGTCTTAGGGAGGATATGCTCTATGAGCTACTGGTCGATACTCCAACTGTCAACAAGTACAGGGAGGATGTATCCCAAAGGTCTGCCATGTCCTAGGGGTCCCAATGTAATAGATGGTGCTTCAATCAGATGCACGGTCTGTTAGATATTAGCCTTTCAGTCCCGGGGCCTGGTTGGATTCGTACACGATCCAACCTAACCTTATCTCAACTATACCCCAAACCCCAGTGGGGTATACTCTAAGGGACTGTCACACTCCAAGACTTCCAACGCTGCTGACGTATCATCAAACGAATGTCTGTTGAAAAAGATATGGCTGAAGAAGCATAAATGGGTCGTAGTGGGACTGGGTTCGGTCCGAACCGGTTGGACCAACCCGGCCCAACCCTGCCTGGGTTGACCCGGTTTGGGTCTCCCTGGCCCAGCCCACTTGGCCTCACCCAGAATGCCACAAGGAGCTACGGAGGGCCGCGTGGTCATGGACTGGCCGCAAGTCGGTGCTAGGGCGGTTCGGGGGGCCGGGGCACCGCGAGGGGCGTGGGCGGCTCTGGAGTTCGGGGCGCCGTGAGGGGCGTGGGTGGATGGGGATGTCGGAGGACGGTGTTAGCCAGTGTGCGGGTCGCTAGGGAGGCTGGCAGGCTGCGTGAGCTGGGGAGGCTCGGGAGGCCGGGGTGGCAGGGGCCTGTTCGGCCGGTGGACAGCGCGACCACGGTGGCGCGGCCCGACCTGGGGCTGCTCCGTCAGAAGGGTGGAGACAGTAGGGGTGGTACAACTGAGGCGCCCAAGGGGGCACAACCTGTCCGGTTGGGGTGCTGTGAGGGGTAGCAGGGCCGGTTCGGCCAGGGCGCCACGAGGAGTCACGGGGTCGGTTCGGCCGACCGCAGCATGATACGCCACGGGGTTGGGTTGGGTTGCGGAGGCCACGGGTGGCAGCGCCGTTGCCTTCATCACCTTCACCACCTTCGTCATCTTTGCTTCGAAGAACTCCGCAAAACAACACATGTGTTACAGAGAGGATGAGCCCTATTAGTTTTTCCCACACTCTATGCATTAGAGAGGTAGCAAGTGGTTCACAAGAACGAAGCATATCAAACCCTCCTGCAACAATTTATTCCCAATCCGCAAGGAAGACATCTGCAGATCAACTTGATAAAAAGTTGATCCACATTCTTTGTTTTTAGAAGGAAGGAATCAAGGGAATATAATCATACTTAATTAAATCCCCTACCTTGTTCGATGTTGGATGACGTTGGCCTGAGAAGACATATATCGATTCATTGTAGACGAACATGTCCTATGTCTAAGGATGTTCTGAGGAAGAAGGTTGAAGTCATCGACATTCTTTATGGAAGAAGAGTTCTTCATTGGGGAAGAATTCTCCCAATAGCTCCTCCTCTCCCCAATTCCACCAAATAAAAGAGATAACCAATAATAAAAAGTGTATCCTCAATTTAATCGTAGGCACAATTCAAATTGGTTTAAAATAAATTGGCTCAATTATGTGGTGTTTTGGCAAGATTAATGGTATATGCACTGGCACAATTATGGTGGAGGAGGTTAATAGGATCTTTCTCATTAATTATGGTAGTTTACAGTTTCTACCAATTAAAGGGGGGTTTCAAGGGGGTTTAATCCCAGGTGGTCCCCACCACCATAACCTCTCATGGGAGGTTATGGTTCGGGTGTTCCCCATATCCAACATCAACAAGGAGAATTAGTTCAGGTGGACCCTACATGAATTATGCACATGGATGCTAAAAAATGATGTAGATTTTATTTTATTTTTTCCATGAAAATCCCCAAAACTAACTTTCACCCTCGTCCATCTTCCATTGAGGTGAAAGTCTCTTTAATTGAATATCGGTGCTGCGAGTTCAATGATTCCCTCATATTTCTATTCCATGATTTGGTTCAAAAGTTATAAAAACCCGATCGTACGTTTACTGAACTACCCGATCAAAACTTTATAAATTTATTCCAGGCACATTGGGCCTCAAAATCACATGCCATCAATTTTCGCGGACTTGTAAAATTCCCATTTAATTAGAAAAAATTACATAGAAAATATGGGTCTTTAAGAGTTTCCTATTATAACTCATCTTGGTGATTTTATTTTGGAGCCATCCCCCTAGGAGTCAATGTAATGCAAGAAAGCCTCTCAACTAGCTAAGTGTATTTGAAGGAGGGTCACAAGTATTTATAATATTATCTGGTGATTGAACCAAGTACCCATATCTTTTTGAATCAACAGTAAATACATACACTTTGAAGAATGGCCGATTGGTGACCCGACAATGACCATTCTAGAATCTACAGCTTTGGTCCCTTTAATGGAAGAGGAAGGGTCTCCATATGTTGTAGATAATTAGAATATGGAAGATGGGCCATTTGAAGAGACCATGGTTCAGCTGAACATTATGGTGTGCATTTTCCCTTTTGAACAATCACTTCCCCAAAAATGGAAAGACATCTAGAAGAGAGGGCTCACTAGACCATGTTGAGTTGACTCTCATGGAGAGAGACATGGTGTTCTTTATAGCAGGGGACAAGTCTAGTAGCAAGCCCCAGACCATGCTGAATCTTGGAGTGGATTTGCATATCATGTATCTAATCAATCTCGATTGAGTGTATTTTTCCCCGGTAGAGGGATTTTCTTTAAAGATTGATGTTCTTCCTGCTCATGGTGGTTTTGGGAAAATCATAACAAGGATGACTAATATTCCATGCCCTAAAAATTTTGAGCGAGATATCATGCCCTTTATTATAGTTCAGAGAGGGGTTATTTTTTATAGCACTAGGATTCTGAGACTAGCATCCTTATCTAGAATGACTATCCCTGTAGGCCTTATATTAATCAGTAAAATTTTGAGGGATGCCTTGAGGGCTACTGTTCCGACCGATTATGGACCTATATCTTCAGTATTCTTGTGTATCCATGGAGTGAAACTGATGATTAATGATTTTGCACCACCTATTTTAGATATCGGTACTACTACGTGGGTGGGAGGTATTTTAGTTATCTCCTCTCTTTCCTTAGAATCACAACCACAAGCCTTATAAATGGCAGAAGATGCCCCAAATTTTTCATCCATTACAATTACCATAGATGAGACCGTTTTAGGTCCGAGTCGCACTGTAGTTGCCTAATCAAGTCCCTCTATAGTAACGTTAATTCTTGAGTACATTTCATCATCAGGGAGTGATTTTAAGAAAGGCCGAGAAGTCCTGGTCGATCATCATCCTACTCGGAAAAATGAATGGATGAACATATGGAGATTAATCTCCCAGACTCCATTAGCTAAAATGCTAGTGAAATTTCCAATGTTACACTACCGATTTTTCTTCATGGTATTTGGTGGATTTATCTATCATGGAATTTACAATATGTTAAGGTAGGTGGTTGCTGATTATGAAGAAAATAATGCGCTTGATTATCGACTCTCCATGGCCAAATCGATGGATTATTTGGATATTACGCCGAAAATTATTGTTTTTGAAGATGCCACTCATACTAGAACGGTTGAAAAGTTTCAAAAATAACTCATGAAGAAAGAGTCTTTGATAGAACAAATTTTCCAGGAAGTGGAGAAAAAAATCATGAAACTAGAGAGTCTCAAATAGGAGTGGGCCCAGGCCCCAACTACCGTTGAGGAGGGACGATGGCTAATGAAATAGGAAAAATGTACTGGCCACCAAGACATGATGGATGTAGAGGCACGACAGGTGAGTGTGGAGGCCAAAATAATGAATTTAATGAAGCTTCTCTAAGCCATTGAGGAGTCATACCAATAGTTGATGAAACTCAGCGACCATGTTGAATGTCTCTTGTAAATGTAATATCTTGATTATTAGGAGATGCTCCAGGCTATGGATTCCAACAATACTTATTTATGGAATAGGATGGAACCAATTTTCCTTTGAATTGTCCTTATTCAAATTTCCCTATCATGTTAATTGATCAACCAATCATATATACATCATTTCAATTAGTTATTAATTTTAAACCACTATTTGAAACCAGTAAATTGAAATAATTGAATTGTGCTCTAATCGTTCCCTAAGTTGCGGTACTCAGCAAGCATAGTTCGACTATTTCTAAAATTATATGGAATACCTCATGTAATTTTGTGTCTTTTTCATTCTTACCCTAATTTGTTCCCAAGCCTGCTTGAAATGGGCTTAGCAGGCATAACATGACTTATTATTAGGCCTCCCTCTGCGGGTTTTCATCCTAACAAGCTTTACGCCATTTTTTGATGCATCAACATTTTTATCTAAATGATACTCAACTTTTTCCTAGAGGTTCCTTCTTTATATATTCCCTCTGGAAGGTATGGCGTCTTCTTCACTGTCAGTTCATAGTCTTGCAAATCATATTTATTACTGGTTTTTTAAGTTGAATATCTTTGACCAAACATAACGGTATAGGGCCCTAATTTGGGACTATCAACATATAAGGTCCACATATACTATAGAAATTTATTAGGGGTGTTTATTGACCATTAATTTATAAATTATAGACATGCATGAGGCTTGGGAACCGTTTTAGGTGTATGGAGGTAGGAAATGAGTCTCTTGGGGATGAACATGCCATTGATTGACAACCATTTTTTGGGAAACATATATAGATCCACAGGGGCATGATGTGCATAGTCAAAAAAAGGTGTCCACAAGATATTGTTTCCATCTCCGATGGCCTTGGTAGGATTGGTAATTCTTTGAACTTATATTATTATCGAGAGACATAATGGATGAATGGCTTGAGTAGAGACATATAAAAATAATAGAGGCATTCATGTAGGCTTTGAGTGGGAAACTATTCCCACGTGGTTCTAAACTATGTGCGGTAGAGCTGATGATTAGTTTGTTTAGTTAGGAGTCTTTTTTTATGTTTGGTGCACTTGGAAAGAAGAAGGTTCGAAAGTCGTTATCTAGATGTTTTCCAAATCTGGAACATGCTAGAAAAGGAATGTTATTAGATCGTACAAGAATCTTGAATGGACTCTCCTAGGGAAAAATTTTCTTTTGATTGATGACCATTTTGATGCCAACATAGGCAGAGCCACCCAGACATGATGTTCTTAGTCAAAAAAGGTGTTTTCATCACACATGCCTTCCGTCTCCAATGGCCATTGAGGATTATGTAGATTATTAAATTCCTGAATATAATATGTGACATTCGACAAGGGGTGAATCTAGAAAAAGGAAATTTTAGCTGAACATCATCAGGGGAAACCTAGAAATGAGTGGGGGCACTCTTATTTTGTATACATATCAACTTCACACATATGGATGGCGATTCATTTGAAACCTCAAAAGGTAAGATAGATGAATCTATCCCACAAGTTCTGATATATCTAGGATGTGTGGAGGGAGGAGAATGTAAACCATGACATTTAAGACACATGAATTGGGAGGGAAGGAATGAGGCTTGGAAGCCATTAGGTGTACTATGATAAGAGAGGCCTCTCCTGGGAAGGAATTTTCCTTTGATCAACGACCATTTTTGTGTGAAACATGTGCAGATTCTCCGAGCCATGATGTGCATTTTCAATCAAAAGTGTCCACAGGACACTGGCCTTCTATCTCAAATGGCCTTAGAGGTTTATGTAGATTCAATATCACTCAGAAAACAATGTTTGGGGTATGGAAGGAGTGTATCTAGACATATTGGGGACTTTTGGGCTATGATTTACTCATGGAATTAGGTTTCCCTTATGATGAACTATCTTTTCCACAAGGTGAGGCATTCGTTCCATATTTTGGATACATGTCCATTTAACGTCACATGGCCAGAACATGGGATTCATCTCGAGGACGAGAACAATGTCAGGCCCTTTAGGGTTGTGCATTTAAGACCAAATTCTTGGAATATTTTTTCATAAAATTATGGTGGATCTCTCTTTAAGATCCCTTAGATCACGTGATCTATGCTCAGTGTGAGAAATAAAGAATTTTGAGGATTCTGTGGAATTACCTAGGAATAGAAAAATCAACAACATAGGGAAATTTTGGGTTAAAACATTGCTATGCATTTTAAAGTTGTACAAAAAAGAAGATGTTGGCCTTTTAGTTTAATATAGTGCTATGAGGACATGATGCTATGCATTTTAGAGTCATGAAGAGAGAATGATTTTGTTTCATAAAGATCTTTAATAGTTTTGAGTTAATAGAAATCAGGATGTACCATCATTTCATAGATGTGAGTGATGATAGAAGGTTTAAACCATAGTCTTAAGGGAACCTTGAATCAGGAGGAATGACATGGGGCTTGGAATCCATTGGGAATACAGAGATAATAGATGACTCACCTGGGGATGAATTTTCTTTTGATTGACTTCCATTTTTAGGGACAACATATGTAGAGCCACCAGGACATTATGTGCATAGTCAATCAAAGGTGTCTATAGGATACTGGCCTTCCTTGTCCGATGGCCTTGAATGATTATGGGGATCCATGTTTCCCTGGGGTATGGAGTTCGACAAGAAGGAGAGATGTTCATGGGAATTTGAGAAACATCTAGATTGTGATTAATCATGAACTTATAGAGCTTCTCTATAGGTCAGGATCATTTTTATAGATGGAACATGGATATTTTGTCTTCTAATGAGTGGGAGGGGGCATGTGTGGGATCTCATAACCTTGATGACTTGGACACACATAACTATTGAAGAATTTTACAATTTATTGTCATGCAATTTTGACCTTCCATTAAATCCACTTACATATATGACCTATGCACAAGGAATGGGGCATTATATTTCGGTGGGGGCTAGGCCAAGATAGAGGATCGAGGTGTCTTTATGTATCCTGAAAGGGCAGAAATCAAGACGTACATAGTTCTTGAACATTCCCTCTACCACTCTGGATCCAACATGAGGGTGGGAATGTGTTAGGGTGTTTTTTTGAGGGCTGGTCTGGTAATAAAAATCCAAATTTCACTTTATATTAAGAATTGGTAGTAATCAATAAATACATAGTTATGAACATTCCTTGTACTGATCTGGCTCAGGCATGGGGATGGGAACCTGTTTGGGTATTTATGTTTCATTCTCTGTGGCTGTCGGATCTACCATATTTCTCTGTAACTCATTCGTGTAAGAGAATCCTTAATAATGATCCTAATATCACGTAAGTTATAGTTGATATGAAAAACAAGAAGTGGACATAGGGTTCCCATTATAGGTCTGAGGTAGAAGAGGATATGATTGGGGAATATGTTTGTGGGGGGTGGGTGAAGATCTAGGATCAAGGTGTTTCTACGTATCCTGTGAGGGCTGCAATCAAACTGTACATAGTTCTTTGAGAGATCATGCAATTTATTTTCATGCAATTAGGATGCATTTTACCATTTAGTTTAACGTCTTAGAGTAAGGACATGAGTCATAGTTTAATGTCTTATTTCGGGGAAAATATCCTTTTAGTTTAATGTCATGTGGAAGGATCATGAATCAAAGTTTAAGGTCATTATGTTTGGACAATGACATGGAAGAATTACTACTCATAGTTTACGGTCATAGTGTTTGGACCATGGCATTACAGTTTAATGTCGTGATGTATGGACTAATACTATAAGGTTTAAAACCATGTGGCCAGGATAGTGACTAATATTTTAAAGTCATAGAGTTTAGACCACATCATGGGGTATTATAACTCATATTTTAGGGTAATAGAGCTCGAATCTTGGAATCATGGTATTATTACTCATAGTTTAAGGTCTTAGATCTTGGACCATTCCATCATGGTATTATTAATCCTAGTTTAAAATCATAGATCATGGACCATGGCACTAATACAATTTGTTTTATCATCATGATGACCCGGAAAAAACTCTTAATTTAGGGTTATATAGTTTGGACCATGAAATGAGGGGATTCTACTATATGATGTACTTCTTTAAGAACATCGCATTTGTTGGAGTTGTGGTGAGCTATCTGTCCACTGATATCAAGGGCATATTCTCCATTAGAATAGACCCTATGTATGTCATAGGGTTCTACCCACTTTGCTTCAATCTTGGGAGGATTCTTCCTGAGTATCATCGGGGTTTTGATGACTGACACCATTTCTCTTTTGAAGAAAGACCGAAGGAGAACCTTTTTTTAAAGGCTTGTACTATCTAGTTTTGGTATATTTCCAAGTGAAGTAATGTGTGAAAAAGTTTGTTTCTATCTTATCTAATTCATCAATCCATCTCTTGGATTGATCGTCCATGGAATGTTGATTAGAAATGGCCGCATGAAGAGATGAAACATGGATTTCAATCAGAAAAACTGCCTCTGCACTGTATACCAGTGAGTACGAGGCTTCTTGGGTGGAAGAATGAGTTGTGGATCGATATGACGACGATGCATGGAGGAGCTTATTTATAAATGATTTATTATCCTTATCAACCATATTTTGGAGTATGTTGGACAATGCCTTGTTATAATCCTCTATCTTTCCATTGGTTTCCATGTGGTAGCGGGAGGAATGGTTGGATTTAATTCTATATTCTCAATATATATATTTTCCAACTCAGAAGAGAAGAAGTTGGTTCCATTGTGTGTTAGTATTGTATGAGGGACACCAAATTAGCAAATGATTTTTTCCTTTACAAAAATAATTATTTTATTCTCCCCTACATCTTTAATGGGTCTGGATTCTGCCCTTCTAGAAAATAAGTCGGTCGCTATGAGTATGTAATTGTATTGCCTAGCTATGGTGGGATGATATCGTCCCATAACATACATCCCCTAGGAGGAAAAGGGATAAGTGTACTAGGAAATATGAAGTTACTGCATGGGTCGGTGTATGAAAATGCCTTAAACATGGCAGGAATCGTAGTTCATAGAAAATATGGCACAATCCTATATCATAGTGGGCCAATAATACCCAAGAATTCAGATTTAATTAGAAAGCATAGTTGCTGATTGGTTCACACCACAAGCATTGGCATGCACTTCATTCATGATGGCATTAGTCTCTTCCCCCTAAATGCTCTCGATAAGGATTCCATCAATGCCTCCTATGTAGAGAACGTTTTCTTGGATTACCACATTGTACAAGACCAAATTGATTTCCCGTCTATAGACCTGATGTCTTATAGTCCTATCTGGTGGGAGTTCCAAAATCTGAATGTAATTTTTAATGGGTGTCATCCTGCTGGTGGTGTGACCATAAAGAACAGAGAAGGATCTAATTTCATCGATTTCCTCCATATTTATCTGGATAAATAGCAAGACCATCTTGCAGTGGGAAATGCTAATGATTGTTTCATCCCGTGCTGGTTTATCCAATGTTGTTGCTTCATCTGAAAATTCCTCGACTTGACCATTTTGTGACAAGGGGACATAGGTCAGTGTCGATTCAAATATGAATTCTACCATCTGTTCATGAACATGGTTCATCAAGGGGACCAATACTTCTTTGTTAATGGAATAGTCACCGTTGAACTATTTTATCAATAGTTCTGAATCACCGTTTATTTTTAGGTGTTTATCTTACACATGAATTGCCAATTTCAAGCCTATAATGAGGTCCTAATATTACACTTCATTATTTGTACAGCCTTCCATAATAGGCAAGAGTTAGGCAAGATGACCTTTTTAGGGGATACGAGTATAAATCTTAGCCCCAATTTGTTGAGCATGGTATCCTCCATCCTTTTCCCTCTTGGGCTTCGGGAAGCACCATCAAAGTACATTTCCTATGTATTGGGGTCCTCATGCATAGAAAAACTTCTTTAATCGTAATTTTGGCTTCCAATGGTATCATTTCTTCCGAGGGGTTCTCGGCTAGGAAGTTTGTTAATTCCTTAACTTTGAGGCCCTTCTAGGATACGTACCATATGTCAAAAATATTTAGGATGACTTCCCATCATGATAGGATCCCATTTAGCATGGGGTAGTTGATGATATATTTGAGTGAGTTGCACCGGATAACTAGGTGGACCTCATGGTAATGCAGGTAATGCCTGAGTTTCTAAACCGCAAAGATTCAGACTAGGCGATTCTTTTCAGTTTTCAAATACCGAGTATCGGCATCAATCATAGTACGGCCAATGTAACAAAGGTTGTTCTCACTTCAGGAATCATTTTTCTTCATGAGGATGGTGGCTAATGACCATTCCAGGGTGGCTATGTACTAAATTAGCGGTCTCCCCTCAAATAGTAGCATCAACACTAGAAATATTATAATATATATTTTGATAATGTCAAACACCTCTTTGATATCATTATCTCGCTAATATGTAACTTCTTTCTTCACGAGCCAAGTGAATGGTAAACATTTACCCGCTAGGTTGGCTATGAAGAACTGAATGTAGAATATTTTCCCCTAGAGACCTCTCAACTTGGTGAGGTTACGATGTGGGGACATTCCAAGGAAGGTTTTTTTCTTCTCAAAGTCGACATCAATGTTGTGATAGCATACGACAAAGTGTAGGAATATTTCAGAGGTAATGCCAAAGGCATGATTTTGGGGGATTCATCTTTAAATTTTGCTGATGCATTTTTTTGATGATAGTTCCATGATCTGCAAGGTGGTTAGGGAACTTTCATGATTTAACCAACAAATCATCGACATAACACTCTATGAACATTCCCAATAAGGGATTGAAGATGTGATGCATGGTGCGTTTATATATGGTAGAGAAATATTTATGACCAAAGGGCATCACTTTATAATAGAACACTACCTTAGGGGCCCTAAAACCAATAGATTCATCATCTCCTCACACAATCTAGATCTAGTTGTATCCCGAATATCCATCCATGAATGATATGGCTTTGTATCTGGCTATTGATCAATCAACAATTCTACGATCGGGACTGGGAAATAATATTTTCATAAATGAGGATTAAGGTCCCTGAAGTCAATGTAGATTCAAATATGTCCATTATTCATTTTGACAAGGACTATGTTTTCTAAACAGATCAGATACTGAACCTACCGTATGAAGTTGGCTTTGATATGCTTCTCAACATCTCCCTCTATTTTGGATGCTTGCATTAGTTTGGTCCTTTTGGATTTCAATTTATAGCCCCATGATCTTCTAGTAAGACCAGATGATGAGAGGAAACCTCAGGATGAATGCCTGGTATTTCGGTATACGTCCATGAAATCACATCTCGATTCTTATTTAGGAAGGATGTGTATGCCACATGTTCCTGAATACGTAGAGACACATTGATCAGAGTCGGTTGCAGGTCATTTTCGATGCCCAAACATATCTCCCTAAGTTCATCGATTATGGTGGAGACACCTTCCTCGGATGAAGGAGGGGGAATCTTTGAGTTCTCCTTCCTCTTCTTCTTCATCACCATCATCATCTTCATCTTCATAATATTCTCATGGGGAGAGGATTTTTTAGATGAACTATCCAATGTTGGGAGAGAAATCTCTTTTTGATTTAGTGAGGGTGGAAGGGGTAGTTTGAGGTCTTGAGGATGGGTTAGGAGCATTTTTGGTAGGGATTTTCCTATTCCCACAGAAGCCAAATTGTTCTTCCATGCCTTTAGACATGGATGCCTCTACGTAAATATTGAAGAAAATTAAGGCTACAAATGGATATGAACTTATGTATTCAACTTGGTTGATGAGTAATACATACTATTCCCTCAGCTGCTAGAGGGGGTCTATGGAAGCCATTTCCAATCCATTTGGGGAATTGATACAATCAATGTCTCCAGCTGAATGATTCTTTTCATTTGATTCATAGAACTAGGCGTCATTATAATGAGATAGAAATGACTCAAACAGGTATTTATGAACGTGAAATGTCATGTTTTTCCCATTGGTGAAATATTCGATGCACTGGTGGAATAATGATGGCGTTGTAGTGTGATGATGAAGCAATGGCCTCCCTAACTGGACGTTGAAGGTTGTGCTTTTACGTACTACAAGGAACACATCATCTAATATGAGATCTCCAAGCGAAGTTTTAAGATTGGTTCATCCCATTGGTTTCTACTCATTTTTGTCGTATCCCACCATAGATGTAGTGTAGGCTGTCAAACATTCTCCATCATAGCCTAGTCGATGAAACATTTGCAGTGGGAGGAGGTTGACTCCATATCCATTGTTGACAAAGATCCTATGAACATAAATTTAATTTATCTATCATGGCACATATAAGCAATTGATGTGACCTTTCAAGATGGGATATTCATCCCTATCTATGAAGGAGATAACAGTGTGACATTCTTCAGGATTTATCTCCCTCCGATAGACTCTGGCTACTGATACTTCATCCACAAACTCATGGGGACTTTCTAAGGCTTTGATGAGTGCCTCTTTAACATCTACAGACACACATAATGCATCGAGGATTGATAGCATCGATGGTACTGAAGCCAGCTACTTTATAATATCATACTTCGTCTCTAAAGGTCTTCACTACCCAGCTTGGGGATTTCCTTTCCCAAATAGTTTAGGGTTTTAGGCTTTGGACATAAATAGTTCAACCTGTATGATAGGATCTGGTGGTGTTGCGGTTCTTCATGGGTATGGCCGAACTGGTCCACCAACATGCCTCAAACGTTTTGAAATTTCCCTTCCCCTAATGGATATTCCAAGATAATTTGGATTCTATTTCTTTTGATGGAGTAAAAATATAATTCTAGTTCTTGTTGTGTATGTTGGATATTCCATCCATAAGTTTCTACGATGTGAACGGTTTGAATTGTGGTGTGGCTGAAATTTTGACTCCTTCCTTGATCATGCCTTCCAAGAAACTTCCATTCTCGCAGCCTCTTCCTCCATCTCCCTAGTTAGTCACAGGGAATTCAGGTTCATGGCCATATTCTCCATATGAGAAGGGGTCCATCAAGTGAATGACATTAATGGAGCCGAAGATCTTTTCATGATCTGATACTATTTCTATCTGACGGTCTTCTTTCGGTGGTGCTGTTTAGCGGGGCGGTTCCCTTGGTACCATTTTGCAGGGTTGTGCCCACTATACCAAGTCTTCTAGCATGAATTCCAAAAGCATCAACCCCGACTACGACATTGGTGTCAGCTCATCTTATTTCTATTTATTTCTTCCCTTCAGGCCTTTAGAGGACCGCATGGATGAGGAGGATGGTTTTGGGGTATCATTAGTGTTTGGGGGCCTAGTTGGTTGGTTTAGTTTCACCTGGAGGATTCTGTATACACGGTTGACTATTTTATGGGTCATTCAATTGTCAAACTTTTTCTCCTTCTTACTAGTTACTATTTTACATTACTTTTCCTCTCTTGAGTTTGAGGTGGAAAGATACGCCACTTTTTCTAGCAGAGGCCCCAATATAACTTTCCCAGAATCCACCATATTTTATAGGAGATCCTTGAAAACTAAGAATTCCTAGATGGTGTTTCAATGTATCTTGTTAGAGGGAAAATAATTTGGATGGCCATTGAGACCCTCATCATCAAATCTCTTTGGAATTGGTAGCTGGAGAAAATTGAAATTCGTGGAGGCTATAAAATATCCACAGACATGGTAATCTCTAAACGAATAGACCATATTTCTTTGTTCTTAAAACTTAACTGTTTTTTTTTCACATCGCTCATCTGGCCGAGGTGGGAGTGGTTGTTGGCATCCAGGGGGTCCTACATTGTTCAATAGAGGCCTCACAACTGGAGCTGGTGTTTGGGGTGTCTTAATAAAGACAGAGACTGCTTCATCTTTTAAAGTTCTTTTTCAGGGGATGATGGGGCCACTCAGGACATAAGATTTTCCCACATCAAGGATTCAAATAAAATTTAGTAAATTGAAGAAAATTTCTAAAACCAATTTTGTGATTTACTAGGATGAGAATTGTACGGAATTCATCTCGATGGTTACTGATGCACATGGCGAGCATCCCATCCTTGGGGAGAATTGCTTCATGGAATAAGTTTTTCCTTTCCATCTTGTAATGAATTTTGAGACTCTTTCATTTTCTTGTTGTTTGTATTTCAGGATGTCATTGACCTTCTTCTTAAGCAGCATCAAACTGAACTGGAAGAGAAGCCTTTGCCGGAGGTCCTCCCAACCTATGATTAAATAGGCCAGCAGGCTAGTATAGCATACAAAAGTGGATCCTTGCAGGGTTCGTATGAAGCACCTGACATTTATTGCTTCTTATTGATTTGGTGTTCCCATTATGGGGTCACAATAAGAGTCATAGTGCATTAAATTCTATTCCGGGTCCCCCAATACATTTAATACTAGGATTATGGGGTTCCTGAAGTTTTTGTTGTGGTGAAACATTACTCACCCAATTAGGGTAAGGATTGTACTCTTGTTGTATCAGTGTGCACTACCCCTCTATGGCTTCAAGTTGAGATGATAATTAGTTGACAGTATTTAATAGTCTTTGATTCATATCCTATAGGACATGAGCATAATTTGGTGTGGTTGTGGAAAAGGTTGGGTGAGATGGAGATGGTGTAATTTGGGGTTGTTACCCAACTTGAGGTATCATTTGGGGGGTTTACCAGAATATATTTTGGCAGCCTTCCTAGTTGGGGAAGTTTTGATGTCCTTCTAGGGTCAGGTTGAAAAGACCTATTAGATTGGATTCATTCATTGAGATGAGTTCCTATGGAAAGGGTACATCTTCTTGGAGCACCTGCTGATGTTCCACAATGGGAACACATCCGACAAGGTAGATCCCCCGCCACAGCTCAACATTAATTCTCCTAAGCTCTTTCATTTTTTCCTCCTTATTGGTGAACCTTTCCACGAGGGTGAGGGACACATCCTCCAAAAGAGGAGGAGGATGGTCATATGTGTCCTTGGAATTTTTTGTCCCCTTTTTGGGGTTTCATAGGGGTGGTAGTGACATGTTTTCTGAGGGGGCACCAAAATTTTGGACCGCTCTATGGTTTCGGGTATGAACAGCATCAGGTTTGGTGTTGGATGACTATGTAAGGAAGCCATATTCCATTGCATCCTCTCCCTCTGTATCATTTCATATGAGATATGTGGGGTTTAAATTTACCATGTTCACTAAGAAATACTGCATTGGGGTAGGTGTATCCTTTTCAGAGAAGTAGGAAGGCTTTCTGCGTCCATTGTTGGAATTTCTCCTTTCATAATGCAGTATTCTTCCGGTTTCTTGGTGAAGATTTAACCAAAGGGTGCCCTGATCTGTCTTCGTAATTCAACTTTTTATTAGAGGGTGAAAACCATAAGAAAGGGTGGAATGGTTAATTCTACTATCCACTGTTCTTCCTTGACAGTGAAAGACAGTCCTTAGTTGTGTGGAGACTTGATGTAAAAATGCACTCAGCCCTACGGGTTGGGGCTGTTCTCCTTCTTCTGTTGATGCTCTACGACGTGGATTTGTTTTTCTTATGAGGGAATTGGGATTAAAAAGGTCCCCAGACCTGTATTTTGTTGCTGTTCTCTCATTGCGGTGGAAGCCACCAATATTGCCACCCTATCAATTTCACGTACTCCTATGCAGGTGTGAGCTGAGTATGGATTTTGGCATGCATTGAGTCTATGGTCTTTTAAAGATATTATCACTAATTTCTGGTTAGCTTCCCTTATGTGGGAAGCATACTGTATGGTCATGGTTTCCTGAATTGATATATTTTCAATTGCTTGATTTTTTTGGTCCTGAAGATCCTGAGACTTACTTCGTGCTAGTGTTTATTGAGTCTCCCATCATTCATGATCATCGGTTTCATTTGATTGATTTCTTTTGGGTAATGAATTTGAATAATTTCATTTCTAGTCGGGGTTTCTATATGAGATGTGGGGACATGTTCAGAGCTCCATGTCCTTCCCATCCCTTTATGTGAACTCTAGTTGGGGAATCACCAATGAGGCAATGCAACTTATGCAGTGCATGGAGGCATGTCAGTTCAAGGTTTTTCCTTTCCCTTTCTAATTGTGGATTACATATGGATGGTAGGGCTTCCAGTTCAATTATATGGTGAAGCTCCCCTAATGTATTCATGTCTCCCACATACCCTTTGTAGTGTAGGACTTTAATTTCAACTAATGAAGAGTCGTCTATATATAGACGCGAATGTCATGTGTGCATTCCCATGATAATTTTCCTTATATGCCAAAGTGAGAAGTGGTTGTAGGCCAACACAGCACAAGTATATTATACCTTGCTAGTTGTCTTATCACAAGAAACATATCATGCTGTTGTTCTTTCAGAGGATCCTCTACATTATATACCCGGGTCAACTTCTTCTTAATAAGTTAATTCCAACTATCTTAGGTGGTGGGGGCCTCATTAATATATGAATGGTGTGGGGGAGGATTAGAAGATGAGTGTGGAAGAGGTCCATCCCTTGGTTGAGAAATAATATCACTCGTTATCAATGGGGTGCCCAATGTTTCTGACTCTATCTTTTAGAGTTCCTCAGCATAGGCGGTTTTCTAGAATTAGTTTTTGCGATGGGATGGCCTTCGTGATAGTATTAATTTTGGTTGTAGGGAGGACCTCATCAATTGGTTTCGAAATAGTGAAAGATACTATAGAAATTTGATGCCCGTCTGTGGGAATTCACTTTACAGTGTATACCTTGGGGAAGACCTTCAATGGGGCTACAACGAGGGGATTAACTTATTACTACTTGATGTTACTATAGGGAGGACCTTAATAGAAACTTACATTGCATGGAGAGACTTCGTAATGATTGTCATCATGGAGAGGACTACCATCATGACTTGATACCAGGATGCAGGGAGAATTTCTGTTGTGCTCATCCTAGGGAGGGCCATCATGATGTACTCTAATTAGGGGAGGAACTTCTCTTTTCTTAGTGTTACTATGGGGAAGATGTTCACTACAACGTCCATTTTGTGTAGGGCCTATACAATGAATGTCATCATGGGGAGGACTACCATCATGACTTGAAGTTTGACTACAGAGAGAAGCGTATTTGCAGAATACACCCTATGGAGGACCATCAGGGCCGACTACAGTAAGGATAGGACCTTCTTGCTATCAGATATTTAGAATGAGAGGAGGTATACCTCGATGCGCATCCGGAGATAGGCTCTAGTGATCAATCATTCTTGACCCATGGAGTAAGATTCTGTGGGTGCTCTGGGGAGGACCTTCAGTGCAGCTAGTAGTGATACTGCAGGGAGGACCTTCGCAACTACTATATCCACTTCCATAATTTGTTAATGGACTAATAGGGTCTTGAGTCATCATTGATATATGTTTTCGGGTGTTAATAACCCAATATTCTAGTAGATCAGGATCACGAATGTTCTCTTTGTTTTCTAGTTTCCTTTGGAAGGTTTCATTTTTGAGCAATCTCTTGCGAGTAACCTGATCCATCTGTTGTTGGTAATTGAATTAATCTGTGGGTTCCTATCTTGTTGGGTCCTGTGATTTCATCAGGATATACTGATAGACATATTGATTTTTTGTAGGGATATATACCTACCTTAGAGCAACCCCCATGTTGGACCGACATCTCCAAATCGAAACAAGTATTTGTTCCCGATCTAGTTGTCTATGTATCGTGGGATATTATTATCGAATTTACTGGACTAGATTAGGGATGCAGAACTACTCTTGAGTGACTAACCCATTTTTTAAGAGATACATTCCATTCGAGGAAACTAAGGCGTGGGCCTGATTTATTGCCATTGACGCTAATGTAATGATATCGTGGCTTGTTTGGAGGATATGGTATGGAATTCACGTATGATCTTCCATAATTTCTAGGATGAGTTGAGATACATCATTGAATGAAATGGGTATTAAGGACCATTCCAATATCAGAGTAGGAGTTTTTGATTTCTTTAGTCCTCCATGAGTTTCTAGTAGATACTGGCAGTTGTCCTGTTCGGGGGTAGAGGAACGAGTCTGCCACCAGTTGTCTTCTCCAGCTGCCACCATATTTTACTGGTTGGATTTGTATACTCAAAATATAATTTTCATCTGCACTTTTTCCACTGTATTTGTATCACGTTCCTTATATGAATCTTTAGGAATTTTACTCTGCTCATATTTGATTGTTGTTCTATTTGGTTGACAGAATTGATTGGTGTCAGTAGGTAATTATTCCTATGTGTTACTGGTTTCTGCCCTATATACATGGTAGGAATGAGATACATCAAAAGAAATTTGTGAATATATAGAGCCAGTTTCTACCCTAGTAGGATTAAGGGTTTTTTGTGCAACAGCAGATATTTGAAACTTTCCGTAGATTTCTGCTCTTTCTGCATGAAGGGATCGACGAGCACTAGTAGGAACGTTCATGTGCGTGTATTGTGCCACACTATTCTTGTGGTGGGATTGAGTGGAGGGGGAGAATTCATTTCTCTGCCTGTTGAATGCTGCTTAATTAGTAAGAAAGAGTTTCTCCTTACGAACCATGGTGATAGTTTGTTATTGATTATATATTCTCCACCTATGGCGGGCAGGCTGAGGGGCTCATGTCTCATGGACATTATCAAGTGCCTTCATCTAAAGGTCCTATTCAGCGAGAAAAGGCCTAGTTCTTCAATGTCGACGAAGATAATCACTGGCGGAGGCCTGTGATTAGGACATCTGAATAGTTGAGATGATGTTGTCAACATCGACTTCATCTGCCTACCTAGGTAAGGGGTATACTCTTTGTCACATTCCGCGGTAAGGATCCCGAAATGGTTTGAGATAACCATAAGGACTTCCTTGTGATGGATGTGGCAGAAGAGGTGGCTAGTGAGTCTTTACAGACTAGAGGGTTTGTCTCACAGAATCCAGTGCTGGGAGAGTACCATTTCAGTGGTACTCAATAATTATCATTTTGGTTACCCAACATTGAAGACACTAGGTGGGCGAAGGGGTCCTGGTCTTCACTGGGGACCTGGACACCATCGTGGTTACTGATACGCATGTATACATTTATTGTAAGTATTATATTTTCAATTAAGGTTTCTCCGTGGGAACCTACGACATATATATATAAATATATATAACATACAGACAAAAAAACCTCATCAAATTAGCATTATTTTAAATATATGCATATTTGGTGATTCTACATTCCCCCTTCCCCTCTTTATTCAGTTTTCGGTTGAAGGGGATTGAGTGGGTTAAGAATTCCACCTTGTTTAGGAATTCACGCTGCTTTCACTATTTTGTTCTACCTATGAGGAGGTGCATTTTAGGTGATGGTGAAAGGGCCAAATGAGGATCGTCACCTGTCCCCTTTTCCGAAGATGATTTCCTATCCAGTTCACTATTTCTATTGTTTCAACCCATTCAAATTCATTATCCTTTAATGAGATGTTGGATTAACCCTGTGGGGACAGGGTAGCCTATCCTCTATGTACTTTGAATGATGTGCCACGATTATATAGTCCCATCAGGTGATTGCGTGGGGGTCAAGTACTTGTGAATTTGGTCCTCCTCAGATTTAACAACCTCAGATGGTCTCCAATAGGTATATTCATGGAGACAGAAACAACCAACAACCCTGGTATCAATGATTCATAGACCTACTATCCAAAGTCAGGTGCTCATTGAATGAAGATTTGGACAATGAAACTTATGGACTCCATTGTTTGAGAGGATTGGAGGTTAGGCTCACCGCACCCTTCTGAGAAAGGATTGTTGCCAATTTCAGAAATCTCTTATAGATTTATGTCATGTTCATAAGTTCATGAATCCTTGGTTCATTCCTAAAGAGTGTGTCCAAAAGATACCCTTGTTTTGCAAGATCTTCATAGGCACGAATATCTTTGATGCTACAGAGGTGATACTTACTTAATACATTAAATAAGGCACTCTGAAGTTCATCGTCATCTAGGGGGAGAAAGCTAACTTGATGTTGGGATATGACCCATAAGATGGGTTTCCTAAGTAACCTCGGGAGAGGAATCAAAACCCTCGCAGTTTGGATCTTTCGGGGCTTACATATGTAAGTTGTGGTTGGGTGTACCCTGTTAGATGGGCACCCTTTTGAGCTCAGGCCTTTTGGTAGGCATCCTATATATACTGATTTGGTCATGAGTTAGAGTTCTCGTAGTTCATATTTGTGTGGTTCTTGTAACCATCACAAAATTATATTCCCATGTGATTCATTCTCGGTGTAAGAGACAAGAGGATGTGAGATATCCATACAACCACATGCATCCTCTTCTGTTGGCGGATGAGGGAGAGCCTAAGATGGAAGAGGCCAGAGAGACCCTAAGAAAGGGTTCATAGCAATGAGACTTTAAATTTGAGATTAAATTAATGGTCATGTATCCCAAACATGAAATATTGTGGACTTACCTCTGTGGGAGGGCCCCATTATATGGTTTTTGATGGGGAGGGGTTTAGTCCACATCAAAAGGAGAAGAAAACCTAACATTTATGACTTATCACTATTCCTCATTGAATGGAAAAAAATCTACCACCCATAGTCTATATAATGGGGAGGTTCACATCGACATCCCATGGTTGGACTCTGGGTTACCATGGGAATTTATACCCTTGTGCATTCCTGATGCCCCACCTATTGTGGGGAGAGCCCTTGTGATTCCACTTACCATGGGTTTGTAGACTCAAATGGGAATGCTGATACACATGATGGTCTTATCATATGGGTCTGGATGCTTTGGAGGGGGATTTTTCTTGATGTTGGAGGACTGGTTTGTGGAGGGACAACAAAGGAATGTACGATAGTGGAGGGTTGGGGTTGAAACTAGAGGAAACAATAGCCAAAAATTCCTCAGTCTTCCTATTGATTTCTTATATAGAATGGGGGAAGCACTGCATACCGTAGTGGTATGTGGGTAGCAGGTCCATCTGCATACCAATACAGCACTTGGTAATGGGTATATTCTATAGAGTACCATAGTGGTATTCTCCCCATCACACCACTTTAGGTTCCATCTATGTTCTTATGCAGTACGCGATGCCAGGTTCAGTCTGCATAGTAGTACACTACACGAAGCACCATATTGAAAGAGGATTCAAGGGATTATATTCTACGAGAAGATAATACATGAGATGTATATGGTTATAGATATTACGATGTAGGTTGAAAATTCATTTTTTATTATTATGTTCCGCAATTATATGGTTTATGGCTAGATGTACCTGCGTAGGGGTGGTTTGCGATCCGGGATTCACCGACGAATCGAGACTAAATTCAGAATCTTCTTCGAACTCTTTCTTCCCACCATTGAGTCCCCATTAATCTTTATTTTTCCATCTATATTCATCCCCATCCATACAACTTTTTCAATTCACTCTATGCTCCTTTTATAGTCTAGAGATACATGGTGAGGTGGCTTAGAGAAGGTGATAGAACAATGGAATCTTCCATGCATTCTTGAAGGAGCGACTAAATTCGAAGGTGAATATCAGGCTGAAAGATGGTTCGTTCATATCGGATGTAAATGTCATTGGTAGGATGGCGTTGAAACTCTTCTAAAGGATTGTTGTAGGTGATCTAGAAATGACTCGGTGGGGGGATGACTCAAATAGTGTTAGAAGGATTTCTTATAGAATATTACCGGTAGGATCAATGGGAGGAATAATGAGATGGTGGAGATTTTACCAGTGGGTGAGAAGGTGTGTGAAGTGGTTAGGAGCTTGTCTCCAGAGAGTGTTTTAGGTCCAGATGGTTTTTAGGGGGCCTTCTACAAGGCATAATGGGAGCGTTTGGTGGCATGAGTTATCAAGGTAGTTCAAGATTTATTTCTAGGGGATGCCATCAATAGGGGTACGTGTGCTTCCAGGGTGGTTCTGGTCCAAATGGTGAAATAAACAACTTGAATTTTTCAGTATATACCAATATGTATATTCATTGTTTCCTATACAATTTTGGCATGTGTACTAGAGAAAAGGTATAAAAGGTCATCTAGAGTATTATTTCCCAAGAACAACAAGGATTCATCCAAGGTAGAGGGATCCTAGGAGTTGTGGGAGTGGCTCAAGATTTGTTGGAGGATGTATACTAGAATGTGGTGGGGTCTAATGTTTTGATAAAAGTGTATATTGTTAAAAAAAATATATGATAGATTGGAGTTTTATAATTTGGGTAATGAGAATGCTCTGGTTTCATGAATGGGTTTTCAATTTATGTTTCTGCTTCTTCTCTTCACCATGGAACACTGTTTATCTACTAGGGAAGAGTTTTGGATTCTTTAAGAATGTGAGGGGTGCAAGGAAAGGGTATACTTTTTCCCCCAGCATGTTTCGCATTGATCAAGAGGCCCTGTCACAAAAAATGCACAGAGGGATGATTGATAGGAATATTCTTCCATATTTATCATAGGTTTCATATGGTTCCTACTATCATATTATGTTTTCTGATGACACACTTATTTTTTTTAATTGAATGAGGTTGGCACTAGGCTATTTCTTGCAGCTTATAATGATCTATGGTATCATAATTGTCAAAAAAATTAATTCCAGGAAGAGAAATGTTGTTATTTCTAATAAATCTTCAGGAATAAGAGAAATGAGCATCTAAGAAATATTGGTGTTTTAACAGAAACATATTCCTATGATGTATCTTGGGGATCCCGTTTCTAACATTCAGGTGAAAGAAGTATTTTTCTATGACCTCATAAATAGAATTTTTGGTGGAATTTATAACTAAAAAAAGGTTTATATCTTTTTGTGGCGAGGTAGCATTGATCAATAGTGTGATTTCCAAAATCCAGGTGCATGTCTTTTCAATCATAAAACCTCCCAAGGGGACTATTTATTTTATGAAGATGATTATAAAAATATTTTATTTGGATGAAAAAGGTAGATAAAGGGATAATTTGGCTTTATGGGCTCAGTTGGTGATGTTGGTAAAGGAAGGGGGAGTTGGCCTATGGGATTTATCAGTATCCATACACACTATACAAGCATGATTAGGATGGGGCTTCCTTGTGGGGAAATCGATGTGGGCCAAAACTATGAGAATAAAATATTGAAAGTATTGGGATTAATGGGAAAGAATAAAATTATCCTGCATGGAGAAAACATTTGTGTCTCTCCTGAATATTGTACAGGATTACTCTTGGTGGATGGTTTGATATGGGGGTATAAATATTCTGAGAAATAAGGGAGTTGGATGGAATCTATTATACCCAGGATTTCCAGGTCTGGATATGGTAGGGAGAGAGGCCTGCCAACATACCAGGTTCGTGGAGGCCATTCTTTTCTCAGAACAGGATGAATTTTTCAAAGAAGTGGTTTTCGATAAGGAAGAAGACCGTTTTTTCTTCACTGAGGCTCAATCAGGATGTTTTAATAGTCATGAATATCGTGATCTTATATAGTAATAGGAGAGATAGTATTAATGTGGAGCTCATTTGTAGTATAAGGAGGTTCCCTTGAATATGATTTTCCTTGTTTGGAGGGCGTTGAACCATGCCCACCATACATAAGACAATATTCAGAATAAAGGAATTCAGATGGTGTCCCGGTGCTACTACTATACTAATCCATAGGTGGAGTCTATACACCACTTGTTCATCATGGGTGGATGGGTGTGATGTATCTGGTCTATGGGGGATCGATATAATAAGTTCAATGGTGAATGCAATTCTATACAATAGTTTTTTAAGGACTGGTTCTCGAAAGTAGAACAGAACATTATGGAACAATAGATTTGCAGCATCACGGTTACTTAGATCTTCTTGTCTCTGTGGGAGGTTGATAATATAGTTAAATGGGAGGGTCGGTGCTTGGGTTCCTTAATCCTAGTGAAAAGGAATGGAATTCAGCATGAAACATGCTCCTTGTTGAAGGGGGGGCTCTATTGTGACCAAAAACTCTCTTAGCAGACATGTCGTTTTTTGAGGATACATGGAGGTTGGGTGAGATGGAAACCTCCAGATAATAAATTGAAACATAATGTTGATGGTTTGAGAATTAATGGGCTAATGAAGGGGGAGGCTAGTGTGGGGCAAAATTGGCTTATTGTCAGTGACATTTAGCAGTTTTCACAGTCAGGGTAGCTCGTTGGGTGTAGACAGTTTGGCGTTACACACAGGTGTTATGCTATGAAAAAGGATACCATTGGAAGTCTCAAAAGAGGAATCAGAATCAGAAGTAATAATTTGGGCCTTAAAAGGGAAAAGTGAGGTGCCATTGTGTTTAAATTACATTGTTCATGGTTTTGAATTGGATATTGGTAATGGAAGTCTGGTTCATAATATTCCTAGAGGGGCCAACTTTTCTGCAGGTGTTTTTTCTCATAAGATTATCCTTGATGATCCCTTTTTAGTCTTCGTAAGAGTGCAGTCATTTCGTCATGAATTTATTGGTTTTGTACTTGGACATGCCTTAAAGATTCCTAATTTTATACCGACTTTAATTTTTTTTGGATAATTCTTAATATTTGAAAAAAAAATTAAAAGGTAGATCCAATCACTTATGGGATCAGTAAGGCCCAGTCTCACCAGTCGTCTGGATCAGATAATGGTCCCCTCAATCGCTGATCATCATTGTCTATGAAACAAGAATGGATCACCTCCCTAGAACTACCTATTTTCTCTCAAGATAAATAACTTCACCAATGGGGATCTTTCCCCATCACCTTCCAATATCATCCCTCCACCCAATGGGACCCTATGAATCTGAGTTGCCTGCTCGGTCATCGGTGGGGCAGCATGGCCATTTCCATTGGTTCACCGCTTCCTGGTGGTGTTATCGGTCCACAATGTATGGCCTACGCACATGTGTGTTGGAGATGCGTTAGGGATTCATAATGTTATACCTACATGAATTTGTTTTGGATTATACTTAATAATTGAAAAAAATAAAAGGTAGATTGAGTCACTTATGGGATTAGTAAGGCCCAGTCCCACACGTCGTATGGATCAGCTAATGGTCACCTCAATCACTGATCATCACTGTCTGTGCAACGGGAATGGATCACCTTTCCTGCACCGCTGATTCTGTCTCTAGATAAATCACTTCAACAATGGTGATCTTCCCCCATCACCTTAAAATATCATGCCTCCACCCAACAGGCCCCTATAAATCCGAGTTTCCTGCTCAGTAATTGGTGGGGCAGCATGACCATTTCTATTGGTTCACCAATGCCTGTCGATGTTACCAGTCCACCAAGTATGGCCTACGCATATGTGTATTGGAGATGCGTTAGGGATTCATAAATTTATACCGACTTGAATTTGTTTTGGATTATGCTTATTATTTCAAAAAAAGTAAAGGTTGATAGAGTCACTTATGGGATCAGTAAGGGCCAGTCCCACTTGTCGTCTGGATCAGCTAATTGTCACCTCAATCATTGATCTTCACAATCTGTGCAACAAGAATGGATCACCTCTCCTACACCGCCTAATCTCTCTCCAGATAAATCACTTCACCAATGACATTCTTCCCCCATCACCTTCCAACATCATGCCTCCAACCAACGAGCCCCTATGAATCCAAGTTGCTTGCTTGGTCATCGGTGGGGTAGCATGACCATTTCTATTGGTTCTCCGCTGCCAGGCGGTGTTACCGGTCCACAATGTATGGCCTACACACATGTGTGTTGGAGATGCGTTAGGGATTCATAATTTTATACAAACTTGAATTTGTTTTGAATTAATCTTAATATTTGAAAAAAAATAAAAGGTATATCGAGTCACCTATGGGATCAGTAAGGCCCAGTCTCACTTGTCCTCTAGATCAGCTAATTGTCACCTCAATCGCTGATCATCACTATCTATGCAATGAGAATGGGTCACCTTGCTTACACTGCCTATTCTCTCTCCAGATAAATCACTTCACCAATGGAGATCTTCCCCCATCACCATCCACTATCATGCCTCCACCCAATGGACCCCTATGAATCTGAGATGCCTGCTCGGTCATCGGTGCGACATCATGATCATTTCCATTGGTTCACCGCCGCCTGGCATTGTTACCAGTCCACAAAGTATAGCCTATGCACATGTGTGTTGGAGATTCCTTAGGGATTTGTAATGTTATACCGACTTGATTTTTTTTTGGATTACGCTTAATATTTGAAAAAGAAATAAAAATAAGATTGAGCCAGTTATGGTATCAGTAATGCCTAGTCCACTTGTCGTTTGGATCAGCTAATGGTCACCTCAATCGCTGATCATCGGTCTCTGTGCAACGAGAATAGATCACCTCGCCTACACCTCCTGTTCTCTCTCTGGATAAATCACTTAACCAATGGAGATCTTAACCCATCACCTTCCAATATCATGACTCCACCCAACGGGCCCCTATGAATCCGAGTTGCATGTTCGGTCATCGGTGGGGAAGCATGACCATTTCCATTGGTTCACCGCTTCCTAGAGGTGTTACGGGTCCACAATGTATGGCCTACACACATGTGTGTTGGAGATGCATTAGGGATTCATAATTTTATACTGACTTGAATTTTGTATGGATTATGCTTAATATTTGAAAAAAAATAAATGTTAGATTGAGTCACTAATGGGATCAGTAAGGCCCAATCCCACTTTTCTTCTAGATCAGCTAATGGTCACCTCAATCACTGATCATCACTGTCTATAAAATGAGAATGGACCACCTCGCCCACACCGCCTATTCTCTCTCTAGAAAAATCACTTCACCAAAAGAGATCTTCCCCCATCACCTTCCAATGTCATTCCTCAGCCCAATGGCCCCCTATAAATCTTAGTTGCCTACTCGTTCATCGGTGGGGGAGCATGATAATTTCCATTGGTTCACCACTATATGGCGGTATTACCTGTCAAAATATTATGTCCTACGTACATGTGTGTAAAAAATAAACCTAGTCCCCAAAATAAATTGGGACATATGATGTGGGAAGGGGTTGAACACGAGATCCTTTGCCCATGGGATTCCCCACCCAACCCATGTCACCAATTGACGTGTTCCCTATTGGAATATAATTATATATACATATATATATGTATACGTATATAAATTTATTAATATATAAAAATATATAATTATAAATATAATAATATATGTTTGGTATTTTATGTATTATTTAAATATATATATATATATATTTATAATAATATAAGTACTTTTTTAAAACATAATATATATATTTTAATTATTAATATATAAAAACTATTAAATTTGATTTATATAATTGTAATTACCCATAGAAAAAAATCTCAAATTTCAAAGACAAAAATTGATTATAAAAATAATCAAATTACCCATGGAAAAATCTCAAAATTCCATTGAAGGTGGAAAATTGTGTATTTGAAAATGGGATAATTTTTTAAAATTAATGAAAACAATTAATAAAAAAATAGAATTATAAAAGAATTATCAAAGACAAAGCCTAGATACAATTTGGGCAGTGGATAGTGGTAATCAGGGGGCGGTGTGTTGCAGGAAACAACAAGGGAGATGGTGGGAGGGGGCTAACAACAGTTAAGGGAGATGAGGGGTGTCATAGTAGGAGGGGTGGACACTGAAAATTGGATGATAAGGAGGGGGCATGCATTAGTGTTTGGAAAGGGAAGGACATGGGGTGAAAGATGACAGTAAGGGAGTGATATTAGGTAGTATACAATTGTAAGGGAGGGGTGGGAGGTGGCAGATGCTAGTAATAGAGGGGAAACTGGTGACGAACGACGATGAGAGAAAGAGGGGGTAGATGACAATGTCAATGGAGGGAGGTGGGTGTCAGAAAAAATTGAGGGAGGGAGAGTGTGTGATGAATAACGATAAGTGTGGGATGGGAGGGGGGTCTCTATTGGGGAGGTATACAAAAATCCAGACCACACCACTGAGTTCGAACCACCAGACATCACACCTACTAAGGTCGAACCACATAACATTCCAGACGTCGCACCTATCATGGATGAATCTCTATCAAAGATTAAAATCAAATGATGGGGGAAACCAAAATCATGGTTGTACAGATCCAGTGAAATATAAATACACCTTAGATTTTGAGATGATTTTTTCATTGAGAGAAAATATGGTCACAATATTTAGTGAGAGAGGCAGTGGAATTAGCTGTTGGGTTATACGATATCTTGGAGGCATGATAGGGGACACCATAGTTTTTATTCATTTCATAGGAACAAGTATAGATTTTAATGGTGATTTAAAAAATTGGATAATAGAGTATTTATATTAACACTAAAAAATAATGCAATGTTAAAACTAATTTCTATCATCTCTTTTTTAGCACTGATAAAGATAACCCACTATCAATACTAAAAATGAGTGAATAAAACTACTCTTTGTCAGTGATAAAATTATAGCACTGAAAAGTGTAGTTTTATCAATTCCTTTTTAGCACTGATAATGATGAGTCATTATCAGCAAGGTGGGTTTTCTCGGCTGGGTGAGTAGATGGCCAATTGAATCCCAATGAAGCATGATGGGTTGGTTAGCCGATACATGTGTATTTGAAAATTACACCGACATCGAGTGATAGTTGATTATGGTCTCTGGAAGAAACGAGAAAGAGTCCTCAATGAGAGGTGTCGAAATTGGGTTGTTTGGAAGTTGATGATGACTTTATAGAGGTGCTAGCTTGAGGGGGTAGACGGGTGGTGTAGTGCAAGTTGGTTCCTTTGGGGATATAATTTATTGCGAACTATAAGAGGTTCTTATAATGTGGTTTAATGCCCGATTGGTCCTACAATGATCATGTAATGTGGTCTCTCAACACAGAATAATAGGAGGGTGCTTTCATTTCAATAATAAATTTGGGGAAATCCCATATATTTAATATAAATATATATGTGTGTGTATTTATTTCTTTATAATTATAATTATAAATAATTTTATGTAGATTATTTTTTTTGGGATTGGGATGTTCTCCATGAAAAATAGAACTATGGAATATAGGGGTCACTTCTACCATGGTGATTCTTCACCTTCATGGTTCAAAACGCCTCTCTAGAGGCATATCTTAAGTGTCTTCCTCTATTCCTGGTGTTTCTTTTCATGGTATTTATGAGTTCCTAATTGTATATAGGAAATTCGGAAAAATCCCATATTTAAGGTATGTTTCTACTCAATGTTCTATAAAATCTTTCAAGGGATCTTCTACAGGAAGCATCCTCAGGAAAGGTTCATTGACCCATGTTAAATACAACCTAGAATAATTTTTTGAATGATTGGTTATGGGTAAAAACTCATTAATCGCTCGAATTTTCCTTCCCAAAGGTGTGTAGCTATGGCATCTTGAAGATCATATTCACAAAATCAATTACCATTGGTGGAAGTCAGATTGGTAGTGTATTTCATAATGTTGAGTACTCTTTTCTAGTTGGTTTCATTTGGATTAATCATGAATTCATACTTGGTCTTTTGGTTATCTTCTTTTGAAGTCAATAATGCTCCATATCAATGACTGGATGATGTAATTCAATGTCTCACAAGTTATGAATACATTTTTATAGGTATGGATCAGATTACATTACCTCAAATTGATTTTATGGGATCAAAAAATTCTACGTGGCACTATTACATCCATTGGTGTCTTTATTATCTTGGATAAGTATAAAGAAAAACATAGATATGAGAATTTTTTGAGAATACTGGTTGAAGTCGATATGAGTTCTACTCTCATTGAAATTGTGACTATTACTAATTTGACTAATGATATAAAAATCATTGTTTATTACTATAATTTCCCCGTATTTTATCAAAATTGAAAATCTGTTGGACATTTGGAAGAGAATTACATGCGTAAGGTATGTGATTCTAGTGGTTCAAAGTGGTATCCATCAATAGACTGTGATACTAATGGGATGTATATACTTTATGGGCCGCCAGCTGTGCATCCAAAAGTGAATGTTATGGAATTTCAAGACACGACTTATAGGACCCATGGGGCTTTAGCCTATATGATTATTCCCCTCATGAAGAACCGGGAATAGGCAGGGAGATCCTTGGATGTTGCTAGATCATTATCCATTTTTGAAAATGGTGTTGGGAGGGAATTGAATGAGAATAGGTCTAAACTACCAACCTTATGAGTTGATGTTGTTTTCTTATTTTTTGTTGTACTTATGCATGCTGTTATACCTTGCCAATGCTGATGAAAATATAATGCTCCCAGTGGCCTTTCCGTTAGACTAGAAAATGATGAATATGGAAAGAGGTAATGTGTTGTCACAACATGATACTTGAAGGCCTCATGAGTAGGCATATCAGTTGATGAGGAAGTGAAGATGCAGTCTGATCGGGGGGCTTACATTCAATAGGTTGATGACTATGGTCTTTGGAATGATTTGTTAATTTCTATCAATAGGAAGGAGAAGTCTTAGATGGTGGATGATGAAGAATTTCAATTGTTCTTTAATTAAAAAATAAAGGCTCCCTCACAAATTCATGGATACCCCTCAACTTTTCAGTATGAGGTTTTTAAACATGAGAATGTTCTTAATTCTTCCACAATGATGTTCAGGTGATAATGTCTACAATGTAAATTGTTAAGCCCCCACAGGGTGGGATCCAAGATAAATGGGAATGGGCTGGAGAAGCCAACACTTTGTAATGTGTGGATGAATGTGAGTAGAAAACCAATGTTCCAATAGTCTCAGATACTAAAAATATTAAATTTAATTTTCCTACTATTTTATCCAGATCTAGGAGTTGGGTTCTATTTCATTAGGATTTTGGAAATATCCACAATCTCCTAATGTTGAATGAAAAACCCCATATATTTTGATTTTCAACATTGCGACTCATGATAATGAAAACGAGTCACTGAGTATAGATGTTCAGGTTGGTAATTGGTAGGCTCTGATGTAATAGAAGGGGGACAGACACCGAAATAGTAGGGGTGTCCCTAGATGATGTGGCAATAGAAATAAAAGAAGGTGATCGTGGGGGGTCATTGTGTCTTTGGTGGCGTTTCACCATTTTTTAACCATGAAATCTCCGATCTCTGTATCATATGTAGTCTACATTTCATTACTAAATTTTTTAACGTCATGGGTTCTTAACAGACGACCCCAACTATTCATTGTATAAATAAATATAATTAAAGTGTATTTATTTATAATTATAAATATATAATTATATATATATAATTATAAATATATAATAATAAATATATAATTTTAAATATATAATTTTAAATATATAAGTTGGAATATAATATATGTTTATTATTTAAATATATATTATAATTTAATAAATATTTAAATATATTTATTATAATTCTAAAATTATTGAAATATATATTTATATTTGTAATTATTATTATAAATAAATATATTTTTAATTATTTTAATATAATTATAAATATAATTATATAATTATATATATATTTTTTAATATAATTATATATATATATATTTAGTAATATATAAATATATATATCTATAAAATAATAATAAACGTGTTTATTATTTTAATAAATTTATTATAAATTTTTTATTTTTTTGAGAATGTTGAGGCTCAAAGGCCTCTTTTTTGAGTGAAAATAGAAATAAGGTGGAGGAACCCACATGACTGATAATGTCTACCACGTAAAGAATAAACAAAAAGGAAAAAAATCAAATAGCATGGGAGTGTGTAATCATACAATAGTGAGATAAGCATCCACCCCTTCCACCAGGTTGATATCCCGTCAAAGTCTTGACCTACATTCAAGGCCCACCATCATCATCTGAAGCATCAACAATGGCATCAACCCTCAGGATTTCAACTCCATACACACAGTCACCATTTTCACATCATCATCCCTATTGGAAGATGCAAGTTGTTAAAAAGTGTTATGAGTACACACATTCCAGTTCACCTTATCATTAATTGTATGAAGGAACCCTACTTATTGGAGTGATAGGTAGCCCTATTCTATAAGATTCAACTAGCTTACTTTTATAAGGATAAGTATCATGAATAAAAATAATTTATAATATACCTATCCTTTTACACATATTATTACATGATTTTAATCACAAATATATTTCAAATATAAACCAAGGATCACAATGTATAGTGTCTTTAAAAGATTAGGAACACAAAACTAAAAACATGGAAAAATTAATAACATCTTTTATTAAATATCCATAAAGATATCATATCTTCTACAAATCTCCTACATCTACATAGGATAATCTAGGCAATACATGTACAAGGGGATGAGATAAAAACCTATTAATAAAGATAAACATATTAATAAAATATAGTACACGGGTTAGAAGGAATAACATGTTGATCATAAAAGGCATAGAACATGAATAAACATCTGAAAGCATAACATATAAAACATGTGAATATGTAATCCTGGAATCATAGAAATGTGGCAACAATATACAACATTAAATATGAAAGATTTATGGTTTACCACAAATACCATTTCATATGGGGGAGCTTGAGTAATGGCTAACCACCAAGCCCATTCACATGGAAGAGCATGAGTCAAGGCTAATGACCAGGCCCACTGGACAAGACATCTCATGACACTAAAAATTACCCAATACATTGGAGAAATATCTGTGTGAACCCATTAGAAAAATTTCAAAAATATGTGTGCCACATGAAGAATCATACACGATGAATGAACATAAGGGCTATACATGGAAAGAAATGGGTATCATAAACTGGTCATAAGGCATAAGAAATGGCTATATAATTATGGTGTCCTTGTAATAATGGATATAAATCATAAATGGAATTTAATAATAGAAAATAAGAAAACAACATGATAGGTGATATCAAATTTAAGTTAATACATGTAAAAATAGTGTTTAAGAAACTTTAGAAATGAGCCACTATAGTGCGTTTTAATAGAAAATTTTATTGATTCATTAAAATTGAGAAGAAATACATGTTCGTATAAAACCATAAATTAACCATGAAATTTTTTTCATGATTAAATGAGTGATTTTATAAAAATAATGATGGATTTAAAATATTATGAAGTTCACTTAAAAATGGGCAGGAAATCAGAAAGTTACCTTTAACCGGGCTTGCCTATCTAGATGAAATGAGAAGGGAATCTTTTTCAAACATGTATTTACCAATAAAATAATGATGTTTGGTTCAACATACAAGAGTTTGGAATATATAAATAGAATTTATAGTAAGTAAATAAAATTAAATAATAATTTAATTGGGGTAATGAGAGTGAAAGCGTAACTTGAAAGAAAAATGGATGTTCAGAAGGAATCCCTTTCAATAAGTTTGAAAGTGTTCTGCAATTGATATTAATGTCAGAGATAACAAGAATAAATCCATTAATTAATTAATTTAAAACCATTAATTTGTGAAATTTATTTACTAAACTTTTATTATGTTCTTTTATGGCCTTTTTTGAGTAAAAATAAATAATTTTATCATTCGTAAGCATTCATTTCCCTAGTTTATCAATATTTGTTTACTTGTATTCTTGAATAGAAAATCATGTAAAATTATAATAGTTTTCTAGAATTGGAATTATATTTTATTAATGTTATTAAAATATATTATATATTCTTATATATTTATTTATTTATAGGTTATGTTGATGAATCATTAGATGGATCATTAGTGATGAAGGTTATTTTATTTTGGTGATTTTTTTATCATTATGAACTACTTTTGTTTTATTAATTAATATCATGTATATATAAGTGATACATAATATTAAATAAGATATAATAAATATATTATAATATAGTTTAACTATAATTTGTTTTATTACCAACCTTGTATATTGTAATGGAAATTGAAAACTCGTCGTTCTTGAATGCGATAAATCAATACATCACAGACAATGTTTTCATTTTTATTATGAAAAGAGAGGGGAAATGAAATGATGATGGGTGTTTTAATTTTTTTTAAAAATATTCTACAATATAAAAGATAATGGAGCTATCATTTCACTTGGATAATGGGAGGTTAAGAGATATTAAAAAATGAAAATAAAATAAATGAAACTAAAATAGAAAAATAAAAGGATTTTACCTCTTGAATTTATCCTCCTTAAGATCCTCGTTTGGGAAATGGGTTTGATATTTTTTCAAGAACAAAGGTTATTGGAAACGGGGGATATGATTGTAAGACTATTGGGTATAATTTATACAAACTTCTAGGCTTTAGAGTTGTGATGAGATTCGGTGGTGATGGGTGGTAATTATATTGGATGAGATGGGTGTTTTTTGATTATTTTACTCAATATTATTTTATTTTGACTCAATACCATGAATTATTTTGATTACCAGGACTAAATATAGTACAATGATAATGATATTTCTAGAATATGGGCTTACATTATCCATACATCATCCATGACTCAATAATTTGTGTATAAGTTAAATATTATAAATTACTGTATTTCACTATTAAAAAAATCAACTCTTTTAGAGAAATCAGAAAAATTAATCCTAACCATTTATCAACATATAGAATTCAAAAATTATCTCAATTTTGTGAAAATAATTTCAAAACATTTGAAATTTAATTTTTTATTAAAATCATCATTTATTCGAAAAACACCAATTTTATGATTATAACATGATTAATAACACTTTTTAAATTAAATTAAGGTCTCATAAAAATTTATTATACTCATAATAAAAATAAAATTAATTTGTAAATATAATTTTTGAAAATGAATTTTCTTTTAAATAATTTTATAATTTAAAAAGCTATAAATAAACTTGTATGTTTTATAAAAATACCATCACAAAATTAATAATTTTAAAATACTTATTTACATATACTATGATATAATTATATCTTATTTTCATTTATAATATGCATAAATTTTATTTATACTTTCATAGATTATGTTAAAATCATATTGGCTGAATAATTATTTCTAATGATCACATTACCATTTGAAAGGTCAAGTTACTATTCCATTTTTAATGGTTCCCTAATTTCTTGAAATACCAATTATAACATTCAATATTCATTTATAAAGTTGTATGTTTTAATCTAGGATTTTATGGGATATATACTATAAATCACAATTATAAGAAGGGAAATTTCATTGATAGAATTTAGGGAAGTTGCATTCTTCCCCCATTTTGGATATCCCCCCCTAGAAATTTTGTTTTACATACAAAGATGAAAAAATTTGAGGGTAATTATCCTTCATTTATAACTTACATTCATATGTTTCTTTTTCATTTTTATGGTTTTTCTATAGTACTTTTTCAAAGTTAGTAGCCTTTCATCTTACAACATTATCATTGTCTTCCAAGATTTTCACTGGATACTCCTCGAAAGAGATATCATTTTCCCAATGTACCACCTCTGAATTCAATATACGTGACATATCTAATATGAACTTTCTTAATAGGGATATGTTTAATACATCATCTATTTGAGACATTGTTTGTAAAAGTGCTAGTTGATAAGCCACATATCCAACATGATCAAGAATCTTGAAGGGGCCAATATACGTGGAACATAGCTTTCCTTTCATCCCAAATTTCTTGATCTGCTTATATGGAGATATAGGAAGGTATACCGTGTCTCCTACCTTAAACAATAAGTCGTATCTAATATTGTCTGCACAGCTCTTTTTTTTGACTATGGGATACCTTGATGTGTTGTTGAATGGGTTTCACCTTTTAAACCATTTCTTCTACCATTTTAGGTCAAACCTTCTTACACTCACTAACTTCTCCCAAACTTGTCCATGTTCCTTATATTTTCCCATTAATAGATTCATATTTATCCATTTGTATTCTGGAGTGGAATCTATTTTTGTAAGAGAATTAGACCAAATCCATATGTTGGTCCCATCCACCCTTGAAGTCCGTTGAAGACACTCTCAACATGTATTTGAGTGTCTTAATAGTGTGATCAAATTGACCATCAGTATGATGATGAAAGGTTGTACTAAAGATCAACTTATTATTTATATCATGTTGGAGAGTTTTCTAGAATGTAGAGATAAATCTCATTTCCTGATCAGGTATAATATATAATGGTACTCAATGAAACCATACCTCTTATCTGATATATATATAAGGGAACGATGATCCCGTGAAAAGTCCACCAAAATTGTGATAAAGTGAGATGTCTTCATAAGATGATCCAAAATGACCCATATAATATTATTCCCTATGGATATATTTGAATGTTTAGTGAAAAATTCCATGGTTATGTTTTCCCACTTACATGTTGGTATGGATAGTTGTTTCATTATCCATTTTGGCATTTAACTTTCATCCTTCACTTGCTAAAATAACTGAAACTTTGATTTAAATTCTGTGATCACCTTCTTCATCGTATCCCATCAATTATTCTCTCCTAGAATTCGATACATCATTGTAAAACCTAGGTGAATAGAGAAGGTCAAGCTACATGCATCATTGAGAAGCTCTTTCTTTATATTTGGATTTTATGATATACATAGCCCTGACCCAAATCTCACAACCCCCACATCATCCATTTTTACCTCTGAGTATTTAACATTTTCAATATCTTCCACCTTTTTTGTAAATCCCACATCATTTCATTGATAATACTTTATTTTCTCCATGCGGGGTGGTTGATCAATCATTTGAGAAATTACTGATGATGATCCTTCCTCAATGATCCCCATCTCTATCCTATTCATGTCTAAGAAGAATGGATCCTTCTCAATTCTCATCATTGATAAATATGTAGGATCCTTTATATGTAGATAATACACTGTCTTATTTTATTTATCACGATTGAATTAGATTGAGTATTCATAATCCTTGTTGAGCTATAACCTTGTTCCCCAGAACATATTAATCTCCTTCTATGTGAATATACAGATTTGGCTCTAATAATAAGTATATATATTATCCTTTTCCCTATAGAGATAATTCTATTATATTTTCAACATAACTATCACACTGCCAACTCCAATTCATCCATGTGATAGTTTTTCTCATGCATTTTCAAATTATTTGAGGTGTAGGCTATCACTTTATCATTTTTTATCAGTAAAAAACCTTACCCCTTCATTAATGTATTTTTGTACACAACAATGAGTTACCCACTAAATGGTGGTTTGAGAACTTGTGTAGTGATAAGGCTTTTCTTCCACTCTTTGAATTAGTCTTCACATTCCCTGGTCTAGATAAACATTACTTCCTTTTCAGTTATATTGGTTATTATGTTTTAATATCATGATAATTTAATCACAAATCGTCTATAATACCTAGTCAGATCATGGAAACTATGAATTTCTATTTTAAATGATCACATGAGCCACTCTTCAATTTACTTTATCTTGGAAGGGTCCTTAGATATTAATTTTCTGATGATAAGATGCCCCAATAATGAGACTTTCATTTAGAACTCATATTTACTATAATTTGAATAAGGTTTCTCCTTTCACAATGCCTTTAGTATATTATTCAAATAATAATCATGATTCCACATTTCTCGTGGAGTATAGCAAAATATATTGAATAGAGACTACCAAAAAATTATTGAGGTAATCATTAAGTACACTAATCATTATGTCTATGAATGTTGCTGGAGTACTAGTGGGTCCTATGTGTATCACAATGAACTCATAGTGTCCATAGCATGTTTAAAATATATTCTTGGAAATATCATACTTCCTCACCTTTAATTAGTGATATTCCAACTGATGGTCCACCTTAGAGAAATACATGGCCCCACCCATTTGATCAAACAAGTACTCTATTTGTGCAAGGGAATAATTTTTCCTTATAATGATTTTTGAGCTCATGATAATCAATATAGAGGTGCATTAATCCATCCATCTTCTTGAAGAAGTGTACTGTCACACCCCATGGTGAGGTTCTCTGGTATATAAAACCCTTTTCTAGATTCTCTTATAAATTCTTCTTCAATTCCTCCAAATAAATTTTTGTAATTCTATATAGTGTCTTTAATATAGGAAGTTGTCTAGAAATATGTTAAATTGGGAAATAAACCTTTCGACTAGGAGGCTGACCATGAAAATATCCTAGGAACACATCAATGTAGTCTCTCACTATGGGCATGTCATTGAGAATGATTCTCTCATTTGTTTCAATTATTTGAGCTACATATTCATTCTCATAATGTAGTAATATCCAAATTTGAAAAAATGATTTTGAAGGATATTCATCTTCTTCCTTACATAGGTATAGAATTGGATGATGCTTTGAGACGTGAAGAATGATTTCCCTTTCCTAACAGTTGATGTTGTATTTGTATAAAGATAGCCAATTCATGCCAAATGTAGCATGAAAATATACCAAAGTAAGTATGGAATGATTTTCTATGAGGGTTAGTCTATAATCCTTAATTGGTGAGGAGTTATAAACTACGAATGTAATAATTTTCCCATTTCTGTTCTCACAAATAACTCAAACTTCATATTTTGAGGTCGTGGCCGAATATTTCTACTAAACATAATAGATATGAAAGAATGTGTTGAACTGGAATCTAATATATCATTTTCTATTCTTGAAGGAATGACCAGTGTACCTATTACCTCATCATTTTTAGACGCCACTATAGTAGTATTGATATCATATTCCCTTCTATTCTTCCTGATAGGTTATTTTTGTTGATTACATCTAACAAACCGTGGATTAGGGAAATGGTTTTCATAATTAAAATGTTAATTTCAGTTTAAACTCTACACTATAAGCGTAGTTTTGATTAGAACCTTCGTTTATTCTTCCACATTAGTGGTATTTTGTTTTTGCATGTGCATATTTCCTTTAATTTGATTTCAAATGATTTTCTTTGATTACTTTTAGTATGTATTTTGATGTTATCATAATTAATGTTATTTGGATTTTTGTGATTTTTATCACGTTGGAAATATAAGATATTTATCTATATTTAATTAGTTAATGAGGATGTCTGAAAATGCTTATCCATTTTAGAAAAAAATCAATGAAGTTGCTACTATGTTTTTGGAAACTCTACATTTCACTATTTTAAAACAATTTAAGTATTTATTTTACTGCAACTTCTATATTTTTCTTATTTTCCTAAAACATGATTATATGGAAATATAAAATTCTTATATTTATTTTATCAGTTTACATCAAAGTCTAAAAATATCATATGAATAGACTTTTAATTACTTGAAGTATTGATATGCTATTTTGTAGTAGAAGTTTTCCCAGAATTGTTTTACTTCTGTTTTTTAATGATTTATGGATCTTTAGATGTCAGTTTTAAATGATTATTTATTTTTTTAGAAAGATAGTATGTCTTTCTACAAATCCATAGTTTTGAAAAATGTCTGAATCTGTTGTTAAGATCCCGTAAAAATTCGTTGAAGTTTGTCAAAACATTCTGTCCAGATTTCTTTCAAAAGTATGGTTCATTTTTCACAAAAGTATGATTCATTTTTTATCAAAAGTATTGTTCATTTTTTATCAAAAGTATGGTACATTTTTTCAAAAGTATGGTTCATTTTTTTTATCAAAAGTATGGTTCATTTTTATCACAAAAGTATGTTTCATTGTTTATCTTATGAAAGTATGGTTTACTGTTCATACCCTACATTATTATTCATATCTTAATTTACTATTCATAACCTATGGTACTGTTCATACCTCAATTTACTGTTCATACCCTACGTTACTGTTCATACCTTACTTTACTGTTCATACCATACGTTACTGTTCATACTTTACTTTACTGTTCATACCCTACGTTACTTTACTATTTTCTTCGAAGTTATTGTTTTCTCTGAAGTTATTATTAATTATGAAGTTAATGTTCACTCCAAAGTTTTTGTTCACTCTGATGTTACTGTTCACTCCAACGTTACTGTTCATTTCAATCAAATTTTTGAAAAGTTCAATTTTCTGAAAATATATGGATTATTTTTCAACTATTTTTTTGTAAAATAATTATTAAATATAAGGATCGTAATGAATGATTTATAAATGTTTTTGGTGATATATTGAGAGATAAAAATTAATAACTTTCATCAACGAATTTTACAAATAACTTTGAATGTTTTAAGATTGTTTAAATGTAAATGTTTGAATTTAATTTCAGAAGCTGCTGCTAGTTTTCAAGAACAGTTTTGACTTTGTTTAAATCATTTTAAATGGATTTAAAATTCTGTTTTGAATCATTAAAAGATTTTATTGTTCTGGAGATTTTATTGGAAGACATATTACAAATATTTTGAATTATTCTATTTATTCTACAGGAATAAAGAAGCAACAAAGCTGTTATTTTCAGGGAGATATTTATGGGATGTTTTGACTCAATTAGTTTTGAATATCCTAAGGCAGTAGAGTTGCTGCACCTGCTAGATATTTTTATTCTCTATATATATCATTATCTATTGAAGAAAACAATATACAACACAATACATAGAGAAAGTGCTGTGAAATTTGAATGTGTTGTGCATTTGCAACGTCCAGTGACACTATGCTTCACCACATGCTCGGTCTCTCAAGCACTGAATTAATTCTGCTTCGACTAAAATTTCATTGACTAGACGTGCTGAACTAAACCTCAAGAACTTGTAACTGTGCTTTAATTTTTATCTTCTCTTTCATATGGTTCTGATTCTGTTACACTACATCCCATCTCTCACACGCACTCTATTTTTTTCTATTAATGGTTTTGCACACAAAAGCATTATTTGTTATTCTTTTCCTCGGGTTGGGACTCCTAGATTCTAAAGTCAGGATCTTAGGGTTGTGACTCCCTGTATCTAAAGTCAAGACTATTTGGGATGTGACTCCATGTATGTAAAGTCAGGTTGTAAGGGTTGTGACTCCCCACACAAAAGTCTGTTTCGGGGTTATCCCTCCACTAGAAAAGGATTTCGTAATTGGATTATGATTCCCCTTTAAAATTTCTTTTTAGTGCACACGTATCTCTCACCAATTTGATAGGTATAAGAGTAGAGTAGGCCCACATTGGAATGAACTACTATAAAAAACATCCTTGCAATATTTAATTTTTCCCCTGCTAATTAAATTCAATAATTAACTTTGATAATTAATTTATTTGATTAAAATTTTTAATCTCGTCTATTCACCCCCCCTCTAGACAATCTGCCATTACCCTGTCTGACCTAAAAATTGGTATCAAAGGGTAACCTTCTTAAGAATAGTTTTTCTATATCATTATATTTCATTATACCAATGATTGGTACCATTGGTTGTTCCTTAATGAATTTATCCAACCAATTTTTTATGAGTCTGCTTTTATATTTTACTGTGCTAACCTATTCCTACACCTCACAGTATAAGGATATCCATCCTATATGAAGGAAGGATTAAACCCAAATGATGTCTGGATTCCTCAGAGGCCACCATATTTTGATGGAAATGATTATGGATACTGGAGATCCCAAATAGAGGCATATCTCAAACAGTTGAGCATTGAGCACATGTCTATCATGTCAAAACAATAGACACTGCCTGAAGCTGATCTAGATACTCTTACATGAATTGATGCTACTAGATATTTATTAAATTAAAAAGCTGTTAATATTTTATATTTCTCTTTTAACAGAAGTGTTTTTAGTCATGTTTCTGCATGCAAGACAACTCATGGTATTTGGAATATTTTTCAAGTTACTCACCTTGGATCTGACTAATTGATCCGAACCAAACATGGAATGCTTCGTGCTAATTATCAAGACTTCAAGATGGGTGAAGATGAAACCATTAACCAAATGTTCTATAGATTCACAAGCATTTTGACTGGAATAAATTTACTTGGAAGATCTCTAGAAAACCCTATAATTGTTGAAAGATTCCTACGAGCATTACCAATGAAATGGCATGCAAAGAAGGTTTCCATTGATGAAAGAAAGAAATTCAAAGAGTACACACTTGATGAAATAATTGGATCACTAATCCAATATGAAATGGAACAGAAGAACATAGCTGTTTATGAGACTACAAAAAGAAAAGGTGTAGCTTTTAAGTCTGTAAATGTTATTTCTAATAATTCTTCTGATTCTGATCTACATGATAATGAAAAGAAAGACATGTCTCAGATTGTAACTGGAGTCTACAAAAGAATTAAAAAGGACGGTTTCAAAAACCAGTTTAGTAGAAATCCTAAAAAAGAAAAATATAAGGGAGAAAAGAAAGGTGATAAAAATTACAATGCTTCAGAGGTAACTTGTTATGAGTGCAGGATGAAAGGTCATATCAAACCCGATTCCCTAAACCAAATAATAAAGACAAATACAAAAAGAAGGATAGAAAGTCATTGACAACCGCATGGAGTTGTACTGAATAATCTGATTCTAGTAAACCATATAGAAATGATAAAGAATCTGCTAACTTGTATTTCATGGAATCACTGTATAAGGTTTGTAATTCTAGTTATAATTTGAATGTTATGATTCTGAATATTAATTTGATAACCCCAATGTTTTTGAATTAAAATAAGAAATTGAAAGATTAAGAAAAGATATTTTTAATGCTGTTGATTTATATAATAAACATAAAGAAGATAATGAAAAACTTATTTCTGAAAATAAAATAATTTTTGAAGAAAATAAAAAGTTAATAAACACTACTTCTACTTCTCCTTCAACAAATTATGATAATTTGATAACTGCTCAAGATCTGAATGAGAAATTGAAAAAGGATGTTGAATGTCTTAAACAAAATTTATCTACTTTTATTAAAGGTCATGAAAAATATCATGAGATGATGTCTTTGACTAAAAATAATAAAAATAAATATGGTTTTGGTTATGATAAAAGATTACCTCAAATATATAAGATCTGTTTTGTTAAAAGTAAAAATGGTTTTACTTCAACTGTTACTTGTTTTATATGTGGCTTGAATGGTCACTATGCCATTGACTACTCACTTAGATTTAAAAAATCTTTGGGATTAAAAAAACAAATATTTCAAAAACCTTGTTACTGAGAGTACATTATAATACATCTTTAAATTCTGTATGGGTACCTAAAATTTTTATTACTAATCCTATTGGACCGAAAGTATCTTAGGTTCCAAAATTCTCAATTAATTGATTTTTATAGGAAAATTTCCTTTGATGTCTCAAGAACGACATATGGTACATGGAAAGTGGATGCTCTAGGCATATGACCAGAGACCCATCAATGTTCACATCATAAAACACATGTGATAGAGGCACTGATACTTTTGGAGACAATTCCAAAGGCAATGTAAAAGGTTTTGGTAAAGTTGGTAATTCAAATTCTACATTTATTTCAAAAGTTTTATATTTTTAAGGTTTAAAACATAATTTAATTAGTATATAACAATATTGTGATGATGGAATGGAAGATAAATTTCAAAATGATAAATGGTTAGTTTTTAAAGATGATTCTTTATTATTTTATGATAGTCCAAAAGATAATATTTATAGTATTGATTTTCCTGAACTAACTATTAAACATGTAATGTTTTTGAATTCTATACAGAATGACTACATCATTTGGCATCGACATTTAGGACATGTTAATTTAAGAATGTTACATAATCTCTTAAAGCATGAGAATATTTTACAGCTTACTTTTTTGAGTAAAGAACAACTTCATGTTTGTGATGCTTGCATGAAAGGGAAGCAACACAAAATTTCCTTTATACCTATCAATCAGATAAGTACCATTATGCCTTTACAGTTAGTACATCTTGATTTATTTGGTCCAACTCAAATTTATAGCCTTGTTGGAAAGAAATATACTTTAGTTATCGTTGATGATTATAGAATATTTACTTGGGTATATTTTCTAGCTCATAAAAATGATACATTATCTAAATTCACTTCTTTCTCTAAATTAGTTCAAAATGAAAATGGTTGTATGATTATCTCTATTTGTAGTGATAAATAAGGTGAATTGTTTTATTTAGAATTTGATAAATTCTTTGAAAGGAATGGATATTTTCATAATTTCTCTACTCCTAGAACACCACAACAAAATTGTGTTGTATAAAGGAAAAATAAAACTCTTATTGAAATGTCTCAAACTATGTTAAGTGAATATAATTTGCCTAGATATTTTTGGGCTGAGGCTGTTTTTGCTGCATGTTATATTTCAATTATAATTCTTATTAGACATTTCCTAAAGAAAAATCATTATGAATTATTCAAAAATAAAATGCCTAAAGTTGGTTATTTTAGATTTTTTGGCTACAAAGTTTTTATTTCAAATTCAAAGTATAATTTAGATAAATTTGATGATAAAAGTGATGAAGGTATTTTTCTTAGTTATTATAATAATAGTAAAGCTTATAAGTTTTATAATAAAAGAACGATGATTATTGAAGAATCTGTTCATGTTATGTTCAATGAAAATAACGTTAAAATAAATTCTGATTCTAATATTATTGATGATGAGTTTAGAGATTTTAATTTTGGTGAAGATATTCCTCAAGATAAGAATGAATTTATTGAGAGGGAGCATACTCCTCATCCTGATCCAAGATCAGGGAAGATTCATAAAGATCATCCTGTTGAAAATTTAATTGGCAATGTTGATTCTGGTGTCCAAACCAGAAATTCTATTTTAAATTATTGTGCCAATTCTGCATTTATTTCTAATTTTGTTCATGTTAATATTAATGATGCTTTAAAAGATGCGAACTGGATTGTTTCTCTGCAAGATGAATTAAATCAGTTTGTTAGAAATAATGTTTTGAATTTAGTAGAATTTCCTGAAGATAATAAGGTAATTAGAAATAAGTGGATATTTAGAAACAAGCTAGATGAATCTGGAAAAATTTTCAAAAACGAAGCCAGACTTGTTGCTGAAGGATACTTTCAAGAAGAAGGTATAGACTTTGAAGATTCATTTGCACCAGCTGCCAAGTTAAGGGAAATTAGAATTTTTTTTGGCCTTTGCATGTTTTCCAGGTTTTAAATTATATCAAATGGATGTAAAAAGACCTTTATTAAATGGTTTTATTACTGAAGAAGTTTATGTTTCTCGTCCCCTGGTTTTGAAAATGAAAAATTTCCCAACCATGTTTTTAAATTATCTAAAGCTTTATACGGTCTCAAAAAAGGACCACATGCTTGGTATGAAAGAATTTCATTATTTTTATTAAAAAATCGTTTCAAGAAAGCCATTTTTGATCCTACTATTTTTTTTAAAAGATCTTCTGATGATATTTTAATTGTTCATATCTATGTTGATGATATAGCTTTTGGATCATCGAGTGAAATACTTTGTAATGATTTTTCATTATTAATGACTTCTGAATTTGACATGAGTTTAATGGGAGAATTAATGTTCTTTCTTGGACATCAAATTTCTCAAATGAAAGAGGGAATTTTTCTAAATCAATCCAAGTATGATAAAGATTTAGTTAAATGATTTGCTCTTGATTCCTCTAAATCAATGATAACCCCTCTGGGTACTAATTGTAAATTAGATTGTGAGGCATCTGGTAAATTAGTTGATTTAATAGTTTATATAGGTATGATATGTAGGTTGCTATATTTAACTGCATCTAGACCTGATATCATTTTCACTGTTTCTTTATGTGCTATATTTCAAGCTAATCCTAAAGAATGTCATATTAATGTTTTTTAAAAGAATAATTAGACATGTTAATGGAACTGTTGATTCTGGTTTATTTAATCCAAAATATAACTGTTTTGATTTAACACCTTATTCTGATTCAGATTTTGGAGGCTGTAGAATTGACCGAAAAAAACATCAGGTATGTGTCATTTTTTGGGAAAATGTTTAATTTCCTGGTCATCTAAGAAACAATTATCCATTTCTTTATCTACTGTAGAATCTGAGTATATCTCTACTGCTAGTAGTTGTGCTCAAGTTTTATGTATTAAGCAATCTTTATGTGATTTTGGTATATTTCTTGATAAAATACATATTTATTGTGATAATAATTCTACAATTTCTATTTCTACAAACCCCTTAAAACATTCTAGAACAAAACATATTGATCTTAGATTTCATTTCATTCGAGATCATGTGAATAGGGGTGATATTTTGTTAGAATTTATTCCTTCTAAAAATCCTCTTGGATATATTTTTACAAAGCCTTTATACTATTCTTAATTTGAGAAAATTAAATTTTCTCTTGGTATGTTGGAATTTTAAATCTTATTTGGAATTTGTTTAGTGGGAGCATGTTTTTAATTTTTGTTTATTTACAAAAAGGTGGAGAAGTTTTAGAGAGAAGTTTTGGTGAGAAATAATTTGGTTTTAATCATTTTTAAAATTCATTTATGGTTTAAATGTTTTCGTTTTGTAATCAAACAAAAAGGAAGAGATTGTTTGTGCATGTGCATATTTCCTTTAATTTGATTTCATATGATTTTGTTTGATTACTATTATTATGTATTTTGATGACATCATAATTTATGTTATTTGGATTTTAGTAATTTTTGTTATGTTGGAATAGTAGATATTTATCTATATTATATTTGTTAATGAGGATGTCTGAAAATGATTATCTATTTTTCGAAAAATTAAATGAAGTTTCTACTATGTTGTTAGAAACTCTACATTTCACTATTTTAAAATATTTATGTATTTATTTTACTGAAACTTCTATAGTTATCCAATTTGCATGAAACCTGATTCTATGGAATGATAAAATTCTTATCTTGATTTCAATGGTTTACATCAAAGTAAAACAATATCGTTTCAATGGACTTTAAATTACTTAATGTTATGATATGCTATTTTGTAGTAGGAGTTTTTCCAGAATGTTTTTGCTTCTGTTTTTTAATGATTTCCGGAACTTTGGATTTCAGTTTTAATTGATTCGTTTTTTGTTGGCAAGATAATACGTTTTTCTACAAATCCGTAGTTTTGACCAAAGTCTGAAACCGCTGTTAATAGCCATTAAAAATTCGTTTAATTTTGTCAAAACATTCTGTCCAGATTTCATTCAAAAGTATGGTTTATTTTTCACACATGTATGGTTCATTTTTTTATCAAAAGTATGCTTCATTTTTTGTCAAAAGTATGGTACATTTTTTTATCAAAATTATGGTTAATTTTTTTATCATAAGAATGGTTCATTTTTTTTCAAAAGTATGGCTAATATTTTATCAAATGTATGGTTCATTTTTTATCAAAAGTATGGTTCATTTTTATCACAAAAGTATACTTCATTGTTTATCTTACGAAATTATGGTTTACTATTCATAACCTACGTTTTTATTCATACCTTACTTTACTGTTCATACCCTACATTACTGTTCATACCATACTTTACTGTTCAAACCCTATGTTACTGTTCATACCTTACTTTACTATTCATACCCTACATTACTATTCATAAGTTACTTTTCTATTCATACCCTACTTTACTTTACTGTTTTCTCTGAAATTATTATTCTCTCTGAATTTAATATTCATTCCAAATTTATTTTTCACTCTGATGTTACTGTTCATTCCGAAGCTACTATTCACTTTGATGTTACTGTTCATTTTGTGCAATTTTTTTTTAAAATTGATTTTCAGCAAATATATAGAATATTTTTTAACGATTTGTTTTGTAAAATCTTTATTAAAAATAAGGATAATAATGAAATATTTTTAACGTTTTTGGTGCTATATTGAGAGAGGAAAATTATTAACGTTCTTCAACGTCTCTTACAAAAAAATTTGGACGTTTCAAGAATGTTTAAATTTAAATTTTTGAATTTAATTACAGAATCTGCTGCTAGTTTTCAGGAACTGTCTTGACATCGTTTAAGTAATTTTAAATGGAATTAAAATTATTTTTTGAATCATTCAATTATTTTATTGTTTTGGAGATTTTATTGGAAGAATTATTCAAAATATTTTGAATTCCTTTATTTATTCAACAGGAATAAAGAAGCATCAGAGCTACTATTTTCAAGGAGGTATTTATGGGATCTTTTTAATAAATTAGTTTTGAATATCCTAAGGAAGAGGAGTTGCTGCACCTGAAAGATATTTTCATTCTCTATATATATCGTTCTCTATTGCAGAAAACAATCTAAAACACAATACAAAGAGAAAGTACTGTGAACTTTAAATCTGCTGTTCATTTGCAACGTCCTATGACACTATGCTTCACCACCTACTCGGTCTCTTAAGCACTGAATTAATTCTGCTTCGAATACAATTTCATTGAAGAGACGTGATGAACTAAACCTCAAGAACCTGTACCTATGCATTAATTTTTATCTTCTCTTTCATATGGTTCTGAGTCTGTAACAATACTTCCCATCTCTCACAAGCACTCTATTTTTATTTCTGTTTATGCTTTTTCACACAAAAGCATTATTTGTTATTCTTTTCCTCAGGCTGTGACTCTCAGATACTAAAGTCAGGATCATAGGGTTGTGACTCCATGTATCTAAAGTCAAGACTGTTTGTGTTGTGACTCCCAGTATCTAAGGTCAGGTTGTAAGGGTTGTGACTCTCCACACAAAAGTTAGTGTCGTGGTTATCCCTCCACTAGAAAAGGATTTTGTAATTGGGTTATGATTCCACTTTAAAAATCATTTTTACTGCACACGTATCTCTCACCGAGTAGGGAGGTATAAGAGTAGAGTAAGCCCACTTTGGACCGAACTACTATAAAAAACATCCTTTCATTATTTAATTTATCCTCTGCTAATTAAATTCAATAATTAACATTGATAATTAATTTATTTGATTAAATTTTTTAATCTGGTCTATTCACCCCCCCTCTAGACCATCTTCCATTACCCTGTCCGACCTAAAAGATTTGTCATATACCTTATATATTTATTATCCATATTCCTCATTCTTCTATATTTGAGTCATCTCCCAGTTCCCATTAGATTGTTCCCAGGGTTCTTCTTCCCAAATTGTTTACATGTGGGTGGTGGGATTTTATTTTTCATCTTGGGATTTATTTGTTGATCTCCCACATGAATCTATATTTTCTATATTTTATATCTGGGTCCATGGGACTACTGAGATTTGACAATCTCCATTTGAACCATATGGGAATGAAATACAACATCTTCATTGATACCAATGTCTTCAATCACAAATGCTTTTCATATAACTAACATTAGTCTTCTAAAGAAGCGATCCACCATTATTTCGATGTTCCTGAAAATGTTAGAGGAAAATATTAATGGGCTTGTAAATATTTCCTCATATGACCCCATATGATCATTTTCTTTATTAGTAATAGGAACTCCCTTTCCATCTTATGAAGGAGGTTTTGGTGAAAATATTTATTGAAAAGTACTTCCTTTAAATCTTACCATTCTGTTGAATAAATTTACTCCTTGTACATTGTGTTCTCGATCAACATCCACCAATAATAATATTCCCCTCAAAATAATAGACCATTAGCACAACTTTATCTTCTAAAGGGTAATAGAGTACATAAAATATCTTCTCATTGGAGTTAATCCATTATTATGTGAAGATGGGATTAGAAGATCCAATAATCATGGGAGGACATTTCACACAAATATAACAAAAACATTCTATTTATTATGAGATGGAGTTAATTCCATGCGATTCAAGTTAATATTCATTAATTGATATAGTTGATTAGGTACTCTCAGGATGTTTTAAGCACCCATTCCCACCATATTTTGAATATATTTAGGGAAATGTTCACATTTCCCATCACAATGATTTTTGAAATTGGTTCTCCTTTTTCAAGACATTAACTAATAAAATGAAATTATAATTACTGGGGTCTTTAATAGTTATCTGATAAGCATAATAAAACAGAGCTATGAACATTGAGAGATAAATTTTTCAATTAAAAGTATATCCTCACTTTTGAATCCCTATGTTTGAATATGGTTTGTCCATACTGATATAATTATCCCTAGGGTTCTTACTAAATTTGTGTAGTCTTATTCTCCAAATATTAGTAGACCATTATATGATTCCATCTATAATGGATCTTGAATTTTACCCATATTATTTTATGATTTTATTAATAATTATCCTTTAAAAGCAATTTAAGCATCACAAAACCTAGTGTCTTTGCATGATTAGGTACATAGAACTGAAACCATATAACCAAAATAAAAACATATTTTATTTAATATCTATAAAGAGATACCATCTTCCATTAATCTCCTATATCTACATAGTATAACCAGGGGATTACATGAATAAGGCGATGCCTTAAAAATACTAGTAAGGAAGATAAAAATATGAATAAAATATAAAACATGGGTTAGATGGTATAACAAAATTACATGAAAAGGCATGGAACATGAATACACATATATAAGCATAACATATAGAACATGATATCATGTAATAATAAAATCATTGAAATGTGAAAATAAATTTTTTTTGACAAAATCATGACTCAAGGATAACCACCAGTACCATTGTACATACATGAACATGAATAAAGTCTATCCACCCAGACCATTTCCCATGGGGGATCATGAGTCAAGGATAAAAATCAAAACCATTGCACATAAATTCTAATGAGACTAATAATTACCTAATAAATTGAAGAGATATATGGGTACACCCATCATAAAATGTTCATGAATATGTGGTCACCACGAATAATCATATAAGCATATTGGTTACCCATGGAAGGAAATGAACACCATAAACATGACATAAGGTATAAAAAAGGGGTGTATCATAAAGGTCTCCATGTAATAATAGATTAAAATAATATATTTGAATTAATGATGGAAAATATGTATAAGAAATGACATTTTATTTAAAACTGAACTGAAAACATTTAAAAATGGTGTTTAAGAATCTTTAAAAATGAGCAACTTTAGTGCAGTTTAATGGAAAATTTTAATGATTCTTTAAAACAGTAAAGGAATAAATATTCATATAAAACCAGAAATAAGCCAGGATAATTTAGGAAAATAATTTCATCTAAAAATTGATTATGTATTGTACTTAAATAAGGGTATGAAATCAAGGACTTCTATTTGATTAGGCTGGTCTACCGGGAAGAATTTAGGAGGGTACATTTTTAAAACAGGAATTTTTCCATCAAATAATTATGATATGATCTAAATACATGTTTGGTGAACATTTCATAGAATATATAATAATAAAATTAAATTAATGATGAATTTCACTGGGGGTAAAGAGGTAGAAATCATAACTCAAAGGAAAAAATGGAGGTTTAGAAAGAATCCCTTACCTTGTGTCCAAAAGTGTTATTCACTTGATATTAATGTCACGTATAATCAAATTAAATCCATAAATTAATTAATTCATAACCTTTTATATGTGGATTTGATTAATTAAAACATTATTTTGTTCTTTTATTACATTTTTTATGAGTTATAAGATTAAATTTTATAATTCAAGAGTGTTCATTTCCCATGTTTTCATGATCATATTACTAATATACATGTTTGGAAAATCATTTAAAATGAAAGTAGATTTCCAGAATTGAAATTATATGTTATGAATGAACGTAAATAATATTAAATTTTCTTTTATATCATTCTAGTAATATGGTGTTGGGTTGAATTATTTGAGAAAACATCACTGATGAATGTTCATTTATTTTGGTGAATTTTTTATTATTACAAACTAATTTTGTTTTATTAATTAATGTTATGTTTATATAATGGTTACAAAACAATAATAAAATCATAAAAAAATTATTATTTTTTAAAAATAAATTTTTATTTATGACCAACCCTGAATATGTTAAAGGAAATTTAAAACTCGTCATCATTGAATGCGATAAATCAACACATCACAGAGGATGTTTCTATTTATATTACAATAGGAGGGGGGAAAAAGAATGACGATATGTTGTTAAATTAACATAATAAAATTCCATTATATAAAGGATAATTAATTTATCATGTCACATGGATAAGGTTAGATTATGAGGGAATAAGAAAATAAAATAAAATTAAAGATAATAAAAGAGAACAGAAGAGTATTTTACCTCTTGAATTTTGGGTCCACAAGAACCTCTTTAGGGAAAGGGGGTTCAGTCTTTTTCTGATACCAAAGACTCTCAGATGTGGGGGTATTGTCTTGGTATTGGGTTTTGTAAAATTTGGATAGGATTCAAGTCTTTGGAGGTGTGAGGAGAAGGGGTAGTATTAATAATGGAGGAGAGAGGTGTATTTTGATTATTTTATCCATATGTTTATTATTTTGACTTTAGACTATGAATAGTTTTGATTACAATAAATAAATAGTTTTAAGAGGGAAGGATATTTATAGATTTGGGGCTTACATCATACATACATCACCAATGACTCAATATTTCATGTATTATCTAAATTTCGTAAATTACAGAATATCAATATATATAAAAAACCAACTAATTTAGAAAAATCACAAATATGCACCATATACATTTTTATGTGTATAATTAAATAAATAACTCTATCTTATGGAAATAAATTTCTAAATATGATCACTTTAATTTTTAATTAAAGTCATCATTTACTCTAAAATTACAAAATTTTAAATTTATAACTAGTTTTATAACAATTTTAAAAATTAATTAAGGTATCATAAAATTATTTTATAATAATTATACAAACAATGTTAATTTCGGAATCAATTTTATGAAAATAAAATTTCTTTTGAATAATTATATAATGTATAATGTTATAAATAAGAATTTATGTTTTATAAAAATAAAAACACAAAATTACTAATTATTAAAATATTTATTTACTAATACTATGATATAATTATTCGTTATTTTAATTTATATGATGCATAAATTTCATTTTTTACTTTAAAAAATTAGGTTACTATTATATTGGTTGAATTACTATTCCAAATCTCAAGATACTATTCTATTAGTAAAGGTTCATAAATTTCTAGAAATACCTATTATTTCATTAATTATTCATTTATAATGTTTTAGTTTGTAATATATGTCATTTTATTTGATATATACTATATAAAATAATTATAAGAAGTAAAATTTAATTGATATAATTTAGGGTTATAACACAATTCCTCAAGCTGGATCAAATATCTAATCTGGTTTCGAGTGAATTTTAAAATCAATAGGTGCTGACACAAAGGCATATTTATCCTTCTTAAAAAACTGATTTTAAAGGGATCCCCATATCACAGGATGAATGAAAAGAACATAAATATAGACTACTAGAAACATCAACACAATTATTGGACTCTTTATCATCCATCATTCCCAATGTTGAGGATATTACTACTTTACTAGGAGGAGTTTCCTAATCATGAGTAGTCGTTGATGAAATTATATAACTCAAAGGGTTTTTTATTCCAATAGAGGAAGTAGAAAAGGATGTATAATGGATAGATTTATTTGAAAAAAATATGTGTGTGAAGAGGAGGAAGCCATTTAATTACCAATCTGGGTTATGTCCATTGACTTCATGTTGGTTCTTTTAGGATCTCAATAAAAGGATTCATATTGAAGAAATGAAACGTTCTCATTACCATTCACAGTTACAGATTTCAATGAACATGAAAATAATTATTGGTATTAATTCTCCTAGATGTGGTATCATCCATTTTATCCTTCCCTTTGCGAATCTTATTATGTACCATTATCTCCTCATTCCATAAGAAAAAAAATACACTTCCTCATATGCAGAATTCTCCTTGAAGGCTTGACTATCATCTAACTCACAATCATATTACTCAACTATACCACTAGATTTCACATAAAAGATACACAATTAAAGGAATCCCGGCATGTATTTCCATCATCCAAAATATAACTATCCTCTATGATAAAATCCCAATACAAATTATCCTTACCGTTCATTTGACTAGGAGGAACAATCATGGAGATATCATTAGTTGTGAATCCATCCATCAAAGATGGGTCTTCTTGATTAGGCCTGTGATATTCTAGGGAAGAACCAACGCCAATTACATGATTCTATCCTTATTACGGACTTGAAATCTTTGATGTTGTGTCATAATCATCATTCCATTCAACAAGGATCTTTTACTAATTATCAAGGTGATGAAAAATCTTCTGCTTGTGTTTCTTTTAGTAGTGTTGTAGATCATGACCTATAGAGAGAAAAATTTTACAAAAAAGTTATCCGCAACATGTATCAATATAATTGAAAAAAATTCCACATGATTCAAAAAATGATATCATTTTATCAAACTCGATTCAACGGTTTATCTCATCATTAAGAGTAGAAAGAGGCAGTCTATAAATCAACTCAGAAGTAAAATCAACCTCCCCCAAAAAGAGTGCATAATGACCAAATCTAACCACTTTAGTGGTACTATCCATTATAATAGGAATTCCAATGGAAGAAGTGATTTCATATAGGATTTAAAATTTCCATAATACCCAATTAAGAGCATAAATGTTAACCCATACCTATGTGAAAGTGACATTAAATTTTTTATGATTGATGCTTAACTTCTAATCATGGATTTGAAGCATTTACGACCATTGGTTGTCTGAACCTATACTCGATGCTCTTAATTTTATCTATGTAGAAGGAAATATCATGAGGAAAAAACCACATCCTAGTGAAACCATTTTAAGTCTAAGAATCCACATATAAAGGCTAACTAACAAACAAGATCAAAAAAATTTCGGTTTTCATATCATTCATTTGTGAAAAATGGTAATTATTGAGTGATTACACCGATCAATCGTCGCTGAAATAGAATCATATGAGGCTGAAAAATGAGTGATTGAACCTATATTGAAATTTTTTTGTAGTGCCAAAATCAAGAGGAATACAATAGAACCCCTCAAAAAGGTTGAGAAAGAGTATAATTTCTTTAGAAATTACTTATCACATTCCATGATATTTTCTAAAGAGGATGATTATTGCGGATCAACATGGTGATTCAAAATAGAAGAGTGGAGATTTAAACTCCATGGTTGAATCAGGGTATCAAAGTCATTGATAAGTGATGGGATCCACTCCTAAAGTTCCACCATCTCTATATGATTATTATAATTTTATAATTAATTAAATATATTTATTTATTTCTCTTATAATTATAAATAAATATTTTTAAAAATATTTATATATAATAATAAATTTATTTATATAATTATATATATTTATATAATTATACATCATGGTTCTAACCACTTTGAAATAATTATATAAATATATATTTTTATATCAATATAAATTCAAAGTGCATAATCATGGATTTGGATGATCCAAACCCATGACCTAAAAATTGATTAATAAAATGAAAACATATATGGATGGAGGGATTCAAGTTAACATAATATAAAATTACCATAATTGAAAAATATAGACATTTCACCTAGATCCTAGATTACTCACATGTCATCATCTTCCTTTCAGTGTTGACCACAATGCCATGTCCTGAGCATTTTAGGGGCAACACATTCTTCTTCCGATGATGATTTAGATGAATCCTCATGAGTGAAGAAAATATTTTAATTTCCAATATTAATCTAAAAATACCATTCTATGATTACATTAGAGTCTATCATGAATTTTAATAGTTAGTAAACTATGAATTTCTATATATCATTTAATCCAAATACCTCCATCTCCATTGATGAGAATGTTAAATCAGGATTCAAAGAGTGCCATTTAGTTTCTTAATTATTAATGCCTACAATGGACCTTTCATCTTCTTGGTAATCTGCTGTAATGATGCTTGAATTTTTTTCTTGTGTAGTATCACATTATTTATTAAAGGATCAGTAGAGGAAACATATGAATTTTTCATTAAATAAGTAAATTGTGGTTTTTAATCCCACCCCACATCCTCAACACTCCTAAAAGAAGGAGAAATGATTGGATGCTCAATCTGAAAGGGAACAGAGTAATTATACAAAAGTATCCAATTTTCCAATATAAGTGGGGCCCCATACAGTAGGGAACCCATACGGTCATTAAATTCAGCTCTATATGAAAATCATTAGGATCTTCATTGAACACATTCTCTTTTTCATGCTCCTCAATATGACTATTTGAATGAACAATCAGAGGATATCTAACCTTTCTCGACATAACCAACTGAAATCCTCCATCATCAACCAATTTGGCCTTCCCATTTTGATTAGTAGACACAGTTTACTCGTGTCTCATATCAAAGTTAACTTCTTCCTGAATAAGTGCTTCATGTTTATAATCGTTCTCCTCCTCATCAGCAGCCACACCAGACAATGATGTATTTGAACCACATGCACCGTGAAATGATCCAGAAACATCCCTATTAACATTTATATAAACACCAACAATGTGATGAAAAACACGTTACATATTTATATATACATTAGTAGATTCAGAAGTGTGATGATACCTATATATATGAACTTGTAGATGAGTTCCACCACTAGTGACATATATACTCTATTCCTTGGAATTTTGGATAGCAGTAGATACAAAACCTTGGACCAATGCATGAGGCATGTCAAACAGGAATTTCATAGGAGTCCCATAACAAGGTGAAATGCTCTCACAAGTGGGAGACTATGGAGCAACAACCATTTTCTTGATAGCATCGACAAAGGAGGAAGTCCCTATGTCATCAGAAGCAGGAGAAACAAAGACCTTATTCTTGAAGATCTACCTATGCCACTTATGATCATCAAAATTCAACTTATATATATATTATTAGGGGCATGTACTTATTTTTAATAATTATAAAATTGATTTTTCATTCAGAACTATTCAAAATAGATCCTGGTATATATATAAGTTCCAAAAAAATGTATAGTGAATGAAACTGTATTGATAGTTCCATCTTGAACTCTACCATAACCATAAAAATAGATTAAATCATCCCATGAGAAGGATCAAATTATACCAAAACACTAGGTAAATGGACATACCTAGTTAACATATCCTATTTTTTCAATCTTGATTAGACTCCCCACTGTAAGGAAAATATCCCACGGGATCAATGAGTGCCCAAAAAACAACTCAAACCTCTTAATCTAATCTAGTTCTGCATAGAAGAAGCCATGACCATGAAAGGATTTGACAGGGATTCCCATTTTGGAAAGTTGAGATACCTAGGATTCAAAGGGATAAAAGCGAAACTCTATGAAAATCTATGGAGGTCCTTCAAAGGAAAAACATCATGGTAAACACCCTTATTGATTGATATCAATTTCCAATCACTAAATCCCCACCATTAATGCATTCAGATCTTCAAAACATAGATCTTCAATGGGTATCCTTCAAACAAATATTGATCTAGGGAAAAAGGGAGAATGTTCATTCTTCATGTCAGCCTTCAAAAATCTGATGGTTCAATTCCACAAAGGTGATAGATCCATTATTTGTTATCCAATTATGAAAACACGCTGAAGCATCCTTGAAATTAGAGGATAAATAATTTCTTTAATTAATATTCTTCAAACCATCATGGTTCGTCATAGGGTTCTGTGAATCATCATTCATCAAATCAACTTGATCTGATTTATATTATGTCGCCTCACCCACACCACCTCTCATAGCCTTTGAAGTAGGAATATAAACATCCTTGGGAATGAAATAACAATCCAACAGATTCATAATGGATCTTCATGTTAGGTCGCCTAAGGATTTCTAGAAACCCGCTAGGAGGTTAGTGAAATTACTCCCTCAATTATTATTGGGTAATGATGTATAGTTGGGTGCTACACAATGTATATCCTTGGCCCAACCAACCACATGTGTGCTACACGTCCCCATCAAAATTAGAGTGTGGCAAGACACAACCCTACACCAATTCCATTGCTATGGAGTGAACTCCTTACATTGTACCATTTAACCAATACCCAATCAAAATTATATGAATATATACATATATATTATTATAATAATAAAAACTATATGTATTATTTAAATGTATATATTAATATTTTATAATTATTTAAATATATATATTTATATATTTAGAATTATAATGATAAATTAATATATTTAAAAATTATTTATATATAATAATATATATATATATATGGTTTAAATATTTTTATTATAATTTTGTAATTATTTAAATATGTATTTATTTATTTATATTTATAATTATAAATAATTATATATAAAAATTATTTTTATATAATTATATATATATATTAATAAAATTATCATAAACATATTTATTATTTAAATATATTACTTGTAATTTTTTAATTAACTGAATAAATATATTTATTTATAATTATAATTATAAATAACTATATTTACAAACTATTCATATATAGTTAGAAATATAATACACAATAATTATTTAAATATTTTTATTATAATTTTATTATTATTTAAATATATATGTATATATATATTTATATAATTATTTAGCTATTTATTAATATATAAATATATATATTTATAATATTATAATAAACATATTTATTATTTAAATTTTCTTTTTTAGATTTATTAATTATAATTTCCTAAATATTTAAATATATATATATATATAATTATAAATAAATATATTTAAAAATAATTAATATGTAATTATAAATAACTAACTATAAATAAAATTTATAGTTATATATATATATATATTATTTAAATATTTCTATAATAATTTTATAATTATTTAAATATATATGTATTTAATTAAAATTTAAATTAACAAAAAAATATATTTATAATTAGAATTATAAATAAAAATATCTTTAAATATTTCCATAAAATTATATATTAATATAATTTTATTAATAAAACAAATGAGGGCCTTCTTGATTGGTTAAGCACCACTATGGTGCATCTCGATGAGTTGTGTTTCAATTCATAGCTACATCCTATTTGGCCCGTTTATTCGGGCTATATTGCGGTGACTAGTGTAATTTGATGCCAACGTTTCTATGTGTGGCTCGTGATTCACACAGGTGGTGATGGCCACCCATTAATGAGGGGGGGGATTGGAAAGGCATTGATCAATGGTGGCATCACATGTGGCGAATGGATGCAATATGATGACCAGATGGAGTTATGTGTGACGACGCACTAAGTTTCGATGTATATAAATGACAGATGAGGGTATTTGGTAGTGGGTAGGACAAAGCTCTCTTATGCAAATAATGTAGGCATTTTGAGATGGTGGTCACCAATAGTTTCTTACAACGAGCATTTCCTTACAGTAGTGGTCAGTCGATAGATACTTGCGATGGTGTTGGATCGGCGACCAACCAATGATGTCCGTTCAAAGAAGGATCCCCCCCCCGCCTAATGGCGGCATGTGGTGATGATAGGGTTGGTGACCCTAGCTGGTGGAGGAACACTTCTCTGACGGCTAGGGATGTTGATGCTCATCCGGAAGATGGCTAGCAATGATGCTGCGGTCACTGCGAGGTTAATGAGGTCGACGTGAGGAAGCCCCTGCCTGACATCAGGCAACGGCTAAAAGGGGTAGCATCTATTTCCACATATATATATATATTTATTTATTTATGTATGTATGTGTCTATATATATATAACTTTTCTTCTTGTCTGGTCTATCCCATGGGGGGAAATGGACTGGGTTTGACCATGGTGAGTTGGTGTGGGTTTGTGTGTGTGCTTGAATATAATTTTACCCCAAATCACACGTTATATATACCTAGAACAATGTGAACCATGAATTAAATCCATGGTCCCGAAAAATTTAATATTAACAAAATGTACACAATAAATAGAATGAAATTTTGAAGGGTAAATGTGACAAACCAATGACCCCAAAACAATGTTTCTAGAAACAATTATCTTTTATATATTCCATCCCTTCCTCAAGAGCTACTAAGACCCCTAATTTGTCATACACTATTAACCTTCTTTGGAGTCATCCAATTATCATCATAGTCATCCATTCCCAAAGGTCCATCCTCTTCATCATGAGACTCATTATAATGGACTCCAAATAAATAATTTTCTGAACATAATGTAGAGTCTTCCGGAATTGGGGAATCCTTATTGGCCTCATTAGAAGGAGGAATATCTACCAAGATTGCATGGGTGGAAGGTGCATCCTACCCACAATATAGGGGATAATCCATATGAGGATCCACATTGGCATACAGTGTAGTCATCAAAGTAGGGGAATATACATTATAATCATAGATTTCCATGATTTTAGCAGTTTTCCTTTCATGAATATTCATAGAGAGAACATCAAATTATTAATTATTGATTGATTTCGTTGGAGAATGAAATTTAGGAGGAACAAAATTCACGTTGTCAGTCCTAAAAAATTCGATGTATTGACTAGAAGCAATATCCCCTATGGCAGGCCCCTTGCCTATAAAATCTCCATCACTATAACAGCTGACACTTGAACATGTACAAAAATTAATGAAACACAAAAATTAGAATCTGTATCACATGATAATCCATACCATTATTCTTTAAATTCGCAACGTTTTCCATCTCCATACTAGAAGGGGAATCTCCACTAGGCTGCACTGTATCTATCATTCCTTGTGAGAAAAAATTTTGTTCCAATAAGATAGTAGAGTCTCCTTCAAAATTAATACACAAAATAGTAGGGAATTTATCTCTAATGCCCTGAACCCAGTTACCTAGAGACAGTGCATTATTTTAATACATTGGCATGATCACAAAAGATCATGTCTTGAAAGGCCGATTAGTTTAGTAGTATTGGAATCACTAGATATATTAATAATGTTTACATTACATCATTATGTTAAAACTACAACAACAGCTAGTCTCCATAGACCACACACAAATCCCCGCATACTATCCCAGTAGGTCATTCATAAAATACTTCTTCACATCTTGGGAAAAATAAAACAAAGAAATGGGTGAGCTCAGATACTCATTAAGGATAACAATATAGTGAAAACTTTCATAAATAAGTATAAACATTTAAGGCAATGTATAACTAAAACCAAAGCTTTTTAAACATGAACTTCATCATAATATGGAAAAGATAAAATGAAATAATGCCAATTAATTATTCACATGGATATTATACTAGTTGAATAATCACATGCAATATCAATAACCACTTTCAGAATGATGGAATGCATAATTCCTGACTACCATAACCACATAGTGAAGGCCTTGTGCCAAGATTACAAATAATATTTTTTTCAAGGCCTTGTGCCAAGACACTAGTTTGTCTCATGAGACCTACCGATGCATCGAGGAGCTGTAGCGGGATCCACCCGTCTTTTATTAAGTCCAATTCATTCCTCATAGGACCAAGTTTTAACATAACCTAAACATTCATATTAAAAATAGCATACAAAATGTCAATACATTGTTCATAAACCATGAATGGTATAAAAATAACACATCCACTGTCAAACATATCAAAAAACATTTAATACAATATGGATGTTTTTATCATAATAAATCTACTTCAAATAAGCTTAAAATCCATCAAAGGATGTTGACATAGATGAAATAAAATCTATTTCAGAGAAATATGTCTTTTTTTTGAAATAATTGAAAAGTCACACATTTATAATGCAATTAATTTAAAAGATATTTTTGAATCAAAGTGTCCCATACCACTTTAAAACATTTGAAAAGATATATCATTTAAAAAAATTCATGTCCATATAAATAAATACATAAAAACATTTTGAAAACATGGACATTAATTAGAATGATTTATAATGATTAATCATTAAAACATTTAAAATATTAATCTTGATAAAGAGTACCTTTCAAAAATTCATAAAATTTTCATTTTGAAATCTTTTAAAAGTCACATAATTATAAAATAAAACATTTAATTTCAAATTTTTTATAAGATTCTAAAGGAATAATAGACTATTTTATAATGGTCGAAAATATCTGCACCCGTCGTATAAGCTAAAAAAATACATTCTTACCTTAATTCTGTCTAAAATGTTAAAAAGGACCTTGTTTGGAAAACGACTGAAGATTACTTTATAAAATTCATATAAAAAGTCAAACAAGGGTATAATTGACATTAACCCATATTCTGTAAAATATTAAGAATGTTTTGAAATAAATTTTTATGAAACATGGATGTGGATGATAATGAGGTCCCAGTAGATAATTACGTATAAACAACCTCGGATAATGAAGAGATTGTGAAATAAACCCTTAACAACGTGGTAACTAACAAATCATACACCCCAAGAAAGAGATATCATAAAATAAATTTGTAAATACAAATAAATTGAAGTGTATTACACAAAGAATACAATTATGGGAAGTACATACACCCCCACAAAAGGAAATAGTTGCAATATGTCACGAATCTCCCGAGAATAAGGAGTGAGATGAAAACTCCTTACCTTGTACTTTTCCTTGGTTTAGGGTAATTTAACCTCCTTTATAATGGTGAAATATTTTTTATTAAATTATTCAAGAATCATATACATTAATACGATATCATATATGATCTTTTAACATTGATTTGTTAATAATATATTAGTATTATCGTCTTTTCGGGTGTTAACTTACTCCTTTTCTTTTATATTTTTTGTTACATAGGCCATATTTTTTTTGGATAGGTTGTATATTATTCATATCCATAATGATATAAAGTACCTAAAAATTATTTTTAATAATAAAATTAGAATTATACTTGAATGGATACGATGGAGAATGAATATTATCGTGTTCGTGGAGACGGTAGTTCTTACGTACGCACGAACGGCAATATCATTCATTTGATATTAAAATAATATTTAATTGGATGGTATATAATATATAAATAAAAATTATCATGTTTTATTTATTAATTACATAAATCACACATCATTATCATAACCATCCAAATAATAATGTTTTCAATAACAATTACAACACGACGTGGAGACGGCAAGTCGTTCGTACACACGTATGGTGACATGTCATTCAAAGGATGGATAGAATACTGAATATGGTTGTACCATATTTATAATAACATCTAAATATATTGAAGATACTGTATTTATTATTTTAGAATGGTAAAAACAAATAATGATGATGTTGATGAAGAAAGGAACTTGAAAGAGGGTGGTGAAAACATTACCTCTTCTTCGGGTTGTTCCTTTTGATTTGATCAAAAGGGCTCTTTAGGTTGGCTTTCTGATGAAAATAAGGCCTCTAGGTTGAAGTGAGGTAAGTTGAGAGAATATTTGGGTAGGGTTCGGCAGAGAAAAAAGCATTTATGGTGTGAATTATTGAGAAGGTGGAGTGCCCTTTTATAAGAGGGGTGATGGGCACCATAGGAAAAGATAGAAATATTATTTTATAATAAAATAATATTCGATTTCTAATGGCTCCAAAGTGTATTATTTAAATTTTAAGGTGGGGATAGGTCTAAAACCACTAAACCAAAATGTTTTAGATAGGTTTGGGTCACTATATTAACTTTATTGTTTTGATTTAACTCCTTGTTAAATAGTTAGACATTTACCATGTATCATTGTATTTTTATATTATATAGTAAATAAACATACTACAAACTTTCAAGAGACCCCCAAGTGGTCAATTAATAATAAAACAATCATTATATAAGTCCGTTAGCTGAAATGTTGATTTTTAGGAATAGAATATCAATTAATAAGATATTTTTTGTTTAAAAACTCATTTATGTCAATTTTGACACTATTTAATAACTGATTTTTGTTAAAGTATTATCAACTTTATTAATACAAAAAAATTATTTAAGAAATCCTAAAATTTCATATTAACAAATAAAATATTTTTATGTCATCAAAACATTCAAATTATATTTTTTTAACATTTCTAATACTAATTATTTTATTTTTTCATTAACAAGGAAAATAATGCATCATTATTGTGTCATAAATAAATTTAATTATTAAAAGTCTAAAATTTATAAATTAAATAAAATTATGCAAGCAATTATTTTATGTTTCTAATTAATATATATAGTCGAAAATATAACATATATAACCCTATATAAATTTTTTTTTCTAAAAGATATATGCTTATGTCAGTATTGTATTTTCATTAACTTAATTAATATAAAGTGTCATTATCACTTACAAGTGGATTTATGATGTCCCACAATCGACCCAAAGATGCCCATGGTTGGAATTGTATGAACCAATTGGGTTAGTACACGTTTTAGGGTAATTTATTATTATTATAATATAATTGTTTTACCCTTATTTACCGGATTTACCCTTTAACCTAGGTAAATAAAATATTTACCGAAATAATTATTCAAAATTTATAAAAATAAAAGTTACCTATTTACAAAATTTTTACCTAAAGATTATAAATAGGGAATCCATTTTTCTAAATTCAAAACACATAATTGGTAGAAATTAATTTAAAATTATTTTCATTGTTAAAACAAAAACCGTGTTTCTAAGAGATAATAACTATCACAAGACTGGCACTTGCTTATGTCTAAATTAAATGCGAAATTTTCTCCAATGGAAAACATTGGATTAAATGGTAAAAATATAATAAAATAATAATCACTCAAATTCATAATTTATCACTATTAATTATTTCGATTAAAAAATTTATTTTTAATTAAAATTTAGCAATTTTCACTATTCATTAAAATATGAAAGTTATCCGAAATGTACAAAAAATTCACCATAAGATTATTTTGATATTTTGAATCTAAAAATTATGTCCATTTAGAATGATAAAATGTATAAAATTTAAAATAGTGGGTATTACTATTCATAATGGCTAGTTTGATTGGTAGTGGTGTGTGTTAGAACTCGTAGTTGAGTACAACACACACTACTACATTATTCAAAGAGAAACATACCATGGAAGCTTGGGGTGTTACATTCTCCCCTCCTTAAATAAATTTCATCCGCCCAATTTGAAATTATTTTTCAAAAATAAAATGTTTAAAATAGAAAATACCTTTGGGAAAACCCACATCAGAAATTTGGTTAATAAAATTTAGTCTTAATAAGAGGAAAATGGAAATGAACGGGTCAACACCAAATTATGATCTCGATTAGGAGAACATTGGTGGAAATTAGAGACATATAATTGGAGGAAAAATGTAAATTTTGTTAGGTAGTGATTGATTTCATCAATCACAAACAAGTGTAAAATTGAGGGCCTTAAATTCATTATTATATGATGATTTAAAATGCCATCGGTTTAACAAAACATAAGGCATTAGGATGACACATTTTTTGTTTTAAGATCCCTTAAATAAAGTATAAGAATTAATTTCTTCATAGAATAAGAGAAGAAAAAAATATATACTTGACAAATGGAGTTCCATCCTTTAACTAATTTTTACCACAAACTCATCTTTCACTCTAAAAGATAATAGAACTTAAAAAAATCTATTTTTCCTATTCGTATAGGGTTAAAAATGAATTTATAATTCATTTACCAGAGCCTTAAAAAAACTAAATTGTTTAATCTAGGACATCACGTGGGCCAGTGGTAGGTGATACGCCCTTGTCGCCCTTCGATTGCAGGTTCAAGTCTCGGGGCCTTGACGGACGCGACGGGTTGCCGCCCGACCTCCTGGTTGTCCTTTCATGGAAATCCAAAAATAATCTCAAACTAGAATGATCCAAAATACTTCTGTCCAAACTCACAGTCCAAAATTTAAAAGAAAGGTAAGCACAATGATGATCCTTTTTTCCGTGTAATAACATGTGAACGCCTTCATCTTGTATTTTTTTTAAAACACTACAACAACCAGAATTACCGTAAAACATTATTTATTACATTCATGATCCCTTATTCCTTATAGAATACTGGATATACTCCTTGTATCCAAAAATGTTGTAAAATTCAACAATGATGGAATATACAAATCCTTAATCAATTTCAAGGTAGTCATTAATATCCAATATAATTTATCCAAATCAATCATATATTATTCCAAAATCACTACCTCGGTATCAGAACCATATTATGGTTTATCATTCTTTCAGCCATATATTTTCCAAAAATTTAACCTGCTATTAAGTCACTTTTCTTGGTTCTACACAATCTCATGTCCTTAATGAAATAGTACTGCAGTACAATCCTTATATACTCCATAATTATTATAACCAGTACATCATTAATACAACACTCAAAAGAAATAATTATTTAATGACAACATAAGAACTATAATCATTCCTCCTCATCTGTGGTAGTATCATAACATGATTAATATCTAATAGCATCATTTGGGGCATACACTGATGATTTTAAAATTGGTTTGCGTAGTGTCCCAACTCCTTGTAGATGAATCATTGTACATTTGAATCCTTTTTTATACCCTTGTTGTCACGTACATGGTGTCCTTTTTCTCCACACTTATAAAAAAACTCCAATTCCCTTCAGGAAAGTTATAGAGTGTTTCTTCCCACAGTTATCACATATGGGAAAATTCTTCTTTTCCCTTTTCCCTTTATCAATATTTTTGTCTTCTATCCTTTTACTCTCTTGCTTCCCTTCAAAGCCATAGGACTCATAGAATGTTTTTACATATCTTGTTAACACATGATACTATTTCTTCATATGTTGAGAATACATGGGAGACTATTTCCCTTATAAATTTTGGATTAATACCGTGAATGATATGATCCTTTTTAATCTTTGGATCATATGTATTGCAGGAGTTCACATTCCTTCTAATGGGTGTCATTTATATACAATGGCATAAACTAGGTCATTTTATGAATTGCCACGAATAATTCCAAACTTGTAAAATACCTAACGTAAATTGAATTGTTTATGGATATAATACATAATCATAAAGATGTTTTCATTGAGGAAGTATATACTCATAAACTCTTCATAATGATTTGTAAAGAAAATGAGATTTATCCTAAGTATATCCCCCGGGAGTGTCGTAACCAAGAGTGCAGCAAGGCCTGTTGTCATGCACCAATTCCCATTCGTGTCAAGCTCAAAGTGGTATTTTCGGGTTTTACCCCTAGGTACATTTGTGCTAGAGCCACATCTACCTAATCGTATCCAGACAGGGATGTATTGCTCAGAAAACTCACAAAATATCAACAATACCAAAATTTTAGGAAGTTCTTCTTTACTAATCCTCAAAGGCTATATTAGGTATATGTTCTCTAATCAGAGTTTATCTAAATCTAGCTTCCAATGATTATACTAAACATCCATTGATACCAATTGTAACTCCTTAAACCTAGTTTCCCCGTGTCGGTGCATTATGTTAATACATTGGCATGATAACATAAGATGAAGTCTCAAAAAGATGATTAGTTTAATAGTCTTCAAATCACTAGATACATTCATAAAGTTTACATTACATTGTAAAGTGAAAACTACAACAACATCTTGTCTCCAAAGTCCACACTCATATCCCCTCACACTGTCCTTGCGGGTCATTCATAAAATACATCTTTACATCCGAGGAAAAATAAAACCAAGAAAGCGGTGAGCTCAGATGCTCTGTAAGGATAACAATATAGCAGAAACTTTCATAAACAACCATAAGCATTTAAGGCAATGTATAACTAAAAAATCCTTTTAAACATGAACTTCATCATAATATGGCAACGATAAAATTAAATATTTTAATTTACTTATTCACATAGATATTCTACTAGTCGAATAATCACATGAAATATCAATAACCACTTTCATAATGATGGAATGCATAATTCTATACTATCATAACCACATAGTGAAGGCCTTGTTCCAGGACTACAAATAAGATTTTTTCAAGGCCTTGTTCCAAGACACTTGTTTATCTCATGATACCTACCGATGCATCGAGGAGTTGTAGCGGGCTCCACTGATCAGTTATTAATTCCAATTCATTACTCATATGAACATGTTTAAACATAACATAAACATTCTTATTAAAACATGCATACTAAATTTCAATACATTCTCAATAATCCATGAATGGTATAAAAATAAATCATCCACATTCAAAAATATCACAAAACCTTAAATACAATAACGAAGTTTTTTATCATAATAAATCAACATCAAATAAGCTTAAAAACCAACAAAGCATGTTTACATAGATGAAATCAAAACAATTTGATAGAAATATCTCTTTTTTTGAAATCATTGTAAAGAAACGCATTTATAGGGGAATTAATTTAAAATAGATTTTTGAATCAAAGTGTCCCATTCCACTTTGAATCTTTTGAAAAGAAATATCATTTCAAAAAATTCATGTCCATATATATCAAATTGTAAAATCATTTTGCAAACATTGACACTAATTAAAAATATTTAGAAATACAAATCTTTAAAACATTTAATATTGTAATCTTGATAAAGATTACCTTTAAAAAATTCTTAAAATATTCATTTTGAAATCATTTAAAAGACACATAATTATAAAATATAACATTTACTTTCAAAATATTCTTAAAAGCATGTAAGGGAATCTTAGATGATTTTATAACGGTGGAAAATAGCCGCACCCTCCGTATAAGCAAAAAAAAAAGACATTCTTAACATAATTCTATCGAAAAGGTTAAAAAGGACCTCATTTGGAAAACAACGAAATAACTCCTTTTTAAACTTCTTATAAAAATTCAAAAAATGTTATAAATTACTTTAACCCCTATTCTATAAAATTGTAAGAATGTTTTGAAATGTATTTCTAAGAAAAATGGATGTGGATGATAAAGAGGTCTCAGTAGATAATTACGTATAAACAACCTCAGATAATGAAGAGATTGAGAAATAAACCCTCACCATCTTGGTAACTTATGAAAAAAACACCCCATGAAATAGGTATCATACAATGAATATTTAAATACACATAAATTCAAGTGTATTACACAAATAATACAATTATGGGTAGTACATACACCACACAAAAGGAAATAGTGGCAATACGGCACAAATCTCACGGGAATAAGGAGTGAGATGAAAACCCCTTACCTTGTACCGTTCCTTGGTTGAGAGTAGTTTAACCTCCTTTATAATGGTGAAATATTTTTTATTAAATTATAAAATAATCATATACATTAATATGATATCAAATATGATATTTTTACATTGCTTTGTTAATAATATCTTAGTATTATCGTTGTTTTGGGTGTTCACTTTCTCTTTTTCTTTTATATGTTTTGTTACATAAGACATGTTTGTTATGGATCGATTGTATATTATTCATATCCAGAATTATATCTGGTCCTTAAAAATTATTTTTAATCATCAAATGATAATTAGACGTGAATGGATACGATGCGGAATGAATCTCATCTCGTTCGTGGAGACGGTAGTCCGTACGTATGCACGAGTGACAATATCATTCTTTTGATATTAAAATAATATATAATTGGATGTTATATACAATATACAGAATAATTATCATGTTATATTTATTATTTACATCAATTACACATCATTATCAAACCAATCCAAATAATAATGTTTTGAATAACAATTACACCACAACGTGGAGATGTTAAGCCGTTCGTACACACGCATGATGACATGTCATTCAAAGGATGGATAGAATAATGAATATGGTTGTACCATATTTATAATAACATGAAAATATATATAAGACACTAGAGTTATTATTTTAGAATGGAAATAAAAAATAATGAAGAAGTTGAAGAAGAAAGTAACTTGAAAGAGGGTGGTTAAAATATTACCTCTTCTTCGGGTTCTTCCTTTTGATTTCATCAAAAGGGCTCCATAAGTTTTATTTATGATCAAAATAAGGCCTCTAGGTTGAATTTAGGAAAGTTTATAGAATATCTGGTCAGTTTTTGGCCAAGCCAAAAGGCTTTTAACATGTGAATTAATGAGAAGGGTTAGTACCCTTTTATAAGAGTGTTGAGGGGCACCATAGGAAAAGTTAGAAATGTTGTTTTATAATAAATTCATATTCAGTTTCTAATGGATCCAAAGTGGATTATTTAAATTTTTATGTGGGGATAGGTCTAAAACCACTCAAACAATAGGTTTTAGGTAGGTTTGGGTCACTGTATTAACTTTATCATTTTGATTTAACTCTTAGTTAAATAGTTTGACATTTACCATGTCTCTTTGTATTTTTATATTATATAGTAAATAAACATACTATAAACATACACGAGACCCAAAATGGTCTATTAATAATAAAACTATAATTATATAAGTCCTTTGTCCGATCCATAGATTTTAATGAAGGGAATATCAATTACTAATATAATATTTGTTTTAAAAATTCATTTATGTCAATTTTGACACTATTTAAAAAATGTTTTTTTCAAGTTTTAACAACTTTAGTAATTCTAACAAAATTCCTTTAAGTACTCATAAAATGTCATATTATCTAATAAATATTTTTTATGTCAACAAAAAATTGAAATTATATTTTTTTTACATTTATTATACTAATTTGTTGACTCTTTCATTAGTAAGTAAAATAATGCATCATTATTGTGTCATAAAAATATTTAATTATTCAATGTATAAAAATTATAAATAAAATACCATTATGTAGGAAATATTTTTATCTTTATAATTAATATTTATATTCAAACATATAACATATATTACCCTATGTAAAAATTGTTTTTCTAAAAGATATCTGTTTATGTCATTGTTGTATTTACGTTAACTTAATTAATATAAAGTGTCATTATCACTTACAATTGGATCCATGGGTTCCAAAAATCGACCCAAAGATGACCATCGTAGGAACTATATCATCCAATTGAGTTAGGACACGTTTTAGGGTATGTTGTTATTATTATAATGTTATTTGTTTACCCTTATTTACCGAATTTACCTTTTAACCATGGTAAATAAAATATTTACCGAAGTAATTATTCAAAATGTCTAAAAATAAAAGATAACTATTTTCACAATTGCGACCCCCTGATTCTAAATATGGAATCCAATTTTCTAAATTCAAAACATAGAATTTTCAGAAGTTAATTTAAAATTATTCCCGTTGTTAAAACAAAAAACATGTTTTTAAGAGATAATAACTATCAAAAGATTGGCATTTGCGTATGTCCTGTTTAAATATGAAATTATTTTTCAATGGCCAACATTGGATTAAATGGTAGAAATATAAATAATTATACTCTAAAATCACACAAATTCATAATTTATCACTATTAATTATTTAGATTAAAAACGTAATTTTTAATTAAAATTTAGTAATTTTCACTATTCATCAAAATATGAAAGTTATCCGAAAAGTACCAAAAATCCACCCTAAGATAATTTCAATATTCTGAATCCAAAAATGAAGTCCATATTGAAATATAAAATGTGTATTATTTCAAAAAGTGGGTATTACTATTCATAACGGCTAGTTTGATTGGTTGTGGTGGGTGTTAGAACTCAAAGTTGCATACAACACATGCTACTGCATTATTCAAAGATAAGTGTACCATGGAATCATGGGGTGTTACATTATCACCCAATTTTGAGAGATATGTATATCATTGAACCTATGTATAATCATGAAGAAGTTCATGATTCATCACTACTTGAGTGAATATTGGGTGTGCACCAGGTTGCTACCATTTATCTCTACCATCATCATCCTAATGTGGGACAACAACATCAGATGAAAAACCATACTTGACCACATCAGAAAATGAGGTTTCACTCCCACTCACTAGTCTTGATAACATATTAAAATACTTTTTCATGACTGGATGAGGATCAAAATCATCACCTCCCCTCCCCATCATCTTCCCACCCACAAGCACAGAGTACAATTCAAAACATAAATTCCCTTTAACAATGGGTATTTTGAATTTATAGTGATCAACCATATGTACATAATATTTTTAATTAGAACATTTCAAAGCTCTAAGACATTTTTCTCGTAAATTCCCATTTCATAATTAGTTGAATGAAAATTTTGTTACATTTTAATACTAAATTGAGAGTTCAAATTTAAAATCACCAGCAATCAAATACATAGTATCCAAAAGTGGTGAAGAAAGATCAATGTAAACCAAAATCATGACATAATGTCAACACCTATCCATTTTAGTTTCTTTATCAAATTGAATTATAGTGACCATATCCAAGGCCACATCCCAAAGGATATTGGGGAGACAGAAAAACCAATTCAATCTCTTTACCCAAATCTACAATTTTATAACAGAGTTTCTATCCTGTAAAGGGTCAAATCAGAGGTCCCAATCATGAATTAGTGATTTTAATATATCACTGATAAAAGTTGGTGTGACATAAATGTAGATATATGGTAGTGTAAAAAATTTATTCTCAAATGGAGTAATGTGGTGGGACAAGAATACATTTCCAAAACTTCCAATGAATAAGTAAAACAAACACATTTCGATTACAAATAAATTTACATTCTAATAAATTCCAATTAGAACTAAATTTACATTGTAAACATTTTAATAATTTAAAAATACATTTATATGTATAATTTGTTACAAACATTTATAATTTCTAACTAAGAAAGAAAAATGTAACTCATACTAGACATTCTAAAAAGATAAATCCATCCTTAATGAATAGAAGCAAGATTACCTGAAACAAAAACAAGGCTTAGTTTAGAAATTCAATAAAGAAATATGTAAAACATTAATATAAAACAACAATTAACTAATGAAAATGTTCAGAGTGAATGGTATGAATTTCTGCAAATAATGGATGAGATTTATAATGAAATCTAATGGTAATAATTTCCAATGGTAAGAATTTCTACAATGAATAGATGTTATCTAGATAAAACCAAAAGAGATTATGAGGACGAACCAAAAATAATGCCTATGAAATGGATAAAAATTATGAAGAAGTCCAATGTTAAGAATAACCACAAATAATGACTAGTTGACTAATTTTTTTTCGAAGATAAAGAACTTTCTAAAACCAAAGGAGTGAATGAGAACTGACCTTATAGAATAGGTGGAGGATATTATACTCATTCAACCTGCTTATCAATGAATACGTACTAGGTTATACCTTGTCTTCACAATCGATTAAATAAAGAAAATCAATTTTAAATCTACTTACATGAAAAATAAATCTAAATTCATTGGGGAAAATTCATATTTTATGTATGTGGGGGAGAATATGTTTGTCAAGGATTTATTAATAAAATTACATTTTTTAAATCGAGATATCAATGTCAAAATAAATCACTTCTAAGAGGAAACCTAGGTTTTTTCTCTCCTACAATACTCCCCGTATTCTTATTTAACATTAATCTTATTTATTCTTATTTTTACATTGATCTAAATTAAAAATGAAAAATGATAGTTTTATAGAATTTTCAATATAAATGGGAGTATACACTATCAGAATGGAATTTAAGGCGTAAAAGCACAATTCACTTCATAAAAATTATAGAAAACCTAAGAAATCCAACATGGAGCATCATTTCATAAGGAAATTAAATGTTTCAGTAATTTATTTTCATTTTACCCCCTTTTTTTATTTTTTTCTTTCATCCTTATTTGGATATTTCAAGCCCATACTTGAACATTATTTCTATACATGATAGTTTTTGAAGATATGTATTTTTTAGGAATACCATGATGTCACGTTTCAGATTTTAATGTTAATATGTTTGAATTATTAATATGGGGAATTTACTAATTATTGTAAAAAATTGGATGATAAGTTTTATGAATTGTGATTCTGAGGAATTACCTGATTTAGGAAGATTAAATTTCCCAACCATTTTCAAACATACACTTAAAAATATTTATGTAGATTAATTTGTTATTTTTTAAAGAAAAAAGTTAATATAAAAAATTAAAACATTCCATTCCAAATCCGATTTATATACCAAATAGTTTCTAAATTATATTTATAATTTTCCTTGAGGGACATTGGGGAATGCCACCTTCTAGAACTTTCATTGGTACAGTTAAAAAGAAGGATTATAAGAAAACCATTTAACATGATTGATGATGTTTTTATTATTAATTCATTATCCCTGAGACCACCTTTTATATAAATCCTTTTGTGGGTACTAGAATCCATGAATAACCATAATATTAGTGATATAAATTTCAATCCATTTATATCAATCACTATCCTAATTTTTTTAAATTTCATGATATTTTAATGTTTATGTGTTGGGCTGTAAGAAGTATTGGATGAAGGGGTTTATTTCATTTTATGAAATAAATAGTGTGATATCTATTTTGAGTATTGGTAAAGGATCATGTTAAATCTAGTGTACATATCATTTTCAATTCATTAAGAGAAATTATAAAAGAAATGAAACAATTGGTTCTGTTTTGGGAAAAAAAATTATTATTATCAGACTGATGATATTTTGATCATATGTTGTATGGTTGTGAATGTGAGATTCATCCCAAGCATTACAATAGAAAAAAATTACGAAATAATAGAAAAATTCATAATGTTTCAATTATTTTATTATACTTGCATTGATCATGACATTAATTTGAGATATGTGGGGAGGGAGTGGTCATCACTCCCAGTAGATTTTCATTTTTCTTTACATTAGATATCATGAATCTTGATTTAGAGATAATACTCCATTTTTTAGCCTTATAATATTTAACATAAATCCATACAAACCTGAAACATCAGAGTAATCAGTACCTTAATTGAAAAGTCCCCATGATTTTATGTCAATTTTTTGTATAGAAAGTGGAGAAAGTATATCCTTTTCAAGAATATGGATAATGATCATGTACACTTATAATAGAATAAATCTAAATGAATTTGTTTCAGGAATGATGAGGGAAAATAACTCATTATGAGGTAAATAATTATGTTAAATGATTGATAACATTTAACTATGATGTAAGAATGAATGAAAGGATAGGATACACCATTTTTTAATTGATAAGATTAAAATAATAGGATTTATTATTCTCTTTGAGGAGTGTGAAGTCGAATTGATGTTTTTACAGAAAAATATTAAGGTTGAACACTCATTATTAATAAATATATTATATTTATTTGAATTTGAATATTGATAGAATTTTGTTCCTCTTTACTTTTTTGTTAAGATTACATGGTGGAGGACAAGAATGTTTTAAGTGTACAGGAATTGAAAAATCTATATTTTAATTCCTTATTATGATATAAAATTTATTATTTAATTTTTTTAATTTATTATAACTGGGGATAGTTATTTATTTTTATGTTTTATGATACGAAACAATGATTTTTCAAACAAAAGATCTTCAAAGTGACAAATTCATGATGTAGAATATAATGTGTGATGTCCCATAGATAGAGGACAATGTACATGGCTTCAAATAAATAAATTGGATGAAATTAAGTGAAACATGCTATAAAACACAATTTTGAATCCTATATATTTTTTTTGACATATGGAATAACAAATTGGTGGCATAAAAATAATGAATAAAAGAGGAAACGAAATTTGAAATGAAAACATAAGTCACTACTTGACACATATGTGTCATGGAGTGATTCCCCCTAGACATTCTTATTACTATAATTTCAAGTTAAAATCCTTCATAGGGTTTTCCATAGTTATTTTAAAGCATAAAATAATGTTTTATGATGTAAATGAGTTCATCAGGACTATTATTAACAAGGGATGATTTTAATGCATTTATGGAGGTAATTTATGATATATAAAGTATGATTTCGTCCTATTTATAGGAGTATTTGGGAGATTTAAAGTAATTGAATTGAGAGGGAAAATCATTGGACAAGGATACCCGACAACCATGGAACATTAATACTTTCTTATGGTTTCTTTTTTTTAATTTCTAAAATTATTATTATGTATCCCCTATCTTGAGTTTCTATGAATTCCCCATATATAGAGGGGTAGTTTATATGAGTTATCAGGAAAGGGTGAGGCTTTACCAACTACTATTTCTTAGTTTTTTCTTTTAATTAAACAAAATTGTTCTCATCCTTTTACCAATTGGTTTCAATTACTAATTCAGTTTTTAATTCTGAATGCATCAGCAATAGGGTTAGAATACATTAATTAGAAGTTCCTTTTTTGATGATCCATATTTCCCTCCACCGAATTCAAATCTATTTATTAACGAATATATTAGTGCGGGGTGGTGATTTCACAGTGATATCCAACACTTGAGATAAATTTTTAATAGAACTATTGTTAATAAGGGAATAACAATACACAATTTGGAATTGACTAAATGTATCAAGTGGAACCCCACAATGCAACAGACATGGGAATCAGGGATTAACAATTTAAGAGTTATATAAAGAATACCAACAGCAACATCGTCTGGCCAAGGGAGTTATATTAATCATTGGATTAATCTCTCTCTTACCAAATAGAAAAAAGAATAATTGGTAAAAATTATAAACAATGAGAGAATAACACAAGGTCTAGACATTATATACCAAATCACCATTCTCATAAATTTTTTTTAATCAATCAATCAATCAATACACTTTTTTAACCCTCATTTTCCGAAAAAAAAAAATCATTTTTCTTAAAATAAAAAAAGTAAAAACCCATTTTTGTGTACAAATCCTCTTCCAAAGACAAACCTAGGTTAAGAAACTATACTATACATCAGTAAAAAAATATTTATTTTTCCACAGCCCATGATAGGAGAGCCTCAATGTGTGCTACATACATCAATTCTTATGCACAGAAATATTTTTTCAAATGTGTCTACTGTAACATACATCATACTTTTTCCATGATTGTATAGTTTATATATTATGATGCTCTACTTTTATTCAGTTATCTAGTAATTTTTTATTGTATCATAATACTTTCATTCTGAGAAACCTTCTGGAATGGATTTTATGGGGTTTCCCTTTCATTATTTGATCAATGTATTTTGATATTCTTTCCCATCTAATTCTATATCATCTTAATCCATTTAATGAAGATATATTATCCTTCATCTTTACACATTATCGAATACACGAAAACATATCATGATTAATCATCAATAAATGTGAAAAATAACGATTACCATTCAATGAATCATTCATTGGTGTTCCTGAGACATCAGTATACATGTAATCAACTATTCCATTTGTGTGGCAGGATTAAATTCTAAAACTAACTCTATTTTCCTAACCATTCGTACAATTCATTCAAAAGATGATTTTTCCTATCCAGAAACCATTCAAAAAACGTATATTAATTAAGATCATCAGAGCCTTCTGTCTAGTTATTCTGAATCTCATATGCCGCATTCTAGAAGTGTCTAGATCACCGACTATAATATCACCTCTATATCTATAAGAATATTATAATTTAAATAATAAAAATATTTTAATACCCTTCATCAAAAGGAATGCCTTATGAAATACTCTGATGAAATCATCTTCAATGGTTATCTTATAACCATGCATATCCAATTCTCCTAAAGATATAAGGATAATATCTTTTTCTAGTATATATCTCAAAACTATGAGGCATTGAATTGTACCATCGTGCATGTTATACTGTATAATTCCAATAATTTTCATGTGGAAATGATATCCATTTCCCAAAAAAACCACCCATCCATTAAACTTCTTGAGTCTTGAAAATCAATCTCGATTCATTATCATATAGAATTAACAAACTAAATTAAGAATTCAGCATTATAAATGGTTGAAAATAGTAGTAATAATGAAATATGAATCACCAAAATAATTTATTTTCAGTACAATATTTTCCAATGGTTTCCCAATACTGAGACAATAATTCTTTCCTTGCCCTTTCTAGTGAAAAAGGTAACATTCGTCTTTTTTTGGTCATCGGTAGGTGGACTCAAATCTTGACACTGATCAAGATTTTCATATTTTAAATCCTAGAGGATTCCTCATATTTGATCTACCAATTTTTGTTGTCAATGGATATAACCTGGAATTTCTATGATCATACTACGAATTCCACCGTTAATCATTTTTAATCAAGGCCATTAATATATAAATAAATGTTATATTATCTTTTCTATATATTTTTTTAGTGCTTAGATGATCATAACTATCAGTTAGAGAGTTTAGTAATAATGGGGCCTTATTTTGATCTATGATCCAAACATCCAAACATTCTAAATATGGAATAATTTTATTAAAACTATCATGGTGATAAATCAATGAATTAAATTTCTTATTGTCTAATAAAATAATAATGTTTCAATAAAGATGGTTTAATTTTTTTTTGTAATTATTCTCCAAAATATTTCATGAATATTTTTTAATGGTCTATGACATCACATTGTATTTTTATTTTTATTTTCAAAAAGATCCAAATTGTACCATAAGATTGTTGATTTATGATAATATTACATCATGAATATATTTTATAGTGATTAATGTATTGAATTATGTATTTAAGTGACTATTCTTTCCAATATTCGAGTGATTTAACATGTTTTATGATTATGATAGGATTCAATGAATATTTGGTAAAAGAACAAAAAGGGATGAAAATATGATAACGAAGACTCTTTACACCATGAGATAAGTGAATCATTGCACAAACTGATTTTTTAGGAGGAATAAATCTAAAAAAAAATCAAGCAAAATGATTAAAAATCATGTAATTCTATTACACATCTTGAATTTTTCCAATGGAATATTTCACATAGGACAATTTGTAACATCCATACACACTGTGAAACATCATTACATGTTGTGAATCCCAATTTGAAAACATTAAAGATTTCTAGATTGTATTTTAGAGAATACATTGCTGAGTTTTGCAATGACTGATGAATGAGGGATTACAACACATGAAACTCAATTACACATCATGTAATTTTCAAGGAGAAAAATGAATTCAAATTCATCTGTGATCGATGGTGTTACAGATTTTAATACAAATATTTTCCCTCATCTAACCATCAAAGACACTATGGGACCAAAAATAAAATGTATGACATAAACAGGGGCTGTAGAACATTAAGTATCGTTCTGAGGTATGGCTTCATCACCATTCTTCACAGCCTTCACTTTTATGTATAGGCTCTTCTCGATATTAGCATGAGTGAGTAGATTCTTTAGTTTTTGGTGATGAGATTGTATGAAAATTTACTTCTAGGTATAATATTCTTTCATAGTATTTAGGTTTTGGTCTCCGGTAACTCATTTTATCAATCCCAAATCTCTTCATCTTGCAATTTCATGACCATTCCTTGTGATTTGATGAATATTATTTCATTTCATCAATTAATCAACTTAGTTTTTGTATTTCCATTATGAGGTGTAGGCCAGTTTTGTTTAAATATAGTTTTGGGTTTCTGAATTTGTTGATTTCCTTTAGTAGATGACTATTCCCTAGGCGAGATCACATTATTGTTGTGGGGTACCAAGACTATGGATCCTTGGCAACCCAATTCCGAAACTGAAGTAGAATAAATGGCTAACAACATAAATCACTATCATGCAAGCCTACAAATCATTGAACCTGGTTTTTCTCCAATTTAGATTGGAAACCCAATCCTTACTTCTATATGTTTCTTTTCTACAAACAAACCAAACAATTACTCTTTTGATTTCATTAATTAATTAAGAACATACACACTGTCTCTATGGGTAAAAAAGTGAGATTACCAAGTAATACATTTTTATTTAGGTAGTCTATGTTTATAAATTTCAAAATTGGTTAAGCCCTATAAGAATTAATGATGACCTGCAGGTTGTCAAATATTTGGTTCCATTGCCGGTGGTCTTCTAGATAATCACACATTCACAAACATTTTCTAGGGTACCTCATGACGAACCCGACCTTCCCAATAAAAGTTTCATGGAAGTCTATGATGTGTTCTAATATCTTAACTTCACAAATGATGTAGTAAGATTGCACCTATTCAAATTATTTTTGACGATTAAAGCATTGGAGTTTATCCAAAGTCTACCTTCACATTCAATAAGAACCTAAGAGGATCATGCAAGAATGATTTTTGTATTGTTTTTCCCACCATAAAAGTCAATGTATTTGTGGGTAAGTATTTTTAATTCTGTAAAACAAAATAAATATTATTTATATAGTTTGTGGGAGATATTTAAAGGATTAATAATATGAATTTCTCATCATGTAATTGAAATTTAAATATTAATTAAACCATTTTTTAGTGTATTTTCATAGGGGAATCATTTGAAAGGATATGCTGATCCAGGAGGTCCTCTGATGAGAAGGTCACTAGAGGAGAGATATGAGTCATTGGATAAGATGTCCAACAATTGTATTCAATGGAATCCATAAGAATGGAGAATAGATGGAGTGAACATGGTTAATAATAGATGGATGGCTACCCAATTAGAGTCTATGAAAAATAAGATCGTTGAAATGATGAACAATGAAAATCCATAAGGTATATACTATGATGATGAAAAATATCTTTATTTTAATCATCATAATTATGGAAAGGGATGGAGGCCACAAAAACCAACACAACATGATCAAAATCAAGGGAACATATTTCTGTTATGGCAATAAGCAATTCATCCTAAAAAACAATGGACAACACTGACCAGTCATGCCCATTCACTAGAGGCAACCTTTGAAACATTTATGTCTATAATTGGTGCTTTAATAAAAGGGAAAACATCTTATTTAAGAGATCAAGGAAAAAAAATTAGAAAATTCCAGAATGATTCACACAACCACCAAGATACAATGTGGAACATTTAATTTCATGTTGGTCAGATTATTGATCACCATAGGTATAGAACAAGTGGAAATATTCTAGGATTCTAAGAACAAAAACCTCATGCAAATGTAAATTAAATATTTATTATAAGTAAAAAAGAAGAAATGAGGGAGTTACATTACAGTTTATAGAAATCATGGTCCACAAATAGGAGAATCAAATTCCAAATAGAGTAGATAAGATAAAGAATATAATGATGAAGAAGAACCACCATGGTACCAACCTTCACTACTGTTTCCATATCAGGTGAAGAAGGTAAATATTGATGAGATGAAACAGAAGTTTTTATAGATGATCAAGAAGATAAACATCAAAATCCCATATAAAGAGGTAATTCATAATTTTCTTATATATGAAATGTTTTTGAAGGATTTAGGGACAAAAAATAAGAAACATGAAGAATTTTCTACTATTCCACCGGCATGAGGAAGCTCAATAGTAGTGTCAAGGATCATACCAAATAAGTAGCATCATATAGGTATTTTTTCCATTCCAATTACTCTTAGTACTAATGATTTTGGTGCCAGTGTAAATATATTGTCATATGAAAGAATAAAGATCTTGGTATTGAAAGATATGCAACCAAATCGAGTAATTATTCAATTGGATGACACAACTGTGAGACATTTTCAAGGCTTACTTGAAGATGTCATCGTCAAAGTAGAGTAGTTCAATTTTCCAGAGGATTTTATTTTCATGGAAATGATGAATAGAAGCTTCCAATAATCAACTGATGAATATTATAAGATACATGAAGGGTGATAATTGATGTTTACAATCGGGATATGAGTTTAAGAGTTGGAGGATTAGAAGTGAAATTTAATTTTCACTAGTCGGTGAAAAAATTAAATAAATAAGTTAATGAATTTTTAGAAGATAATTTTTTGATTGAAGGGGAAACTATTGTCCATGGTATAAGAGATGATGAAACTTCTGAAGAAAGTACATAAGAAACTATGAACATGCTGAAGAAGGATAATATGTTTCTGAAAAAGGTGTATATATTAGAGGAACACTCATTCAAGATGATTTAATAGAATGAGAAATTTTTTATAAATCAGTAATCTGCCATTTGATTTTATAAGAAGGTCCATGAACCACTATATTGGGACCATGCTGATAGAAAATGTTTTCAATAATTCAAGAGAGAATATATTTTCAGATAAAGGGAGATGACCATTCAACATTGAGAAATCAATACTTCGACATTTTATTGATCCTAATCATGAAATTTCTTTCCTAACTTAAATAATCTAAGATGAATGTGATATATTCTTTCCAACAACAGTAAAAAAATTCTCTTCTAGGAGGAAACCCAGTTTTTTAGTATTTATCAATATTTACTTTCTATTTTCAGGTGAAAGAATCCATCCCCAAATACTTTTAAATTTCATTATTATGGACTATGATTTAACTTATATATTTTATTTTTGCAGGACCATTAATGTAGGAAACATTAAGACATAATTATTATAGGATGAAGATATATTGTAATTACACACCATGAAGGGAATTTACATTTCATGAAAAGGTTCAATCAAAACATGTACAACCCAAATTTTAATCATCAATGGGAATTTTGTGTACGAATTTAAATTATTTAATTTTCAACTATATTCCACATATTTTAATTGTTTATCTAATTAATATTAAAATTTCATTCCCACATTTATTCTTTAATAAAATTAATTAGGCAACATAAAATTCCTAGAAAAAAATTTCATTCCATTTATTTAAATTTATATTTCAATAAATTTTAATGCAATAAATCTGAGAAAAAATTATTTGAGATAAACATGTGGATTAGGATATGAAAAATTATGATTTTAGAAGCATGTTGAACAATATAGATGATTTTTTTCCATGATTTGGGCATGCTTTAAATTTTTGATGTATGCATTAATTGATTTCATTATTGGTATAAATTTCTATTTGTAATTTTCAAAACTATTCATCTCATTCTAGATACATCCACCAAGCCCAATGTGTTCCATTCTTTATAAAGTATATTTCTTCAGAAACATAGGCATGTTTTCTTCTAGAACATTATTTTCATCTTATCAGAAGCTATTACTGAAAAAAATAACTTTTAATATGATTGAGGATTTATTTTTTATTATCACATATCCTGAGACCCACTATGCCTTAATCCTTTTTAATCCTGAAGAAGCCTTGAAAAACCTTCTTAGGAAATGAATCATGTTACAAACCTATTTTCTCCATTTATACCTTCTCAAAATATTGTAACTGATATTTAAAAGAATAAGTATGGGGGGGGGGAATTATTGGGTGTATCCAGATGTACTATATTGTGGATAATTTTATAGGGGTATTCTTATTAGGATCTTAGGAGAGGAAATGAAATATTTCATTATAATATGTTTTTTCACCTCTGTAGATAATGAATGTAAAATGAAAATGATTGGGTTGGGTATTGAGAGGATCAAAAATCACTATCTTCCAGAGTGATTATCATTTAATCATATGTTTTTTGGTGATGGATGTGAGATTTTTCCTCAGTATGGCCTTCGAATATATATATATATATATATATATATATATAATGAAAAAAAAGCAAGATAGGTTGATTCAGTCATTTCGCATTCATGTATCATGGGACCACATTGACCTTTTTGGTGTATGAGAGATATGAAATTTGTAAATGGTGACATTCATTGAAAATATCATATAATATAATGAAAAATTTAGTAGATATAAACCTCTATTTTGAGCAATATTGTTTTACATCATTTACCGACCAACGTAGTCGAAAAGTCATTTTATCATTAAGTGGTGAGTCCCTCATGATTAATTATGGTTTCTTTCATTACACGGTGGTGATATTAGAAGCATTGTAAGACTATGATATGTTAATTTTTTTGAGGTATGTAAAGAATTATATATTAATATTTACCCTAATGATGAGAGGAAAAATTTATGTGAGGTAAATTGAAAGTGGCATTAATAATAATTATAAATTGAATAATGAAAAAGGATGATTGAAAAGACTGGACTAATTGAATAGAGAAAAACTATAATACATGATTGAGTTGTTTCTTTGAAAAAATGAGATGTTGATGAAATTTCCTTTGTGATGCATAAAATTTTAACTTCCCATTTTATCAATTGATTTTATTAAAATGGAATTTGAAGCATAGTAAGGTGAATTCCCTTTGTATTATGTTGAGATTCCATACATGAAGACAATTATGAATTTTTGTTTCAGAGTATTTGATAAATATATTTCATGCATATATTTTATAGTGTTTAACGTATTTAATTATGTTTTAAAATGAATATTATTTCATATTTTTGAGCGATTTAACATGTTTTATGATTTATGACAAGATTCAAGAAATTTTTGGACAATGAAAAAAGGGATAGAAATATGAGCTAAAAGACACTTTATGCCACTAGAGAAGCAATGTGGAGTGACACCAGATTTTTTAAGGAAGAATGAAGCTGGAAAAACTGAATAAGAATGATTGCACGCTGTGTAATTCAATTACACGTTAGAAATTTTTCAAATGGAATTTTCTTTACATGATAAGTAAATTCGTCTATACATGTAAGAACTCAGTTTTTGCTGCAAAAGACTTTTAAATAAACTTGATGTTATTCCAGAGAAGCGCCTTCAAACGGCATGCGTTTTCGTGCCCCGGTGTGGCCGGAATTAAATTTTCAGTGCGTTCACATTGGGCATGCCAAATGAATGGGATAACTCATAAACGGAGTTTGGGATCAGAGATCTGAGTGTACGGATGGGTCTGAAAAGGGGTATTTACACTAGGAACGACATAAAATATGTCGGCGCGAGACGTTTGGACCACTCACTCGCTATCAGAGCGTGGAATGGATAAACTAAATAATTAATTTATTTGTTTAACGGATTGAATCAAGTATCAAATAAAAGGTGGCTCAGATTGGAAAACAGACGGCATCGTTGAGTTCAGAGCGTGTCATTTAACCTAGGAGGGGTATAAGTTTTGCGGGCGCGGGCCTTCAGTGAAAAATGTCCATGGGGGAGTTTTCGTAATTTGGAGGCCTCAGGCGCTATGTTTAATAACTTTTGAATGAGGCCTCGGATTAAAATTCTGAGACTGACATTATGCTCGGGAGGTGGTGTTTACCCTATAAGAGGCTTAACCTCAACCCTTCTGAGGGTTTGAGTATGGGGCCAACGGGTGGGAGGTTAAGTGTTTTGTTTTTAAACACTTCACCCCCCCTCTTTGTTGTTTCCCTAGCGCAAGGATCTCCCAACGAAGAAGCTTCCCCTCCATCCTCTCCTCCACCTCTCTCGTGAGGTGTGATAGTCTGGTGGATCGTTGTGATGCATCAGATGAAGCCCTGCGAGGTAGGCGTCATTTTTGTTTCCTTTTTAATTCGGGCACCCTCTTTGATCCCAATGTATGTCATCAATTTTCTGTTTAATTTTCGAGCGAATCCCAAGAATGCATATTAGTTTTTATGACCTTTCCGACGCTTGTTTCAGATTAGAAATCAAAGTTCGGAGGAGGCCGCAACAGCCCATCGAAGTTTGTGGGTTTTCAAAGTTTCCGGCCGGTACTTTTTTTTTCGGCGAGCTCCAGCGGCAGCGGAAGGGGCTTCGGCGTCAGCGCGGCTCGCAGGAGGCGGACAGCCGGGGCTTAGGGCGTCAGTGCGGCTGGCTTCAGGGTGGCCGGTTGGCTCCTCAGCAGGCGGTGGTGGGCATCGGTGTGAGCAGGGGGCCACGCTTCGGCGGCGTACGCGGGGCGACGCGGGGAGCCGGGCAGGCCTGTAACACCCCAAGCTTCCATGGTACGTTTCTATTTGAATAATAGAGCAGCGTGTGTTGTACGCAACCTCAAGTTCTAACACACCGCGCCCAATCAATGTAGCTGTTATGAATAGTAATACCCACTTTTTGAAATTATATAAATTTTATATTTCAAAATGGACTTCATTTTTTGATTTGTAATATTGAAAATATCCTGTGTTGAATTTTTGGAATTTTATGAGTACTTCCAATTTAAGATGAATAGTGAAAAATACTTAAAAACAAAATTTTTAATAAAAATAATTTATAGTGATATATTATACCATTGAGTGGTTTTAACGTATAATTAGAATATATTTTTACCATTTTATCCAATGGTTGTCATTATAATTAATTTGACTTTGAAATTGGACATAAACAATTATCAATATTTGGATTGATATTTTTTCTTAAAAACACGCTATTTGTTTTGTCAACGGGAACTAATTATAAAATTAATTAATGAAAAATATAGGCTTTGAATTTGGTAAAATATAAATCATATTTTAATTTTGAATATCAAATATATCTTAGGGTGAATTTTTTGTATTGTTCTGAAAAACATCGATTTTTGATGAATAGTGAAACCACTAAGTGGTAGTGAAAAAACTGATTTTTCGTTTAAATGAAATTTTACCATATCTGTGATTTGAATTTCAAAAATCCGACATACATTTTCATTAGGAAGTAAAATTTTGTTCAATGGGATTAAAATAATTTTTGGTGAATAGTAACGTTTATGTTTCATTAATCGCAATTAAAGGTAATTAGTGAAATTTAAGGTAAAAATGATATTATAAAAATATGAAAATATCTTGACACTTGTCCTACCCTTATTGGTTGAGTCATGGAAGACCAAGAAAATCCATGGGTCAACTTGGAGACCCCATTTATCCACTTTGGTAAGAGAATTCCATTAATAACTTTTTATTTAAAGTAAAAAATAAAACTGTCACAAACATGTGTTGTTTTAATAAAAAAATTATTACATGGGGTTATTTAAGATTACTTTATGACTATAAATATTAATTGGAAAGCTAAAAATATTTCCTACATCATTATATTTTTTTTATAAATTTTAGACATTAAATAAATTAATTTTTTATGACACCATGATGATGCAGCGATTACCTCATTAATTAACGATTTAAATAAAATAAAAAGATAATGTAAAATCTAAGACTTACACTTTAAAAAAACTTATTGGATGAGTATATTTCGAACCCTTATCACATTATCCTTGAAATATATAATTGTGGGACCTTTAAAATCCAAAACTCATTATATAATAATGTAACATTTCTTGACTTTCCAAGAGTGTCCCTCCTCTCCTCTTATAAAAGGCCCCCACCTCTACCACCTTATTCACACCATCAAATCCATTTGTCTCGGCCAACCTCTACCCAAAATACTTTCTCAACTTCCATATATTACTCCTAGAAGCCTCAAATTGGGCATAAGTCTTCCCAAGGAAGCCTATGGATCAAATAAAAAAAAGTTAACCGATTTTAAGGTAATGTCTTCTCTTATGTTGTTTTGTTTTATTTTGCTTCTCCAACCCCTTAAACTCTTTCTATTAATTTATTTTGTAAGAACAAAAGTATCTTCAATATTCTAGGATGTTTTTATGAGAAGTATTTGATTTAAACTTACACATACCTTCGTCTAATGGTTAAAGAACATACTGTTTCTGTGGGTGGCGAATTACTACCTCACAAAACGATGATTGTTCAATCTTCTTTTAACACATCTCATGGTAGCCATTAATATGTAACTATATTTATATATGATATATATTATGTTTATGTTTTATTTATGTTTTTTTATTTTTAATTTATGGAATACATTTATGATTTCCATTATGGGTAAACGCGATAATTTCATTTTAGGAAGTGCGGACTACCGCCCCCTCAAAGTGATTTGAATCGTTAATGCCATATGTGGGACGTATAGAGGATGGAGTTTATGATGTTATATATGATATTATAATTTAATTATAATATATCATTATATAATTATGATTTCATTCCATTAAATACGAAATAGAAATGAAAGTAGCGTTCATGCGTACGTACGACTTAACGTCTCCATGAACGGTGCATATCAGTTCTTACCTCTAAATTTTATGTAATATTATAAATGCATATATATATTGGATAAAAATTATACATATGATATCTAAATAATGAATATAATTTTGGATATAATGGATATTTTACAACGTTAATAACTTGAAATTATAAGAAGTTTATTTTTGACTCAAGTACCAAAGATCGACAAAACGACCGTTATTAACATATATAATTACTTAATGTTCATAACAATGTAATAAGTGATATAAAAGGAATAATGAACTTGAAAAAGGTTATTAAGAAATTAGAAATTAACTCTAGTTTATTATTCAGGAGGTTAAAGAAAGATCGAGTCGAGTCTGACACGAGGTAAGGGACTTCGTCTCAATCTCCTTTCATTGAGGCATATTTTGTTTTATACATAGCTTTATTTTATACGGTGTATAAAATCCTTTGACTTTTACATTTATTCAAAAGGAATATATTTTATATGAAGCATTTTACTAAATGAAAAAAAGGAATGATTTTTTTGTCAAACGTATGCGGCGACAATGACTTCTCTACCACCGTGACCATTATTTGAGTTTCGGCTTACTCTACAAGCCATTACTTTTTTTTATAATGAAAAATAAAAAGAAAGTTTTAATTTTCTTATTTTTTGGTATTGAAAATGTTTTTGATAATTTTTTATTATATCGATGTGTTTTATTGATATCTTTTGATTGTAATGTGTAAATGATATGTTTCCTTTATGCATGTTTTATATGATACGATTCTGTTATGGCTTATGATATGTTTAAACCTGTTCATATGAGGAATGAGTTGTACTTAATAAGTGATGGGTGGAGCCCGTTATAGATCCTAGATGCACTTGTAGGTCTCATGAGACCAACTAGTGTCTTGGCACGAGGCCTTGACATAATATTATTTGTAGTCTTGGCACGAGGCCTTGGCTATGTGGTTGTGATAGTCTGGCATTATGCATTCCATCATTATGAAAGTGGTCATTGATATTGCATGTGATTATTCGACTAGTAGAATATCCACATGAATAAGTAAATGGAATTATTTCATTTTATTTTTCCATATTATGCTGAAGTTTAATTTTAAATGGATTTTGTTTCAGTTATACATTTCCATAAATGTTTATGATTATTTATGAAAGTTTCTGCTATATTTTAATCATTATTGAGCATATGAGCTCACCCCTTTCAATGTTTTAATTTTTCCATGATGTGAAGAAGTATTTTATGAATGACTTGCAGGGATAGTTGGAAGGGGATATGAGTGTGGACTATGGATACCATGTCATTGTAGTTTTTCACTTTATGATGTAATGTAACATTTATTAATGTATCTAGTGTTTCCAAGGCTACTATACTAATCGGTCTTTCAAGACATGATCTTTTGTGATCATGCCAATGTTACGTAATAATGCACTGAATCGGGGTAACTGGGGTTGGGGAATTACAGTTGCTATCCGAGGAAGTTTAGTACTAACCTTGGAAGCTAGATTTAGATAAACTCTGATTAGAGAACATAACCCTAAGATAGACATTGAGGATTAGTATAGAAGAACTTCATAGAATCTTGGTATTATAGAGATTTCGTGAGTTTTACGAGCTATACATCCATGTCTGGATACGAGCAGGTAGAGGCGTCTCTAGTATAGATGTACCTAGGGATAAAACCCGAAAACATTGCTTTGATCTAGACTCGAGCAGGAACAAGTTCAGGACAACGGGCCTTGCTGCAACCCTGGTTACGACACTCCCGGGGGATATTCTTAGGATAATTCACATTTTCTTTACAAACCACTGTGAAGGGTTTATGAGTATATACATCCCCAAAGAAAACATTTTTATGATTATGGATTATATCCATAAACTATTCAATTTATGTGAAGTGTTTTAAAAGTATAGAATTATGTATTTTGATTCATAAACTGATCTAGTTTATGCCATTGTTTAGAAATGGCGCCTAGTGGAAGGAATGGAAACCATATCAGTGCACACACTCCATGTAGGGATTTCCCTCTTGCTCAAGATAATTATAGTGGAGCTGGTGATAAAACTGGTTCTCATCAGCTTATAACCACAATGGGACAACTCACTCAGGTTATTAATAATAACCTTACTCATATGGAGCACCCTGATCGGCAACGTGGATGATCAATGTTAGAACGTTTCATGAGGCAACAACCTCCATCATTTAATGGGTGTATAAATCCATTAGTAGCTGAGCAATGGATAAACTTCTTAGAGAAAATATTTCATTCCTTGGAGAGTAGCGAAAGGGAGAAAGTAGTCATGGCAGTTTACCGCCTCACTGGAGATGCCGATCAATGGTGGTAATTGATTAAAAACAAAAAGGAAGATGAAGAAGAATCAAGTATGGAATGGAGGGTGTTTATGGAAATTTTCATAGAAAAATACTTTCCACATGACCATCGAGCAGATATGGAAAGAAATTTCTAAGTCTGAGGTAGAAGGAGGATGAGAATGTTGCAATGTATGAGGCTAACTTTACAAGGTTAGTGAGGCATGCTGCAGATTATATACATAACACAAGAAGTAAGATTGATCTTTTTTTGTGGGTTAAAACCATTTCTCCTTCAAGAATTAGTCTCACAAACATTCTCATCATAAGATGATATAGTCTCATGTTCTATTAAGACAGAAAAGCAATTCAATAAATCTTATGACAATAAATTAATGCAAGAGAAAAAAAGAACGGTGGAACAAGATATAGATAAAGGGAAAAAGGGAATGAATGATTTTACATTATGCGATAATTGTGGGAAGAATCACCCTGGTAATTTCCTAAAAGGAATGGGAGTTTGTTATAAATGTTGAGAAAAAGGTCACTAGGCTCATGATTGCAAGGGAAATAAAGAGGCTATCAGTGTTGAATGCTACAATTGTAGGGAAATGGGGCATAATGAAAATGAATGTCCTAAGCATTAGGGGAAATTACCTAAGAAAAGGACAAGGGATCAAGGCCAATCACATGCTGTTACTACAGTTGAAGTGGAATAATTAATGTATTGGTGCTTTTGGACTCAAGGATTATAATCAGGTTATAAGAATAATGTTATATATATAAGGATTGTACTGTAGTACTTGTTATTTTAATTAAGGTTTTAATATGATGAAGGTAATTATATTTTTAGTATGTGACAATAAGAGAATCTTTACTTTGTTTGGGGAATCTGATGGTACAATTGATTTTGGAATTTAGAGACCTTATAGAGGAAATATGGACAGAGGTATTTTGGATAACTATAAAGGTTTTAATGGATTAAGATTAACTTTGGATAGTATTTTTTAAGGTTAAAACATTTTTTTGGAATATTATAACACTATAGTTTTAGGAAAAGGACAACATGAAGGTTTGGGGATAACTCGTCGCGTCGGACAAAGCTGCAGGAATCGAACCCAAAACCATAGTGCGACAGGAATTTATTACCTACCACTATCCTACAAGAAGTTCCTGGTTATTACAAAATAGTTTTCCTAATCTAAATGGTATGTGCTAATATTTTGATCCTTGTACGATTAGGAAAAATATAATATTTTTTAGTTATATTATCTATTTGAGTTGAAGATGAGTTTTTTGTAGAAATTAGTTGAAGGTTAAAGCTCTACTTGTCAAGTATATATATATATATACATTTCTATTATTCTATGAATTAATTAATTCTTAAACATTAATAATGGGATATTACAAAAATGTTTTATCCTAATACTTTATGTTTTGTTGAACTGATGAAATTTTAAATCACCATAGATTGATGGCTTTGGGACCCTCAATTTTACACTTGTTTGTGATTGATGACCGCAATCAATCCCAATAAATATTTACTTTTTTCCTCTATTTATGTGTCTATAATTGCCACCAATTTTATCGTATTCGAAACCCTAATTTTGTGGTGACTTTCTCATTTCCATTTCCCTCTTATTAAGGATAAATTTTATTAACCTTATTTCCGATGAGGAATTTCCAAAAAGGTATTTTCTATTTTCAACCTTTTATTTTCGAAGAAGATTTTCAAATTGCGAGAAATCAATTTATTGAAGGAGGGGAGAATTTAACACCCCAAGCTTACATGGTATGCTTCTCTTTGAATAACAGAGCAGCGTGTGTTGTACGCAACCTCGAGTTCTAACACACCGCGACCAATCAAAGTAGTCATTATGAATAGTAATACCTACTTTTTGAAATTATATAAATTTTATATTTCAAAATGGACTTCATTTTTTGATTTGGAATATCGAAATTAGCCTATGTTGAATTTTTGGTATTTTTCTAAGAACTTCAAATTTTGGACGAATAGTGAAAAATACTTAAAAACAAATTTTTTAATGAAATTAATTTATAGTGATAAATTATACTATTGAGTGGTTTTAAAGTATAATTAAAATATATTTTTCCCATTTTATCTAATGTTATTCATTAGAATTAATTTCACTTTGGAATTGGACATAAACAATTGTCTATCTTTTGATTGATATTTTTTCTTAAAAACACGCTGTTTGTTTTGACAACAGGAATTAATTATAAAACCAATTAATGAAACATACATGTTTTTAATTTTTTAAAATATATATAATCTTTGAATTTGGAATATCAAATATAGATTATGGTGAATTTTTGGTATTGTTCTGAAAAACATCGATTTTTGATGAATAGTGAAACCCCTAATTGGTAGTTAAAAAAGTGATTTTTCATTTAAATGATTTTTTACCACCTCCGTGATTTGAATTTCAAAAATACGACATACATCATTGTCATTAGAGACTAAAATGTTGTTCAATGGGACTAAAATAATTTTTTGTGAATAGTAACTTTAAGTTTTATTAATCGTGATTAAAGGTAATTAGTAAAATTTATGGTAAAAATGATATTATAAAAATATGAAAATATATTGACACTTGTCCTACCATTATTGGATGAGTCATGGCCGATCAAGAGAATCCATGGGTCAACTTGGGGACCCCATGGAGTCAATTTGGTAAGAAAATGACATTAATAACTTTTTATTTAAAGTAAAAACAAAATTGTCACAAACATGTGTTGTTTTACTAATACCATTATTACATGGGGTTATATAAGTTAAATTTTCGAATATAAATATTCATTGGAAAAATAAAAATATTTCCTACATCATTAAATTTTTTCTTATAATTTTTAGACATTAAATAAATTAATTTTTTTATGACACCATGGTGATGCAGCGATTACCTCATTAATTAAGAATTTAAATAAAATGACAAGATAATGTAAACTCTAAGACTTACACTTGTCAAAAAACTATTCGATGAGAATATTTTGAACCCTCATCACCTTATCCTAGATATATTTAATTGTGGGACCTTTAAAATCCGAAACTCATTATATAATAATGTAACATTTCATGACTTTCCATGAGTGCCCCTCCACTCCTCTTATAAAAGGCCCTCACCTCTACCACCTTATTCACACCATCAAAGCCATTTGTCTATGAACAAATCTGCCCAAATACTCTCTCAACTTCCCAATATTACTCCTACAAGCATCACATTGGGCAGAAGTCTTCCAAAGGAAGCCTTTGGCTCAAATCAAACAGAGTTACCCGATTTTAAGGTAATGTCTTCTCTTATGTTGTGTTGTTTTATTTTGCTTCTCCAAACCCATAAACTCTTTATATTAATTACTTTTGTAAAAACACCAGTATCTTAAATATACTAGGATTTTTTTATGAGAAGGATTTGATTTACAGTTACACATACCTTCGTCTAATTGTTAAAGAACATACTGTTTCTGTGGGTGGCGAATTACTATCTTACGAAACGATGATTGTTCAATCTTTTTTTAACACCTCTCATGGTGTCCATTAAGATGTCACTAAATTTATATATGATATATATTATGTTTATGTTTTCTTTATGATTCTGTATTTTTCATTTATGTCATACCTTTATGATTTCCATTATGGGTAAACGTGATAATTTCATTTTAGGAAGTGCGGACTACCGCCCCCTCAAAGTGATTTGAATCGTTAATGAAAAATGTTGGATGTATAAAGGATGGAGTTTATGATTTTCTATATGATATTATACTATAATTATAATATAACTTTATATCATGATTATTTCATTCCATTAAATACAAAATATAAATTAAAGTAGCGTTTATGTGTACGTAAAGCTTACCGTCTCCATGAACGGTGCATTTCATTTCTTACTTCTAAATGTTATGTAATATTATAAATGAATATATATACTGGATATATATGATAAATATTATATCTACATAATGAATTTAATTCCGGATATAATGGATATTTTACCACATTAACAACTTGTAACTATAAGAAGTTTATTTTTGACTCAACTACCAAAGATCGACCAAACGACCGTTATTAACTTAAATAATTACATAATGTTCATAACATGGAAATAAGTGATATAAAAGGAATAATGAATTTGAAAATGGTTCTTAAAATATTAGAAATTAACTATAGTTTATTATTCAGGAGGTTAAAGAATGATCGAGTCGAGTCGGAAATGAGGTAAGGGACTTCGTCTCAATTTATTTTCATTGAGGCATATTTTGTAATATACACAATTTTCTTTTATACGGTGTATAAACCCCTTTGAATTTTACATTTATTCAATAGGAATATTTTTATATGAAGAGTTTTACTAAACGAAAAAAGTGAATGTTTTTTTGTCATACGTATGCGGCAACAATGACTTCTCCACCACCGTGACGATTATTTGAGTTTCGGATTCCTCTACAAGCCATAACGTTTTTTAAATGAAAAATAAAAACAAAATTAAAATTTTCTTTTATTTTGGTATTGAAAATGGTTTTGATAATGTTTTATTATATCAATGTGTTGTATTGATATCTTGTGATTGAAATGGGGAAATGATATGTTTCCTTTATGAATGTTTTATGTGATACGATTATGTTATGGTTTATGATATGTTTAAACCTGTTCATATGAGGAATGCGTTGGACATAATAAGTGGCGGGTGGATCCCACTATAGCTCCTAGATGCATCGGTAGGTGTCATGAGATAAACTAGTGTCTTGGAACGAGGGCTTGAAAAAATCTTATTTGTAGTCTTGGCACGACGCCTTGAAAAATATTTATTTGTAGTCTTGGGACGAGGCCTTGGCTATGTGGTTATGATAGTCTGGAATTATGAATTCCATCATAATAAATGTGGTTATTGATAGTGCATGTGATTATTCGACTAGTAGAATATCCATGTGAATAAGTAAATGGAATTATTTCATTTTATTTTGCCATATTATGCTGAAGTTCAAGTTTAAATACATTTTGCTTCAGTTATACATTGCCTTAAATGTTTATGTTTATTTATGAAAGTTTCCGCTATATTTTTATCCTTACTGAGCATTTGAGCTCACCCCTTTCAATGTATTAATTTTTCCTGGATGCAAAGAAGTATTTTATGAATGACTTGCCGGGATAGTCGGAAGGGGATATGAGTGTGGACTATGGGGACCATGTTATTGTAGTTTTTCACTTTATGATGTAATATAAGGTTTATGAATGTATCTAGTGTTTTCAAGGATACTAAACTAATCGGTTGTTCGAGAATTGATCTTTTATTATCATGCCAATGTTATGTAATAATGCACCGGCTCTGGGTAACTGGGGTCGGGGTGTTACGTGGCCGACTTCGCTGGTCAGAGGCAGGCGCGAAGACCTGGGGTCTTCGCGACCCCGACCAGCCGGCAAGGACCAACATCTCATGGGTCTCATGGAGCAAACATGGACAGGCTGCACCAGTCCGGGTTGACGTGGTGGACCGGGCAGTCCGGGCGACCCAGCTGCAGACCGCCGGCTTGAAGGGGGTGGGCCGGCCCGAGCCCCCCGTCTTCGTCCGATGATGTTAAAAACATCATAACTCGCAATCCGAGAGTCAGATTCGCATGCCGTCAACGACGACGTGCTCCTTGAAATGAGACGGAATTTTTGAGATGGTTTTGGATATTTTTAATTCCCGAAACGAGGCACTTGGGGCGCGGCATGATGTTAAGTGGTTTTATGTTTTTCCCGGGGGATCTTGTTTTGGATGGTGCAGACACGTCTGACGTCCATTTTGAGCCCCGTCAGTGGCGTTGGAACCATGGCCCCAGGGAAAAGATTTTCCATGTTGGATTTGATCATTGAAACCAATGTTGAGGCGTGGGCCCCACAGCCCATCTTTGAGCTGCATGCAGCATTTGGTAACATTTTCATCGGACGTCCATTCAGGGCATGCGAGCAGTTGATTTTGGGTGTTTTTCTGAGGGCATTGCATTGGCGCAGTCTGCCCTCTTTAATTCTGCACGATGGTGCATGCCCCATGAGGGTCGTTTGGGCATTGACGATGATTTTCCATCTCTATCACTGGGCAACCATTTTGGACAAGTGAATAGTCCACCTTGTGTACTTTTTCGAGAGAATCACAATGGTGTGATCCGTTCGTTGTGTTTCGGGATCGGGATGCAGGTCGCACATAGCACTGCTCGTGTGCGGTGCACCAGAATACATCTTTTTCTCTAGATATCGGTTCCACTCAAGTGAGTAGTTTTTTTGATGTGTTTTCCAGAGGGGATCTCTATGGTACGATGCGCCTGACTGTTTTTGGGGACGAGGCTTGGGATCACGGGACGCCATTCGGGTGTAAGGCAGTGTTGGCGAATTTTCCGTCGGATATCCGTTTGAGGCATGTAAGTAGTCAATCTCGCGTGTTTTTTCATGAGGATTACAATAGTGTAATCTGTTTAGGCAAGCGGAGCCTAATACACGGTCTTATTAAATGTGGAAATATAAAAGTTTCCCTGGTGGTGGTTCTTCTACCGTGTTTGTATCGGACCCTTGGCGTGTGATCACGTGCACTCCTGGGAGAGTGATGTTGGTGGTTAAAGAGATTTTGTCGGTCATTCCCCAGCCGTTGAGGTGGAAAGTTGGATTTGTTACATTTACGCCTTCGCGTTGACGATGGGTGCCATGTTCATGTTAGCTTTTTGGGCTAGAGACGTGGCATACTCTGGGAGTATGTGAGAACACTGGGAGGTACATGTGGATGTTTGTACCTGAGAAAGTTTATGCGCTTGGCTGGGGTTGACTTGGGGCCACACATCATGTGGGCCCCAGGTGCGTTCCATTTTCTGCAATGCGTACTTTTGAACTATTACGACGTAAAGAGTCCCTCGGTTCACAATTGTTGACCAGCAGGGCTGAGTTTTCCCCCTGGATCTATGCTCGATGGTTTATATCAGCAGGGTGGAGTGGTTTCCCCTAGTTTTGTTCTGGAGTCGGGTGGTTACACGATACACACTACATGTTCGGTTGGCAAGTGTTGTACCATCTAATAGAGATGGCCAGAGTAGTTCTGGGTTTACCCTCCAGGAGAGACTGGGTAGTGGGTTGCCCACTAACTTCTAGGGTTTAACTTCAAATAGAGATAAGGTAGTGGGTTACCCGACACTCTTAGGGTTTACCCTCTAGCAGAGACTGGGCAGTGGGTCACCCGACACTCATAGGGTTTACCCTCCAGTAGAGACTGGGTAGTGTATCACCCGATGACTCTCAAGGGTCTACCCTCTAGCAGGGCTGGGCAGTGGGTCGCTTGTCGTCGTGATTTAGGTCTACCCTCCAGGAGGGCTGGGTAGTGGGTCGCCTGTCGACTTGTTCCGGGTTTACCCTCCAGCAGGGCTAGGCAATGGGTCCCCGTCGACTTATTCCAGGTCTACCCTCCAACTGGGCAGGACAGTGGGTCACCTAATGATGTATTAAGGTTTACCCTCCAGTAAGGCTGGGTAGTGGGTCACCCGCTATCTTTTTAGGGTTTACCATCCAGCAGGGCTGGGTAGTGGGTCACCCGATATCATATTATGAATTACCCTCCAGCAGGGTTGGGCAGTGGGTCGACTTTCGACTTATTCCAGGTCTACCATTCAGTAGGGCTGGGAAGTGGTTTCTTGACGATGTATTATGGTTTACCCTCTATCAGGATTGGGCAGTGGGTCACCCGATATCTTATTACAATTTACCCTCTAGCAGGGATGGGCAGTGGGACACCCATTGGCATTCTAGACTCAGTCCTTTCTACTAGGCTAGTTTTTGACTTTTCCGTGATTACCAGAATGGGACCCTTGGTTGTACGGGTCAGTGTTGGAATGACCTTGACTTCAAGGAGACCTCTCAACTGTGGGGCAGTGAAGAGGTGTGGTATGACTTTCCCCAGAACATTCAAGTACGAGGGGTGCTTTCCCCACCGAGACGCATCCTGGTGAAGTGACCTAAAACCATGTGGGCGAGTCAGTGCCACCCAAAGTTGATAGTTTCTGGGTGCAGTGATTTGAGCCCCTTGACATGCAGTTCGGGGCAGACGTGCAGGATGCTTGGCATCAATGGTGTTTACTTCTGGGACTGTTGGAGACTCACTTTTCATGGGATGAGCTACGGGATGTATATCCCCTTACTACCTTGTTTGGGATTCTTATTGAGCATATGTATATATATATACCTTGTTCTAGTACCCAGTTCATGGGTTTGGTTACTCTCCTTCCAAGAGAGGCGAAGACACGCGGGGTATGCCACGTGCTTTACATGTCTAGCTTCTCGTGGTTGGACGAGTCTACTCTACTGATATAGGTAGCGAAGACTCAACAATAAGTTTATCTTCTCAATTTTTCCATCTCCTTGTGTATGGATGAGTCTACCTTCTTTCATCTTGTTGGGTTATGCTGGAATCTTTACTATACTCTTTACTATACTCTCAGTTGTACCTCCCTACTTTTCCTGTTCATTCTACTGCTCACCCTTCGGTACCTCATTTATTGATCCCTCGAGCATTAGGGGTATCCTACTGAGTATTTTTATACTCACCACTGATTGGGCTTTGCCTACACTTGGTGTGCCCTTGCAGAAGATTGACAGGTTGGTCGCGACTTCAGTGGATCTTAAGAGTTTGAGAGCTAGGACCGCATGCGGTGGTCAGAGTCGGGTTCAAAGTGGGGGACCCTTCCAGCTGTTTTTCCTTTGTTTACCAGTAGCCGGGTTGTGGAACTTTTCTGGTTTGGCGCGTGTTTTTTCCCTTTTCTTTTCAGTTTACCTTCAGCACTTGCATTGTACTGATTAGTGGTCGATGCACTTTTGGTGGTTTATATATATAGAAGTTTCACTTTACTCTACTTGTATTTTCTTTTACTCTGCACTTTTGCATTAAGTGTGGTGCGTGTGTGTGTACAGGTACTTAGGCAATGGCCTCCCCGTGTTGTTGTGCCTTCGGCGCTGGTCGCCAGCCCCTGGCCTATTGAGGCGGTCTTGGGGTAGTTGCGGCTCGAGCCCGGGTAGGGTTGGGTCGTGACAAAGTGGTATCAGAGGTGGTTCGTTCCTTGGGATGCTATTTGGACATCAGTAAAAGTTAAGGAATTGGTTTGGATTTAGGGAAACAATGTCAATGTGTCTCGAGAGCGGCTCTTAGGCCAGGGAGTCCAGTGATGGTGCAGCGACCGACACATCTATTCACCAGGACCTTGATAACCTTCTGGTCGACTTGGCATGCCGAGACACTTGTTGTAGGGAAAATTGGTTTTTTCATCACATAGGATTGAGTATTCGACTGTCCTTCTTTAGTCAGCTCCTTATCGTTGTTATTGGTATATACATATATGCTCATCTGACTGTGACACTCCTTGATAATATTCAGGATGTCTCCGCGAAGACTACCAGCCAAGATACCTTCTTTGGTGCGTGATGACGACCCTGTGAGCTACGAGGCCTCAGCCCAAGACCCATCATGTGATCCCCTTTCTTTGGGTGGGCCGTTAGTAGCAACCCCACTCATAGAGGAGCATACAGCTTCAGCGGAGCAGGCTGAGCTTGAGCGTAGGTTGAGCGCACTCCATGAGTTCCAGCGACAGAGACCGATGAGGTTAAGTGGTGAGCCAGACCCTCAGAAAGTAGAAGTTTGGATGGAGACAATGGTTTTCCTTTTTAGGCTTGTGCAGACGCCGACAGATCTTATGGTGGCTTTGGAAGCCAATCCTTTTCGCGAAGTAGTTTGGCGTTGGTGGAGTCTGGGGAATCAGTTTCTTGACGAATCATTCCTTTCATGGGGTGACTTTCAGTTGTTGTTTCGTGAGGAGTTTTTCCCCTCCTGCTTGCGGTCCGTTAAGATTTAGGAGCTCCTGCAATTTAAGTAGGGAGGGATTATGGTGGCCGAGTACTCGACTAGTTTCGCAGACCGTGCCCGCTTTTACCTAGACTTGGTCCATGATGACAACATCTGAGCGCGGAAGGTTGAGCAGGCTCTTGGCCGAGAGATTCTTGCTGTGATAGTACCCTTGGGAATTTCCTTATATTCCGGGGTGCTAGAGCAGGGGGTGATGACAGAGAGCTTCCTGTCACATTCTAGAGTTGGTGGTGGCAGCAGGCATGTTAGAGCCGAGACGTCTGTCGCAGCAAGCATGCATCGACAAGAAGAACCTCGATGCAGGTGGCTTTCTGACAACTGGACTCAGGGGCATAGTCATACACCACAGTGGCATCGGAGGGCACCAGTGTATCCCGAAGAGAGTTGGTGCTACACTTGGGATGGGCAAGGTCACCTAGCACGGCACTGCCCGACCAGGCATGCAGAGAGCTTCGGGCAGGTAGCAGGTGCACCACCATGACGGAGGTAGCACCGTGATCAGAGTAGCGCCCAAAGAGGTTGTGCTGGCAGAGGAGCGGGAGGAGATGGTAGTGGGGGATGAATTTACGAGGTCTTCCCATCACCACTAGGCGGTCCACGTCAGGCTCCAAGAGATGAATATTTGGACCACAGACATCTGCGAGATTTGGATGTATACGATCCTACAGAGCATGAGGTGATAAGAGGTATGCTCTACAGCTCTTCTATTTTTTGTAGTAGAATTTTTAGGCTTTGTGAGTGGAATGATTTTCACCCTACTCCTTGTTTGAGTTGTTACCAAGGTGGCACAGGGCGTCGGTGTGACCCTGTGTGGGTAAGATAAAAGGCGTGAGAACTTTTTCTTTAGTCGATGGTGTTTACTCCTTCTCCCTCCGAGCATGTAAGAGAGTCTTGGATGCGAGACATCGACTGTGAAACCTTGCATGACTAGATATCCTTGGGTGTTTCACCATATAGATATTCTGAAGGAGGGAATCACCAGTCCTTGTTCTAGGTGCGGGCGGTGATCCCAGTCACGACATTCGACGTAGAGGTTTGGTCTGGGATGTGAGCTACCCTTGAGAGCCTTCGATCCGTTTGAGACTGTGCAAAGGGATGGAATGTTTCCCTACCACCTTGACCTAACTCCAAAGGCTGGTTTGGGTGTATATCATCTCCCACGTGACTCACCTGAGGAGATGTGTGCATGATCCTATGCACGTCATCAGTAAGGTCAGACCTCGTGCGAATAGATCAAATCCTTTGATCTGTGTGCGGTGACGCGGGACTATACAAGAGTTCTTCTGGGTAAGGGAGAGCTAGGTGCGGGCTTAGAACCCTAAGTTGTTCCATGGTTTTGCTTTTCGGGGATGAAAAACATGAAGGAGAGAATGATTTAAGAACCTGGTTTTTGCTCCGAATGACTTTGGAATATTCTTGATGTTATTCCAGAGCAGCACCTTCAGACGGCTTGCGTTTCCGAGCCCCGGTGTGGTCGGAATTAAATTTTTAGTGTGTTCACACTGGGCACTCCAAATGAATAAAATAACTCCTAAATAGAGTTTCGGGTCAGAGATCTAAGTGTACGGATGGGTCCGGGATGGGGTGTTTACCATAGGAACGACATAAAATATGTCGTCGCGGGACGTTTGGACCCCTCACTCGCTATTGGAGCATGGAACTGATAAACTAAATACTTAATTTATTCTTTTAACGTCTTAACACAATTATCTCTTAAACGGTGGATTGGATTGCAAAACCGAGGGCACCGTTGAGTTCGGAGCGTGCCGTTTACCCTAGGAGGGGTATAAGTTTTGACGGTGCGGGCCGTCAGTGAAAAATGGCCCTGGGGGCGTTTTCGTTATTTGGCGGCCTCGGGCGCTAAGTTTAATAACTTTTGATAGAGCCTCGGATTAAAATCCTGAGACCGCGGTTGTGCTTGGGAGGTGGTGTTTACACTATGGTATGCTTAACCTTGACCCTGCTGAGGGTTAAGTTATGGGGCCAACGGGAGGGAGTTTAAGTGTTTTGTTTTTAAACACTTCCCCCCCCCTCTTTGTTGTTTCCCTGGCGCAGGGTGCTCCCAATGAAGAAGCTCCCCCTCCATCCTCTCCTCCACCTCTCCGGAGAGGCGCGACAGTCTGGAAGATCGTCGCGAAGCATCGAGCGAAGCCCTGCGAGGTAGGCATCGATTTTGTTTCGTTTTGAATTCCCACACCCACTTTGATCCCAATTTATGGCATCGATTTGCTGTGTAATTTTCGAGAAAATTCCAGGAATGCATAGTAGTATTTAGGCTATTTCCGACGCTTTTTTTGGATTCAAAATCCATGTTTGGAGGAGTCCGTGAAGACATGTCAATGTTTGCGGGTTTTTGAAGTTTCTGGCGGGTTCTTTTTTTATTTCCGGTGAGCTCCAGCAGCGGTGGCATGGGCTTTGGTGGCGGTGCTGCTCGTAGGCGGCAGACGGCCGGGGTCGAGGGCGTCGGCGTGGCTATCTTCACGGCGGTCGACCGATTCCTCAGCAGGTGGCAGCGGTCATCACTGTGTGTGGGGGGCCGCGTTTCTGTGGCGTACGTGGGGAGACGCGGGGATCCGGGCTGGCCGGCTTCGCCGGTCAGCGGCAGGCGCGAAAACCCGGGGTCGTCGTGACCCCTCCCAACTGCCGGAGACCCGCATCTCGCATGTCTCATAGTGAAAACACAGACTGGACACGCTGGTCTGGATTGACGCGGTGGACCGGGCGGTCCGGGCGACCCAGTCGGGGACCGCCGGCTTGAAGTGGGTGGGCCGGCGCAGCCCCCCTGTCTTCGTCTGATGTTGTTAAAAACATAATAACTCTCAATCCGAGTGTCAGATTCGCCTTCCGTCAGCGGAGACACGCTCCTTCACATAATATGGACTTTTTGAGATGGTTTTGGGAATTTTTATTTCCCGAAACGTGGGGATCAGGGCGCGACACGATGTTAAGTGGTTCGACGTTTTTTCGTGTAGATCTTGTTTTAGATGGCGCGGACGCGTCCAACGTCCGTTTTGAGTGCTGTTAGTGGCATTGGGACCCTTGCACCTGGGCAAAGCATTCCAGATGAGTTTTGGGAATTGAAGCTGGAGTTGAGGTGTGGGCCCCACGACCCTTCTTTGAGCTGCATGCAGCGTTTGGTAACTTTTACATCAGACGTCCGTTCCAGGCGTTTGAGTAGTCGATTTTGGGTGTTTTTCCAAGGGCATTTCATTGGCGCAGTCTGCCTGTATTTATTACGCATGATGGTGCAGGCCCCACGAGGGCCGTTTGGGAGTTGACGGTGATTTTCCATCTCTATCACCGGGTGACCGTTTTGGACAAGTGAATAGTCCACCTTGTGTACTTTTTTGAGAGGGTCGCAATAGTGCGATCCGTTCATTGTGTTTCGGGACCGGGATGCGGGTACCACGTAGCACCGCTCATGTGCGGTGCACCGACATGCATATTTTTCTCTGGATATCTGTTCCACTCAAGTGATTAGTCCTTTTGACAAGTTTTCCCGAGGGGATCGCAATGGTGCGATGCGCCTGACTGTTTTCGGGGCTGAGGCTTGGGATCACGGGACGTCGTTCGGGCATAAGGTGGTGTTGGTGACTTTTCCATAGGATATCCGTTTGATGTGAGTAAGTAGTCTATCTCATGTGTTTTTTCTTGAGGATTAAAACGGTGTAATCTGTTCAGGCGAGCGGAGCCTCATACACGATCTTATTAAATGTGAAAATATGAAAGGTGCCCCAGTGGTGGTTCTTATACCATGTTTGTAGCGGACCCTTTCCATGTGATCATGTTTACTCCTGGAAGAGTGATCTTGATGGTTAAAGAGATGTGGTTGGCCATGCCCCGGTCATTGAAGTGGCAAGTTGGAGTTGTTACGTTTATGCCTTCGCGTTGACGATGGGTGCCGTGTGCATGTTAGCCTTTTGGGCTGGAGACGTGGCATACTCTAGTAGTATGTGAGAACACTGGGAGGTACATGTGGATGTTTGTACCTAAGAATGTTTGGGCGCTTGGATGGGGATGACATGGGGCCACATGTCGTGTGGGCTCCAGGTGTGTGTCGTGTTATGCTTTGCATACTTTTGACCACTCGCGATGTAGAGGGTCCCTTGGTTCTCGATTGTTGACTAGCGAGGTTGAGTTTTTACCCTGGCTCTATGCTCAATGGTTTAGATCAGCATGGTTGAGTGGTTTCCCCTGGTTTTGTTCCAGAGTCGGGTGGTTGCACGATACCTACTCCGTGTTCAGTTGGCCGGTGTTGTACCATCCAGTAGAGATGGCCAGAGAAATTCTGGGTTTACCCTCTAGTAGAGACTGGGCGGTGGGTTTCCTACTGACTTCTATGATTTACCCTCCAGCAGAGACTGGGCAGTGAGTAACCTGACACTCTTAGGGTTTACCCTCTAGCAGAGACTGAGCAGTGGGTCACCCGACACTCTTAGGGTTTACCCTCCAGTAGAGACTGGGCAGTGGGTCACCCGAAGACTCTCAAGGGATTACCCTCTAGTAGGGTTTGGCAGTGGGCCGCTTGTCGTCTTGATTCAGGTCTACCCTCTAGCAGGGTTGGGCAATGGGTTGCATGTCAACTTGTTCCTGGTTTACCCTCCAGTAGGGCTGGGAGTGGGTCACCCATTGACTTATTCTAGGTCTACCATCCAGCTGGGCTGGCAGTGGGTCACCAGATGATGTATTAGGGTTTACCCTCTAGCAGGTCTGTGTAGTGGGTCACCTGATATCTTATTAGGGTTTACCATCCTGCAGGGCTAGGCAGTGGGTCACCCGATATCATATTATGAATAACCATCCAGTAGTGCTGGGTAGTGGGTCGCCTGTCGACTTAATCCAGTTCTGCCCTCCAGCAGGGCTGGGCAGTGGTTTTCCTGATGATGTATTCGGGTTTACCCTCTAGCAGGGCTTGGAAGTGGGTCACCCGATATCTTATTACGATTTACCCTCCAGCAGGGCTGGGCTGTGGGACACCCGTTAGCATTCTAGACTCAGTCCTTTCTACTAGGCTAGTCTGCGACTTCTCTGTGATTACCGGAGCGAGACCCTTGGTTGTACGGGTCAGTGTTGGAATGACCTTGACTTTGAGGATACCTCTCGACTGTGGGGCACTGACGTGATGTGGTATGACTTTCCATAGAACTTTCAAGTACGGGGGGTGCTTTCCCCACAGAGACGCATCCTGGTGACACAACCTAAAATTGTGCAGGCGAGTCAGTGCCTCCCAAAGCGAATATTTTTTAGGTTCGGTGATTTGAGCCCGTTGACTTGAAGTTCGGGGCAGATGTGTGGGATGCTGGGTATCGATGGTGTTTTCTTCTGGGACTGTTGGAAACTCACTTTTCTTCGGCTGAGATACGGCATGGAGATCTCCTTACAACCTTGTTTGGGCTTCTTATTGTGCATATGTATATCTATATACCTTGTTCTAGTACCCACTTACTGGGATTGGTTACTCTCCTTCCAAGAGAGGTGAAGATTCATGGGGTATGCCACGTGCTTTTCGTGTCTAGATTCTCATGGTTGGACGAGTCTACTATTCTTCTATAGGTAGCGAAGACTCGACGGGAAGTTCATCTTCTCACCATTTCCACCTCCTTGTGTCTGGAGGAGTCTACCTTCTTTCCTCTTGTTGGGTTGAGCTGGACTCTTTACTGTACTCTTTACTGCACTCTCAGTTGTACCTCTCTACTTTTCCTGTTCGTTATACTGCTCACCCTTTAGTACCTCCTTTATTTCTCCCTCGAGCCTTCGGGGTATCCTACTGAGTATTTGTATACTCACCCTTGCTTGGGCTTTGCCTGCTCTTGGTGTGCCTTTGCATACGACTGACAGGTTGGTCGTGAAATCATTGGAGCTTAATAGTTTGAGAGCTTGGACTGTTTGCGGTGGTTGGAGTCAGGTTCCAGGTGGGGGACCCTTCCAGCTGTTTTTCCTTTGTTTACCTATTGTCGGGTTGTGGCACTTTTCTGTTTTGGCATGTGTTTTCCCCTTTTATTTGCAGTTTAACTTCAACACTTTCTTTGTACTAATTAGAGGTCAATGCACTTTTGGTAGTTTATATATATAGCCATTGCACTTTGCTGTGCTTTTATTTTCTTTTACTATGTACTTTTGCATTGAGTGTGATGCATGTGTATGTACAAGTACTTAGGTAAAGGCCTCCCCGAGTTGTTGTGCCTTTAGCGCTGGTCTTCAGCCCTTGGCCTATGGAGGCTGGCGTGGGGTAGTTGTGTAATGAGCCTGTGTAGGGTCGGGTTGTGACAATACATGTTGTGAATCAACATTACACATCATGATTCCCAATTCTAGGATGTGAGATTTTTTAGGAAAAGATTTTAGTTAATATTTTTCTCAAATTCGTGACGACTAATGATTGAGGGATTACACAATGTATTCATGTCAATGCACAAAAAATGTAGATGTGGAAGGGGGTGTGATTTATTTTCCTATAAATAGAGGCACTCAAACATCCTTACAAGAATATATGGACTGACAAGGGAATGTGTGAGACCAATAGAGGCTGTAGAACATGGAGTGACGATATAGGGTCTAGCTTTTCAACAGTTCATCAACACCTTCCATTTTTTGTTATCGATTCTACACTTTCTCAATATGAGTGAGTTGTTTCTTTAGTACTAGGTGATTCTATTATAAGGGGACGTATTTCTAGGTATTTTTTTTGATTTTATTAATCAAGTTTTTGTTTTCTACGACTGATTTTATCAATTACAAATATTTTTTTTAAAATTTCCTAACCATTGTTTATGATTTTAACATTATTATATTATTTCATTAATTAATCTCCTTAGCTTGAGTATGAATATTAAAAAACCTAGTCCTATTATGTTTAATTTTGTTTTTGGGTTACCTAATTTGGTGATTTAATTTAATAGATGGCCATTCAAAAGGTGTAATCACATTATTAGGGTGGGTTACAAAGACCATAGATCCATACTAACCCAATTCAAACACCAAAACTAAATTAACCCCTAATAAATTAAATTCCTAACACATGAACCTGAATATCATTGAACATGGTACATCTCCCATCATGATTCACAACTCAGTCATTATTGTTATATGTTTATTTTATGAAAACAATACAAACATTTACTATTTTTATTTCATTAATTACCTGAGAACATACACTCTGTCCCTGCAGGTTTGATACTCGGGAATACCTGGTACTACAGTTTTAGTTAGGTTGTATGAGTTTATTAATATAAAAACAATATATCCCAATAGGAATTAATGACACCCTATGGGTTGTCTGTTTAGTATCCCCTAATCCCATTGGAGATGTCAGATTACTTCTCATCTAGAATAATCTATTTCTAATGTTGAGTTACCACATTAAGAATGTTTCATTTCCAAATGCTACATTTATTCCTCCTTCTAATTTTATCCACCTTTGATTTTATGTTGGACACTATAATTTTATGCCCAGAAGTTCTTTTCATCCAAGTATGTGTGTCTGAATTAGAATCTTTGGGTGGTACTAGTGGCCCCATCAAACATTCACTGTAGGAGTTCCATATAAAATATGTTCATAATTTCCATAAAATAGATAACAATTATGAATTGAAAAAAAATCTAAAATGTAAACATTGGTTATTTTGAAACATCAATCGAATCAAAAATGTATTCAATATTTTTACCAATTCATTTTTTTAATAAAAATTGAACACCAAAGGTGGTCTCCCTTACTAACATTAAATAAATGTTAAAACAACAATCTATTACCAAAACATACACATAATGCTGGTTAGGGGAAAAAATGGATAAATGAAAATAAAGAACTAATTTTTTTACTCGTTTTCAATTTAAATTAGGTTCTACTTTATTGTCAATGTGATGAGGCCCTTAACTATAATTAAGGGCAACATTACATCCTTAACTATCATTTTTGCTTAAAAAAATATTTCGACCCCTTTTCTCTCTCCACTATATGAAAAGCCTCCCACATCTTTCATTTTTTCTTCCATTCCAAAAATCATGCCACTAGAATTATCTCCACTTGATTTTTATTTTCCTTCACTAGACATGACATGTTTTTCCACCCCTTCTTCAATTATTGTTCTGAATCTGTATGGTTTTTTTAACTAGATGCATCAAACAAAAGATAAATGTTGGGGAGGGGGGAAAATAGAGGATAAAATCAAATGATTTTGGGTCATAGAAAATAATTTCTAGGGATTCATGTACTATTGGGTTGTAGGGCCTCATTTTCAGGTTGAAGAAGGCTCCCACATGGAGCACTGATGAAACTGAATAGATGGGTCTACTATGTTTTTCTCAACTGTGTAATGTAGCTCTAATACTAGTTTTTTGATTGGAATAACTACTCTCAAACATATTATTTCTTGATGGAACTCACACACAATGATGTGTAAGAAGAAAAATGAGAAGTTATGTGGTTCATTCAGATTACTTACATCCCCAATTAAGGTAGTGAATTACACTAATAGCAAATGGAAATATAATCTCATACAACAACATTATCATCCAAATCAAATCTTTGAAAGCCTATATCGATGTCATGTACTCCACCTACATTGTAGATAAAGCCCCAAATGACAGTTGCATTGAAATCCAGCTCAAAGATCATCCTTCAAGAGTAAACACACAAATAATAGTGGATTTAAGTTTTTTAGAATAACGTAAAAAATCTGAATCAACATAGCCTCTATTAGTGAAATATAATCCTCTATGAAAAAATTTAGCATCTATGGTATCCTTGATGTATCTCAGGATCCTATTCACTGGGTTCCAATGATTCCAACCTGTATTCACTATGCACTGACTAACTTTTTCTAATAAATGTAAAATGAATGATCTAGTAAACATCATAGTGAACATTAGAATCCCCAATACTGATGTAAACAGAACTTGAGACATCTCAAACCTCTCTATTTCCCTTATAGGACTAATCATGGAAGAAAACATAAAATTAATTGGAAGAGTGGTAGATATTTTCTCATTTTCTTGAATGCTGAATTGTTTCATGACTTTCTGTAAGTATGTCTTACCTGATATCCATATATTTCCATTATTTAAATCTTAGTAAATCCACATCCCAAGAATATTTTTTTCTTCCCTAGTCCTTATTATCAAAATCCATAGCAATATGTAAATTTATCTATTGGATATGATAATCATTGGATCCTAGAACCAAAATTCCATCCATATACAACCAAATAACAATAAAATCATTATCATCCAATCCCTTCAAATATACACAAGGTTATGAATTAAGAAAGCTGTATCCACGACTCTTGATATAGGTAATGATTATCTTGTACCATCATCCTGGTTCCTTCTTAAGACCGTATGAGGATTTAATCAACCTATAAACCAAGTTCACTTTAGATTATTCTCTAATGTCTTCCATTTTAAGAATAAGGACCTCATAATCAATATCAAAATAGTGAAAAGAAGTATTCAAATTTATATTCTATGAATGTAAAATATATTTTCTAAGAATCACCATAACTACCCAAAACATTCATCATTCTATCAATAGGATAAACTATTTCATTAAAATAGATATCATCCCTCTGATAATATCCTTTGTCCAAAATTCATTCATGATATCTTTACCCATGGTCCTTTATTTCCCATTTGATCTTAAATATGCCTTTTTCCTCATATCCTTCCATCTATGAGGTAATAGAACAATATACCAACTCTCATTCTTTTGTTGGGATTTATGTTCCTCTTACATCGCCACCATCCTTAAGGATACATGTGGAATCTGGTCTCCACCAAAAATTAAGATGGCTCTCCATCCTCTATCAATAAGTAGAAAACAATATTTCTATTTATGACATAATATTATTTCCATATTGGTTCTCTTTTCCCCAAATTTGGCCTTCTTAGTGCAGAATCAACTAGTACATGATCTTCATTCTTTGGTAATTCCTTATCATAAACTGGTTCTTCCTTATATTCTTCCTCCACCTTGAATATTGTTGTTTATATATTCTCAATCTACAAATCCCCAAAAATTTCCATTTTCAACTTATCTTTTAAAAAATGACATCTCTATTGATTATATGTTTACATGTAGTGGGGTCCCACAAATGATACCCCTTCACACCAACGATGTACCCCAATAAGATATATTTCGTGGACCTCTAATCCAATTTTATCTTTCATGGTCATTTCGAATTGCATATACAATACATATAAAAGTATGTAACCAAGAATAGTCAATGAGATTAATATTCTAGATCTCTATTGGTGTCTTCATATCAACCACTGTTGATGAATATTAGTTGATCACATAATTAGTGGTATTCACCGATTCTTCCCAAAATGATTAGGAAATTCTCATCGTCTTATATATCACTCTTATTCTATCCAAAAGGGTTATTTTCATTCTCTCTTCCTCTCTATTGTTTTGCGGAGTGTAATCCATGATGAACTTTATCATGATGCCTTCCCAATGACAACAAGTATAAAACACCTCTCTAGTATACTCTCCACCATTTCCAATCCTCAAATACATGGTCTTTTTTCTAGATTCAATCTCTTTATTTGGTTTGAATATTTTGAAGAACATTTTCCTCTTGATTGGGTACACCAGACATATCTTCGAAAAATCATAAATAATGTATAAAATGCACCTTTATAATCTAAGGGATATAACTGATGCTTGGAAACCTTTATAATGGATTATTTCTAAGATATTTATACTTCTTGTTATTGATATCCCAATAATTAACATGTGTTTCTTTCTCAAAACATAATTATCACAAAATGTTAAGGATGTATTTTTAATCCCCTAAAACACTTCTAAAATATAGGAATCTGTAAGCCTCAATCTAAGATATGGCTTAGATTCTCATGAGAAAACATCATCAATTCTTCGCCAAGGTAGTTGACGTGACAACTATCTCTGACTCCTTGTACGTTTCACCCATAATCATGTATAGGTAATTTGGGACCTTATTTTTCATTATCACCGCAACATGACCTTCAAAATAATCATAACTCCATTCAAGGTGGGAGTCTTGCTTGAGCAATCATAAAATTTCCCTAATGACAACATGTTCTTATTTAATCCTTTCACATGATGAACTCCTTGGATGGTTCAATCAATACCATCATGAATCCTTGTTTTGAATGTACTAACTCTAATGATCTTTAGGGTATGACCATTCTCCATGTACAAAAGTGATTTCTAGATAGTTTTATATTTATCAAAACTTTCTCATTGAGATGTCATATGCTATTTTTCTCTAAATTTAATTATATATTCCTTGTTAAGATAATTTATTCTTCTAGTAGTCATCATCTCTTCGTTGAATTGTATATATCATCTTTTATAAGTACTCTCCTCATTTCCTTGAGATCTCATTTCACTATTCAATTTATTCAAACAATCTTTCTTAACATTCTTTTCATTCCACAATTGTATCCCGTGACATTAATCTTCTAACTTTTTGATTTGGGCCTGCTATAATTTTGGATCCCACTAGAACCACTCTCTATCATCCTACCTATCTCCAATGACAGAGCCTCTAGTTGGTGTAAAGTTTTATGTTTTTCCTCCTTGTTGTTATGCTGACTTTTTTCTTCAAGGGCTACGACCACTACATTATTGAAGAGTTGAATATCCATCAAGATGATGTTGGTGTGGATAATGATGATTTGATCATATAAATCTCGAAAACTATGGAGTAGAATTTCTTAATGATTAGTATCAAAAAAATTTTGCATAATTTTGTATGCTAAGTGAACAAGGTATTGAGGGTGTTGATGTGGTTGGTCACTGATGTTGGATCTTCCATTCGAAGAATTTAAAATTTTCTATTTAGAGTTTTGTGTGTTTAGTGACTTGGCCTTGTATATATTCAATAGAGTATTTCATAGGTACATCACAATATTTTTGTATACAATTATTGATAGGGCCCCATCATCCAAATCCAAATGGATATTTTCAATAACATTCCTATCCATGTCATCCCATTTCTCCTCTATCACACCCAGCAGTCATTTTCTAATTTCTAGTAGAAAATTATCTTTCCGTAGTACTTATTTCATATTAATTTGCCACTATAGAAAAATAATTAATATTGAATTTATCAATATTTAATTTCACCTCCACCTGGGCACAGCATTAGTACATAACTTTCTATGGTTCACAGGGATGTATTTTATATTGTCAATAAATGTTTTCTCATGTGAACGATAAAAGAGAGTCATAATCATATATCATTATGAAATTTATGAGAATTATTAATCTTTAAAAAAGTGAAAAGAACCTCATAAAAAAATTTCTATGATACCAGGTTTTGGGATAAAAAATGATTGGACCACTAGTGAAATAATAATTATAAGATCAAATAAAGTAAAATGTGAAAATAGATCACACCAGATGTAATACGAAAAAAACACCCAAAATAGAAGTTGTAAAAACTATAAGAAAATATAAGGATATCAATATGGGTAAATGTGGGTAGATACTCCCTCATTATTACAAAGATAAATATATACTAAAATATTTCTTGAATAATGGGGAGACAACCTAACAAAATACCACACACAAAAATGAACTAATGGTGATGAGTAGCTGATGAAGCCAATGCCGATGAGATGATGATTTCATGTAGAGGGAAGATAAACATTTTATATGCCTCTACTAGCCCCACTTATTACCTTCTCAATGGTTATTGGGTTTGGGGGAGCTACAAACCCACCAAATACCCATCCTTCCACTACTTTCCTCCTTTGAAAAATTAGGGGGTAGCATCCATTAAATTAATTTCCAACACATTCAATAAATATAAGTAGAAAAGAATTGGAAGTAGAATGGAACCCATGAACATTATGAATTCTCTAAATAGATATAGTAATATTCTAAATAAGGGAACAACCAAAGAAACATTGAATGTTCTGAGAACCATAGTAGAAGTAATGAGGAGGCTGGGGCCCCATCTACAATCATTATAGTGAAGTGACTCGATGAAACATATGATTATTAGGTACCCCGAAACTCCCATGACCATGTAAATCATAGTGGATGAGATATATGATAGGAGTATAAAATTCAATTTAAGAGAGGATCTGAAACCCAAATTAAAAAACTGAAATGATGGGTTCATACATATTCTTCCTGTTGCTTTACCAAGAATAACTTATTTGTTTGCCTCATTAATGTGTAAATAGAATGAATAATTTCAATAACATAATTTTTCAAAGAATATACTATTTCTGAAATAGGGATACCCGTCAAAATCAATGTTGTTCCCTTTATATAAAACCCAACCCCATCCACCACATGAACCCAAAAAACCAACATGGAAATGATCGTAGATATCACCAACCTAGTGTACGAAATGAATGGAAGAAACTTCATATTCTGTTTTAGAATTATCAAAAGAAAAGAGATAATATTAGCAAGAAAAAGGATGCCTTTTTTACTTGAATACCAAGGTCTACAATTTGGATATCCTTTTCCTGGAATATATATCATAGTTTTTCAGTATCTATGATCAAGAAACTTGTGACAAAAATGTGCAGTACCACGTGTTGGAGTTGATTTCATGTGACAAATTTTGAAACAAGGAAAAAAAGTTAAGTTGATATAAATCTTCATTATCAGTAAATAAGACTGAAAATCACAGCGGATGCACAAAAACCAATTAATTTGTGCCAAAGAATTAAATGTTGAGTCCAGAATTTTTTAACATGGAATCCCAAAAGGGAAAAACCATTAGAAATACTCTATAAGAAATGATCCACTAAAAATAACGATTACAATGTAGAGACACCCATATATGAGTGGGATATCAATAGTAATAATATGATAAATTAGTGTATCAATGGTGAAAACATATATAGTCAGAAGGAAACTTGAAATGAAGTACATAACCTGATAAAGAAACCAAAATAGATCTGAGTAGGTAAAGAAGGCGTTTTATGTCCAAATAAAAGGTGTATATGAAAAACCAAAAGAAACTTATCAAATTCCACTGTAGATGAAATCCTATCAAACATGACGAGTTTTTTCGACTGTTGATCCAGAAAAAACTAGGTATAACCATAACAACACTATGTCAATGATGGAGAGGAGAGATGACTTCTTGGGATGAATATATTAACTCGGATCAATATCTAAAACAATTAGAAATTATATATTTGTAACTCCCATCAAAATATAAAAATATATTTTTCATTTTCTCTTTATTTTAAAAATGTAATGTGAGAGAAAATTGAGGAGGCTCCCCAATAAACACTCCCTCTAAGTCAAGTGGGTATCACATCCATCCCTATAATCAATCAAAATGTATCAAATTTACCTATGGGTAATGTATTATTAAAAAAGTCTAAACCGTTGTCATTAGGGTGGATTTTCACATTCTCAAACTTCCTCAAATCAAGGACATCACCAATCCAATGACATTGAACTCCAATATTGTTTGACCATCCATGAAAAGTGGAATTATTTTCAAAACAAATTGTAATATGACTATAACTAAATAAACCATGACAGTCTTGATTAAAATTGCGCTCTCAAATAATCATTTTTATCTACAAAAAATACTTTCATTCCCCTATAAATAAAATAAACTCATAATATGGTTTAGATAATGTAACAACCCAAAGATTCATTAATTAAAAATCCCACTTAATATAGTTAAATGTCTATTTATGCAAAATGTTTTTATCAGATGTCATCCTCTTTGGTTTTATGTTAAGAAGTTTTACTATTTCTAATATAGTCGTTGAACCGTGATCACATGATCAGTATAAATATAGGGCTTTAACAAATCCAATTTACTCAGAAAAAATAAGCGATGGCCTCATCCAGTAGAATTGCTCCATACGAAGCCCATTTTTCATAGCTTAGAAAAGAGGTGGAATACTAGGGCTTCACTCTTGAGCATTCCCATGATGAGGTTCATCATGTCAGGCTCGAACGGGACCGACTACGTGAAAAGTGAAAGTTGATAGAGATTACCACTCGATTGATGTTATCCGAGCCACCCCATGAGTCTGTCACCATCACAAACCTTACCCTCAGGTCTTATGCGGCTATTTTAAGGGGTTAGGTAACAAATCTCTAGTACTATGTTCATGTATATTATTTTTTATATAATAATGAATATACCTCCTTGTCTTTTTTGATACATTGTTAATAATTTTAAAGTAAAAATAGTGTTTTAGTTAATATTTAATTCAAAATTCTATTTTTTTTAAAATTAAGGGAGTTTTTAATTAAAAAATATTATTATAAAATATTATTATTATTATTAAATTAATTTTTATAAAATATAAATGATCTTATAATTTTATTAATGCAGTTATAATTTTTATTAATGTTTGAAAGCCATTTCTGTCAAAACCCGTGAATTTTCGATAAATGTCGGGTTTTATTTTAAAAGTTAAAATTAACATATTTATAAAAATATTTAGATAAAATAAATGTTATTTCAGGAATCAGGACGTTGAAATTATCCAATGGTGAATTTTTCATTATTTTCTGAGACAGTCAAATTTTTGGGTTAAAATTAAATACCGTTTAAATATATATTGTGTATTATGACATCATAATGACCCAATAGTGATGTAATAAAATACTATAAGCTTTATGTTCTGCCAATATATGTTTTAAAATTAAAATAATTTGATTTTGGGTTTGTTTGACTTACTTTTGAAACCATTAATGGACCCCTCAAGACTTAATAAGCACCTTGTCTTTTTAAATTTATTTCCATGGGAGTGTGACTCACCTCCACATAAGCAACCCTATTATTTGAAGAAGTTAGTACATTGGCCTTATAAAATATTTTTTTCCTCTCCCCTTTTCCAAAAACCATGGTAAATAACCATGGGATGGTTTGTGTTTTGGATTAATTTAATGTAAGGGGACCCAAACCTAAATAATAAATAATTCCCTCACCTTTCCTATATAAACCCTCCCAGGACCCCACTTCCTCCTCACTCAAAGCATTTGTAGTTCTTCCAACTTCTTCCCTACTGTCTATAGAATCCTCCCAAGGTTCCCCAAGCTCCCAAGAATCCTCTCTCAAACCTCTATCAATCCTTTGGAAGCACACTTCCAAGTAATGGTTTTTCTTTTATTCTCATTTTGTCCAATTTTCTTAATATTGTCGTGCCCTTTTAATTTCAATTATAAATGTTGGGGTAGGGTTTTTAACCTCTCCCATACTGGCCTCTTATTTTTTGAATGATGGGAGACCCCTTTCTCTCTCATTAAATTCCTCCCATGTGCACCCATTACTATGTTGAAATTCCGAAAGGAACTTCTCTATACTCTTTTACTTTCAAGTAATACTTCTGTATCAAGAATCTAAATTCCATTACAATTGTTTGGGAATATATCTATATGAACCAACTAACTATCCATTTCATGTAAATATTATGAGACACCCATTTCTCTCTCATCAACAATTTTTTTCTGAATTCTTATGTCATGCCATTACGCTTCCGAAATTGCACCGATTTTCCAAGTCAATGCCATTGTGTAGTGAATACCATCCCCGTTTCTCCATCTAGGGTATTCACCTTTATGCACATTTAGTTATTGATTATAAAGTATCATGTATGAATTCCACATTCCTTTATTATGGAATAATTGATTATGTTTAATGAATCCATATTTTATGATCCATGTGGCACACTTATGCATGAAATGAAATGTTTATGAAGGGTGTGCCCTTATAGCGCTCCAATGCATTGGGTGAAGTATAGTATCATGATACGTCATGTACAATGAGTGTTGAATCATTATAATTCATGTGAAACAAGGGTTTACTCGTGATTTATGTGTAATGAGGATTTACTCATGCTCCATGTGCAATGAGCCATGGCTCATGCTAATTCCACGTTATGTGTTGTTTCCACATTTCCATGTTATGATTATCATGCTTTATCATGCTTTTATGTTCATGTTTCTCTTCTGATCTATTTATAGGCCTAATGCCTAACATGTATTATACTCCTCGTGTTATTCCATGTGTATTCCCTTACTGGGCTTTATAGTTCCCCCTTTTCTTATGCATGTCTTTAGGTTATCCCATGCAATGCTAAGTACAAGGGAATATAGTGGTCATGTAAAGGATGTTTTCAACAATGATGTTGTATTACATGTTTCAAGTTTTTATGTAATGATCCTAAGACCCAAATACACTAAACCTATCAATATTCATTGTTTTATCAAGTGAATTTTTATGTAATAAATCATTTTTATGTATATATTAAAAAGCAGGGTTATCATAGTTGGTATCAGATGATAGGTTTTGTTATTTTTGGGATTACAATTAGAAAACCCTAGTAAAGCCTTAAAGACAAGACTATGTATAATAAAAACATCCCTATGTTTTGGTAATTACTGAGTAAGTGGCTTATCAAACAAATGCATCCCTGTCTAGATAGGAGTAGGTATAGGCGGCTCGGGCACAGATGTATCCTAGGGTTAAAACCCGAAAACACTTCTTTGAGCTAGACTCGAACGGGAACTGGTGCATGACAATGGGTATTGCTGCACCCTTGGTTACGACAATCCCGGGGGATATTTTTTGATAAATTCACAAGCTTAGTATTAACCCTTATTAAGGGAATTAAAAAAATGCCCCTAAGATTATATGTTAAGAAAGTAGATCATGAAAATTATAGGTTAAAGCCTATAGATACATAAGTTAAGGAAATAAAATTTAATTTATGATTCATCAACTTTTGCCTTTTGATTACCATTTATGTGTTACCCCTAACTTTAATTTTATTCTAGCCAATGGCCGGTAATAGGAGGAATCGGGCTAACAACCGTTGTGAAGATTAGTGTGATGACTATAATAATGAGATGCCCAATCCAATGGGAGCGAGAATTGCGAACTTTGTCACGCTTCTCTCTCAGCTAACTCAAGTTTTGAATAGAAACACGGGTAAACAAGAACGTTCAACTCCCCTAAGAATGAATAAGTCGCTATCGAGAGCTTCATGAGACAAGGGACTTCTACTTTTAGTGGATCATATGATCCCACTATCCCTGAACAATGAATCAACTCCATTGAAAAGATCTTCTCCATCCTTCAATGTTCTGAACAAGAGAAGATTTTCCGGGAGGCTTTTCGTATGGAGGGTGAAGATGATCAATTGTGGACGTTGATAAAAAATGTGAATCCTGAGGAGGAGATCGAGGTATTAGAATGCAAGGATTTCCAGAAGATGTTTTTCGATAAATATATTTCACGCACCCTCTGGCTTAAGATGGAAATGGACTTCCTTTCTCTCAAGAAAAAAGGCAAAGAATCTGTTGGATCGTATGAGGAAAACATCACAAGGCTTGCATAATAGACTTCCAGCTTTGTCGTTACCCCCAAATGAAAGGTTTACCGTTTCTTTGGTGGGTTGAAGCCTAGCCTGCGGAAAGCATTAGTGATCGGTGACTTCGATAGCTATGAGGAAATTGTCTGATGTGCCCTCAAGGTCGAAATGGAGATCAGGGAATCACAGGGGTATAATGGGGACAAGAAGAATATGGTGGACTTCAATGTTGGCGGTCCGATGGATAAATCCAATGGTGCTATGAAGATCCAGCACCCCACATTCCAAAAGTGCGGAAAGAAGCACCCTATAAATTGCATCAAAGGGACGAGGAAATGCTTCAGGTGAGGAAGAAAAGGGCACCTAGCTATTAGCTGTCAGCAAGAAAGACCCACGGCAGCGACAGAGGAGAGGAATGCTCCGTTCAAACCTCATCGCATTGTTCAATTCTACAAATGCAAAGAATCGGGGCATTTTTCAAATCAGTGCCCTAATCCAAGGTTTTTCGGAGGCAACCAACAACCTCCAAGGCAGCAAGGAAGAGCTTTTTCCATCACTTCCACCGAAGTGAACCCCGACAACGAAGTGTCGATAGGTACAATAGTTATTCATTCAAGAATAGCGAACATACTTTTTGATTCAGGATCTATGCATTCTTTTATATCTATAATGTTTAGTAGAACAATCCAAGAACCACCACAAATCATGGAAGTGAAGATGTCGGTGAGTACGGAAAATGGGGAAATCATCGCATCCCATGAGTATAAGTCCTACCCTTTTATAATATCTGGATTTAATTTCCCGAAAAACCTCATCATACTCCCTCTGGTGGAATTTTATTCAATTCTTGGCATGGATTGTCTTTCCTTATATAGAGCCAACATAAATTGTCAGGAGAGGGAAATCACACTCCATATGGAGAATCGACCCTCAATTATTTACAAGTGAAAGAGGAAGATGAATCTCCTTTAGCTCCATCATCTCAAGAATGGATATTACATCCCTATGAGCATGCATATCTGGCTCAGAAGACTGAGTCCAAGGAAAAACCATCCTTGAAGAAATGCCTTTTTTGAGGGAGATTGCGGAAGTGCTTCCCGAGGAACTGCCTGGCCTTCCTCCTAGAAGAGATGTTGAATTCTCAATTGAACTTATACTCGGGGCATTACCAATATCCAAGAATCCATATAGAATGTCTATTTTAGAGCTTGAAGAGCTGAAGAAAAAACTACAGGAGAATCTGGATAAAGGGTTTATATGCCCAAGTGCATCACCATGGGGTGCACCAATCTTCTTTGTCAAGAAGAAGGATGGGTCAATGTAGAATTGCATCAATAATCGCGAACTTAACAAAATCACAATAAAGAACAAGTATCCTCTCCCATGAACTAATGACTTGTTCAATCACCTGCGTGGAGCACAATACTTCACCAAGGTGGACTTGTGGTCGAGATGTTATCAATTAAGGGTGAAGATGGAAGATATCCCCAAGACTACTTTTCGCACAAGATACGGGAACTATGAATTCATAGTAATGCCTTTCGGACTCACTAATTCTCTAGTAATATTTAGGGACATGATGAATAGAGTCTTTAGATATTACCTCGACAAATTTTTGGTAGTCCTTATAGATGATATTCTAATATACTCCAAAACCAAGGAGGATCATGAGGAGCATTTAAGAACTGTACTGGAGATATTGTGCAAGGATAAGCTCTATTCAAAGTACAGAAAGTGTTAGTTCTGGTTCATGGAAGTCTCATTCTTGGGCCATATCATCACAAGCAATGGGATATCTTTGGATCCCTCCAAAACAGATTCAATTGATGGATGGACGAGGGAAACAACAGTAAATGATATTCGAAGCCTTTTGGGGTTAGCTGGATATTATCAATGATTTGTGAGAAATTTCTCACGATTGTCCAACCCTCTTACCAAGCTAACTCGAAAGGGAGTAAAGTTTTCTTGGAGTGATGAATGCGAAGAAAGATTCAAGGAGTTTAAAAGGAGGCTTATCACTGCGCTCGTGCTCACTTTACCCACAAGTGGGGAACTTTTTTGGTATATAGTTATGCTTAGAAGAAGGGATTAGGTTGTGTGATGATGCAGAATGATAAATTGATATCCTATGCCTCAAGGAAGTTGAAAATCCATGAGGGAAACTATCCAACTCATGATCTGGAGTTGGAAGTGGTGATATTTGCCTTGAAAATATTGTGGCATTATCATTATGGGGATAAATGTGAGATATATACTGACCACAAGAGTCGTAAATATATATTCACACAGAAAGAGCTTAATATGCGCCAGAGAAGATGGATAGAGCTCAGCAAGGATTATGACTGTTCAATACATTACCACCTTGGGAAAGCGAACAAGGTGGCAGATGCCCTAAGTAGAAAGGGCACAATGATTCTATCAATGATGAGAATTGAGAAGTATCCAATATTCATAGACTTGATAAATATGGAAATTGGAATCATAAAGAATGGAACATCATCAATCCTTTCACAAATGATTGCTCAAATGTCTCTTTTGGAAAGGTTAAAGGATGCTCAAAAGGATGATGTGGGAATTTAGGAAAAAGTGGAAGCTATCAAAAAAGGGAAATCCTTGGAGTTTAATGTTAATGAAGAAGGAATTGTGCGGTTTGGGAAAAGACTATGTGTTCCATCAAGTCCGTAGCTGGTGAAGGAACTTTTGGATGACACACTTAGTTCAAATTTATCTATTCACCCAGGGAGCATAATGACGTATCGAGATCTCCGAGAAATCTTTTGGTGGGATTATATGAAGAAGGAAATCACTGAATATACATCAAAGTTCTTGGTGTGTCATCAAGTGAAGGCAGAGAGGAAGAAGTCTAAGTGGATGATGCAACCATTTCCCATAACAGAATGGAAATTTGAGAACATCACCATGGACTTTGTCACTGGACTTCCAAGGACATCCAAAGGAACCAATGCAATCGGGATTATTGTGGATCATCTTACAAAGACTGCACACTTCATTGCGATTCAGGAGGATTTCTCTTTGGATCAACTGGCATGGAAATATATCAAGGAAGTGGTATGGTTTCATGGAGTACCATTATCTATTGTGTCTGACCGAGATCCAAGATTCGCCTCTATGTTTAGGAAGAGTCTTCAAAATGCTCTGAATACTGAACTGAACTCCAGCACGACATATCATCCTCAAACTGAGGTCCAATCTGAGCAGACTATCCAAACACTTAATGACATGTTGAGAGCATTCTCAATGGACTTTAAAGGAGGATGAGATCAACATATTCCACTGGTTGAGTTATCTTATAATAACAGTTTCTAATCAAGCATCCAAATGGAACCATATAAAGCCCTGTATGGGAAAAGGTGTAGAACACCGGCATGTTGGGATGAGGTTGGTGAACGTAAGCTGCTTGGACCAGAAATGGTCGAGGAAATGGTGGAGAAGGTGAAAACCATTCAGCAGCATATCAAGGAATCCTAGAGATGATAGAAGAGTTATGCATATAATCATTGATGAGACCTTGAGTTTAATGTAGGAGACGTGGTTTTTCTATGCATATCTCCATGGAATATGGTCATGAGGCTTGGAAAAAAATGGAAGTTAAGTCCAAGATACATCGGCCCCTTCGAGATTCTTGATCGTGTCGGGGTTGTGCCCGATCGACTAGCACTTCCACCTACCATGGACCAAGTGCTTGATGTCTTTCTTGTATCCCTCTTAAGGAAGTCCATACCGGACCTTTCACATGTACTTTCTTTTGAGGTGGTACAATTAGAAGATGATCTTTCTTATGAAGAGCAACCAATGATGATCATAGATCGTTGAGAAAAAGTTCTACGAAATAAGACAATGCTCCTCGTCAAGGTGTTGTGGTGAAAGAAAAAGTTTGAAGAAGAAACTTGGGAATGAGAGGAAATGATGAAGCTGAGTTACCCACATCTATTTTAGTGTGAGAAAAGGAAACTTTTGAGGGAGAAATTTCTTAAGGGGGGAATATTGTAACGACCCAAAGTTTCATTAATGGAAAATATCTCTTAACCTAGTTAAATGACTCTTTATGAAAAATGTTTTTATAAGATGTTAACTTATTTGGTTTTATGTTAAGAATTTTGACCATTGCTAATATAGTCGTTGAACAGTGATCACATGATTAGTATAAATATAGGGCTTTAACAAATCCAATTTACTCAAAAAAGAAGCGATGACCTCATCCAGCAGAATTTCTCCAAACGAAGCCCATTTGTTGGAGCTTGTAAAAGAGGTGGAATACATGGGCTTCTCTCTGGACCAAGCCCAAGCTGAGCTTCATCATGTCAGGAACAAACATGACCGTCTATGTGAAATGTGGAAGTTGATAGAGATTACCACTCGAGCGATGTTATCCGAGCCACCCCAAGAGTATGTCACTATTGCACACCTTACCCTCAGGTCTTATGCGGCTGTTTTAAGGGGTTATGTAACAAATCTATAGTACTATGTTCATGTATATTATTTTTTTCTATAATAATTAATATACCTCCTTGTCTTTTATGATACATTGTAAATAGTTTGAAAGTAAAAATAGTGTTTTAGTTATTATTTAATTTAGAATTTAATTTTTTTAAATTAAGGGACTTTTTAATTAACTAATATTTTAATAAAATATTAATATTATTATTAAATTAATTTTTATTAAATATAAATGATCTTATAATTTTATGAATGCAATTATAATTTTTATTAAGTTTTGAAAGCCATTTCTGTCAAAACCCGTGAATATTCGATAAATGTCGGTTTTTATTTTAAAAGTGATAATTAACATATTAGAAAAATATTTAGATAAAATAAATGTTATTTATGGAATTAGGACGTTGACATTATCCAACATTGAATTTTTCATATTTTTTTCAGACTGTCAAATTTTTGGGTAAAAATTAAATACCGTTTAAATATATAATGTGTTTTATGACATCATAATCACCCAATAGTGATGTAATAAAATACTATAAGATTTATGTTCGGCCAATATATGTTTTACCATTAAAATAATTTTATTTTGGGTTTGTTTGACTTCCTTTTCAAAGCATTAATGGGCCCCTCAAGACTTATTAAACACCTTGTCTTTTTAAATTAATTTCCATGGGAGTGTGACTCATCTCCACATAAGCAACCCTATTATTTTAAGATTTTCGGACATTGGTCTTATAAAATATTGTTTTCCTCTTCCCTTTGCCAAAAACCATGGGCAAAAACCCTGGGATGGTTTGTGGTTTGGATTAATTTAATGTAAGGGGACCCAAACCTAAATAATAAAGAATTCCCTCAACTTTCCTAGAAAAACCCACCCAAGGTCTCACTTCCTCCTCACTCAAAGCCTTTGGTGTTCATCTAACCTCTGCACTACTCTCTCTCGAATCCTCCCAAGGTGCGCCAACCTCCCAAGAAGCCTCTCTCAAGCCTCTCTCAAGCCTTTGGAAGAACACATCCACATAAGGGTTTTTCTTAATTTCTCATTTTTTTCCAATTTTATTAATATTTTTATTCACTTTTAATTTCAATTATAAATATTGGGGTATGGTTTCAAACTTCCCCCATACATTCCCCTTATTTTTTGAATTTTGGGAGACCCCTTTACCTCTCATTAAATGCCTCCCATGTACACCTGTTACTATGCCGAAATTCCGAAAGGAACTTCTCTCTCCTCTATTACATTCATGTAATACTTTTGTATCATGAATCTAAATTCCATTAAAATTGTTTGGACATGTAACTATATGACCCCCATTACTGTCCCTTTCATGTAAATATGATGAGACACCCCTTTCTCTCTCATCAACAATTTTTTATGAATTCTTATGTCACGCCGTTACGCTGCTGCAATTGCACCGATTTTCTAAGCCAATGCCATGGTCTAGTGAATACCATGCCCATTTCTCCATCAAGGGTATTCACCTTTATGCACACTTACATATTGATTATGCAGTTTCATGTATTAATTCCACATTCCTTTATCATTAAATAAATGATTATGTTTAAATAATCCATGTTTTATGATCCAAGTGGCACACTTATGCATGAAATGAAATGTTTAAGAAGGGTGTGCACTTATAGTCATCCATTTCATTGGTTAAAGTATAGTATCATGATTTGTCATGTGAAATGAGTTTTGAATCATGATAATTCATGTTCAATTAGGTTTCACTCGTGATTTATGTGTAATGAGGATTTAATCATGCTCCATGTGCAATGAGCCTCGGCTCATGCTAATTCCATGTTAAGTGTTGTTTACACATTTCCATGTTATGATTATCATGCATTATCATGACTTTATATTCATGTTTCTATTGTGCTCTATTGATATGCCTAATTTCTAACATGTATTGTACTCCTCATGTTATTCTATGTGTATTCCCTTACTGGGCTTTATAGCTCACCCTTTTCTTATGCATGTCCTCAGGTTATCCCATGCAGTGCTAAGTACGAGGGAATGTAGTGGTCATGTAAAGGAAGTTTTCAATAATGATGTTGTATTTCATGTTTCAAGTTTTTATGTAATGATCCTAATACACAAAGACACTAAACCTCTCGATCTTCTTTGTTATATAAAGTGATGTTTTATGTAATAAATAATGTTTATGTTTGTATTAAAAAGTAGGGTTGTCATAGATAAAGCAACACATATTTGTAATCTAGACTGCCAAGATACATCTCCCACTGCAAAAGTGATCAAATATCCTGATGTAGACTTCGTCAAATCAATATCTATGACCATATCTAAACCGTTAAACTCAATAATAATTGGATCCCTGTTTTCAAAATCGAAATCGTAGATAATAATTATGACAAATATAACACAATATATACTTCACTAATATTCAATGATCACTACCCTGATTAGGTGGAAATGACTGACCACAACAACTACATGAGATATATCATGTATAGTATATACCATCACATACATCAAATATCCAATGAAAGAAGAATAAGGTATGTTATGAATCTCCTCAATCTCATCATCAGTAGAAGGCGATTGAATAGTACAACGCTTAAAATGAAAAGAAATAGGATTACTAACTGCTTCACCCTATCCATAAAAAAAATCTTTGATGAACCTTTTCAATATATCTCTCTCAGATACCAGTAATTTACTAGACTATTATTTCATTGGAGATCGACATGAAAATATTCTATAATGTTTTACTGAAGTCATCCATTTTAAAAGTCTGAAAAAGATACATCTTCAATTTATCAATTCTAGAAGAATCCTGAAAAAATGAGAATATCATCAAAAAAATGAAATAGTATAATAAAATAATCAACATTAAATATTTGGAAAAATTATAATGATAATAATTTGTTTTTGGGAATCCCTAATGAAAATAAGGGATTCAAACTTATTATACAACTTCCACATGGTATTCTTCAAACCATACAAACTCTTCTTAAACCAACAAATGTCATTCTAATTACCTATTTCAAAAAAACCCTCTTGATGATCAGTATAAATCTATTCCTCTAAATATACATGGATGAAAGTTTCCTTCACATCCATCTGATACATCTGTAGATCCAAACTAGAATCTAACTAAAGAACAACCCGAAGGGGAAATATTTTGACAACATGTGAGAAAATGTCATCAAAATCAATACATTTCTTTTTATATAAGACTATAACAAATAAAAATTCCTTCTATCGTGGAACATAATTGGATTCTTCATTTTTAATATAATAAATCCATCAATTTTGAACAGGTTTATTACCTATGGGTAATTTCACCATCTTAAATGTATGGGTATCAGGAAATGATCTCATCTCATCATCCATTTTCGCAACTCATATTTCTATCTGTTTTCATTCCATTTACTCAACCGAAGATTTAGTTTCTCCCCTTTCTGTGAAGAGCTCATAATAGTCTGGTGAATATTGAGTATAAATTGTATGATGATGATATATCCTTCAATGTGGAGCTATGGAATCATTACTAAACCCCTGGAAAATGATTATCATAAAAAAAGGTGCATTGAAACCATCAACTTCAACCAATTCACCCTGACCATAATTTTTCACATAAATAAGATCACCATAATAAAAAAATATAAGGTAAATATGAATATGAAATTGGATCAAGAAAAATAAATCCATTTTGGGTTTGAGAATTAGATTTTCTCCATTATTAATTCATCCAATACTATGAACCTCCTTAAACAAGACATTGTGAATTTTGAGAAGATTATTTATAGTAGGATCATAGAACCTGCACCCAAAATTATAGCATCCCGCCTTTTTATCACATAAACTTTCATTACATTTTACAAATCCGAGGATCTTTAAGGTTTAGTGTCTTGGAAACCATGAACTTTAAACATGAAAACATAAATCATTCTTCTAAAACACTTGAAAGGCTTCTCCTCATGTTCATCCTAGGTTCATTACTGCATCACATAACCTGGGGACATACATCAAAAGAAAGGGTGAGAAAAAAGCCCAGTAAGGGAAAGAATAGAAACATTTTACATGTGATCTTGAGATACTTCAATAAGATCATGAAAAGAACTTTAAGGCATGAGAATGAAATCATGAGGAATATCATAATAAAAATAACATTTTCATAACTTGAAGATGTGGCTACATCATTTAACATAGACAATCATGAACATATCACCAAGGTCCATCCCCAAGGTGTCATTTGAAAATTACCAAGGTTATTCATCAAGGTATCGTGAAAATTGTAATCTCTAGTGGTTACATCATTACCCAATGCATTGGAGCACTATCAGGGCGGACCCTTGAATTTTCCTTTATTATCATGTGAGCCACATATATCATCATCAAAAATTTCATAAATAACCCATATAGAAAAAAAAATAAATGGGTTTCATTTCATAATCATAACGTTTTAAAATCTGCTTTAAAGACATGATCCTTACGTCACTTTAAACCCACGGAAGGGGAGAGCGGGATTCATGTATGTAAATACCAGAATTTAAAATAGAACATTTTTGTATATATGTGAATAATCCTTTAGAAATAAGAGCTTTGAATATTCACTTAATAACATGATGTAATTTGAGAAAAAAAGAGAGAGGCATTTTGAGACGAAAATTCTGCAGCACAACGGCTACGTTACAGGGTATTAGAAAACGTTGAAAAGAGAGGGGACATGGGTCAAACAATCATAAATGACCCATAAAATAGTAGAGGGAAAGAATATAAGGGATTTAAGAACATGGTAATGAAATTTGAAAATATACCATATGAAATGAAGAACATGAATGGAAGACAAAAATAAGATTTCTCTTATGAAAATTCGGCAGCCAAACAGTGTTACATAAACTTCAACCAAAAAATGAATTGATGATGTCAAATAGGGTCTCTAATCATATGAAAATAAAAGATAAGTATGATAGATATATAGATCATACCCCAACATAATAAAAATGAATTTCAAGACTTGACATGGAATTAGAACTTTGCAAAGGAGAAGGGTGAAAGAATCCCTTAAAAATTCGGCAGCCTAAAGATGTCACTTAAACTTCAACAAAAATTAATTGATGAGATAAAATAGGGTCTCTAATCATATGAAAATAATTGTCTAGTATGATAGATATAGAGATCATATGCTATCCTAACAAAAAGGAACTTGAAAGAATTGACATGAAAGTAGAACTTCAAAACGAGAAGGGTGAAGAACCACTTAAAAATTCGGCAGCCTAACGACGCCACTTAAAACATCAAAATACTGAATTGAAAAGATAAAATGGGGTATCTCATCATATGATCATAAAAGTTCAGTATGATAAATTTAGAGATCATACCCCAACATAATAAAAAAGAAAATTGAAATACTTTACATGATTATAGATCTTGAAAATTGAGAAAGGAGAAAGAATCGGTTACAAAAATTTCGGCAGCCTAACGGCGCCACTTATAACATCATAAAACGAAACAATGAGAGTAAGAGGGGATATCTCATTATGTGAAGGAGAAAAGGGAAGTAAGAGGAGTATAAGAGAACACCCTTTAGAATAAGAAAATGGAGCATAAAAGAAATTACATAAAAGAGATTTCTTGAAAAGAAAGAGAGAGATTGGATCCCTTACCTTAAAACGTAACTCTTAAAACTCTATGGTTGGGACCTTGAGGGCTTGGGGGCACCTTGGGAGGACTCCTTGGGAGGTAATGAGACCCGAAATTCGTTGGGGGAGAGTGGGGAGTCCAATGGATGAGAGGATGGCTTGGTATTGATAGGGAAAGTGAGGGGACAAGGCATTAATGGCCAAGGGGCACCTCATTAGTGGTTTTGGCAAAACCATGGGCTTTCCCATGGTATTTGACCATGGTATTGGCCACTTGGGACACCTCATACCTTATATTACTATTCATAAGTCGAAAATATTGATTAAAAACTTAATACATCATTTAATGATGTCATTAAACACCCGTAACTTAAAAACTGCATTTTAACTATTCATCGAAAATTCAACTTTCTCAGAATAATCCCAAAATTTCACCTTAACCAAATATCAATGCTCTGATTTCAAAAATGAACTCCATTTTATAAAAATTATTTTCTAAATATTTTTAATTTATTTTTTAAATAAATACACTATTCACTGAAAATTCATTTTTTCAGAAAAAACCCCAAAAATTACCATAACATAATATCGGTGCTCTGAGTTCAAAAATGAAATCCATTTTATAAAAATAATTTTTTTAAATATTTTTAATTTAATTTTTAATTAAGAAACACTATTCACTCTAAAAAACTAATACTTGAATGATAATTTATGAAACCGTTATTTAACCATTTTATTTAATCACATTACTTAATAAAGGTGCCTAGATTCTATTAATACTTTATTTAAGTGAGATTACTAATCCATTTGGACACATTACTAATCCTAATCATAAAATCACTATTCATATTTTACTATTCATCAAAAATCAAGTTGATCTTATTAGAGTCTAAATTTCGTACTGAAAATAATTGTAGAATATCATTTTTTGAAAATAATTACACATTTTTAATTATTTAAGTTTTACATAAACATTTTTAAAATATCATTTTTCTAAAAATTCATCAAAAATATGCATACTATATTTATCCGGTCATTTAAAAATTCATAAACTTCATCATAAGAAGAAATACAAATTTTTATTTAAAACAAAGGATTACACAAGGCAGTTACGGTCTCCTTACATAGCCCCTTATCACACCAGCATAGGACCTAATTGTAAGGTGTGCTAAGGTGAGAGAATCTGAGGGAGGCTCAGCTAACATCGCACGAGTAGTAATTTCTATCAGTTTGAACTTCTCGCAAAGGCGATTCCGTTCTATCTTCACACGGGGAAGTTCAGCATGGGTTTGGTTCAGAGAAAAGCCCAGTGGGGCTACCTCCTTCCCAAGTTCTGTTAGATGGGATTCGATCGGTCCAAGACTACTGGGTGAGGCCATCGAATCTTCTTTATATAATAGTTAACCAAGATTACTTGTATTTAGAGACAATAATCAAAAAGTTTAGTTTCCAGTGGTCATATTGACCAATGGTCATATAACCGTCTAAACCCAACGGTCTCATTTTAATTATAATCATGTTATCAAATGAAACATTTTTGTTGAGTATAAAAATAAAATAAAATAACACATAAAATTAGGAAACAAGATTTATTCAAAATTTCGGGTCGTTACATTCTTCCCGCCTTAAGAAATTGCATCCTTGCAATTTTTAAAAGTGGGTTTTGAAATTTCAGTGAAAGTCCCACATCGGAAAAGGAGTCAGTAAAATTATTACTTTAAAAGAAAGAAAGGGAAGTACAAAGGTCAACCGAGTTAACCCACACTAGGATTCCATGTAGGAAAACATGGACATGGAAGAAAAAAAAGGGTCAAGTTCTGGGGGAGAGTAGTAGAGAACATGGTTAGGAGAAAGTTAACCATAAGAAAATCCCAAAATTATAATATGTGTAAACGGTCTTTGATTACCTAGTAGGAAACGTAAAGCAAAAACGTTTTTGTTTTACGTTCCTTTTCGTAAGTTTGAGGAATTAATTTACAACATAAAACAAAAACATAAGAAAATATACCTATAATCATGTAGAGTTTCATCCTTTAATAAGTTTTTACCCAAAACTAATCTTTTCTCCAAACTATGAGAATTCAAAACTACTTGGTCTCATCAAAACACAAGAATCATCTTCATAATCCACAAAAGATTAACTATCTATTTCTTCTGTCTTTAAACATTATCCCAAAAACAGAAAGGGTAAGGTAAAACACCACTTCAAAAAGAAAGAATCTCATAGGAATGAAAACTACTTTTACATCTTCAAAGTTCCATGGTACTACCCATAGTTCATCATTGACCATTCCATAAATAACGGTCATTAAGATTCCTCAAAATAAACCAAGCTAATATTGAAACCCAAATACAAGAAGGATTTGATAACATAATCTTCCAAAATAAACTTCATTGTTTATCTCCAAACAACATCAACCACTCTTAACATCTTATAAAAAAAGTAGGTAACATAAAAATATTTTACCCAAGATAGGTTAATCATTTTCATAAGTAACCTAAATTACTATAAGTCCACCTTAAATTCTTTGATTCTTCAAAATATAAGTCAACCTTACCCCTCAATGAAAATACCATAGTAATCTACATACCTAGATCATATAGGGTCCCCAAAATAGTGAACGTCTTCCAAAATAATAATCATATTTTAATCCCCTAATCATCCCTATCATATTAATACGACAATCATCTCATTTCCTATCACATTGGTTGTTGGGACATGTTCTTCCATTTCCCGCCATTAACTATGAAATGAAACCATAATTAGGGGCTTAAATACTAAGCTAACAATCATGAAAAGTAACCGAAAGCATATAAGGATAACTTATAGAAGAAAATTATACCCTAACTTGTGATCCCCTAGGTTCCCATCTAGGTTATCCATGATCATATATTCTTATGTGAATCTTTATTTTATTTTATCTTTGTTCCCTTAACAATGGTTCATACTAAGCTTATGAATTTACCAAAGCATATCCCCCGGGAGTGTCATAACCAATAGTGCAGCAAGGCCTGTTGTCGTGTTCCAGTTCCCGTTCGAGTCTAGCACAAAGTGGTGTTTTCGGGTTTTACCCCTATGTACATCTGTGCCAGATCCACCTCTACCTGCTCGTTTCTAGACATGGATGTATTTTCTTGGAAACCCCTTACTCAATACTCACCAAAATACCAGGAAGATTTCCTATTTTTTAACTTTTCTATAGGATTATTCCTAATGTTTTCATATCCTAATTTCCACAAATAACTAAACCATCCTTTGATACGAACTATAGCATCCCACATTTTTATCACATAAACTTTCTTTACATTTTACAAATCCGAGGATCTTTAAGGTTTAGTGTCTTGGAAACCAGGATCTTTAAACATGAAAACATAAAACATTCTTCTAAAACACTTGAAAGGATTCTCCACATGTTCATCCTAGGTTCATTACGACATCACATAACCTGGGGAAATACATCAAAAGAAAGGGTGAGAAAAAATCCCAGTAAGGGAAACAAGAGAAACATTTTGCATGTGAACTTGAGATACTTCAATAAGGTCGTGAAAAGAACTTTAAGACGTGAGAATGAAATCAGGAGGCATATCATAATAAAAATAACATTTTCATAACTTGGAGATGTGGCTAAATCATTTAACATAGACAATCATGAACATATCACCAAGTTCCATCCCCATGGTGTCATTTGAAAATTACCAAGGTTATTCACCAAGGTATCGTGAAAATTGTAATCTCTAGTGGTTACATCATTACCCAATGCATTGGAGCGCTATCAGGACACACCCTTGAATTTGCCTTTTTTATCATGTGAGCCACATATATCATCATCAAACATTTCATAAATAACCCATATAACAAAAAAATAAATGGGTTTCATTTCATAATCATAACGTTTTAAAAACTGCTTTAAAGACATGATCATTACGTCACTTTAAACCCACGGAAGGGGAGAGCGGTTTTCATGTATGTAAATCCCAAAATTTAAAATAGAACATTTTTGTATATATCTGAATAATAATGTAGAAATAAGAGATTTTAGTATTCACCTAATAACATTAAGTAATATGAGAAAAAAGAGAGAGGCATTTTGAGACGAAAATTCTGCAGCACAACGACTACGTTACAGGGTATTAGAAAATGTTGAAAAGAGAGGGGACATGGGTCAAACAATCATAAATGACCCATAAAACAGTATAGGGACAGAATATAAGGGATATAAGAACATGGTAATGAAATTTGAAAATATACCATATGAAATGAAGAACATGAAATGAAGACAAAAAACAAGATTTCTCTTATAAAAATTCGGCAGCCTAACAGCGTTACATAAACTTCAACCAAAAAATGTATTGATGATGTCAAATAGGGTCTCTCATCATATGAAGATAAAATATCAGTATGATAACTATAGAGATCATACCCCAACATAATGAAAAGGAACATTCAAGACTTGACATGGAATTAGAACTTTGAAAAGGAGAAGGGTGAAAGAATCCCTTAAAAATTCGGCAGCCTAACGGCATCACTTAAACTTCAACAAAAATGAATTGATGAGATCAAATAGGGTCTCTCATCATATGAAAATAAGAGTCTAGTATTATAGATATAGAGATCATACCCCAACATAACAAAAAGTAACTTGAATGAATTGACATGAAAATAGAACTTCAAAACGAGAATGGTAAAGAACCACTTAAAAATTCGGCAGCCTAACGACGCCACTTAAAACATCAAAATACTGAATTGAAGAGATCAAATGGGGTCTCTCATCATATGATCATAAAATATCAGTATGTTAAATTTTGAGATCATACCCCCAACATAATAAAAAGAAACTTGAAATACTTTACATGATAATAGATCTTGAAAAATGAGAAGGGATAAAGAATCAGTTACAAAAATTTCGGCAGCCTAACGGTGCCACTTAAAACTTCATAAAACGAAACAATGAGAGTAAGAGGGGATCTATCATTATGTGAACATGAAAAGGGATGTAAGAGGAGTATAAAATAACACCCTTTATCATAAGAACATGGAGCATAAAAGATATCACATAAAAGATATTTCTTGAAAAGAAAGAGAGAGATCAGATCTCTTACCTTAAAACGTAACTCTTAAAACTCAATGGTTTTGATCTTGAGGGATTGGGGGCACCTTGGGAGGATTCCATGGGACGTAATGAGACCATAATTTCGTTGGGGGAGAATGGGGAGTCCAATGGATGAGAGGATGGCTTGGTATTTATAGGGAAAGTGAGGGGACAAGGCATTAATGGCCAAGGGACACCTCATTATTGGTTTTGGCAAAACCATGGGCTTTCCCATGGTATTGGCCACTTTGGACACCTCATACCTTATCTTACTATTCATAGTCAGAACATATTGATTACAAACTTAATACATCTTTTTATGATTTCATTAAACACCCGTAACTAAAAAATTGTATTTTCACTATTCATCGAAAATTCAAATTTCTCAGAATAATCCCAAAATTTCACATTAGCCAAATATCAATGCCCTGATTTCAAAAATGAACTCCATTTTATAAAAATAATTTTCTAAATATTTTTAATTTATTTCTTAAATAAATACACTATTCACCGAAAATTCATTTTTTCAGAAAAAACCCCAAAAATTACTATAACATAATATCGGTGCTCTGAGTTCAAAAATGAAATCCATTTTATAAAAATAATTTTTTGAAATAATTTTATTTATATTTTTAATTAAGGAACACTATTCACTCGAAAAAACTAATACTTGAATAAAAATTTATGAAACCGTTATTTAACCATTTTACTGAATCATATTACTTAATCAAGGTGCCTAGATTATATTAATACTTTCTTTAAGTGAGATTACTAATCCATTTGGACACATTACTAATCCTAATCATAAAATCACTATTCATAATTTACTATTCATCAAAAATCAAGTTGATCTTATTAGACTCTAAATTTCGTACTTAACATAATTGTAGAAGATAATTTTTTGAAAATCATTACACATTTTTAATTATTTAAGGTTTACATAAACATTTTTAAAATATCCTTTTTCTAAAAATTCATCAAAAATATGCATACTATATTTACCAGGTCATTTAAAAATTCATAAACTTCATCATAAGAAGAAATCCCAATTTTTATTTAAAACAAAGGATTACACAAGGCAGTTATGGTCTCCTTACGTAGCCACTTTTCACACCAGCAGAGGACCTAAGTGTATGGTGTGCTAATGTGAGAGAATCTGAGGGAGGCACAGCTAACATCGCACGAGTAGTAATTTCTACCATTTTGAACTTCTCGCAAAGGCGATTCCGTTCTAGCTTCACACGATGATGTTCGGCTTGGGTTTGGTCCATAGCAAAGCCCTGTGGTGCTACCTCCTTCCCAAGTTCTGTTAGATGGGCTTCGATCGGTCCAAGACTACTGGGTGAGGCCATCAAATCTTCTTTCTATAATAGTTAACCAATATTACTTGTATTTAGAGACAATAATCAAAACGTTTAGTTTCCAGTGGTCATATTGACCAATGGTCCTATAACCGTCTAAACCCAACGATCTCATTTTAATTATAATCATGTTATCAAATGAAACATTTTTTAGTATAAAAATAAAATAAAATAACACATAAAATTAGGAAACAAGATTTATTCAAAATTTCGGGTCGTTACAAAAATCATCATGTCTATAGAAAACTGAAATAAATATTCTTAACTTATTATCTAACATGGATATCTTATCTCTAACAACATGAAGCAAATCCTTGCAAGAAAAAACATGTAAATGATAATACGTTATATCTTTTCCATAAAAAAATTGTTAGTAGTGTCAGTCTGAAAACCAATCACAATTGATAAATTTATAATATAATAAGGAGTAAATAAAACTCTCCCCAAAAATAACTTGGAAAATTTTCATTCAAAATAAAAAAATAAATCCTTCCATTAAATTCATCTTCATTCACACAACAACACTATTTATCTAAGGTGTATTAGGTATAGATGTGGAAAAAAATCCTTCCTACAATAATGATAAAATAAACCACAATACTCATCCTCCATTTATAGTGACAATACATTCCATCTTCAAACCTGATTTACTCTTTGTAGAAACATTAAATTAATTAAGAAAATTGAGCACCTATCATTTGGATTTCAAAACAAAAACCTATATATTATGTGTGTATTCATCAAAAATTGTCAAAAAATAAATATCGCCAGTAAAATATTTAGATTTCAATGGACCACAAACATCAGAATGTACTAATTCAAGTGCCTATGAATTCGTATGTAAAGAATGACAAGAGAAACTCACCCTACTCTATTTTAGAGTTGTTAAATGTTCAAAAGTTTCAAATTTTACACATAAAATATGGAAGAAGATTTATATTTTCAAAAAAATCAAGCCCTTTCCCACTAATGTGGCCATGATTCTTATTCTATAACTTAGAAGATACATGAAATCTAAATCACATGCAGTATCCCAAGAAATAGAAGCTCTAGCCTTGTATAAAACTAATTAATTATTACCTCAAGATAAAATCATAAAACCCTTGGAAATATTCCATTGGACATTACCATAGTATTGAGAAAAACTTCATTACAATGAACTCTTTTATAAATAACATTCATAAAAATCTCAGGGGTATTTAAAATATTTATCAAAATCATCTTACTTCCTATTTTGGTCTCTAAACAAATAGTACTAATACCTACAACATCAACATGACCATAATTATCCATCATCAAAATCCCAAAATTATATGGGTTGTTTGATATGAAGACATTATTCCTTCAAGTCGCGTGAAAATAAGAACCACTATTAGTAACACAACAAAAATCATTAGAAGCATTGTTAATGAATCCATAAACAATAAAAAGATAAAAATATGTAGACATGGATACCCAATCATATCCATCACCATTTTTATTATGATGATTTTTCTTCAATATTTATTCTCTCTTCCTGCTGAAAAGAATTTTTTTTAATATGTCCCTTCTTACCAATAATATAACATTCAAACTCTATCTTCTTTGACCTGGATTTTCTTCTACCTTCATTCTTACCATGACTAATCTTTCGTTGATTCTAATAAAAAGTTCTCCCCTTATTCTCTGTGAATAAAATTTCTAATGAATATTTCTCCTGAATATGTCACCTGACATATTCATTCAAAAAAAGGACATAAAAAATTGAATGTCACAGAACCATTAAGAAAAGAATCAATTAAAGTAACAAATAAATTATTTGATGAATCAGGTAATGTATTAAGAAAAAAAAGTGATAAAACATCTTATTGAAAATTAATACCCATACAAAAATATTGATTAAAACATCACAAATATTCAATTAAATAGTCAGAAATAGGTGTACCTACTTTAAACCTAATATTCATCATTTGTTTGAGGATAAAAGGATATTTTTTTCTATCATTGATGTATATGTAGTATTAATCTCACACACAATGTTTTTTTGTGAGATATATTGACAATATGTCTCATTATGTGGTCTTTAACCCACTATAGAATGATACCTAAAACCATATCATGATTACACTACCATTCTTCAATAATTATTATTTATGGATTTTGTGTAATAAACACAAGAAGATGCATTCCATTGACAAAAACGTTCATTCATTTTAAATCTCTACATATGGTAGTTGTTACCATTAAATAAATTCATCTTAATATAATTAGTGTCCATAATTTATCTGAACAAGAAACGAACCCTCTAAAACCAGATGTATGAGTTGATGTTATGTGATAAATGCAAAAAAAATGAAATCAAAGAAATTCATAGTGGAAATATATTTCCATTTCCTTCAAATAAGACATAAAAAATATATGGATGTACAACAATCAAATAACATGTTCAGAAAAATTAAATTTTGACACCACAAATTTTTATCATGGAAAAAACAAAAGGGAAAAACAACTACATCTAGTCTAAAAGGCATGATTCACTAATAATAAAGAGTGAAAAAAAGACTCCAAAATATTTGAAGTATCTCAAGAATAATAATCAGATAAAATAGTGGATCAATGGAGAAAACAAATGTATTCTAAAGGCTGCATGAAATGAAGAACATATCCTCACAAAGAAACCCAATTAAAAGGGACCAGGTATAGAGGGTGTTCACTATCTGAATAAAAGGCACAAATAAAAAAGGACCAGGATCAGATAAAAGACCACTACATATAAAATCCTATTACACCCAAGATATCTGACCAATTTGAGAGCTAAAAACACTAGGTATAACCCTAAATACATTGCGTTGGAGATGGAGATAAGATTCACCCCTCGGGGATGAAAATAGCTTCCTGTCTCAAGCCTTAAAAAGAATCCAATTAATGATTAAAAAATCCCCTCAAAAAAATAAATAAATCATCTTGGGTTTTTATATTTATATTAATGAAGTCAGATGATGGCTAATAGAATAGGCACCCTAACTCTAGGTGGTTAAAAATGGAGACTAAGGGTTTTCCTTTACTTCTAAATACTAAGTACCCAATGTCTTGATAGGTTCTAATGCTGTTATTGAAACACATGCATGTTTTGTTGAGAATTCCCATATGGAAAGTGATGAAGGTGATATAAAAGAGAGGAACTTGATTGATCCACCCCCATATTAATTTAAAATAGTAAGTGGAATTATTATGACTCTTGTAACAATGATTAATGAAAAAAAGGCTATTGGTTCCTAAAAAAAATACGCTTTATTATACCATGTATTAATGTTAGTCATGGTAATAGATTATATTGGACTAGCATGTTGTTTATTGTCCATAACTGATACCCCTAAACAAACGATATAGTTCACTAAGAGATACTAGACAACAATAGTCGAAGGAAATCCAAATTACCAGCAATGGTATATAGAGCATTGAAGCATGTCTTGAAAAAAATGATTTTAGCTGTAGTTTGGTTACACCCACCCCAGTTGGGATACATTTTAATTTTATAACCACACCCACACACAAATTGAATCAATCTGTAGTCAAGGGTAATTATTGGTGATAAAAATATACTTACAATACTAATCGGCCTAGCCACTAGCAAACATATGTGGAAAATAGACCTCCATCAATACACATTAATTCTTCAACAATATGTACAACTTAGTAGTTCTTATGAAACCAAATTTTTTTCTTATTTAAATCTATTATCTAGTTTATATTTGATCATTTTTATTAAATGAATAAATGACTAAATGTTTCGGAATGGAAAGGGAGGTTCTATAATTTTCGCTTCCTTTAATTTGTTTGCATTTGTATTTTAGACTCTTTTTCATAGATGACGAACTCACCCTTCCATTTCCAGCACCTCAAACTATCCAATGGTTGGGAAACATCATGGGTATTTCTTAAATATATGCTACTATATGGTTTTTCATTATTATTTTTTTTTCTATACATGTGACTAGAATTATATACAAACAATAATGAATAGTTTGGATTTATAATTGTATAAAATGATCATTATCTTCTAATTAAAAGGATTCATAATTAATATGATTAATAATAAAGGTCATTAATTTTTATAAAATCAAAATGTACACTATTAAAAATAATTTATATTTGTGCTAGAGTTATCATAGATAAAATTAATGATTTATCAGTGCTAACATAGGAAAACATAAAAAAATTTCTTAGCTGTCGTAATGTGGTGATACTTGAATACCAAACTACAACATCTAATTAATAAATAATATCAACAAATTTCACTTTGAAATAAGTTTACATTCTGAAAAATTAAAATTACAAATACTTTTACATTATAAACATTCCAATACATTGAAATTACATTGATATGTATAATTTTTTACAAACATTTATAATTACAAACAATTCTAAATGGATCAAACCAACATCAAATAAAGTAATAATGATTAACTATAAGAAAAAAATTCTTATTTTATAAATAAAATAAAGAAATAAGTTATACCTAAATATGAAATAATAATAATGGATTAATAATAAATAAATAAATAGGACGACATAAATGATATAACATATATATAAATAAAAATGATAACATGATACACAAATAAAAAATATTAAAAATAATACGACCATTAAAACATGTTTTCTTAGTTGTTAGTCTGTGACTAACATTTTGAACTAAAATATCATTTTTAAATTGAAAAAATGAACTTTTCGTCATACTATTTACATCACCTGTTGGATTAATGCACAGTTATTCACCACATGCCCCAAATGAATAACTGATTATTATCAACAATTGTTTTGACAATATGATTGTGTTTACTTTACATGGAATATGTGAATTTTGTTTTGAAATACAGTTTTAAATTGAAATCTTGAACTTTTAATCATAATGTTCACACAGATTGATGTGCGGTTAATTTCTATAAGTCAAAAATAAATCATGTATAATATTCCTCAATTATCATAATAATCATTATGTTTTTCATCAATTTTGATTATGTGATTCATATTTTTAACTAAAATAATTTTTTAAAAATAAAAAACACACTTTCAGTCATAACTTCAATGTAACATCCCCTGATCTGAATCTCTTTCATGTGGTAAAACTAGGTTGGTTACTGGATTTCAAGCACACCTATCCATATTCCAGTGGCTTCCAACTAGTAGTAGAGGTGGAGATAAAGTACTTGAGAGATTATACCCCATGGTATATAGATATAATATAACGGAAATAAAAAAATATCAGAGTAATAGATATAGTAGAAATAATAACATATTGAACTAAAAAGTAAAGGATGAACCAATTAAATCAAATGAGAAACCATGTAATGTTAGGTTGAAGGGTATTTACATTTAAAAAAGAAAATAATATAGATCAAAGACCATGCTAATACAAAAAAACTCATAAGACCCTGATCCAGAACCATAGGTTGATCCCATCACCAATAACCAATCCATCCAGTAAGAAACAATAAATATTAAGCTTCATTTACCTTATCCAAAACCACATCCATGTAATCTATTCTGGTACCAAATGATGCCCCGAATAGTGTGTGACTAAAACACGATAGGTTGAGATCACCATGTCTAAAAAAACCTTTCTAGTAATAAGTTCTTAAAATAAAATAATAATCAAATTAATTAATTAATCAAGTAATTTGATAGAAAAATCGACCTTCTTTGGTACCATACCAAAATATATATGATCATGTAACAAAACTATGCAAACCATAACCACAAGTTATTAGAATAATCACATATTTGTTTCACGCCCTATAAGAATTACCCAATAACTAAAAAATATCCCTTTATATAAAAATTTCTGTATTCTGGGTAATTCCCTTTATATTAGTATTTCAACATCACATGGAAAAGACCAACATATATGAATTTCTCTATCACATGAAAAATCCATTCATATAATAATTTCAACATCAATCAAAACACTACATTCAATGGAATTATAAAAACATAATATCATAAGACACAATGGTTAATTCATCAAATTACCATTTGATTTTCAAATAACCACTCCCTCATTAAATTATATCTCAATTCATCACCATTCAAGTTTTCACAAACATTTTATATCAATTTATCAAATGTAATTAATTGATTAAGGATTCCAATATCCAAGGTTAACCTATCACAATAAGTAACCTAAAATTTTATGTCATACTAAATCAGGTTTTAATCAATTTTCCAGTGCATTATTTTCTAGTGTAGGATCACCCTATGTGTTATTGTAAGCCAATTATCAACACTATTTGACCCAAAGGAATCCAAGGGTTAATCCAAATACATTATTTTCATAACACATTATTTTATTAATTTTTTTCGTACTATATCAGTGAAATTGTATATCATTTTAGATACTTTAACAGATCAAAATCGAATAATGGGGTTTATTATATACCACCTACATTTATATAAAGATTTAAGAAACACTATCAACCAGAAATTCCATTGAGGAAAGAATGTGTAGGAGATAACAATGAAAATACATGATGACATAATATCCAAACCATGCTCAAAATTAGACAAGATATTATAACACAATAATAGGAAATAAATGAAAAGAGGGTAAAAACAATGAGAAACAACTCACCAAATATTATTCGCTAGATAAAGAAATTTGAGAGGGAATGGATTGATCTAACATTTCCCGGATTCACCCAATGTTCTAAGAGAAAGAGTTTCACAATGAATTTGAAATAAAATATACCCACACCATTGTTTTAAATCACTAAGCTTGAGAGATTCTAGATGTCAAAACCTTTCATGACTTGATTTTCTTTGTTTAAGTGATATGCTGAAAAACGTGGCACCTCAGGTTAAAATAAGCAAGATTTACCATTTCAGAGAATGAACCAGTTTCATGGAATGTAAAAGTTTCATTCCATAAATTGGTTTATATCATAGGCCTGAAAACTATTTCACGTTATTTAATTGGTTCATGATGTGAAAGTGAATAACAAAAAAATCTTAGCCCAAATCTTGTAGATAAAATCCAAACCACCTCTAAAGCATTCAAAACCATGAATACCCATTACAATGCTTTGATATGATTAAACCCAAAATTCATTAATTCAATAAAATAAAAATCTTAAAACATTCGGTTATTTTTCCATTAAAATTCTCCCCATCCACTAAAAGGGACTCTACAAAAAATGTTTTAAAGTTGAAGTAAAAACCAACAAAATTGGATCAACCAAAACTCTGAGAGGGACGAACCCGAGAAACATAAGGACCTTACAACCTCCCCACTATATAACAGCTCAAATATGAGATAATAATGGAATTAATATATGGTTTTCATGAAAAAATATGGAAACAATGCTCAAATATTAGATTCCCTCTCCAATTAAACATCTTGAACATGGAAATTCCAACACTTCACTTTATTTAGTGGTATATACTTTCCCCAATGATACTTCTCAATACATTACAAAATCTATATCCAGAGATACTCAAAGGATGCATCTATTAGAATCTAGAAATCCTCAACTTCTATCACATGAGAAAGGTTTGGATGATATATATGAAGATATGAAATGTGAAACACATATTGTATGAAATTATTACATTGTGTAAGGGAAAATTAGTTTAGAACTACAATGACCCTATCTACTTTTTTGAATTGCTTGACAAACTTGGGTGCAATATTTCTCTATTTCCAATTATGATGTTTCCCTAACACATGAAACACTCTATGGGAAACCCGATGAACAATCTCAAACTGTTGAGGTAATATGTGAGGGTATGGGTAAGATTTTTTCCTGATCTATATGGTCACCAACTACATACTATGCAATTCAACCTATACATATTTCTACTACCTAGGACTAATTCCAACAGGCACTGACTCACCAGCCACCAACTAACAAAAAGGTGAATGGAAATGAACTTCCCTATAGAGCCTTCAAAGGATCCAATTTTATTGATTTCTAGAAGATTGTATTATGTTTGTACTCCATATGTGCGATGTGCTGCTCCCATGAACCATTGAAATCCAAAACCCAGGCTCAAATCATATCATCGAGAACTTGAATAGTTTATTCATATTGTCCATGAGTCCATGGATTATAGGTTGTACACAAAATAGCCATTGATACAATGTCCTTTTAAAGACCCTTCTAGAACTGAGATGTGAAATGAGGATATCTATCCAAAATGATACTACTCAGAACACCTTGAAACCAAAAAATCACATTCATGTATAGACTACCTAGATAGATATTAGTCAAGGTAACATAGATAAGAATGAAGTGACATACCTTATTTATTAGATTTATGATAACCCCTACATCATTAATCATTTGAGGTATCCTAGGAAATCCTATCACAATATCCATAATGACATTTTCTAATTCCCATTATAGAATGGGCATAGGCTATAATACACCAACAAGACTCTGATGCTTGAACATACAATATTTATAGGTGAAACATCTTTCCCCAAATCCTTCTACTCCCATATTCATTCCTAGATACCAACACAATCTATAGAGATCATTATACATATTTGTTAGACCTAGAATCACCGGTCATCAAGAATAATGTGACTCTCTCATCAACTCCTCATGTAATCCAATAAGAAATCACACTTGGACATGGATAAGAATAACCTAACTGCAACCAAGGGATCATACTGATGGAGGCTCTGAACCATATAAGATTTCTCTTAGAGTTAAGCCTTGGGATCATATAATTTATCTATCTTGATCCAAACAAGAAGCATGTGTTTACCAGATATTGAAGTTGTGTCTACTTATCCATAGGAATCTTGAACATCTAGATGCATGCCTAAAATGAGTTCCATTATCTACCACTCATCATAAGACTCCCTCACAACCTTCATATTGGTTTTCACATTCCAGTCACTAACAACGACATCTACGATTCCCAATGTATAATCTTATATGAATTCGAAATACTATAGATGATCAACCGACATCCATTTGCAAAGTATTAGGCCTAGCTGTGAAAAGTTGCAACTAAGTATCTTGTGGTATGTCTATGGGAAATTCCTCCCCCCAAGAATGTTAATGTATCCATCATATTAGGTAATATACCACCACATATAACCATTTCTCATGAGTAGGATAATTCCACTCATGTGGTCTTAGCTATATATATCCATATACAACCACTCAGTCCCCCCTGCATCATTACTGATCCAAGTCTACCTCCGGATGCCTCATAGTACACAATATATGACTTTCCCAGCATAGGTAAAGTGATGATCAATGCAGAGTTCTAACAACTCTATAGATTCTAAAAATATATCATGTAGTCATTTGACCAAAAAAACATAACCCCTTTCATGGTCATCCTACACTTCAACACTACCAGATGGGAGAAGACTTTAATTAATAGATGATAATATACACCTCTAAAACCATGAATCTCAATGAAATTATTGTTATACTCCCAAGATACTATGACTACTACCATATATGGGCCCACTAACACTCCAACCTCTGAGATGACTTGACCTAAAAGTGAACTTTACCAATCTGGAAAATACATTTGGTAATCTTGGAATAAAGATGATGCTCTATCAATGTAATCAATTAAATGTTAAGATGATGGGAATGGTTTTCTAATTATTAATAGTAAACTATGTTATCATCGAAAAAAACAACCACAAACTGATACAGAAAAGGATGAAATATTTGATTCATTAAGGGAACGAACACCTCTTGTGGATTCATAAGGCCAAAAAACAACACCACTAACTCATGCAAGCCATACCTACCCACTAAAATAGTCCAAGGTGTGTTCTTTGGTCATAACCTCAATTGGTGGTACCCTGATCTCTAATAAATCATGGACAAGATCTTATCACCTCTCATTTGGTCATATAGATCATCGATGCATTGGAGATGATATGATTTTTTAACAATAATTTGGTTAAATCATTGATAATCCACACAAAATAATATATTACCATCATCCTTCTTGAATAAAATTACTCGGGAACCCTATGGTGTTATACTAGGTTTTATGAAACAAATAATCTTCTAAATATTATAAATAAAATTTTAATTATCAAATATCTATTAGTTCCATCTTATAAGATTTATTAGAAACTAGATCAACACCCTACACCCACTTGATCATGAAAACTATCTACCAGTCAGAATATAAGACATAAACCTTGTTAGGAATGGCATCTTGAATACAATCTACCTATATAGGTAATTTTTTTAGTCTTATTCCACCATTATCTAGGGATATACCTGATATCTGAGCAATGTAACTATCCAATATGCACTAAATTGGTCTTAAAACATCAACATGAAGATCCAATTCACAATGGTGAAAATTGATACATCAACTAGAGATAGAAATGTAACTCTCTCGTGGTAATACATGATATGAGCATGATATAGAACTAGAAAATATATTCCAAGAATAATATTTAATCCTATCATCTCAAACACAAAAATTTCACAAATAAAATAATAAATTCTAATTTATAGAGAACACACCTTGACACAATTTATATTATCTGAAAAAAATCTCAACTATGTATCGATGGTTAAGAAACATTCCAAACTTTACACAACAAAGTCCAAAAAATATGAAAACAGTGAAAATATAAAGGAATGTAATTTTCTTATATCAAACAAAAATGAAAGAAAGGGTAGGTGATACAAGAATCTACCTATGAAAGTAGAAGGTCATACATCCAAACATGATAGAGTAGACAACATAACATGTAGCTGACTTTCCCCTCTAGTTAAGGATGATATAAAACTCCCCTATGTTGTTACCTCTAACTGGTATTAAAGATCCAATGATGGGGTGCCATATTCTCTTCCTCAACCAAAAATTCTAGTGGAACTCCAAGAACATGTCTAATAAGAGATATTTATTTCCTTATATGATTGTAGAACCTATCTAGATACCATTCCCTTATATGTTACTACACGCCTCTAAAAACCCATTGTTGGTGTCTCAATCTTCCACAGGAATAAAATTAAAAATAAGTTTATGGACACTAAGGTCTCTTGTGAAAACATTTTCCACACTGATAGCATTGAAATAGAACACAGTCCCATGATGGCCTCCAACTACCCTGGCTACACTGCTCACTATTTTCCGTGGTTATAACAAGCACGGAGGATCTTCATTACACAAAATGAAGAGCTCCTAGTTCTCCCAACATAAATATCCTGACTGCTACTCATAGCCTCTAACATATTCCATTCCCTGATGAGATCCTGATTCTTCATCTCTAAAAAGATACACAAAAAAAACATTCACTTTTGATATGATCTCATTGTGAATCTAATCAAATAAACATATAAACCTAACAATCTTATCTACTCCAAAAATGAAACAAAGTGCTAAAAGTCAGTGAAATGTCTAGAATAATACATCATTGATATGATCTCATATGTCAGGTTACTGAAATAACTATCCTTATCATCCCTCAACATATTTGGATATAAGTGTCTTAGAAACCTTTCCTCTAATAAATTCAAAGATAACTCCAATTACTTCCCTTATTTCATGATAGTGTCCCATCAATGCTTGTGTAGTCTACGAATTATGTTTTTAGAAAGATTTCGTCTCCTATCGAGGGATATCTGAAGGTGCGTAAAGATTGATTATACTAACTCAATCTAGAACCCAAATACCTACAGACCACCCTCCCCATTGAACATAGGAGGGTTCTATAGCTGAAACTCTCTCATTAACTCAGAAATTGAAGGTACATTGAAATAATTCTCCCTCTCTATAGATCACATGTATTATATGAAGATATCATGAAGCTAAAAAACTATATGATCCATATAATTTACAATATTTTCTATTTTTTCTATGTTTGGAGCATTCTTATTTCCTCTCTCACAATTCTCTATTCAAAGATTAGGTGGGGTAATTTCTCTACAAGATAAATGGTCTCTTTAAAATATAGGATAACAATAAGGCCAACCTCAAAAGGAGACAACAACAGAGGAACATTGGATCATTGTCTCTCAAAACATTTATATTCACATAAATTATCATAAAATAATTGTTATTTCATTTTATTTTTCTTGTATTTTAAGTATTCTCATTTCATAGTTCTTATGGGAAAATATATCACATGCTATAAATATGTACCTATCATGAACAATGCATATTAAGATATATCCCTATGTTCCAATCATGATGCTTTCATACCCATGTCATTCCATACCGGTCCATGAGAATAAATCTCACGAAATAATAACATTACACAACATCTGAATAACCAAAGGCGAAATAACATCAGTGGTATCAATGAATAGTATAACTATAATCCCATCTCTGGTTACTCAAATTTTATCCCACACAAAGGGTAGATACTCCAATTCCCAATGTTTTTAAAATGTCCCAACACATATTATTATCATTTATATGATTCCGATGTAGTAAAGAAACAAAAAAATAAAAAACATGCTCCTCTAATACCACATTGTAACATCCGCCAATCTAGTACTCTTTCACATGGCCAAATCAGGTTTGTAACTGGACCTCATGCGAGCCTCCTAATATGTCAGAGGTTACTGACTAGTAGTAAGTGCAGAGATAATATTTTGGAGATACTATATCACCTTTTACAGTATTATTATGATGAAAAAAATAATCAAATTTCATATTAACAGAAATAGCATAAACAATACTTCACACGACTTGAGTGTACAAGAAAAACTAAATAAATCAAATAATAAACCATGTAATGTCTATCTGGAATGTTTCCATATGTGAAAATAAAAATAATACGTATAAAAGACTATGTTGGCATAAATAAAATCAATTGACCCAAATCCCGAAACCCATGTTGGTCTTGTATCCATGGAACAATCCACCCCATAAGAAACAATCAACAGAAAGGTCCTTTGTCCTTGTCAAAACCTATATCCACGTAATCTACTTAGGCATGAAAAAATCACCCAAATAGGGTGTTAGAAAAGCATATTAGGTCAAAACCATCATTTAAAAAAATGAGTCATAATAAGTGCATGAAATTATGATGTAATCAGAAGTATTAAATAATAATTTAATATGACACAACAGTCAACCTACTTTAGAACCATGTCCGAATATCATTGAGAATGTAATATAACCATGATAACAATAAATAAAATCCCTTGTAATTATCACATATATGGGTCTAGACCTATAAGCATTGTAACATAATCAGGAAAAACAATTTATATAATCATTTTTATTTAAAAATGGATATCCATTTATATAATCATTTTCGTATCATCGAGAAAACCACTTTATAAAATGAATTTACCATCATCGGGCAAAGCCCATTATATTATACTTTTTGCATCATATGTTAAATACCATTATATAATTATTTCATTATCATCAGAAAAATCCCTTTATTTATTCATTTTATCATCAATCACAACACAATTCATAATGGAAAAAATATCACATCATAATATCACAAGATAGAATGGTTAATTCATTTAATTAACAATTGTCTTTTAATTAAAAATTCAATCATTAAATTATATCTTATTCAATTGTTATGCATGTATGCATTCCCATTTTAGATCAAATTATCCACATTCATTCAATTACCAATTATATTCCAATTTATATGGTGAATCTATCACAAGAAATGACATTAAATTTCATGTCATACTAAATCAAATTTTAATCCATTAGCTAGTTCATTATTATTCATGGGTGAAAACAACGTAAGAGGAGATTAAAGGCAGGTCACATCATTATTGGACCCAAACGAATCAAAGGGTTAATCCAAAAACATAATTTTCATCAACCATTATACTGTTAATTAATATGTACAATGTGTTGGTGCAATCACATCATATTACACATACATGACCAAATATATAAATACCAAATGATTTTATTAAATAATACATTCCTTTATCAAGATATTTAATGAAAACTCTAAATTGGAAAATCCAATGAGTAATGAAGGAAAAGGGGATCATAATGAAAAACCCAGATCAGACAAGATCAAAACATGGTTCAATAGCCATCAAGATGTTACACCATAATGAAAATGAATAAAATGAAAAGTGGGGAAAAAGAAGTGAATCAACTCATTGGAGATTAATCAGTTGATCAATAAATTCAGAAGGGAATAAATGGGTCTAGAATACCCAAATTTTTTCCTTAGGTTTAAGAGAGGAAGAGACATGAATAATGAGAAATAAAATATACACACAGTGTGTTTTTAAAAAAATGATCTTGAGAGATTCACATCGTGAATCCCTTTCACGATTTGAATTTATTGACATAAGATATCTGATGACAAATGTATAACCTACGTTTCAAATAACCATGATCATCCATTTTACCGCATGGAACATTTCCACTATGTATAAGAGTTTCATGAACTAAAAAAGTTCACAACTTCATCCTGGAAATAGTTTCACATCATGTAATAAGTTCATGAGGTGAAATTTTCCAGATGATATATCTAATCCTATATCCTTTAGAATGAACCCCAACCACCTATGAGGCCTTCAAAACCATATAAAACAATCACAATCCCTTGACATGATTAAATAGAAACATAAAAAATTAAAAAAACATACATCACAAAAAATTAGGTTATTGTTTGTATAAAATTCTCTATATACTTCAAATGGGAATCCACCACCAAAGTATAAATGGAGAATTAAAACCCAACAAAACAGGATCAACCAAATCTCAAAGAGGGACATACTTGGAAAATGATATGATATAACTTGAAATAATATGAATTAGATTGATGTGAGGATAATTCATATAGGTCTAAAACGAATTATAGATCTTTTTTCTAAATTATAATGATAATCAATGTCTGATTTCTTTGTTTTGACCATTTTACACACATTTTGAACTAAAATGTCACTTTTAATGTAAAAAATTGAATTTCCATCATACCAGACATCCCTCGTGTCAAAATGATGTGTTTATAGTTTCTATTTTACAAAAATAGATTATTGATCATTTTCCTAAATTATCCCAACAATAGGATTGTGTTTGATTAGTTTGGATTTATGATACGTGTTTTGATAAATTTTTTTACTAAATTTAAAACAAAAACTTTTTGTCATAACATATGCACATTAAATATTTTAAAACATGGTTTTCAAAAGCACTCTAAATGGGATTTTTCAGTTCTAAAAAAGCGATGACATGCTAATCACTATCTCTTACAATTAGGGATATACACAATGCTAGAAAATTTATTTAATAGTGCTGAAATAGTGTTTTTTTACTTTGAAATTTTAAAAGGGAGCCATGACTATCAGAACTAAAAAATCACTGAAAATGGCAGAACTTTATCATCAATAGTGTAACATTGATTAATGGGACCCCTTAATTAATTCTTTTTTTACACTTATTATAGTTACCCAACATTTTTATTTCTTAAGACATTCATTATATGGTACAACACTTACAATTTTAAATGCTCTTTTGGGGTTTAGTTTCTTGGAAATAGAAAAATAATTCATGAATATGAGATAAATATTGAAATTATTATAGTTGGATTTAAATGAATATTAATAGTTTAATCTTATGTTACTTTTATATCATATCATATCCTGGGGATATACAAAAAAGTTATGGGTGAGAACAAAGCCTAATAAGGGAATAATCCAAGGAGAAACATATTATGTGACAAAGAGGAATATTAATAAATAATTATCATATTAAAATGGGGAATATCATAATATAAATCATATAAATCATAACATGGAAATTGGGATACAACATATTAATGATACATTCATAATCATATCAACAATGTTTATCACTGGGGTGTAATAAACCATAATTACCAAGGTTATTCAGCAAGGTATCGTAAAACATGTCATCTCTAGATATTAATTAATTACCCAGTTCATTGGAGTTACATTAGGGAATATAATTCTTATTAATTAATTATTGTTGTCCATATTGATCATAATAAATTATTTCACCAATAATCCATGGAATAGAACGAAATGGTCTCATTTCAAAATCGTTACTTGCAATGTACTTAAAGACATGATTGTAACAACATTTTTGAACCATGAAATAAGACAATCATTTTCATATATGTAAATTCCAAAATTAATATGTTATTATTACATATATATTGATAAACTATTAATTATAATTGGTTTACCTATTCACAATATGATAATTTATAATGTTGGAAATAGGAATTCAAGAAATGAATTCTGAAGCATCATGGTATACATTATGGCTTATGAAAAGTGACTAATGGGAAGGAATTAAGGTATATCTTTGAAAAAAAAAATTCATTATAATTTTTAGAAAAATTTTAATACAATAAATTTTATTAATAATTAGAAGGTATACACAAATGGGATATTTGGATGAAAAAAAGTAGAATATAAGAATTCCCTTACATTAGAGACTTTCATCCTAAAACATTTATGTGGTAGCTTGAACCAAATAAAATCTTTTTTAAGGACTCATTGGGAGGAAAAAATACCAAGACATCATGTAATATAATATTATAATGGATTATGTTGGTTGGAAGGGGTTATTTATATGTGAGGAGCAGTGGCTTTAAGTTATTAAATAATAATAATTTTTTATTTTTGGATAACCACTATTGGGTGGATTTAATTGCAATAATGTTAATATAAAATTAATGATATCAAGAATTATTATGCTCATAAAAAATCAAACACTCATTTAAAATTGTAGATTTTAGTTATTTTAAGATTGTACCTTTAAATTGTAACCAACAACATTATTTTACATATAATATGGTAACTCATTTTTTTACTACAGAATATTTTTTATGTATAAAAATGAAATTTAAATTACCCCCTAAGTTAATCCTTATAGTTAAAAATATTCAATACATTTTAATTTTTTAAATTTATATAATTTATACAAATCATTTCTACATATGATACGTGTATAACATATAAAATTATTTTTTTGGAAAGGTTAAAATTATGGTTTTTAAAAATGATAAGAATGTGTTTCTAAATATAAAAAATTATAAAACAGGTTGTTAATTAAATAATGTTGGATTTATAAAAAGGTTTAAAAAAATTAAATCCTGTTCAAATCCTAATTATACCATTAAACTTATCACATTTCCTAAACAACTGTATTATCATTTTTAAACAGAAAATAAATATTTCAGAAATTTACCTTAAATTCACCCTAAGATAATTTTGATAAATTAAATCCAAAAATTAAATTTATTCTATCATGATAATTCTATAATTATGATAATGGTTTTATGATATAATAATATATCTTGTTATCATAAAAATTACATATGACTTTTTCGATTGTTTTTATCAAATAAAATCATTTTATAAGAAAAATTTAGATTTTTTTAAGAATATATATTTATTGTAAAACATAATTTTAAATTATATTAAAATATTTATATAATTTCACAAAATAAAATTATCTAATAATCCTAAGAGTCAATTTATTTCCCTAATAATAATAATAATGACCAACTGCCTTATTGAATAATCGTTGTAATGTCAACAAGACATATTAGAAAATGTTCCTCAGGATGAACAGTCACATATACCATTAAATATTGTGATCTCTTTGTTGAATTTTAATCCTATTTAGTTTTTTGATTATCGTATTATTATTTCATGTGAATATCCCTTTACAATTCCTCTTTTTATTATTTCATATCTACGCATGATGTGTAATGTTCGTACGAAAATTAAATGTATTTTTATTTGCTTCTATTGTAAAACATAATAAAAATTATCAAGAGACAAGATTTTCTTTATTAAATAATGAATATTTTATATTCTTTTAATTCTTCCCCCCATATGAAAATTTTTCCCACAAAATTTCATTTTACACAATAATTTAAAACCGATGAGGGTACTTCTTCTTCATGAATTTTTCAGGTTCCTAAGCAGCCTCTTCAAACTTGTAATTTCTTCCTAGGAACATAAAAAAATATATTTTATTATTCATTAACACTTATTAAATTATGTCAAGGAACTGGATCTGTCCCCATTAATTTTGAAATTCATCTTATAAATTCACACCATTAGTATAAAATTCATGTTTTGGTTAAGATATATACTTTACCAGTAAGGACACATAAAAGTTATCGTGGGATTATAAATATTTAATGGGAGTAGTAATTGATAAGAAACCACTCCAACACACTACATAATTTTATATGTTTCATTGAACTTTGAAATCAGTTTCCCAGTCCTTCCAATTCTCATAAATCCCTTCCATAGTGGTATCTCAAGGAATAAATTATCCCCTAATTGAAACTCTAAGTCCTTCCTTAATTTATCGACATATTTTTTATCAACATTGATATGCTTTGATGTTTTTTTAATCACTTGAATATTTTTATAGTTTCCTTCTTAATTTATAATCCCAAAAGTTTCCCCACTTAAAATTCATCCCAACATATTGGAGTTATAAATGATTTTTTGTAGACATATTCAAAAGGATCGATTTCAATGATCGATTGTAAACTGTTTTTATAGGATAATTCAATAAGATGAATGTATTGATCCTAACTCCCATGAAAATCTTGTGAGCTGGCCTATAAAATATATTCCAATGTTTGAAAAGTCCTCTTAGACTAACCATTATTTTGAAGATGGTAGGTTATTATTTGGATTAAATTTGTATCCAAATCCTTTTAATGGGTCCTCTGTAATTTTGAAGTGAAAATTAGGTCTCAATCAGATACAATCGATAGTGGTACTCCATGGAGTTCGACAACTTCATAAACATAGATGTGAGCTAGGTTCTCCAAGGCTAAATCATATCTTATGGAAATGAAATTGGATGACTTTATCAATATATTAATGGTTTATAAAATAGAATTTCTATCATTGGATGTCTTCGAAAGGATAACAACATTGTCCATAGTGATGTTATCCCACTCCCTCATAGGTATGGGTAGTGGTTGTAATACCCCTTTAGGAAGTTGTCACTCAACCTTCACATATTGATAAACCAAGAAACATATACTGTAATTAGAATTATCCCTCTCTACATTATCTCATTAATAATTATCACAAAGTCCCATATACATATTGGTGCTTCTAGGGTGTATATAGAATGCAGAGTTATGAGATTTATCCATCAACTCCTTAATTATCTCAAGAATAGAAGGGATACAAATATTTAAACTAAATTTCAGTACTCATTCTTGATCAGTATTGATTTCAGGTAACATCCCATTTTTCATTACCTAGGCCTTCTTTTTCATTAATGGACCATCTCCATAAACTTGAAATATCTTCTCTTGTAACTATTTTTGAGAAATCATTTCGGATAGGATTGATGATGTCCATTACCTTATGATACCCATTTTGAAAATTTCAATGTCCTGATCAATGGATGTCATTCAATCCTCATCATTTATAGAACACTAGGATATTTTATAATCTAGGAATTTGTGAATTTATTCACTATTCTATGGTGATAATGGATTGAATAATCATTATCTTTATGAAGATACATCCATCTCATCTGTCTCATGTTATGTTCCCTATTCATGAATATATTATTCAGACTTTGGTTTCCTATGTATATATCACACATTTTCCTATAAAGATAGTGTCATCATATCTTAAGAGAAAAAATTATTGTTTCTCACTCCACATCCTGAGTAGTATAATTGTTTTCTTGATTCATTGACTATCGTGATTCATAGGAAATCACTATATCATTTCTTATGAGTAAAAACCCATTCCAATTTGAGTATTCACTACTAAAAATGAAAAATCAACCCTTATTTTAGGGTATTGTTATCATAGGTTCACTAATTAATCTTTTCATTATATAATGGAATATTTCTTCCCCCACATTTTCTAGATAAAATTAACCCCCTTTTGAGTTAACATAGTTAGTTGATTCGAAAGGCATGATTTTTTTTCACAAACATTTAATAGTATCATATTAGAACATGAAAACTATGAATATCAATTGTAGTTGTAGGATGTGGCCACTCCTATAAGATATTTTTATTTCCTTGATTCACTGAGATTCCTTCACTAAACCCAATTTTCCACAATAATGAGCTTTTTATAATAATAACTCACATTTTTGGAATCTATAAAACTACTTATCATTCCTCATAGTTTGTTATATGACCCATATATTATTTTCATGATCCTTTTTTATTTTGGAATATATCATATTATCATCAATAAATACCAATTTTTTTTATCATTTTATTCCCTAACGACTCTATTCATAAAATCCATATATATGTAAGGATCATTAGTAAAGATTAAGGGCATAACAACAAACTAACAATGCCTTTATCATTTTTTAGAAGGAAATATTTTGGATATCTTATATCCTTTCCCTCAAATGATGTTTCATAAAATTAATATTAACATTTGATAATAATTGAGCTCCATGAGGATGGTCGATCGAATAAAAAATCTTAGGAAGAGGATATATGTACTTCATTATGATCCAATTAAGTTCCCTATAATCAATGAAAAATTTCATTGATCCATCCTTCTTCATTGAAAAGTGAACTCGTGCTCCTCAAAGAGACGTACTCAGTTAAAAACTGTCCTCTAAAAAATTCTAAATTATCTTCTTTAATTACTCAATATCCATATAAGAAATTAAATATAGTGTTTTAGATATTTACTTGGATCTAGGTGATTTTTTTGAAAACATTACCTCTTTTTTAGAGGGATGTCCTAGTATGTCTTCAGGGAATACATCAATTTACTCTTAAACAATGGGAACATTTTCTATCATTAAAATTTATATTCCTTATTTTTCTTCACTAATTATTTCCATAATTAATTCAATAATAGGTCGTTTTTTGAATGAATCGAGAAAGAAAATTTATCCTTTAATGATGATCAGAGTCCTTACATTTAAGACTACATAATTCTATATACATTTATAGCTGATCATAGAAATATTCTTTGATAACCAATCCATCCCATGTATTATTTCAGACTCCACCATCTATATTATCACTATGTTTACAAAGATATGTTACTCACCAATGTTAATATGAGAATCCAAATATATATTTCATGCATTAATAGTTCCTCTTGGATTTTTAATAGAAAACTATTACACTAGTTGTATAGGGTTTTACTTGATGTTATCCAAAAATTTAAAATAAATAAAAAAATTCATAGAACTAGAATAAAACAATATTCTTGATAAATTTGAGTTTAAGATGTTTATACGTACCATAAAATCATTTGGATTATCAACTTCATCCATCATAATTATGAATGGAAAAACATTAACTGTTTTCTTTTGTTGTGGTTGATGATGGGTTCCTCCCATTATGTTATAATTTATACATTGTGTAATCAAATTCTCATGTTCTACATACATTAATAATTTTAAAATATGTTATCTTGCACCATAATCCATTTTTCCTTGATATTTATATGTTGGGGTGACAAATCTCAACAAAAATACCAAGATATATCATTATCCCTTCCATTATTTTAGAACCTTCCAATTCCATAAAAATAATTCCTCAAATGAATATTCCTTCATTTATTACATAAGTGGTTTTAAACATTCTTCTAATTATAATTGATCCCAAAATATTGTTCCATATTTTTCTTCATGTTATTTTGTCCCTGAGTCCACTAGGAAACCCTAAAAATCATATATTACTTTGAAAGAACACCACACTATCGCTTAATAAGTCCCAATTTATGGGATTATAAAAGTTTTTATTATATGGGGTCTTAGTTTACTAAATAATATATTTTTATTCCCTTAAAAATTGAGGAAAATGATTGAATCATAATTCACAAGCCTTGTAATGTTCATTTCTAAATTCCCTACCAATTCATTTTCAAAATTTTCATCTTTAGGAATATCGTATACATTTTATTTTTAAGTGTACAAGTAAAATACTTGGTGAAACATGTATTTTTATAATCATCCCATCTCATGGAATCCACCTCATTCATTGGCTTCATGATCATGATCAGTGTTCACCACTGATCAGATTTTACCTCTAGGTGATATACTGCCAACATTACATTCTCTTGTTTGGGAATAAGAGTATAAAAAAAAATTGTATTTTTGATCCATTTTTCCACTATCAGTGTGTTATAGGTTACACTAAAAATAGGTGCTAATTTAATCCTAAAGGGTTAAAGTTCTAGTTATTTATTACTTGGTGAAGTAGTATGCTCCACATAATATTGGATGTTGTTTATTACATAACTTAATTAATTCGTCATCATCATGATTTTTTTAACTCCATCTCCCCTATATCGGGAGGCATCATCACATTGTCGGTTTCATCCATTATTTGCACAAGACCTTATATTTACTTCCATTTTTTTTCTAGAAGGATAAATACTAAGTGATAAATTTATTTCTATTGGGAATATTATAATAAAAATTCTATAGTAGGGAAAATTGTTTAAATTTTCTTATATTATACTTCATGGATGATATACTTCAATATTAATAATAGATTTACATTACTATATATACTTCATAATTGTCAGTAAAAGTGTGTGATTAATCAAATAATATCCCCCTGGGGTTTCAAACTAGTTGGTAAACATGGCACATTGTTTTTTACTCATTCTCGATCAAGGCAATCTAAATAAAATTTTTCATAAATGTTACCCCTTCATACATATATACCAAATTCACATCCACTAATATTATCCAAACAATGATGTTTATTTTGGAAACTACATACATACCAATTCACTGAAATACAATGATTTTTGTCTATTTTTAGTATTTTTTATAGGGTTCATACTATGGGTTTATAAATATAGTATATAATTTTTTTAAAATATCATTTTATACCAATTATGGAGACTCTCCTTTTTTATTTCATAATCCTTTAATTACAAGGAAAACCATTGAATAATATAAAATATATTTTGGGGTTTGGTGTCTTAGAAATAGGATTATTATACATTAAAGAATAATTTAAAATAAAAATTAATGTAATCCAAAAAATATAAATCTTCATTATTTTATCCTACGTTATATTAAATGCATGTCATATCTTAGGGACATGCATAAAAGAGAGGGGTGATCATAAAGCCCAAAAGGGGACAATCAAAGGAGATACCTAGAATATATCAAAGTGGCATATCAATATAGAATTACTTGTTGAATATGAAGAATATCATAATATAAAAACATGACTCAGAACATGGAAATGTGGCTAAAATGTAAAAATTAGAAATTCATAAGAATATTACCATGTTTTATCACTGGGGTATCATAAATCATAATTACCAAGATTATTCACCATGCTATCATAAACTTTGTCACCTTTAGAGATTAATATTTACCTAATTTCGTAGAGAACAATTAGGGAGGACCCTTCAAATATATTTATTCATGTGAGACACATTGATCAATATAAATAATTTCATCAACTACCCTAAGAAAATAAATAACATGTTTCATATCAAAATAATTACATAAAAATTTATTGAATACTTGATCATAAAATAATTTTTAACCCATGAAAAGGTAATATTTGTTTCACATATGTAAATAATAGAATTTATAAGACTTGTTTATATCTATGTAAATACTCGTGGAAATGGAAGAGGTTTGGGTATTCAAAACATGAGAATTTCTAATGTAGAAATGATAAATTCAAGAAATGAATTTTCTAGAAAGATAGTAGAAATTTTGGATTTTAAAAATTGAATAATGGGAGGAAACAATGTTCTCTCATTGATGGAATTTAATTTTTATACAAATGGTAATTTAAAAAATTAATGAGATGAAATTGTATTAACATTTACAAGGTATACAAAAGGGGTACATCGTTGAAAAAGGATAAGAGAAAAATTCATTTACCACAGGTTTTTTCTTCAAAAAACATGATGGTGGAACCTTGAATCTATGAGGAAACCTTTCATAACATCCCAAAACCTTGATCTTCTCCCATTCCCCATATTGATCGGTCACAAGGCCAAAGTGCACCATCCCATATTCTAGTGAATGCATACTAGAAATAGGGTCCTAGGTTGTGTCTTTTGGGAGACTATTACCTCTTGTTAAAGTGTAGAATAATACCAATAATCATAAAAATAAATAATATAATAAGATATGATAAATAAAAATAATACATAAGATTAATATAAAAAATACTTTAATAATGAATAGTTAAATAAAATCATATAAAATATGATTTTTCATGTCTCTACAAATTGGAGAATAGGTATACAGACTCCTAATACAATAAATGTATCAAAAAGGAACAGATTACCAAAAAAAACTATCCCAACTAGCATCACAGTCATATCCTAGTCAAGTTATCCCATACTCATCAACAATGAACATGTTAAGCATTGTATACTTGAAGCCTTCCCCAGTCCATACCTGCATCCATGAAGTCTATCTCGATATACAACGTTTACCCAAAAAGGTTGTGAGAGAATACTCTGCAGGCTACCACCAATGGTGTTTATAACAAGTATAGTATGTGTTATATAAAAATAATAATTTTGAATACATATAATTTGTATTAAAATTGTACAATTGATGTAATTAATGAAAGGGTGATAAATTTAATGGGATATTTTACTTCATGTCAATGATAATCATGTTCACATAACAAGGAACAACTATAAACAAGACACTTTAAGCAAAGAGTAACTGTAACATAAGTTGAATCAAACATAAAAATCATTCCATGTAATCTAGAAACTATAAGCATACGTTTTAGCATATTCCATGTATTATAACTTATAACATCTACCAAGACAGGATCATATATTTCAGTGTATAACATCCACCATAGTCGCACTATATAATCAAGTGTATAACATTTAACACTACAACACCATATAATCAATTGTCAAATCATGAAGGGCCAGATCCAAGGTATATAAGACCAATGATTCCTAATTATGTCCCATGAAAATATTGATTAAATATTGGTACTGACTTGGTTATATTCCAAGTATCATTTCAACAATCCATGTCCAACACAAGTCCACGAAATGCAGATCCAAGGTGTAACAAGGCCTCTCCCATCCTACGGAATCCGGATCCAAGGATTAAACAGGTATGAGGCATACATTACCATAATCAAGACCCATGTAGGGGAAATTTCCTTGGTTTCCATTGGAATCGGGATCCATGGAGCCCGCCCATGTTATCCACTACCAAAATCAACTCTTAACATCATTTCATTAATCATGTTACTTCCAAAATATAAATATTCCATGAGTTCATCAACCAATTCAAAAATTCCCATACGATCCATTTAATCAAAATTAATAACATTCCATCACAAGAAATAGAGGGATCAAATCTATCCTGTAATTTATTCAATTATCATTTAAATCAATTAGGCTCCCAAAACTACCAATGATTTCAAAAACACCAAACAAGGTGGTATAACCTATGGATGATGCAAAGGAACACCCCATGGGTGGAATAGGTTTGGGATAATAGCCAGAAACAATCATGAAGGTACTAGTGGGAATCCTAAATAGGTTCAAATCTTTCGAATGTAATCATTTTATTAATTTTTTTTCGCAATGGTGAAAAGTCCGACATGTGGTAAAATGGAAAATATGTTTATAAAACACAGAACTACAAGGGAAAACATATAAACCACCTACCATAGGTCTGTAGTAGAGTATGTTTCTAATATAGATAATTGATTTGGTCAAGATCGAGAGAGAAATAAAGAACACATGAAAATCATGGAAATATCATATATTAGCACACATCTAAATAACTCCATCAATTTGAAGACAATCTAAGAAAGACCCAAGACGATTAAAATACATACCAGTAAGAATCTACGGTGATGTTCAACACTCGGATCGATGTCTATATAGATGATCAGAGACAAAGAATCTATTGGGATTAAAAAATAGATCAAATGGGAATAACAATGTCCTTATTTTGATGGAGAATAATAAATAAAAGGACGTTTTAAATTTTAAACTGATTAAGGACAAAATGGTAAATTTTCCCAAAAAACACCCGGTTATACGGTTTATCCACATGGTTGTCCAAACCACGAACCCTAATTTTTCTCAAGGGATACGTATCACATTCATATATAAAATTCAGTCAAACATGAAAATACCATATTCTAGGACTCTATAAATGGTTAGCAATATTGTGCATAGGTGTGCACCTCATGTCGAATGGTTTCCTCAAATCGTGTGGAAACGTTTTTCCTTCTGCCCAGCCCCACATGGTTACTCTTAACCATGTTGCTTGGATTCATGGTTTATACGATCCTTGAATCACATCTTTTTCCCCCAAAAAACTGGACTTTCGGCTTTGAACATGCCCCAAACATCTCTAAAACTCCCACAATCCCATTATGCACTCACATTAAGTGAAAACTAAGGAGTTAAACAGTTTAAAAAATGAAATGCACCTCATAGGAAAACCTATGATCTTAAACCTTGGTTGGACTCTTTTGGATTTAAAAAACCATAAATTCATGGTTTATAGATTTATAGTGGAGAGTGGGGGTGGATAGGTAGTATTTACACGTTAGGAGGGGTTGATTTAAGTGATTAAATAATGAATATTTTTATTTCAATCTTACCACTAGTGGGTGGAATTAATTACAAGGATTTTGGATAAAAATTAATGTTTTAAAGGCTGGATTAGGTTTTAATAAACATAAAACACCCATTTAATATATTATTTATTAAGTATTTAAATATTTTACTTATTAACATTTAACCACAATGGAAATTTTACTAATACTATGGTAACTCTTTTCTTACCCAAGAATCTTTTCTAGGTCTAAAAATGAATTTAATAATTTTACCTTATTTGGACCATATTATTTTGACTATTCAATCCATTTTATATTATTCAATTTATATAAGTGATAAAAATCAATTCTAAATATGATACATGTATAAATCATAAGAATATATTTTTTAGAATGGTTATAATTTTGGTTTTCAAAAATGGTAAGATTGTGTTTATAAATTTAAAAATTTATATACTATGTTGTTCTTTAAAAATATTTTGATTAATAAAAATGATTAAAAAAAGTTAAATCGTGATAATATCATAATTATATCATAAGAGTTATTAGATTTCATTAAAAATGATATTTTCACTTTTTATCCAAACTTCAACCTTTTTATAAAATTACCAAAAATTCAACCTAATATCATTTTTATGTATTGAATAAAAAATGATATTTATTTGATCAAAATAATTCTATAAAAATTAGAATAATATATTACTATAAAAATACATATTTATTGAAAATTAGTATTCTTTTATGTTATAATAAACAGTTCACTCATTATAAACATTAATTTACACTTCAATGGTATTTTTATCACATAAAAATGTTTTTTAAGAAAAATCCATGAAAAACACATTTAAGAAACATATATATTTATCATAAAACATTAATTTAACAAAAATTAAAATATTTATATAATTTCCAAAAGTGCAATAATAATGTAATCCCAACATTAACTTTATTACACCAATAAAAATAATAATGACAAATAATCTTATTGATTAATGGTTATAAATTCCATTTGACATATTAGAAAATATTAATCATTACAAACAGTCCCATTGTGTGTCAGTTTAATGTGACATTGATTCATACACAAATAAATGAATTATTAATAATTATCATAAATCATAATGTTATTAAAATCTTGTTTTCTTATTTTTTAGTGACTGACACACGTTTTGAAATAAAATTTTTATTTTAAACTGATAACATATACTTTGTGTCGCACCAAGAAGACTTTATATTGTATAGAGGTGAGGCTTGTTCCTAAAAATAAAAAAAGTCTTATGCATAATTTCTATTTTGTATGAAAACAATATGAATTTGTTTTATTAGATTTGAGTATGTGATGTGTATTTGAATTAAAAAGTCAATTTGAAATTAAATATCACAGTAGGAGTCATTCCAGTCACACCCTTTGCTAGATTGACATGTGGTTAACTAATACATATCAAAAATTATTTATTTATAATTTTACAAGAGTATCAAAATAATAACAATGTGTTTGATCAATTTTGAGTATTTCATACTTAGTTTTTTTAGTAAAATGTCAATTTAAACTGAAAACATGCACTATAAGTCATAATAGTCACATCAAGTGCCGATTTTGTTTTAGATCGATTCGTACACATAAAAATATACTTATGGAAAATTTTACTAATGTATTATGAAAATTTGACAATGTTTTATTTTTTAGTGAGTGACATATGATTTGATCAAAATTGTCATATTTAAACTCAAAACACACACTTTAAGTTATACTCAAAACACCATGTATTAGATTGAGGTGAGGATGATTCCTACTTATCGAAAATGGATTATGGATTGTTTTATTAAAAACTCAAAACAATCATATTTTATTTTCTTTGTTTTGAATAGGTGACATCTAATTTGAACTAAAATTTCAGTTTCAATAAAACTACACACTTAGTGTTATACTGGTGACATCGTGTATTGGATTGACATGTGTTTGATTTCATTACATCAAAAATGACTTCTGTATTGTTTTCCTCTAGTATCAAAAAAATTATAATTAAGTTTATTGATTTTGAGTATGTCTACTCCCTTTTTTTATAAAAATGTAAATTTAAACTAAACACATTTACTTTTATCCATACTAGTCACATCGTATGTCAGTTGTACATGTGAATGATTTCTATTAGTCAGAAATGACTTATGAAGAATTTTCTTAAAGAATCAATACAATCCGAGCATGTTTTCACTATTTTTAGTTAGTGACACATGTTTTGAACTGAACATTTAAATTGAAAATGATAATGGACACTTTGAGCCATACCGGGCACACTATGTATCGAATTTAGGTTCAGAAAATTCCAACACTGAATTTTTTTTTATGAATCATATTCATAATGTATGAAAAATATGAACTCTTTTTCTCTGATTTGAGTGTGTGACATGTGTTTTGAACTAAAAAGTAAATTTAAAAAAAGATACACTTTTAGTCATACAAGTCACACCATGCATCAAATTGACGTGTCGTTAATTCATACATGTCACGTATGACATAACGATCAATTATAATATAGTATAAAAATAAGCTAAATTTTGTTACTCAGTTTTGAGTATTTCACATGTCTTTTTTTAATAAAACATCAATTTAAACTAAAACCTAAAGTTTTAGTTTTATCGGACAAATCATATGTCAATTTAATGAAAAGATGATTATTTCACATTAAAAATGACTTATGAAAAATTTTCATAATATATAAAGTTAATTTGATCCAGATTGCTAGGTTTTGAATCAATAAAACATGTTTTGAACTAAAATATCAATTTTAAGCTGATAAAATACCCTTTGAGTAATAGTGGGAATACTATCTATCAGATTCATGTGAGGCTGATTCCTACACATAAAAAAATGACCTATAGACCATTTACCTTAAATATAAAAACTATCCAAATGGTTTTAATCAATTTTGTGTATGTGAGGTATTTTTTTAACTAAAATGTCAATTTAAAATAAAATGACACATTTTTGGTCAAGCTATTTGTGAGATTTATTGGCAGTTAATTTCTATATAAAAAAATGACTTATGGATCATTTTTAGAAAGTAGATAAACAATCTGAATTATTTTTCTTGTTTATGATTATGTCACAATCCTTTTTTATTTAAAATTAAATTTAAACTAAAAACTTGAACATCGAGTCATACTAGTCACATCGTGTGTTAGATTGGTGTAAAACCGATACTCGCACATTATAAATCACTTATGAATATTTTTCCCCAAGTATTAATAAAATCAAATCACATTTCATTGGGTTTTACATAGTGACACATGTTATGAACTAAAATGTCTTTTTTTTCATAGCAACATATATATTAAAGTATGTTGGGCACACCATGTATCAGATTTTTGTGAATTTGAATCCTACACAATAGAAATTATTTATAGATAATTTTTTGAATGCATCAAAACAATTTGAATTTATTTTTTCATGATTTGAGTTTGTGACCATTGTTTTGAACTAAAATTTCATTTAAAAACACACATTTTTAGTTATAATATTCACACCATTCATCAGATTAATAAGTGGATGATTTATACACATCAAAAATGGATTTATGATGATTTTCCTAATGTTTCAAAATAATCAGAATATGCTTTCATGGTTTAGAGTATGTAACATGTCTTTTTTTTAACTAAAATGTCTTTTTAAACTAAAAACATGCACTTGGAGTCATAACAATCATGTCGTATGTTATATTTATGTGAGAATAATTTCTATATGTCATAAATGACCCACGAATCATTATACTAAAGTATAAAGACAATAAAAGAATTATTTTTTTCATTTCACATAGTCACACGTGTTTTGAAATAAAATGTCAATTTTTAAATGAAAACATACACATTGAGTCATATTGGGAACACCATGTATCAAATTGAGGAGGATATGAATCCTAAAAATCTTAAAAGAATTATTTATCATTTTACTAAATTATGAAAACAAAAAAAAAGTGATTGATTGATTTTTAATATGCACATTTTATTTTGAAATAGAATGTAAATTTTAAATAAAAACACACTTTGAGTCATGCCGGTCACACCGTGCGTTAGATTGATTGGTGATAGATTTATAAACATAAAAAATGAATTATAAATAATTATTTTAATATATAAAAAATATTCTGAATTTCTTTTCTCAATTTTTGAGGATGCCAGGTGTTTTTTTACTAAAATGTCAATTTAATGTGAAAACCTGAACTTTGAGTCATATTGGTCGCATGATGTGTTGATTTGATGTGAGATTTATTACTATAGATAAAACATGACTTATGAATATTTAAACTAAAGTACCAAGACAATACAAGTTTTTTTTGTTAGTTTTAGTGAGTGATACACATTTTGAACTAAAATTTAAATTTTTTACTGACGAGGGACACTTTGATTCATACCAGGAACATCATGTATCATATTGAGGTGAAGCTGATTCCAACACATAAAAAATGACTTTTATTCCATTTTCATAATGTATCATAACAATATTAATTCATTTTATTGGTTTTGATCATGTCACATGTGTTTTTAACTAAAATAAAAATTTTAAACTAAAAACATGCACTTTGAGTCATATAAGAAAGACTGTGTATCAGATTGAGGTTTAGTTGAATCATAAACATGTAAAATGACTTATGTATAATTTTCATAAAGTATAAAAACAATGTTAATTAATTTTCTTGGTTGTGAGTATGTGATGTATGTTTTGAACTAAAATAAAAATTTTAATGTAAAAACATAAACTTCGAGTCAAATTTAGAACACTAGCTGTCGGATTGTGGTTTGGAGGATTCCAAAACTATTCAAGATAATGATTGTGATAGATATTTGGGTATGACTTTATTTTCCATTAAATTTTTGTAAAATCCCTTGTTAGTTGAATCTGTATGATTCACATCATGATTCAGGAAGCATGTGGTTTTCCCATCCATCCAAAAGTAACATGTCTTCCATTTAATGGATTGTTTATGAATGTTTAGTTAAATATATGACCTCTCAAAAATATGTATAAGAAAAAAATAGTAAGTAAACTAACTAAAAAATGGGATAAATGTTTTATAAAATTCAATAAATAAGAATTATAAATTTAACTCTTTATGATGTCTGGGTAAAATCTGCAATCATGTACTCTTCCCATTTATTTATAAGAAAATATATTTTCCCTTATGAATATATGTAATTCAGTAGTTTTATTGTTATTGAAAAAATATAATATAAAAATTATTAATCAATATTTTAAATGAAATTGTTAATATCATCAAGACAATTTCTTGAGGGATATATGTTTTTTGATGAAATGTGATGCCATTCATAAATTTCCAATATTTATAACCACAATAATTTCCATTATATTTTGTTTTGTAATTTTAGAAACATTGATAAATATATGAAATGTTTCTTATATATTTTTTGATAGTGTATTTTTTTTATAGTCCATAATAATTATCCATTAATATAAATTGATGTTATTTTTTCCTCATGAAATGTCCTCATATAATGATTTTTATGACATTTAAACACCAAACTATTATAATATAAATTTCATTAAAACATCATATAAAATGTATCACTAGAATTTTATTTGTAAAATTCATAATGTAGTGTATTACAAATTGATAAACATCAATCACGTGTGGTGGGTTTGTTGGGTATCCATCCATTGAATCCAGAAAAATATTTCATTAGATTATCCAAATTGATTTTAATGAGTGACCAATGATTCCTAAAAACAAAGGAGAATATGTAATTAAAGGAATGAAAATATATTTCATATTATTAAATTATAGAATTTAAACCATAAATCATTGGTATTTCGAAGAGTATACCATCTATAAGTATACACTCAGACATTGTGGCCAATTGATTTTATATTACTTCATATTACATTAGTTCAAATGGGAATAGTTTTGTAGAAGTGATATGAGGACTATTGAGACTAAATTTCTATTCATTGGGTTTTCCCTTCAAATTGATTATATATATTTGGCCAAAAAAATTATGAATAGTATTAAGTCATAATTAACATTTATAGATCTTATATTAGGGAACAATATCATGAAAACACACCTCATGAATACATTTACAATTGAGACTCCTAGAAATTCATGATTGAGGATATCATTTACGTTATCAAGACAAATATAGTCTATAATGACTTCTCCGTACATCTATGCATAAAAATCAATTGTGGTCGCATCACCCCTTTTATAGAATTTTATTTTCTTGATCATTTAATGTATGATAACGAGGAATATAAATGTTTAGGGTAATGGAACGTTTTGAATATCTTGTCAATCAGATCTTTGATCCTGTGTATCATTTTTATTCTACCTTCCATTTCACCCATCCCTTTTTCAATATATAATTGGATACATTAGTCCATGAATTTTTACATCAATTTTTAATGGTTTTTAATAAAAATTAATTATTTAGATATTTATTTTTACAAGATCAAATGTACATGAAATTAAATTTTCAATATAATTCTCCAATGTATGAATATCTATATCATGAAGTGGAATTGGTAGCACAGAACTCATCTCATGTGGTATATGAATTCCCACTTCAACATTACTTATTGAATGTTGTTTTTTTGTAAAATGTATCCTTAGATATTGAACATGGTACCCATCACAATTAGGTAGTGGGTGGGTTTTTATGGATATAAATCAAAAGAATGTCCCGCTCGTAGAATATCAGTTTAGGAATGGTATCAATGCCTTCTTAGTTAACATTTCACATAAAAATATATGACTATATCGATTACCTCTTCTAAGAAAACCCTTTTGAGTGTAATGGATGACCTCAATGCTATTGGGGGTTGTGGGATCAACATATAGTAGTTGTTATTGTGTTTTTTTATTCACTTCGATTCCGTTCCATTATATTTTCCACTTCTCAGACTTCTAATTAATTTTTTATTATAGAGAATCTAATTGTTATTTCATCTCATTTATTTTATTATCTTTATCTCCCCATTCATTTGTATTCCCAAAATATTTTTGGGGTGACACCCAAAAATCCACAACCCAAAAGAAACTATTTTATTTTGGTTGATTCATGACCACTAATAGTAGTTTTTAATGAGTTAAAAATGATGATTATTATTCGATATAAGTTTGATAAAAAATATAGTAAAATAAGTAATCATTATTATGTAATATTAATTTTAAAAACATTTATGTCATACTTATAAATGATTCTCACACATTTTTTTTGAGTTTTTCATCAATTAGTATCCGATATTTATTTACACATGCCTCCTTTCATTGCATAGGACATGGGATGGAAGTGTATTGGTATTTGGATTCATTAATATTCATATAAACAAAGAATATAATTATATTGTTGTTTTATGTCAGATAAAAGTGTTACTGTATATTAAAAAAACTATTTCAAGGGATGTGTACCCTATCATTGCTTTTTGGTAGTGATTTTCCATATTTTCTACAAATTTATTATTTATGGAAGTATGTTTTTATTTCATAAATTATATATTTTGAATCAAAGTGATTAATAAATATATTTTCAAGGAATTTATTACGAGTCACGATTTACAGGAAAAGATGTCTCATCATAATGACCAATAAATGCACCCCATTCATGTTGTTTCTTCAAGTGTGTGTACATGTTGGGTGGGTGTGGGTTTATTTTCCTAGGAAAATCATTGAGGTGAACTTTTTTAATAAATTTTTGAAAGCCCCTAGGATCATTTTTAGTGACCATTAATACAAATCTCATTTGAGTGTCATCAACTATAAATACGATATACAATGAACAATTAATAGTAAATTAGTTATTCATTATTGCTTTTGGAAAATAATGATATTATATTATAATGTTACACTAATATTTTCTCAAATTAATTCTTTAAGAATGAGAATAAAATTGATCTATGAATCTACATAACCAAACACACACATTAGATTACTGAGTCAAATGTTACTACAAAACATGGCCTTGTTGGTGTAAATTGGTTAGCCATATGAATTCTATCCGACATAAAATTTAATGCCTTTGTTTCTGATATTAATAATTTTTTCTAACACCATCACACTATATAATTACTATTTTTTCGTGGACATATGTTATTCACCATCTACCATTTCCTCATATTCAACATCATCAATATATTGTTATTATTTATTGGTAGCATCGACATGTATAGGATCTTGTTTTTTTATATCCATTAAGAGAATAATTATATCTAGGAACATATTATTTCTCAGGATTTAGAGCATGAACATTTAAAAAATGCATTATTCGTAGAATTGGATGAACATTAAAATTTGATTATATAAATTCAAAAGTAAACATATAATAATATGAGTTATAAAAATTTATATTAAAATAAATTTAACATGAATATTGAACTCTATTATTTAAATTTTTAATGGATTTGAAACCTCCATTGAGTATCAAAACCCCCTCGTTATGGCCTTCACTTACATAAAATAATCTACCTACATCGGTACTGTTGTGAAGTGATTGAGACTTCACAATAAAAGGGCCATCTTCAATTTAATTGTAATATGCACCTATAGTGTTTTTGGGTGATGATAAAACAATTGAATACTTTCACATTGTAGGATCTAGAACATAAAATACTTGTACTTACTATGATTCAATTATATAACGTTGTCTTTTGGACCATCCCTTACAGAAATCCACTTTCAGAAATCCCAATTGATCAATTTTATTTTCACTCTTTTTAAAAACCCACTTTTATTAAAACATTTTCACATGGAAATTTTTTATATTCCAAATCCCATATTATTTTTATGATAAAAATCATGACATGTTCACATATGTAGGATTTATTTCCTTAGTACCTGAAACATCCATCGCTTCAGCCACAATTGTAAGTATACTTTTTTTATGGTTCTGTGTTCATCATGTTTATTTTTATTGATCTTATAACCATTAATTACAAAACCATCATAAGATATTACCTGAACACATTGTTCTATAGATACCAATTACATTTTTTTAGAAATTAAATCTGGATTTGTAGTTGTATCGATAATAATATGGTCTCAAAACCATCGTATAATCTATTTACTATTTCTATTTTATATTCTTCATTCAGTACTTGATGGATGAAAATGCCTAATAATTATATTATATATTTAAAAATTTAGAAAAACATCAAAACTATTATAAAAAAATGATGTAAATTCTACTCAAACTTTGTAATCATAATTTTGACAACATCTTTTCTGGACATTCCATCACCCACACATCGCCTGGTGTGAGAAGATTTTGGAAGACCAATTCTTTCCACATCATATAGGTAGTAGACATAGAATTCAATATGTTCCTTAACAAAATTCCACTCTGTAATTCAAACATAATGCTGACATCAAATTTTTATCTACCCTTTCTAATTATTCTTATATCATTCAATAGTTTACATGCATCTATAATGTATATTACCACAAATTTGAATCTCCTTTACCAAGTGAACCATCAAATAAACCATCATAGAGAAGAAGTCTTGTTGGAATAACATCTCTAATAAAATTAATATAAAATAAATTCCTTTTTCCACTATTAGATATATTTTTGGATCTATAACATTGTTATATTTAAATTTGAAAAATAAATTGTTATTGGTTAATTCGTGATATAAATTCTTGGAAAAAATGAAATATATATCTATTAGAATTAGATCTCATGTCAAAACATGAAATTCATCTTATTTCAAACCCATTAACATTAAATCATTCATTAACATGAAATTATAGTTATTTTATGAGTACCCCTATGGAACCTTTACATCATTAAATAAGTTTCTAATTAGATATATCTTTTTCATAGAATGAGTACAGGTAGTTGGAGGGAGAAAAGTCCATGTTTCACTCTTCATTGGTGCCAAGTCATTACATATCCACACTTCAATTATGTCTAACCTATTCTTAATTCCATTATTTGTTTCAAGGTTCATTACTTACATGCTAATGAAACTTTCGCATACATTTTATCCACATTCATAATATGAATAAAATTCTTGGCATACAAAAATCTATAGTATAGAATTTTAAAAAAATAATATCATTTTCCAACATGTTTTTGTTATGTTTCTAAAAACATTTAACCAAATGAAATTTTCATATATATTAAATTCTTAAATAGTTGATCTACTTTTAGTTGAGATAGTGTTGTACATTCTTTTAAAATACCATCAGATGATGCCAGACAAGATCGGTACATATTTTACCAGGCTAGAATTATGTGAAGTACTAGAAAAATATTCTTCATTTATATTTTCAACCTAATTGACTATGTACGTTGTTCAAAAATGGGACACCCTCGAGTTCCTTTCATGTTATATCTTAAAAAATTTATATATGAAATAAATTCATTGGGAAAAAATCCCTCAAGGTTTTTCTCCATATGTTTTGGGTGTGATTGTATTTGTAAAAAATCAAAATGGTTGGGAATGTGGTTGTTTTATGTTTCCGAAGTAGCTAATTAAGGTGGAATAGTTTCTAGTTATTGAATTTTTTTATCCCTAATAATTGAGAGTTTCGTTTATGAAAAATGATGATTTACACATAGTGGAACACATCAGGTTGAATATGAAGAAAAGTTCAATGATTTCAAATGTGGTCTGTGGAATATTGATGGGAATCAAAAAAATAAGTGAACCATGAAGCATGAGATAGAGACCATGTATGTGAACAATTCATGGGGAGAAAACAGTTCGTGGCGAAGGCATGTGGTACATGGAAGGCTTGAAGTATTCGGGATGGATTGTCGTTCATGGAAACAATGAAGTGTTTTCAGTAGTCAAAAAGGGAATAATTGGTGAAAAGAAGAATACAATTTGGGTTAACCCATACGAAGAGAGGTAGTACACGAACCACCTAGGGAAAAAATTTTACAGGAGAAGAGGTACGCGGTGAAAGAAATACCACATTAATGATTTGTTAAATCTAGGGTTATCAGATTGTGTAGATATATCTTACAATATAAGGAGTGATAACCCCATCACTACGGTAGAGAAATATTTATTAAAATAAATATTTTCTATAGGAATTAGGTGAAGTCTGAATGAGGTTCACGAGGTATAGCCTTAAAAAGTCACGGTGATTAGAGGATTAAGATGTGGTACATGGATGAGTAATACCCAGTAAGAAGAGGAGAGATGGATCATAGAAGAAGAGGTAGTTCAAAGAGGAGAGATAGTTTGTAGAAGAAAAGACAGTCCACTAAGTAGTAAAGGTACACGGAGGAGTGATAGTTCAAAGACGAAAGGTGACCCATGAACAATACTCACTACATAGTATGTAGAGGAAGCTAGGTGGTATGCATAGAAAACTAAGTGGTTATCATAGGACATAACAATGATTGAAACAGGTAAAAAATAGTTCGCAATATCAATTTATTCTAACCCGAAAGTGCACTGAAAATTCGATTTCATCAATGGGTGAAAAGGGGACTTAAATAAACCATATATCTATAGTTCAGGATGCACGCTTTCAAGAACATCAATGGACCTACAAGTCCGTAAACTCTGAGTGAAACCCTTCCAAGAGTATTGAGCGACATAAGAGGAAGACAATGATCCATCATAATGGTAGTGAGACTGTGGATGGGACATACGGTGTGACACTTGGTAATGTAGTGAGCCGACCTTAATTATACTAAATGCAATGAGCATGGGAACAAAAGTTCAATCCCAAAAATCATTATTGGCAGTGAGCCTTAGTGAATTTTGTAGAATCAGAACATTTTTATTTATGAACCTTGGATGTAGCCTAGTGATGTTGAACCATGAAAAATATTTTTGTTTCTATGCATGCATTACTTCTTTACATTCAGTGAACTATCATTAGATAACATTAAAAAGTAAATGTTCAATGATAACATAAAAGATAATAATAATTTACCCTTGTAATAAAGAGGTCACGATCTAAGGGGAAAATAAGAAGTTTGAAAATAATATCCATATCATGATTCACCCCCTCCTTAAGTATCTATGACCCATTTGTACCTAAAATTGGTATCAGAGTGAAGGACTATTTTACCATGATAAGAGTTCCATAACTTGGTTCTATAAATTCTTGATGTTAAAGATTCATTTTTCTCTTATATTTTTTCCATGGAAAATGGAAAATTTTCAATGTTGAATTTGAATTAAAGAGGTATCCCATGGTGTGGATGTTTTTATGGAAAAAGTGTAATTATGTTAATGGAAACCAACAATCTAAAGAAAAATGGATTGGCGAAATCAAACAAAGAAAAAATATAATCACTCAATGATTTTGTAGTAATGAGTAATTAAATTGACTTACTAAGTGATGTTGAAACTAATGAGGATGAAGAAACTCCATGAAGGTTGAAAATGGAATTTTTCTATGAAATAATGGAATTGGATCAGAAAATAGATGATTAAATTAAATCCAAATATATCTAGATCTACCCACTAGAAATTGAGGTCAAAATTCTAGGAGGTTTAAATAAAATTTTAATTGATGAGGCTATTGATATGAGGGAGAATAATGAATCCTATGCTGAAAAACTAAAAACGATGTCTACAGTGAAAAAAACTAAAAGCCAATGAAAAGGGATGGAATCTGAACACAGAAAAACATTATAATCTGATAGATAGAAGTGATGACCTTATAACACAACTATCTAGAACTAGTTAGGGAATAGAAAAGGCTACATCAAGAGAATGCATGCTACGATGATTCTCTTTCTCAGGTGAAATATATGTTCAAGGAGAATTCAGACATTATGGATTATCTCACCGAAGACATGAAAGAAGAGTTAAGTAGTCGGATGTATCTCAAGAGTAATCTTAATGCTAAACATGAATCAAGGGATATGAAGATTGAATAATTGAGATAAGAGTTCGAATTAGCATAGAAAGAATTTGATAAATCTAATTTCAAAGGAAATACAAAATTGAATGATGCCTTGAACAATCTATTTGATTATCCTTCTATAGGTGATAATGAAATGAAATGAAAATATTCCATTTTTGAAGAGAATGAAGTACACCATTTCTCATATCAAAGGAAATATTTTTTGGGAATATCTGGAATTGGATATGATGATCCTCTATTATAAGAGATAATAAGTGTTATTTGAAATGTTTCAGAGATAATAAAAATCTTGCGGGTGATGGAGAAAGACCTCAAAAGGGTTATATAGGAAGTAATGACATCATCTGCTATTTATGTGGGGTTCATGATCCTAGATCAAGTATTTTATCACAGAATTTAGAATATATTTCACATAATGAAGAGATAAATATTTCTAAATTATAGAATAAGAAGAATCATTTTATGAAATCTATAAGAAGATTCTCCCCAAAGAAAGTATCCCTGATGTGCTTCAATTTTAAAAGAATGGGTCACCCCATCGGTATTTGTCTAGAAACCCAAGAATTCAGTGTCTGAAGAAGAACTCAAGATGTGTCAACTAAATATATATGAAATGAAAAATGGGACATTCCTATAATTGATGAGGTTTTATATGTTCTGATTATGAGCATTTGGAATGAAATTTTAGTAAGAAGAATGTGGGGAAGGAAAAGGAATCTAGAAGGAGATACCCAACACGGGTAGTGTATAATAAAAAATATTATACTGGAAGACAATGTGGTAAGCTGAAAAATAGGTTTACAGCCTTAGAGTAATCATAAGGAACTCAATGAAAGGTTTATCAATCACTTCATCCATTACACTCAAAATAGACCTCTTAGGGATAATTTGAAAAATCTTGGAAGAAAATGATAGGAGATGCACTGATTGTGATTAAAAAGACTGTAAATCCAGTTGAAGAATCAACCCCAATAAGTTAGTGTGTCTTTAATCCGACAACTAATAGAAGGAAAATAAATAAAGAATGTCTTGGAAAAATTACATGTCATGCCGCAAGGTCAGAAGTGAAGGAAATATGAATTAGTGTGTTTAAAACCCAAATTGAGAAATACAACAAGCCTATATAACCTTTATATCTAATGAAGACATAACATGTGGCTAATAAATTCTTAGTCATATGGCCAGAATAGTTGAAGTTTCCAAGGAAGTAAAAATAAATAATGAAACAATATATTACATTACAATATTTTATCAAAGGGTTGATCAATCAAGATCGATCAAATTCATCTCCTTAAAGATTCTTTAGTATCCCCTATCCCAATGTGTAAAAATTCAATTAACTGGTGTTCATGGGGTTCATGTTTAAGGGGATATATGATCTAAGGGGAAGTTGTGTCAATAGGTGAAAAGTGGTGAAGTGATGTTGGCTAGAATGATAAATAATTCTAATAAATTACTATAATTGAATAATAAATCTAAAAGAAATACATGTAAGGAGTTAATTATTTATAGCTGCATGAGATGTATAGATTTAACTGAGCACCTGAACACATGGGATGAAATTATTTTGGAAAAGATGAATGTTTGTCAGTCTAAACAGTATACATAAAAATAAAAAAATTTCTATATCATTGGGGGATCATTCAATCTATTAATCATATGCAATATCTCAATTGTATAGAATGGGTGCTGCTCATGAGCCTCATCCCAATTGGTAAAGACTCTTAAGTGTATCCATGTGACCTGGGATCAAATCCAGGTGGAGGCATAATTTTTCTGGGTTACTGTAGTAGTGTTGTAGCAGGTACTGTTGTAAGAATTGTGTTGTACTATAGAAGGTACTATAGAGGGAACTGTAGTAGGCACTATTTTGCATTGTAGAAGCTGAGAATTTTCCCCTGTTTGGGCCTTTGGGCCACTGATTTGATCCCTGAGTCCTATAAGGCCTTCGAGCCACCCAAGCCTTCAGGCTAGTAAGGACATTAGGACACCTCAAGACCTTCTGGCCACCTTAAGTGCAGATGATAACCAGACAACCTTCATGAAACAAGCTCTATATGGGGTTTAGTAAGGAGCTTTCACAACAACAAAAGCTACACAGATTGCAGGAATGGGAGGGTATGGTACCTACCATTGGGACATGCATGTGCATGCTTGGGATAGCCTAGTTGAATAGCCATGCGAAGGTGGAGAGCTAATTTCACAATGAAGATGCTGGGGGGGGGGGGGCTATTCCAAGTAGTTAGTCTTGGTTGTATGTGACGTCTGAAGCCAATAGTCAATGAATTCATCTAAGGCCTATGGGACATGTAATACATATTCATACGGGCCTTGTAAGGGTTTCACCTCACCCCTTGAAAGGAGGATCACAAAAAATCAATAAATAATGAAGGCCATCTGGAAATTGAATGATGATCGATGATAGAATGGATGGATGTTTATATTCAAGAAGATCGATTGGGGGACAAGAAGAAACCATAATATTATTCATGATTATCTATTTTTTCTAATACAATCGTATGTCTATTTTTAGTATTCCATTATGCTTCAGTAGAATATAATTTAATGATTCAATAAGAAGATGAATAAAATAGATGAAAGAAATTATGTCACTGTTGTAGAAAATGAACAAGAATCATTGAAATCACAACGAAATATTTAATGATGAAATTTATGAGGTTGTATGAGACTCTTGGGGAGTATATGTTAACTAGAATGATTCTGAATAAGGATTAGATGATAATAAGGATGAGAATAAATATGTGTCTATAAAAGAGACTAGAAAGAAAAGAGGAATTTTATTAACATAATATTATTTGTGATTAGACAGTTCCAGTATAGAAAAAGAGTATGAATACTACCCATAAATCATCATCATTATCATAGGTAGATCCTCAATGTTTTATTGGTGCAGCTGAAGATGATAACTAGGTTTAGCCTATGAATTTGGATATTTACCAAATTGAGAAGAATAGACCCAGGAGATTGTTTTAGGGCTATAATTTTAGAATTCCATTGAGGAAAATTAGATCATTCACAACAAAATGAACGGATATGGAGTTGTGATTTCAAAAAAAACATGATTAGGGTGAAAAGGGTACTCCCATATAGAGGGTATTTTTGTTGACTAAAATTTTTCACCTATTTTATGGATAGAACCAATTAAATTATTCTTTTCCATAACACTCCAATAAAAGAAAATGGTTATCCAAATGGGTGATATGTTGGCATTTCTGAATGGGGTTTTGAAAGAGACGGTTTATATTGAGAATCGATATGGTTTTCTCATTCATGAAAATAAAATATGAGTATTTTTGGTTGAGGAATGATTTATATTGTTTGAACCAAGCCCCAATATCATGCTGTTCAAGGCTAGATCTTTTCTCAAATAGATTGGGATTCATTATGGAGGATTTGATTAAAATCTATATTTCAATAATGAAAGTAATCAATTAATGATGGTGATGGTATATACCAAAGACATAATCTTTGGAGGATAATATTATGTTCAATGAAAACAATTTTTAAATTCATGAAAAGTGAGTTTGAATTTACAATGATTGTTGAACTGACGTTTTTTCTCAGTTTATAGGTAACACAAGGAATGAATGGAAAAAATAATTTTTCCATATAAATATTTCAATGGAATATTTATAGGGGTTGTAATGGATAATTCCAGGAAGATGAAAACTATAGTGTCTACCTAGAGGAAAGTATCACGAGATGATAAATGTAAAGTTGTCAATGTTATAGAATAAATGTAGATCATAGGAAGTCCATTGTGTATAATTGTGACACAATCGTATATTAATTTTTTCACGTGTCAAGAAGAATAATATCAATGTAATACCAATTAAATTCATTAGGATGTAGTAAAAATAATACTTCAGTATAACAACGTAATTGTGGATTGTGGTATGATGTACAATGAAAAATATCGAAAGGAGTTATTGGGATATACAGATGAAGATTTGGACAGATCAACAGATGACATGAAATCAACATCAGGGGTGTTTTTTAATCTTGGTGGAATTTTTATTTCTTTTCTAAGAATGAAATGATATTTAATTTCAATGAGCACAGAAAAAGGTGAGTATATTTCAGCCACTATGGCATGTACAAAGTTATTAAGGATGAAGAAGAATCTTAGAGATATGGGTGTTGAAGTGAAGTCTTTTATCCAAATATTTTATGATAACTCAAGTGCTATACATAATATAACAAATATAGTATATCTGTCATGTAAAAAAAATTAAAATCAAATAACATTTTATTAAGGAGAATGTGGAGATGGGGATGATGATGTTGGAGAATGTTCCAATAAAATAACATGATTACGATATTCAGACCAAGGCCTTACCCAAAGAAATATATGAAAGGCATAAACAAGATCTGGGAGTTCAGTAGACTCTCTGCACTTGAAAAAGTGTGGATGTGAAACCACCCTCTCCCTGAGGTATGGTCTGTATTTCCTTACACTCTAATCATTGTTCATCACCCTATTAATGACCTCAAAGGAATGACCTTATGGTTCGTTGAAAAAAGAAGAGAAATTGTAGAATTAAAATGGACAAAATCTGTTCGTAAATATATGGGGAGAAGTAGTTAGGTGGAGCAATGATATAGAGGGAGGTGAAGCTGAGATAAGGCTGTTTGGAGGAGTAGTGATGTTGGCGGATTATTAAATCTGATGATTCTAGGCGTGATCATTCAAAGGATACAAATCACAATAATTGAGCTCTGTGATGAATGTAAAGGTGTTGTGTAGGAAGTGAATGAAGTGATTCATTGATGAACTTTGAATTATACTCATATTTGTCATGCCAAGCCTAGATCATCTGGGCTTAGAGTATGTGTTGAGTAAATAATAGATCTCTATCTTAATCAAATGAAATGAATGATGATAAAATACTAAATGAGAATTAATGTCATATTAAAATATGAAAGTATTGTCAACAAACCCAAATGAGGATATTGTTGGGAAAAAATCACTCAATGTGTATTATTAGTATGTTTAGGTGTGATTGTGTTTGGTAAAAAATATAGATGATAAGGGGTGTGATTTGTTGATTTTATTATGGTAGGTTTTTAAATTGGCGTAGTTTCTCGGTGTTTGCCAAATTTTTGGGCCTCAAAATCTGGAGTTTGGTTTTTAGAAAAGGATGATTTCAACATATTGATACATAGTACGCAGACCGTATAGAATGGTTTAAGAATTCAAATAGTGGTATGCAAAACATCGATGGAACATTGAAATGGAAGGGAACCACAGATCTTGTGATGAAAACCGCATATAAGAACAGTTTGTGGGGAGGAAACAGTTCATGTTGAAGGAAGGCAATATGAAGAAGGATTTCGGTACACAGGATGGATTTTAATTCAAGAAAATGATGTGGTGTTTTGAGAGTCCATGAATTTCATCTTTAAAAATTTTTGATGATGATTTGGACCAGTACGTATGAAGAGAGTTAGTATGAATATCACATTGGAATGAACCGTTTGTAGAAGAAGTTGTACGCGGTGAACATGATACCTCATTGAAGATTTGGTAAATCCCAGATTATAGGATTTTTTGGATCTTATTTTCTATATTAAGAGCACAAATCCCATCATTAAAAAAGATAAATATCTATTAGAAATCATCATTGCTACACGAATTCGGTGAAGTCTTAAAAAGGTTCGCAAGGGAGAATTCTACGAAGGGTGAAGTGATTCATATAGAAGAAATTCTAGAAAATGGTTTTTATGAGGAAATATAGACCGAAAAATATGTGTTACATGGAGGATTAAGACATGGTACATGGAGAAGGAAGACCCAATATGTGTAGGAGAGACATTCCGTAGAAGCGCAGGTAGTCTGAATACGAAAAATGGGCTATGGAAGTGGTGAAAATAGGTAAAGTAGGGACGGCACGCGAAGGAGAGATGCTTCACTAAAGAGTGGTTATCTACCAACCATACATGCTACATAGTATGCTGAGGAAGCTAGGTGGTATAGTGAGGAAGCTATGTGGTTGGCAGAGTAATTAATAAATCTTGCAAAAGGACAAAAATAGTTTATGAAATTAATTTGCACTGACCAAAAAATACACAGAAAAGTGGATTTCATCTACGGGTGAAAAGGGACAGAAACTAAACATCTATATATAGTTGACTATTCATGTTTTCATAAAAATTAATTGATCATAAGTTCTTTAAACTGTGAGTGTAACCCTTCAAATAGAACTGAGGGAATGAAGAGGAAGATGATGACCTTTCCCACTGTCAGTGAGCCATTGAAAATTACATAGGGAGTGACCCATAGGAATATAGTGAGCCAACCCCAAATAATGTAATGGAATTTATCATGTATATATAATATCTGAAAAAATCATTATTTCTAGTCAGGTTTAGTGAATTTTTTACAATTCGAACATTTTTGTTGTATGCTCTTGGGATGTAGCTGAGTGAGTGTGAACCATGTAAATATCTATGTGTCCCTATGCATGATTAACTTCTTTAGTTTTAGTGTATTATCATCAAATTAAATTGGAATAGACATGAACAAAATTAACATTAATGATAATTATAAATGACCCTTTTAATAAAAAGGTATAGATCCAGTCGGGTAAGAAGATGTTTGAAAAGAATATCCATACCCTGATTTACCCCCCTCTTAGGGTATTTTGGACCCTTTTGGACCTACAAAAAGTTATTTATCATCCTTTAAAACAGGGATCTAAACATGAAATAAAATTTGATATAATAATAACAAAATTTAAAACATGAATCATATAATAATTTCAAATATTCAATTAGTGGAGAGTAATAAACTTAACTAGAAGTATCCTAATTTTTTATCCTGATAAATAAAGAGATTACATAATGTAATTTTGTTTTATTCATAATAATTGTGGAGACGTATAATTTACCAATGTTAAAATCCATGTAATATTTCCACTTCATTGAAAACCAAAAGGATTCAATGCATCTATTGATATTGCAAAGTGAAGGTTTCGTAGATCGTTTCCAAACTCAAAAAACTCATGATCAATTTTATTCCACTAAGGAGAGGTTTTTATGTAATGTGGTTTCCAATATTTATTTATTTTATTTTTGTGACACATTAATTTCCATGTAGTCTCCTCACATCCATATAAGAACATAAACATTTTAATTATTAGAGTGTATCATAAATATTTCATGGGACCTATTTTATCATTCATGTATTGATAATCACCACACTTTGGCCATTTTTATGTGATTTTGGGAACTTTCAAAATAGTATATAGTGTAGAGACTTAGAAATCAGTAACATGGTGCTATTGTCTACTTTATTACATTGGAATAAGATGTTAGAAATCCCACCATGAAACATAAAATAATTTAACAGTCTTGGTAAACTAGGTACATACTTGAAATTCAAAATACAATTTATAATATAAAATACACAATGTATTTTGTTTCAAAGAACCATTATACCACATAGATTATCCCTTCATCTCAATCTAAAAAAATCATGGAATCTTATGAAAAATAAATCCTAATAATGGAAAAATTACATATGCTCAGTAAGGGTAAGCATATAGTGGATACTATGAATAAATAAGGTATAATCAATATGTAATGGTTAATAACTAAAACTCATTCCATTTAACAAATAACATGAGAATAATTTGGAAGCAATAAATTATGTTCAAATAATTCCATATAAATAATCCCAAGAGCCAGAAAACATAGGCTTGTATATTCTAAAAAATTGAATAATGACATGGAATATTAATAACTGAGTTAAAAATTAATGATTTTCTAATTTTGGACATCTAAAACATATCATCAAGGCCATGTTCTAAGACATCTACATAAATGGTCATAACCTCAGCCATAAATTAATCTAGTTTATCTGATGAGCCTATCGATGCAGTGAGGGGCCCTAATGGGCCCTGGACTTCACGTAATAAGTCCAATTAAATACTCATATTAAATGGTTGCAACATAATCAAAATAAACATTTTCATTTAAAAACTAACATTTTAAATTTTATTATTTACCCCAAATAGTAAACATAATCATAAACCATCCAGAGTAAAAATAATGAATGGTAATAAAATTATACATTCGTATTAAAACTAATAAAAATCCATATGGATAAATGGAATGTATGTTTTCAATGTAATATATCAACAGTGGATCATAAGTAAAATATTGTGTTAAATTTGTTAATTAATATAAATACTATGATAATATTTTTAAAATTACTTTTATGAAAAATGAACATTGAATTTTGGAAATAAAATTTTAAAATAAAATATATAAGAAATGTTTTAAAACAAATTTTCATTGAATAAAATCCCATTAAGACATGTAATATAGTAATTAACAAAACTATTGACCATAATGGAGGAAAATAATGTTCTTGGTGTACACATAAAAACAATGATTGCATTCACATTTTCAGAAAAAAAAAGAATTGTTTTAAAAATGGAATGAAGATTCCATTATTATATTTTTGAAAAAAAAATAAAAATTTAATGAATTTTTTAAATAAATTATTTTTAAAAAGATAAAAAAATCTAAAACTTTATAAAAAGCATTGGTTTTGATTAATAGTGATTTTTAACCGAAGAGAGAAATAAAGTTGAATTTTCATAAAAACAATTCTAAATCATTTTAAGTACCAAAGAGATGAAAATGGTATAATTACTTGTAAAAGTTCAGGAATTACCATAGGTGAATTTTGTTTATTTTAAGATAAAAATATCAAATCATTCCCCCACTGGAGATGTATGGATAAGAATCCTCAAATTATGTTGAGATCATTAAAATAAACACTTACCACGTTGGTAATTTCTAAATAGTAAGAACCATAAAATAAATGACATAAACTTACTATTCAAATACCATTTATATAAATATATTCATGATATGAAATATCAAATGGGAATTATATACACCACACAAAAGAAATAAGAATCGAATAAGACATATGTCTTACAAAAGTACAGGTGACATGTGACACCCTTACCACTTATTCAACTTCCTTCATATGTGTCAGAACCTCATGAACAATAAAAATATATTTTTAAACATATATTTCATAACAATACTCATATATCTCATACCATATGTTATTTTAATATAGTATTTTATCTTTTTTTATTAACTATTCTTTGTTAAAATCATTATTTCATGTGATAATTCCATCGTCATTCATATATGTTTTCATTCAGTAATTTGGGTCCTTTTAATGAGATAATTTTCAAATAATATTTATACTTTTTATAATTATTTAAATATAATTCATATTTATTATATATTTATTTATAGTAGTCTATAATATTATATATTGAAAATGGATTACACCATCCATGGAGACCGTAGGTTATATGTATGCATGAATGTTGTTTCCATTTCTCTTGATAGATGGAAAGAAAATAAATGAAATATTAATTCACCAACTAATAATAATTTCTAAAATTTATATATCATTTATTTTAAACAAATCTATCTTTTTTACCATCCATGTAATAATTAAATGGAAAAAAGTTCACATCGCAACGTAGAGGCAGTAGTCCAATCGTATGACCGAGCAACGTTATTGTTTTCCAATGGACTGGAGGTTAAGAAATTATATGTGATATACTATTTTACTAAAATATGGTTAGATAATTAATATAACATATATTAATAATCTTTTATCCTTACTACATTCCATGTAATGTGATAGTCAAAAATAAAGCATATCGATTTGTGAGGCAGTAGTTCGCTGTACACACGAGTGGCGCATTTGTATCCCTGACAGAATAAAATTTAAGAAGGTATATGTGAAATTTTAAAACCATAATTATAATAATTTCAAAAATATAACATATATATATGTGTTAAATAAATATTTATATCCATACATTAATGGTGGTGATGGAAAACGAAATACATCGGTTCGTGAGGCGGTAGTCCGTCGTACACACGAATTATGATTTCATATCCCATTTGAAGAAATTGAAAAATATTTATGGTACTACTTAAAATAATAACATTAATATATATATAATATTTTTATCTTATTTAATCTCCATATTCTAGGAATATTTGAAGGATGTTGAGGAAGAAATAAAATAAAACACTAGGTTAGGGACATTAGCTCTTCTTTAGACAACTTCTTTGGTATGCACCAAAACACATCTTATGGTGAATTCATAACCACAATATGGATTATTGTTTGAAATAATTTAATTTTGGATGTTATTTGGGAATTTATGGGCCCAAAAAATGGGGTTTGGATGTATGAAGAGGAGAAGATAGGGGGTGGGATTTTTTAATTAAGGTGAGTGTCACAATTGTAATATTTAAAAAGAAAAAGTTGTAACCACATGTTTTACAATACAAAATGATCTGAAATTTGGTATTCATGAAACAATAATATTTAAGTATTAAATATGGACATAAAAAGGGTTATGGAAAATTGTTGGATCATATTTTAATCCTTCTCGTTCTAGTTTTACCCCTAGTAAACCCATTTCTTCCTTAACCACGATAAATAATATACATTTTTTATTATTAATTATGGTTAAAAATTATTTTTATATAATGTTAATTATTATTATTAAAAATATGGAATCAATTTTTAGAAATTACATACACTAATGTTGAAAACATTATTTTAATATTAATCCTGCAGGCATGATGAGAATGCGAGTTTTCAAAGAGAAAATGTTCAAACATTTAAGAAAAATTTATGTAAAAATTAAATAATAAAATTATTATAATAACGTATATTTTATATATATATAAACTAATTTTAAATATTAATATAAAATATATCTCGGTAATTCATTAAATAAAAATAATTCTTTTTAACAAAACAATATTTTTCAATATTCACGGAAAATTTTTTCTTTTCAAAAAATTAAAAAAACATAACCAAAAGTTAATTTCGAAATTTTTATTTAAAAAAATTTATATTGAAAATAAACTTTCTAAAAATGTTAAAATTTAATTTTAAATTATGTGGGTAAAATGTGACTGGACCTCCTTTTAGAAAAAATATAGGTTTCGGGAAAAAAATTATTTTTCTTTCGAAACACTCATATTTTATTTATAATCCATAAATATCATTTAAATTTATTTTATAAATGTTTTAAAAATAAAATTTCATACATTAGTATGTACTATTAATACCCCCATCATAACAGTTAGATTATATTTTTCATGATGAATGAATAATATTTTAATAGAGTGTCATGTATCATTTAATATGGATGTTGTATGCAGCCCAAACTCTCAAAGAGATTGAATTTATTAAAAAAATAAATATATCATAACTTCTTGTGATGTTAAATTCTATTCTAATCTTAGTGTTGTGTTTCAAACACACTATCTTATATGATGGTAATATTTTAAAAATCACCTTTAAACAAAATATGTCCTCATAATTAAATAATGATATTAATAATTATGGGTTTAAAATATAACAATACATCCATTGAAAGTCCACATTGTGAGAAGGGTTAATAAACAATCCTCTTGGTAAGGCAAAAATGGAAGTACAAAGGCCATATGGAATAATTACATAACTTGGTTTCCATGTAAGAGAATGTAGATGAGAAATGATTATATAGACATGAAAGAAAAGAATAAATTATTATAGATATTGTTGAGATCATTGAACATAAAAATTTGATGATCTAGAGAAGGTAAACGACCCTAAAACCACAAATATAGGATGAGTTAAAAGCCCATATGATTCAATGGAAATGAATGTACTAGGATAACATTTTTTTTCGAAATCCTTTCCTTGGAGTTGAGGATTTCATTTACCAATGATAATGTGAAAATATGAAAATATAATAACTTGATATCATACTATAAGAAATATTTCATCCTCTATATTTGGTTTGATCAATTTATACTTCATCCATTTTCTCTATGAAATGAATATCTAATAATTTCTTTTATCCTAGAATAACTAAAATTAAAAATTAACAGATCATTATATCAGTAAAATAATGAAATTTTATTCTTCATGTATCTATATACATTCTGTAACTATAATGATCAGCATATGATATCCAATAAAAACCAATGTTCAACTTAATCCATTCCTTATGTAGTTTACCTAAATACCCATCTGACATTGATTGTTCAAATTCAAATTCAAAATTTTTTAAGGAAGGTCTCTAAATCCACATTATAATCCCTATAAAATATAAATATGATCTTATTTTCTTATTAAAAAAAATTATATACCTTTATCACTATAAACCCGTTATGAAAATATGTGTTCTTCCAAATATAAAATCCTAGGTTGTCATATAAATATCAGAAATGAATAATTTTAGTAAACTCTAGCAAAGATGACATAAACCATAAAACTGATAACCCATTGCATGGTCACCAACACTATCCAATAAACACCTCATTACTATCTCGTCATCGGGAAAATATTAATGTTTATCCACCATTAATCATCGGTTTTTGAAGAGTTTCATCTTTTCATGGAATAACTTTTCTTGGTCATCGGTACTATTCATCATATTCAATGAAAACCTTTAAAGAAAAGTACTGCAATAAAATACATATACATTTCATTATTATTATAAATAAAATATCATTGATAAAATAATCTTATAATATAATTATTGAATCCAAAAACAATCACATATATTATTCCTCTTCATATATGGTAATACCATATGCTTTAACATGATTCCAGATATTATTTTGAGTAATATTCCCTCAACGCTAGAGGAATTACTTTTTATAGTATCCCATCCCATTACAGTGGAATAAATTCACATTAGAACATTCTTTCATACCCTTTGGATAATGATCATGACAACCTTTATCTATACTCTTTTAGAAAACTCGCATTCCCATCATACATGTACCATGGTTTTCCTTCCAAAATTATCACATTGGAAAAACCCTTCTTTCCCTTCATTCAGTTATCCATTTTTTATATGGAATACTCTTATTCTCTGGAATCCATTATAATCCATAATTCATAGATAATTATTTCTCTCTATTTATATGGCATGATATTATGTCTTCATATGATGAGATTGTTTTGGAGAATAGTTTTCCTTGAAAGACTGTCTTAATCTCATCAAATAAACGACCATCAATACAAATTGGATTAAATTAATTGACACAATTTGCATTATCTCTTCTAGGAGATATATCTAAATGATGGCATACAATATATTACATAATAACATAATGAAACATAATTTATAATCAATAAAATATAGAAACACTTACCATAAATTTAAATTTTTTTCATAACTAATCTCATAATAAAAATATATTTTTCTTTGGGGATATACTTATTTTCAAATCCATTAGAATGGTTGGTGTTGGAAATGTGAATTATCCTAAAAATATCCTAGATAGTGTTAAACTAGGTGCGAACTAAGGCTTATTTTTCTACACTAGTTTAAGATTAAGTCAAGTATAATGCATCCCTTTTTGATTTATAACCCCATGTTATAACTGTTCAAGAACCACATCCACTTATAGTATCCTAACAAGGACGTATTTTCTAGGAAAACCAACTAATGTATTCCTTAAAAAAACAATAGGATATTCTTCTATTCATATTCTCAATGTTCATTAAAGGTATATGTTCCCTAATATATGTTTTCCTAAATCTAGTTCCCAAGTATTCAAGTAAACATTTTATGATACCAACTGTAGTGACCCCAACCCCAGTAACCCGAAGCTAGTGTAAAATTTGTTAAATTGGATTAAGATAAAAGGAATCACATCCTGAATGAAGGAATGTTTTATTAGCTATGGTATACTATGTACATACTTTAAATTCACATTGGATTTTAATATATAAAATACACAATGTATTTTCTTTGAGAAATCAAATATTTTCATTAGCACATCTATGCATATCAATCAAAAAACACTTCTTAGAGTCATGGGGAAAATAGGAAATAATAAATGGTGAGCTCAGATTCCCATTAATGATAAACATACAATGGAATCAATGATGAAATAAGGAATCATCAATATGTAAAGTTAAATAACAAGAAAATATTTTATTTAACACCTAATTTGAGTATAATATGGAAAAAAAAATAATGACCAACTAATCCCATATAAATAAAAACAAGATATTGAAAACATAACCATGGATATCTGAAATAGTCTAATAGTAACAATGAATATCAATAAATGGGTTAATAATGATTGAATTCATAACACCATATATCTAAAACATATTGTCAAGAACTTATGCTATGAAATCTGAATAAATGGGTAATGACTCAGCCAAATACCATATAGTTTTTCTCATGATACCTACTGATGCCTCGAGGGCCTCTCGTATCTTAATAATTAAAATTATTTAATCATATAGATGGAGTGAAACATAAAAATATAAATATATTTTATTCAAAAACTAATATATGAAATGTCAATAATTACACTAATCAATAAACATAATCGTAAACCATATAGAGTTAAAATTTTGAATGGTAAGAAAACTAGACAAGACCAATAATAATATTCATAAATAATTAAAAGAAATAATATGGATGGAATCAATACAACATATACATAGTGTATCATATGTAAAATATAGGTTTTATCATGTTAATTAATATAAATTTCATTAAAATATGCTAAAAAATATTATTGAGAAAAATAACAATTTTCTTTTAAAAATAATGTTTTAAACAAAAATCCATTTTTTGGAAATACATTTCACTGAATTCAAAAATAGAATTTTTTTTAAAATATTAATTAAAATAATGAATGTTCATGATGGTGGAAAATTACATTCCTGTCGTATATGTTAAAAAAATTCATTTCCAATTTTTTGATAAAAGGAAAAGAAGAATTCTATTGGAAATGTCATGAAGATTCATTTAATTTCTTTATAAGTTAAAATTGGATAAAAATTATTGAAAAATAATTTTTAAATGGTTAAATAAATCTTTAGAAAATATGGGTTTTAATGAAAAGGGATTTCAAGTCAAATTGACAAATAATGCCATCTTTGTTTAAAAAACATTCAATCATTTTAAGTACCAAAGCATATGAAAATGGTACTTTTACATGGAAAGGTTAATTATTGAAAAAAGGGGAAGAAAAAAAATATATATTTTAAGATATAAATATAAAATAATTCCACCAAGGGATATGTGAACATAAACAATCTTGAATAATGATGAGATCATGAAATAAATCCTTACCACTTGGTAACTTCTGAATCATAAGATCAATAAATGAAAAGAAATTAAATTAATCATATAATACAATTAAATCAAATAGATTTTTTATATAACATATCAAATGAGAATTTTATAAACCACACAATGGAAATAAGTGGTTAATATTCATATGTCACCCAGAGGTAAAAGTGAGACAAGAAACTTTATCATTTGTTGGACTTACTTCGTATTTTTATGAATCTCATGTATAATAAATATAAGATTATTAAAAATAAATTATAGAAACATAATCAAATATATATTATAATATATTATATAACTTTAGTCTTTTATCTCCCTTTTATTAACTATTTTTTGTTTAAATCATTGTTTGGTGATAATTTTTTCATCATTCATGTATGTTTTGGTTTGATAATTTTGGTCCTAATTATTTTATCATGGATTAATAATCTCAATAATGTAAAACGTCATTTAAATAGAATATATATTAATTATATATGTATTTAGAGTAATCTATCATGTTATTGATAGAAAACGGACAACATCATTCATGTAGACCGTAGGTAGTACACACACCAGAACGTTTTTTCCATTTTTATAGAAGGATAGAATGAAAATAAAATAAATATAAATTAAAATTTATTGAATAAATTTTGTGTTATATATTTCATGTATTATAATAGCTAATACTTATTACAATCTAGGTAATAATAAAATGAAAAACATTTCACATAACTTTGTAGAGGCGGTAGTCAACATGTACACACGACCGATGTTATTTTTTTCCCATGAATTGGAATGTCAAAAGTTATATGAGATATTATATTTCCATAATTATGTTTATACAAAAAATATAAAATATATTTATTATATTTTGTCCTTACTAGCTTCTAGATAAATCCTAAGTGATAAAAAAATTACATCGCTTCTCGTGTCGGTAGTCCTCCATACTCACAAGTGACATTATCGTATTTATCATGAAATAGAATGAAAAGAGATATGTGTAACACCCGGGACTTTTATAAGAAATATTTTTTTTTATATTATATAAATAATCAAAGGAACATTTCACTACACACAACACTAGCTTGGATTTCTTTACACGCAATCACGACCTTCCTTGATAGCTTGCGTCATACGCAATACCGAGTTTCACTAAACAACGATATACTATTAAAATATTATTAAAACTAGCAGTTATGAATAGTAATAACCCCTTTTAGAAATTTTTTAAATTTTATTTTTCAAAATGGACTTCATTTTTGGATTTGGAATATCGAAATTAGCCTAGGGTAAAATTTTGGTATTTTTCTGGAAACATTAAATTTTTGATGAATAGTGAAAACACTGGGTTACTATTTAAAAACCGACTTTTTATTTAAATAATTATTTATTTTATTTAAATTTATTTTCGGTCCAAATTGATACATAATACCTATATATGTTCAATTTAATTCATTGGAGTAATTTCATAATAATTTTAGATATATAAAAAGTTTATTGAACTTTTCACCGTCTTTTACCCACCTCCTAGGAGAATTTTCAAATTCACATAAAACATAATTTTACCACTTCTGTGAGTGGAATTTCAAAAATTAGAGAGACACGGTTGATCTCAGTATGTAAAATTTAGTTCAATGAGATGAAAATAATTTTTGGTGAATAGTAACTTTTTTTACTTTTATTTACCACGGTTAAAAGTAAATAGGGTAAATAAGAGTAAAAATGTTATTATTATTACCCTAAAACATGTCCTAATTCTATTGCATAAGTTTAATGCGACCAAAAACAACCTTAGAAATAACATATGACCATTTAGGCCCACTTGGATTAGATTTGGACATTTATTATTAATTTATTTAAAGAAGGGTTAAAATAGTTAAAATCAATGTTTAAAAAGTAAATAATTTTTAATATATGGTTATACATGAGATAAATTAGACTATAAATATTAATTAGAACGATAAAATGATTTCCTACATAATGGTATTTTATTTGTAATTTTTAGACATTAAATAATTTAATTTATTTATGACACAAAGATGATGCAATAATTATCTTATTAATAAAATATTGACATAATTGATGTTATAAATACCTAAATAAATGTAATTTGAGACTTTTTATGAATTAAACTAATTTTATAGGTTAACATGACATGTTAGTATTGATTTAATTATTTTTTTAATTAATAATTCTGTTATGTTTTGTAAAAAAATCAATTACTAAATAGTGTCAAAATTGACATAAAAACGTTTTTAAAACAAATATTATATTTTTAATTGTTATTTTATTCCTAAAAATCTATGGTTCATCCAAATGACTTAGATAAGGTTTATATATTAATAATAAAAAACATGGGGTTCGTTTGTCTTGTTATAGTAAGTTTATTAACCATATAGTGTAAGAAAACAAGAAGACACGGTAAAAGTAAAATTATTTAACATAAAGTTAAATCTAAATGATAAGGTTAAAATAGGAACCTAAACTTGTATAAATTCTATTGGATGAGATTAGTTAGACTCATCCCCACCTTAGCTTCTAAATAAATCAAATTGGAGCTATTTAAAACCGAATATGACTTTATAATAAAATATTATTTTTAGTTTTTTCAAAGGTGCCCCTCTCCTCCCTTATAAAAGGGAACCTCCTCCCTCTCTTCCTCACAACACCTTGAGCATTCATGCTCTCCCAACCCCTGAAAATTTCTCTTCTCCAGTTCCATAGAAACATCCTAGAGGTCCTGGTCTTCCTCAAAGACCAATTTTTGTGCTTTAAAAGGAGGTCTCAAAGAGGCGCTTCAAAGAAGAGGTAATGTCCGTTACCGATTCTTTCAACTTTATTTCTTCTTCCAATTCATATTCTTTATTTGTTTCATTATAAAGTAATAAAATAAGTATCACTCATATACTGATATGTTATTATAAGTATGAAACAACCCTATTTCACCATATATTCATCCTACGGAAAACGAAATCACTGAGCGTGCGTACGTACGGAATACCGTCTCCACACCGTGGTGTAATCTATTTTCCACCACCACCATACTTGGATGGGTATAATGGTGTAAATAATAACTATAGATTATTATTTTAAATTGATATTGATTCTGAAATAGTATAAATACAGTCTATTACAATTTCACGATCATGAGAACGATATCATCGCTCGTGCGTACGTACAGAATACCGTCTCCATGATATGATGCGACTCGTTCTACATGATCTTCATTGCATAATTATTATATAAATGAATTGAATGAATTAATATATATATATTACACTAATACCATTCTATAAATGAGGTATCTATAACCCAATAATATTAATAAGAATTAATTCGAGAAAACACGCATAAGAACAAAAATTAATAAACACCCGAATAACAAGTAGTAATGAAATATTTCTAATAAGAAGCTACGAATATGACCATATATGATATCATAAAAATATGTATGATTCTGTAATAAGTCAATAACATTATTTAAATCATTATAGTGGAGGTTCGGACACTTACGAAGCAAATTGGATCTAAGGTAAGGGAAATATCACAATCTAATTTTTATCCGAGATTGTTTATAATTTGGAATTTACTAGGGTGTATTTTATCATCCACATCCATGTTTACTCAATATGTAATATTATTTCCATCCACCTTCAATTTTTTGAATCCAATTTTACCCTTCAGTGAGTTTTTAGTAAATGATATGAATGGAATCTTTTGTCATTTTTGGTACGAGGTTCTTTTTAACTTTTCTGACAAAAGTACGAGAAGAATGTTTTTTTAACTTATACGCCATGAATGGATTTTTAATAGATTATTTCCAAGAAGCATCCTTTACATGTTTTCATGTTTATTTTTAATCAACTTCTTTTATTTTATAATTGTATAACATGTTAATAAAGGAAAAGTGTTTTTGAAGTAGACATGATATTTTCCTCAAGAATGGAGTTCAAGTGTTCTATCAAAATTATTTTCCATCTAAGATAGTAAAGGGTTCTGTTTCTATCCCTATTGTTACATTGATTTAATTATGTTGTGATGGATTTATTATTTATGAATTCCTTTATCTTATATGAATTTTTTTATTATGTCACGATGTTTAAGAATCCCATTTTTATTACATGGGTTATGCTATGATGTATGGTTTATGATTTTGTGGCACACATAAGAATGGTATCATTATGAGATGTGTGGGACCTATATCTCCCTCCAATGAATTGATTAAAGATTTTATATCTCATGAGACATACATGGCTGGAATGGTAGGTTAAACTGATTCAGTGAAACAGGACTGAAACGAGGAATAAACTCGGTTCAGAAATGGACTTTGTCCACTAAGATAGTCTTGGCAAGAGTCTTGACTAATAAGAAATTATTCTCTATGATTATGTGTGTATGAAAAAAATCTTCATGTTTTAAGTTATTATTATTGTGATTACATTTCACTACCATGATTTATCCCATTTATGAAATTATGATCTCTTTTGCAGGGTAAGATTTCCAAATTGTTATGTTTTTATGAATATGATGTGATTGATATTTCTTTTGTTTACCCTTACTGAGCATTTGAGCTCACCCTTTTGTATGGTTTCTTTCCCCAGGTTAGGAAGAAGGTTATTATGTAAGATATGCCAAAAGGGACTATAGTTATGATGAAATAAATGGGAGACAGTGTAGACGCTTTATGAACCATATGTTTATGTTTCCCAGTTTCTAAAGACACTATACCTATATGGTCCTTTCATGGTTTTGTTGTATGTTGTAATAAGTGTACATAAATTTTGAAGTAATAAAATATTTGTAAAGTATGGGTCGTTATAGTTGGTATCAGAGGAAATGTATAGTCAACCATTGGAAAATAGGATGTGAAAGCCATAGTAAGAACCCTAAGGATAAGCCTAAGCATAGAACACAATATTAGTGTTTTAGAAATGGCCATGAATAACCTATGATAAGTCCTTAAGTGTGAAATTTTATTCTTGATTATGTGGTTTTCCTATTATAATTAGTGTTTCTCACACTATTCTTCTTGGTTTTAGTCAATGGCTGGAACCCGAAGGAACTGTGTTAATGCGGAATGCAACGGGCAATGCAATGATTGTCCCCCTGAGAAACCAAAAGTTATGGGAGCTGGAATGAAAAATATTGTATCCATGGTCACACAACATTCTCAAGATATGAATCATAGAGGACATGAAAACGAGCAAAGGAAGAAGCAACATTATGTTGAATCCTTCATGAGACAATGTCCACCATCATTCAGTGGGTCTACTGGTCCATTAGTTGCCGAACAATGGAGCAGCACTATTGAAAATATATTTTCAGTTCTTCAATGTTCTGAACATGATAAAGTCATCTTAGCAGTGTATCATTTGGAAGGTGATGTTGATCAATGGTGTAATATTATCTAGAATATGAGGCCAAGAGGTGAAATTGAGTCCATGGAATGGGACGAGTTCAAGAACTTATTTTTCAATAAGTAATTCCCTTGTATTCTCCGAACAAAGAGGGAGAAGGAGTTTCTTGAAATAAAGCAAAAGGATGATGAATCTGTTGATACCTATAAGGAAAATGTGACCAGACATGCAAGGTATGCTTCTGGTATTATTAACCAACATGAGAGTAAGATCGATCGATTCTTTAGTGGCTTAAAACCATGTCTTCGAAGGGAGTTAGCCATAAAGGACTTCAATAGCTACAAGGAAATCTTTGGATGTGCTCTCAAAGTTGAGATGGAAATTTGAGTAACCCATCAGTCATATGGGTTTGATAAGAAGAGGAAAATGGAATTCAAAGGAAAATCTAAAGAGAACACTGAAAAGAAGACGAGCTTTCCCTTATGCTCAAAGTGTGGAAAGAAACATGGAGGGAGTTGTCTTAAAGGGACAAGTAAATGATTCAAATGTGGAAAGGCAGGTCATTGGGAATTTGAATGCCGCAATGATGGGAAGAAGATGTCTAGTGATGCGAACAATGAAAAGGCTACACAAAGTTCACCTCTTACACTTAAATGTTACAAGTGCAAGGAAATGGGGCATTATTCCAATCAATGCCCTAATCTAAGGATTGTTGATGATGGTCGATGTCAATAAACTCTTAAGGATAAAGACAAAGGAAAGTCACATGCAATTTCTATCAGCGATGTGGAGTACGATAACAATGTGGTAAAAGGTACACTTACCATCCTCTCTAAAGTAGAAAATGTTTTATTTGATTCTGGATCCACCCACTCTTTTATTTCTGATGAATTTTCTAAGGGTATCACCGTATTACCTCAACAATAAGATGTTGAGTAAGCTGTGACAACCCCTAATGGCACAACAGTCGCATCAAAAGTTTATAATTCTTCTCTGATTGAAGTTTGTGGGAAAGTGCTTCCTGAAAATATTGTGATCCTTCCTATAGTGGAATTTGATGTGATTCTTGGCATGGATTGGCTTTCTCTATACAGAGCTCATATCATTTTCCAAATAAGGGAAGTAACATTTCATATTCCAGATCAATCTTTGATTGTCTATCGATGCAAGGATGAACATAACCTTACAGTGGAATTTTCTTCCATCTTATGGGTCTTGATTCCACTAAATGAAGGTTATTTATCTCAAATTAATGGTGAGAAACTCACGATTAATAATATGCCCATTTTATGGGAGTTTGATGATGTCTTTGCGGAGGAATTGTCGGGTCTTCCACCAAATCATGAAGTTGAGTTTTCAATAGAACTTGTACCAGGTGCTTTGCCTATTTCAAATACACCTAATAGAATGGCCCCAACTGAGTTGCAGGAATTGAAGAAGCAACTCCAAGAGAATCTTGATAAGGGGTTCATACGCCCTAGTGAGTCACCTTGGGGAGCACCTATTATGTTTGTTAAGAAGAAATATGGATCAATGAGACTCTGCATTGATTATCTAGAACTTAACAAGATCACTATCAAGAACAAATATCCACTCCCGTGCAGTGATGTCTTATTTGACCAACTACACGGAGCTCAATACTTTTCCAAGATTGATCATCGGTCAGGGTATCATCAATTAAGGGTAAAAAGGGAGGATATACCAAAGACGGCTTTCCGTACATGGTATGGACACTATGAATTTATAGTGATTCCATTTTGTCTTCCTAATGCCCCTGCTATCTTAATGGATCTGATGAATAGAGTCTTTAGAGACTATCTTGATCAGTTTTTGGTAGTCTTTATTAACGATATTCTTGTATATTCCAAGAGCAAGGAAGAACATGAATATCACTTGAGAATTATATTGAAGACTCTGAGAACGGAGAAGCTTTATGTAAAATTTACCAAGTGTGAATTTTGGCATCAAGAAGATTCATTTTTGGGTCACATAATCTGAAAAGAGGGGATATTTTTGGATCCAGAAAAAACAGAGGTTATCGAAAGATTGTCGAGACCAACAAAAATAACTGAGATACGATGTTTTCTTGGTTTGGATGGATATTACCGACGTTTTGTGAATCATTTTTCACGATTATTTAATCCACTCACCAGGTTGACTTGAAAAGGAGTTAAGTTCGTGTGGACGAAGGAATGTGAAGAGAATTTCAAGGAGTTGAAAAGAAGGTTATCCAGTGCACCTGTACTCACAATTCCTTATAGTGGAGAATGGTTTGTGATCTACAGTGATGCATCCAAGAAGGGATTGGGGTGCATTCTCATGCAAAATGATATGGTGATAGCTTATGCCTCACGACAGTTGAAAATCCATGAGCAAAATTACCCAACTCATGATTTGGAGTTAGCTACGTTAATCTTTACAATAAAGATTTGGGGGAATTATCTTTATGGAGAAAGGTTTGATATTTATACTGATCATAAAAGTTTAAAGTACATTTTCACACAAAAGGAGCTGAATATGCGCCAAAGAAGATGTCTGGAGCTAATGAAGGATTACGACTGCTCAATTCATTACCACCCTAGGAAAGTAAACAAGGTGGAAGATGCATTAAGTCGAAAAGACCATGATAGTTTATCAATGATGAGGATAAAAAAAGATCCAATATTGATGGATTTACAAAGGATGGATCTTGGAATTATAATGAAAGTGGAAAAATCGTATCTTTCTCAAATGAATGTTCAACCATCTATAAATGTGAATATTAAAGAGGCATAGAAAGAAGATGTAGAGTTATAAAAGAAGGTGAGAAATGTTCCTGATTTCAACCTTGATTGTGATGGGATAATAAAGTTCAGGAATCAGGTTTGTGTTCCTCCCATCCCGAATTAAAGACGGAGCTGCTGGATGAGGCTCATAGTTCTTCATTCTCTATTCATCCTGGAAGCATGAAAATGTATAGGGACCTAAAAGAGTACTTCTGGTGGGATGTCATGAGAAGAGATGTTGCTGAATGTGTCTCTTGATGCTTGGTTTGTCAGTAAGTTAAAGCTGAGAGACAGAAGTCTAAGGGAATGTTACAACCATTACCCATACCTGAATGGAAATTGGAAAACATCACTATGGACTTTGTCACCAGAAATCCTAAAACATCCAAAGGAAATAATGATATCTGGTTCATAGTTGATCGTCTTACAATGTCTGCACACTTCATTGCTATTAAAGAGGATTTCTCTCTGGATCAGCTTGCCATGATATATGCAAAGGAAGTGGTAAGATTACAAGGAGTACCACTTTCTATTAAATCTGATCAGGATCCGAGGATTACCTCAATGTTCTGGTGAAGTCTTCAGCATACTCTTGATACAGAGTTGAGTTTCAGCAATGCTTCCTCAGACAGACGGTCAGTCTGAGAGGAAGATTCAAACTCTAGAAGATATGTTGAGAGCTTGATCTTTGGATTTAAAAGGTGGTTGGGATCAACACCTACCTTTGGTGGAAATTTATTATAATAATAGCTTTCACTCCAGTATTCAGATGGCTCCTTATGAAGATCTCTATGGAAAGAAATGCAGGACTCCAACTTGCTGGGATGTAGTTGGGGAAAGAAATCAATTAGGACCTGATTTTTTTGATGAGATGGCACAAAAGGTCCGATCTATTCAACAACACATAAGAGCAGCTCAGAGTCGATAAAAAATGTTATGCCGAAAACCGAAGAAAATACTTAGAGTTTGAAGTGGGTGATAAAGTTTTCTTACGAATATCTCCTTGGAAGAGAGTAATGAGATTTGGAAAGAATGGAAAGGTGAGCCCTTTGTATATCAGTCCTTTCAAAATAATGGATCGTGTTGGGAAGGTAGCTTATCGATTGGTGCTTCCACCGAATCTCTCTCAAGTTCACGACGTGTTCCATGTATCTCTCCTGAGAAAATACATACTTGATCCTTCACATGTACTCAGCTCAGATGTCGTACAGCTGGAACAAGATCTATCCAATGAAGAACATCCGATAGAGATTCTTGATCGTATTGAAAAAGTCCTACGGAACAAGACCACTCGCTTGGTGAAAGTATTATGGAGGAACCTCCAATTTGAAGAAGCTATATGGGAGCTTGAGGATATGATGAGGGAGAGGTATCCTCATCTTTTTTTTGTTACAAAGTGAAGAATTTCAAGGGAGAAATTCATTTTAAGGGGGTAAGATGTAACACCCGAGAGTTTTATAAGAAATATTTTGTTTTTATTTTATATAAATCATCAAAGCAATCTTTCACTACACACAACATTAACTTGGCTTTCTTTACACGCAATCGCGACCTTCCTTGATAACTTGCATCGTACGCAATACCGAGTTTCACTAAACAACGATATACCATTAAAATATTATTAAAACTAGCCGTTATGAATAGTAATAACTACTTTTTAAATTTTGTAAATTTTATTTTTCAAAATGGACTTAATTTTTGGATTCCGAATATCAAAATTAGCCTAGGTTGAAATTTTGGTATTTTTCTGGAAACTTTCAATTTTTGATGAATAGTGAAAACACTGGATTACTATTTAAAAACCAAATTTTTATTTAAATAATTATTTATTTTATTTAAATTTATTTTAGTTCAAAATTGATACATAATAACTATAAAATTTCAATGTAATTCATTGGTGTAATTTTATAAAAATTTTAGATATATAAAAATTTTATTGAACTTTTCACCGTCTTTTACCCACATCCTAAGAGAATTTGCAAATTTACATAAAACTTAATTTTACCGCTTCTGTGAGTGGAATTTTAAAAATCTGAGAGACACGATTGTTTTCAGTAAGTAAAATGTTGTTCAATGAGATGAAAATAATTTTTGGTGAATAGTAAATTTTTACTTTTATTTACCACGGTTAAAAGTAAATAGGGTAATTAAGATTAAAAATCATATTATTATTAACCTATTACATGTCCTAATTCCATTCTACAAGTGTAATGAGACCAAAAACAACCTTATGAATAAAATATTACCAATTAGGCCAACTTGGATTAGAATAGAACATTTATTATTAATTTATTTAAAGAAGGGTTAAAATAGTTAAAATCAAAGTTTAATAAGTAAATAATTTTTAATATAGGGTTATACATGAGATAAATTCGACTATAAATATTCATTATAAATATAAAACTATTTCCTACATAATAGAATTTTATTTTTAATTTTTAGACATTAAATAATTTAATTTATTTATAAAACAAAGATGGTGCAGTAATTATCTTCTTAATTAAATATTGACATAATTGATGTTATGAATACACAAATAAATGTATTTTGAGACATTTTCTGAATTACACTAATTTTATAGGTTAATATGACATGTTATTATTGATTTAATTAATATTGTAAGATTTAATCATTCTTTTATGATTTTCAAAAAAATCAATTACTAAATAGTGTCAAAATTGACAAAAAATAGTTTTAAAACAATATTATATTATTAATTGTTATTTTATTCATAAAAATCTACGATTCAAACAAATGAATTATATTAGGTTATATATATTAATAATAACCAACTTGGGGTTCGTTTGGTTTGTTATAGTGTGTTTATTATCCTTATAGTGTAAGAAAACATGAAGACACAGTAAAAGTAAAATTATTTAACTTAATGTTAAATCTAAATGATAAGGTTAAAATAGGAACCTAAACTTTTCTAAATTCAATTGGATGAGAGTATTTCAACCCGTCCACACCTTAGTATCTAAATAAATCAATTTGGAGTTACTTAAAACCGAATATGACTTTATAATAAAATAATATTTTTAGTTTTTCCAAAGGTGCCCGTCTCCTCCCTTATAAAAGGGAACCTCCTCTCTCTCTTCCTCACACCACATTGAGCCTTCAAGCTTGGCCAACCCTGGCCAAATTATCTTTTCCACTTCCCTAGAAACATCCTAGAGGTCCCGGTATTCTTCAAAGACCCATTTTAGTGCCCTAAAAGGAAGTCTCAAAGAGGACCTTCAAAGAAGAGGTCATGTCCGTTACCGATTCTTTCAACTTTATTTCTTCTTCCACTTCTTATTCATTAGTTGTTTAATTATGAAGTAATAAAATCAGTATCCCTCATATACTGATATGTTATTATAAGTATGAAACAAACTTATTTCACCATATATCCATCCTAGAGAAAACGAAATCACCGCGCGTGCGTACGTACGGAATACCATCTCCACAGCGTGGTGTAATCTATTTTCCACCACCACCTTACTTGGATGGTTATAATGGTATAAATAATAACTATAAATTATTATTTTAAAGTGATATTGATTCTGAAATAGTATACATACACTCCATTACAATTTCACGATCATGGGAATGATATCATCGCTCGTGCGTACGTACGGAATACCGTCTCCACGATGTGATGCGACTTGTTCTACATGATCTTCATTGCATAATGATTATATAAATGAATTTAATAAATGAATATGATATATATTACCCTAATACCATTCTGAAAATGAGTAATCTATAACCCAAAAAGAAGAATAAGAATTTATTCGACAAAACACACATAAGAACAAAAAGTAATAAACATCAGAATAAGAAGTAGTAATGAAATATTACAAATATGAAGCTAAGAATATGACCATATATGATATCATAAAAATAATTATGAATCTGGAATAAGTCAATAACATTATTTAAATCATTATACAGGACGTTCGGACACATACGATGCAAATTGGACCTAAGGTAAGGTAAATATCACAATCTCATTTTTATCCGAGATTGTTTATACTTTGGAATTTACTGGGGTGTATTTTATCATCTACATCCATGTTTCCTCAATATGTAATATTATTTCCATCCACATAAAATTGTTTAAATCCAATTTTACCCTTCTGTGAGTGTTTATTAAAAGATATGAAAGGAATATTTTTTCGTTTTTCGTATGAGGTAATTTTTGACTTTTCCGACAAAGGTACGAGAAGAATGTTTTTTATAACTTATACAACATGAATAGATTTTTAAAACATTATTTCCAAGAATCATCCTTTACAAGTTTTCAGGTTTATATTTAATCAACTTCTTTTAGTTTAGAATTGTATGACATGTTAAGAAAGAAAAAGTGTTTTGATGTAGAAAGGATATTTTCCTCAAGAATGGAGTTCAAGTGTTTTATCAAAATTATTTTCCATCTAAGATAATAAAGGGTTCTGTTTCTATCCCTATTATTACATTGACTTGATTATGTTGTGATAGAATTATTTTTATGAATTCCTCTATCTTATATGAATTGTTTTATGATGTCACGATGTTTAAGAATCCCATTTTTATTACATGGGTTATGTTATGATGTATGGTTTATGATTATGTGGCACACATAAGAATGGTATCATTATGAGAGATATGTGGGACCTATATCTCCCTCTAATGCATTGGGTAAATATTTTATATCTCATGAGATATACATGGCTGGAACGGTAGGTTAAACCGGTTCAGTGAAACAGGACTGAAATGAGGAATGAACTCGGTTAAAAAATGGACTTTGTCCACAAAGATAGTATTGGAAAGAGTCTTGACTGATAAGAAATTATTCTCTATGATTATGTGTGTATGACACAGAGCTTAATATTTTAAGTTATTATTATTGTGATTACATTTCACTACCATGATTTATCCCATGTTATGAAATTATGATCTCTTTTGCTTGGTAAGATTTCCAAATTGTTATGTTCTTATGAATATGATGTGATTGATATTTCTTTTGTTTACCCTTGCTGAGCATTTGAGCTCACCCTTTTGTATGGTTTCTTTCCCCATGTCAGGAAGAAGGTTATTAAGTAAGATATGCCAAAAGGGACTATAGTTATGATGAAATAAATGGGAGACAGTGTAGATGCTTTATGAACCATATGTTTATGTTTCCCAGTTTCTAAAGACACTATACCTATATGGTCCATTCATGGTTTGGTTATATGTTGTAATAAGTGTACTTATATTTTGAAGTACTAAAATATATGTAAAGTATGAGTCATTATAGTTGGTATCAGAGGAATGGTATAGTCAACCTTTGGAAACTAGGATGTGAAAGCCTTAGTAAGAACCCTAAGGATAAGCCTAAGCATATAACACAATATTAGTGTTTTAGAAATGGCCATGAATAACCTATGATAAGTCCTTATGTGTGAAATTTTATTCTTGATTATGTGGTTTTCCTATTATAATTAGTGTTTCTCACACTATTCTTCTTGGTTTTAGTCAATGGCTGGAACCCGAAGGAACCGTGTTAATGCGGAATGCGACGGGAAATGCAATGATTGTCCCCCAGAGCAACCAAACATTATGGGAGCTGGAATGAAAAATCTTGTATCCACGCTCACACAACATTCTCAAGCTATGAATCATGCATGACTTCCAAATGAGCAAAGGAAGAAGCAAAATTCTGTTGAATCCTTCACGAGACAACGTCCACCATCATTCAGCGGGTCTACTGATCCATTAGTTGCCGAACATTGGAGTAGCACTACTGAAAAGATATTTTCAGTTCTTCAATGTTATGAACATGATAAAGTTATCTTAGCAGTGTATCGTTTGGAAGGTGATGTTGATCAATGGTGGAATCTTATCTAGAATACGAGGCCAAGAGATGAAATTGAGTCCATGGAATGGGACGAGTTCAAGAACTTATTTTTCAATAAGTACTTCCCTTGTATTCTCCGAACAAAAGATGGAGAAGGAGTTTCTTGAACTAAAGAAAAAGGATGATGAATCTGTTGATACATATAATGAAAATGTGACAAGTCTTGCAAGGTATGCTTCTGGTATTATTATCCAACCTGAGAGTAACATCGATCGATTCTTTAGTGGCTTAAAACCATGTATTCGAAGGGCGTTAGCCATAAGGGACTTCAATAGCTACAAGGAAATCATTCGATGTGCTCACAAAGTTGAGATGGAAATTGGAGTAAGTCATCAGTCATATGGGTTTGATAAGAAGAGGAAAATGGAATTCCAAGGAAAATCTAAAGAGCACACTGAAAAGTGGATGAGCTTTCCCTTATGCTCAAAGTGTGGAATGAAACATGGAGGGAGTTGTCTTAAAGGGACAAGTAAACGATTCAAATGTGGAAAGGCAGGTCATCGGGCATTTGAATGCCGCAACGATGGGAAGAAGATGTCTAGTGATGCGAACAATGAAACGTCTACACAAAGTTCACCTCCTACACATAAATGTTATAAGTGAAAGAAAATTGGGCATTATTCCATTCAATGCCCTAATCTAAGGATTGTTGATGATGGTCGACGTCAACAAACTCTTATGGATAAAGGCAAAGGAAAGTCACATGCAATTTCTATCAGCGATGTGGAGTACGATAACGATGTGGTAAAAGGTACACATACCATCCACTCTAAAGTAGAAATTGTTTTATTTGATTCTGGATCCACCCACTATTTTATTTCTAAGGAATTTTCTAAGGGTATCACCGTATTACCTCAACAATATGATGTTGAGTTAGCTATGACAACCCCTAATGGCACAACAGCCACATCAAAAGTTTATAATTCTTCTCTGATTGGTGTTTGTGGGAAAGTTCTTCCTTCAAATCATGTGATCCTTCCAATAGTGTAATTTTATGTGATTCTTGGCATGGATTGGATTTCTCTATACGGAGCTCAAATCAATTTCCAAATAAGGGAATTCTCATTTCATATTCCAGATCAATCAATGACTGTCTATCGATGCAAGGATGAACATAACCTTACAGTGTAATTTTCTTCCATCTTATGGGTCTTGATTCCACTAAATGAAGGTTATTTATCTCAAATTATTGGTGAGAAACTCACGATTAAGAATATGCCCATTTTATCGGAGTTTGATGATGTCTTTGCGGAGGAATTACAGGGTCTTCCACCAAATCGTGAAGTTGAGTTTTCAATAGATCTTGTAGCAGGTGCTTTACCTATTTCAAATACACCTAATAGAATGGCCCCAATTGAGTTGCAGGAATTGAAGAAGCAACTCCAAGAGAATATGGATAAGGTGATTATACGCCCTAGTGTGTCACCTTGGGGAGCACCTGTTCTGTTTGTTATGAAGAATGATGGATCAATGAGACTCTGCATTGCTTATCAAGAACGTAACAAGATCACTATCAAGAACAAATATCCTCTCCCATGCAGTGATGTATTATTTTACCATCTATATAGAGCTCAATACTTTTCCAAGATTGATCATCGTTCAGGGTATCATCAATTAAGGGTCAAAAGGGAGGATATACCAAAGACGGATTTCCGTACATGGTATGGACACTATGAATTTATAGTGATTTCATTTGGTCATACCAATTCCCCTGCTATCTTCATGGATCTGATGAATAGAGTCTTTAGAGACTATCTTTATCAGTTTGTGGTAGTCTTTATAGATGATATTATTGTATATTCAAAGAGCAAGGAAGAACATTAAGATCACTTGAGAATTATATTGAAGACCCTGAGAAAGGAGAAGCTTTATGCCAAATTTACCAAGTGTGAATTTTGGCATCAAGAAGTTTCATTTTTGGGTCACATAATCTGAAAAGAGGGGATATTTGTGTATCCAGAAAAAACAGAGGTTATCGAAAGATGGTCGAGACCAACAACAATAACTGAGATCCGATGTTTTCTTGGTTTGGCTGGATATTACCGACGTTTTTTGAATGATTTTTCACGATTATCTTATCCACTCACCAGGTTGACTCGAAAAGGAGTTATGTTCATTTGGACAGAGGAATGTGAAGAGAATTTCAGGGAGTTGAAAAGAAGGTTATCCAGTGCAAATGTACTCACACTTCCTTGTAGTGGAGAAAGGCTTGTGACCTACAGGGATGCATCCAAGAAGGGATTGGGGAGCGTTCTCATGCAAAATGATATGGTGATAGCTTATGCCTCCCGACAGTTGAAAATACATGAGAAATATTACCCAACTCATGATTTGGAGTTAGCTGTGGTAATCTTTACATTAAAGATTTGGAGGCATTATATTTATGGAGAAAGGTTTGATATTTATACTGATTATAAAATTTTAAAGTATATTTTCACACAAAAGGAGCTGAATATGCACCAAAGAATATGGCTAGAGCTGATGAAGGATTACGACTGCACAATTAATTACCACCCTAGGAAAGCAAACAAGGTGGCAGATGCATTATGTCGACAAGACCATGCCAGTTTATCAATGATGAGGATCACAAAAGATCCGATATTGATAGATTTACAAAGGATGGATCTTGGAATTATAACGAAAGTGGAAAAATCGTATCTTTCTAAAATGAATGTTCAACCATCTATAAATGTTAAGATTAAAGAGGCACAGAAATAAGATGTAGAGTTACAAAAGAAGGTGAGAAATGTTCCTGAATTCAACCTTGATTGTGATGGTATAATAATGTTTAGGAATCGGGTTTGTGTTCCTCCCATCCCGAATTAAAGAAGGAGCTGTTGGATGAGGCTCATAGTTCTTCATTCTCTATTCATCCTGGAAGCACGAAGAAGTATAGGGACCTAAAAGAGTACTTCTGGTGGGATGGCATGAAAAGAGATGTTGCTGAATATGTCTCTCGATGCTTGGTTTGTCAGTATGTTAAAGCTGAGAGACAGAAGTCTAAGGGAATGTTACAACCATTACCCATACCTGAATGGAAATTGGAAAACATCACTATGGGCTTTGTCACCAGACATCCTAAAAAATCCAACAGAAATAATGCTATCTGGTTCATAGTTGATCATCTTACAAAGTTTGCACACTTCATTGCTATTAGAGAGGATTTCTCTCTGGATCAGCTTGCCATGATATATGTAAAGGAAGTGGTAAGATTACATGGAGTACCACTTTCTATTATATCTGATCGGGATCCGAGGTTTACCTCAAAGTTCTGGTGAAGTCTTCAGCAAACTCTTGATACAGAGTTGAGTTTCAGCACTGCTTCCTCAGACAGACAGTCAGTCTGAGAGGAATATTCAAACTCTAGAAGAAATGTTGAGAGCTTGATCTATGGATTTTAAAGTTGGTTGGGATCAACACCTACCTTTGGTGGAATTTTATTTTAATAATATCTTTCACTCCAGTATGCAGATGGCTCCATATGAAGCTCTCTATGGAAAGAAATGCAAGACTCCAACTTGCTGGGATGAAGTTGGGGAAAGAAAGCAATTAGGACCTGGTCTTGTTGATGAGAAGGCACAAAAGGTCTGATCTATTCAACAACACATAAGAGCAGCTCAGAGCCGACAAAAAATGCTATGCCGACAACTGAAGAAAAGACTTAGAGTTTGAATTGGGTGAGAATGTGTTCTTACGAATATCTCTTTGGAAGAGAGTAATGATATTTGGAAAGAATGGAAAGTTGAGCCCCAGGTATATCAGTCCTTTCAAAATAATGGATCGTTTTGGGAAGGTAGCTTACCGATTAGCACTTCCATCGAATCTCTCTCAAGTTCACTACGTGTTCCATGTATCTCTCCTGAGAAAGTACATACTTGATCCTTCACATGTACTCAGCTCAGAAGTTGTACCACTGGAACATGATCTATCCTATGAAGAACATCATATAGAGATTCTCGATCGTAGTGAAAAATTCCTACGGAACAAGACCACTCACTTGGTGAATGTTTTATGGAGGAACCACCAATTAGAAAAGCTACATGGGACCTTGAGGATATGATGAGGGAGAGGTATCCTCATCTTTTTTTTACAAAGTGAAGAATTTTAAGGGCGAAATTAATTTTAAGGGGGGTAAGATGTAACACCTGAGACTTTTATAAGAAATATTTTGTTTTTATTTTATATGAATCATCAAAGGAATCGTTCACTACACACAACACTAACTTGGCTTGCTTTACACGCAATTGCGACCTTCCTTGATAGCTTTCATCGTACGCAATATCGAGTGGAAACATTCAATTTTTGACGAATAGTGAAAACACTGGGATACTATTTTAAAACCAACTTTTTATTTAAATAATTATTTATTTTATTTATATTTATTTTAAGTCAAAATTGATACATAATAACTATATAAGTTCAATGTAACTCATTGGAGTAATTTTATAAAAAATTTAGATTTATAAAAAATTTATTGAACTTTTCACCGTCTTTTACCCACATCCTAGGAGAATTTGAAAATTAACATAAAACATAATTTTACCACTTCAGTGAGTGGAATTTTAAAAATCCAAGAGACAGGGTTGTTTTCAGTAAGTAAAATGTGGTTGAATGAGATGAAAATAATTTTTGGTGAATAGTAACTTTTTACTTTTATTTACCACGGTTAAAAGTAAATAGGGTAATTAAGATTACAAATGATATTATTATTACCCTAACACATGTCCCAATTATATTGGATAAGTTTAATGCGACCAAAAACAACCTAAGGAATAAAATATGACCATTTAGGCCCACATGGATTGGATTAGAACATTTATTATTACTTTATTTAAAGAAGGGTTAAAATAGTTAAAATCCAAGTTTAATAAGTAAATAATTTTTAATATAGGGTTATACATGAGATATATTCGACTATAAATATTCATGATAAAGATAAAACTATTTCCTATATAATCGTATTTTATTTGTAATTTTTAGACATTATATAATTTAATTTATTTATGAAACAAAGATGATGCAGTAATTATCTTATTAATGAAATATTGACATAATTGATGTTATAAATAAACAAATAAATGTAATTTGATACTTTATATGAATTCCACTAATTTTATAGGTTAATATGACATGTTAGTATTGATTTAATTAACATTTTACGAATTAATAATTTTGTTATGATTTTCACAAAAATCAATTTCTAAATAGTGTCAAAATTGACAAAAAATAGTTTTTTAAAAAATATTATATTATTAATTGTTATTTTATTCCTAAAAAACTAAGATCGCGCCAAATGACTTATATTAGGTTATATATATTAATAATAACCAACTTGGGGTTCGTTTGGCTTGTTATAGTATTTTTATTAACCTTATAGTGTAAGAAAACAAGAAGACACAGTAAAAGTAAAATTATTTAACTTAATGTTAAATCTAAATGATAAGGTTAAAATAGGAATATAAACCTTTCTAAATTCAATTGGATGAGAGGATTTCAACCCATCCACACCTTAGTATCTAAATAAATTAATTTGGAGTTATTTAAAACCGAATATGACTTTATAATAAAATAATATTTTTTGTTTTTCCAAAGGTGCCCCTCTCCTCTCTTATAAAAGGGCACCTCCTCCCTCTCTTCCTCACACAACTTTGAGCCTTCATGCTCAGCCAACCGCTTCCAAATTTTCTTCTCCACTTCCCTAGAGACATCCTAGAGGTCCTGGTATTCTTAAAAGACCAATTTTAGTGCCCTAAAAGGAGGTCTCAAAGAGGAGCTTCAAAGAAGAGGTTATGTCCATTACCGATTCTTTCAACTTTATTTCTTCTTCCACTTCTTCATCATTAGTTGTTTCATTATGAAGTAATAACATCAGTATCACTCATATACTGATATGTTATTATAAGTATGAAACAACCATATTTCACCATATATCCATCCTACAGAAAATGAAATCACCGCGCGTGCGTACGTACGGAATACCGTCTCTACAGCATGGTGTAATCTATTTTCAACCGCCACCTTACTTGGATGGGTATAATGGTGTAAATAATAAATATAAATTACTATTTTAAAGTGATATTGATTCTTAATTAGTATAAATACACTCCATTACAATTTCACGATCATGGGAACAATATCATCGCTCGTGCGTACGTACGGAATACCGTCTCCACGATGTGATGCGACTCATTCTACATGATCTTCATTGAATAATGATTATATAAATGAATTTAATAAATGAATATGATATATATTACCCTAATACCATTCTGAAAATGAGTTATCTATAACCCAAAAAGAAGAATAAGAATTTATTCGACAAAACACGCATAAGAACAAAAAGTAATAAACATCCGAATAAGAAGTAGTAATGAAATATTACTAATATGAATCTAAGAATATGACCATATATTATATCATAAAAATAATTATGATTCTGGAATAATTCAATAAAATTATTTAAATCATTATACAGGAGGTTCGAACACTTACGAAGCAAATTTGACCTACGTTAAGGTAAATATCACAATCTCATTTTTATCTGAGATTGTTTATACTTTGGAATTTACTGGGGTGTATTTTATCATCTACATCCATGTTTCCTCAATATGTAATATTATTTCCATCCACATACAATTGTTTAAATCTAATTTTACCCTTTAATGAGTGTTTAGTAAAATATATGAAAGGAATATTTTTTCGTTTTTCGTATGAGGTAATTTTTGACTTTTCCGACAAAAGTACGAGAAGAATGTTTTTTAACTTATACAGCATGAATAGATTTTTAAAACATTATTTCCAAGAATCGTCCTTTACATGTTTTCATGTTTATATTTAATCAACTTCTTTTAGTTTAGAATTGTATAACATGTTAAGAAAGGAAAAGTGTTTTGAAGTAGAAATGATATTTTCCTCAAGAATGGAGTTCAAGTGTTTTATCAAAATTATTTTCAATCTAAGATAATAAAGGGTTCTATTTCTATCCCTATTATTACATTGATTTGATTATGTTGTGATGGAATTATTTTTATGAATTCCTTTATCTTATATGAATTTTTTTATGATGTCACGTTGTTTAAGAATCCCATTTTTATTACATGGGTTATTCTATGATGTATGGTTTATGATTTTGTGGCACACATAAGAATGGTATCATTATAAGATGGGTGGGACCTATATCTCCTTCCAATGCATTGGGTAAAGATTTTATATCTCATGAGATAGACATGGCTGGAACAGCAGGTTAAACCGGTTCAGTGAAATAGGACTGAAACGAGGAATGAACTCGGTTCAGAAATGGACTTTGTCCACTAAGATAGTCTTGGCAATGAGTCTTGACTAAAAAGAAATGATTCCCTATGATTATGTGTGTATTCCACAAAGCTTCATGTTTTAACTTATGATTATTATGATTACATTTAACTACCATGATTTATCCCATGTTAGGAAATTATGATCTCTTTTGCAGGGTATGATTTTCAAATTGTTATGTTCTTATGAATATGATGTGATTGATATTTCTTATGTTTACCCTTACTGAGCATTTGAACTCACCCTTTTGTATGTTTTATTTCCCCAGGTCAGGAAGAAGGTTATTAAGTAAGATATGCCAAAAGGGACTATAGATGTGATGAAATAAATGGGAGATTGTGTAAACGCTTTATGTACCAGTTGTTTATGTTTCCCAGTTTCTAAAGACACTATACCTATACGGTCCTTTCATGGTTTTTTTATAAGTAGTAATAAGTGTACTTCAATTTTGAAGTACTAACAATGTATGTAAAGTATGGGTCATTATAATATGTGTAATATAAAATTAAAATAAGTATAATAATATCATTGATATCATATAATTTTTTTTAAATAAATCATTAAATGTATCATTGAAAGGCGGTGATGGAAGATGAATGACTTAGGTTCGTGAGACAGTAGTCTGTTGTAGACTCGAATGGAAATTATGTTACCCATTAGATAAAATATGAGAAATATTTGGGTTATTACATTAAAATAATAATAACTCAATATATGGAATTTAATATGGTTATAATATCATCCTATTATAGTACTAATTTAAGGAGGTGGAGGGAAAATTATAATATAACACTCAGTAAGGGACATTACCTCTTCTTTGGATAACTTCTTTTGTCTTGACTGAACAGATTCTTAAGTTCGATTTTTGACAAAGTTAAGGATTATAAGATTATATGAGGGAATTAAGGAAAAAATTTGGTAAGGTATTGGATGATTTAATGGGGTTTTTATGTGTGAATAGTATATACAACATGGTTGCCTTTTATAAGTGAGGTGAGAGGAACACTAGAAGTTTTTGAAATGAAAATGGTGAACCATTAATTTTCGTATCCCATAAAGAAAACAGATGATCCATTATAAATAAAAAAAATATAAAAGGTATAATAAATCCATAAAATTTGTTTTGAACACGTTTGGTGTCATTTTTAATAATTATATTTCTATTTTAACCCCCCTGGAAAACTAATTTTCATCTTGTCCATAGTAAATAATTTTTAATGTTTTTACTCTTAATTATGGTAAATATTTAGTTTAACTTATTAGATAATATAATTTATTATGATTTAAAATATGGAATATATTTTCTCAAATTCCATTCAAATATTTGGAAAATTTTAATTTGAAATTAATCCCGTAGATTCGATGAGAAAGTGGGGTTTCAAAGAGAAGATTTTTAAATGCATAAAATGTTTTTAAATCTAAATTCAAAATGAAATTTACTCAAATGACTTAAATTGGATTGAAAGATATATTATTGACCAAATATTAATTTTACAACCATATTAAATTAAAATTTAACTTTTAAACTCAATGAATGTAATGGTATCTTTTCATAAAATCCAACATTTTTCACAATTCAAAAAACACATAATATTTTAGAAAATTATCAAAAATTAATCCAAATATAATTTTCACATATTGATTTAAATAACTTATTTTTTCTTCAAATAAATTTTCAAAATTTTATAAAAATTGGTTATAATATATGTGAGGAAATCACAACTAGACCATATTTTAGAAAAAAAATATATTTTCTATATAACATTTCATTTTATATCAAATAATTATTTTTTATTAATAATCAATAGATATAAATTTAATTTAATTTATAAATTTGTAAACAACATAATTTCATAATTTATTTATAATTATTTACACCCACCAACTTCATGACAACATTAAATTGGTAATGTTTAAATAATAATATGATTATAGAGTATCATGATTCATTTAAATAAAAGGTTGTGTGTATCGTAGCCTATCAAATAGATTGAATTTATTTAAAAATAAATATATATTAATGTATTTGGATTCTATATTATCTTATAATATTGGTGTAGTGTGTTATATATTCTATCGAACATGATGTTTCTATTCTAAAAATATTAGGGTGTCTGATACAGTCATTTGAATGGGCATATATTCTTTTAAGTATCCTACCCATATTCCATAACATTTCTTTAGCACCATATGATCATCACAGAATATCACTATATTATTGGATCATATCATTATAGATATTAATTATTTTAGTAAAATTTGAATCACTCCATAAATTATAATATTTTAAATTTTATATCTTTTTTTGGATAACAATGTTATATATTTCGTACAACCAGCATTCAATGGCATCTTTGCTCAAAACGTTATCTTCTCAATTTTTTCTAAAAATCATAATTTTTATATTGAACTATCATTTTAATTTACTCTTTATGATCTTCATTATTATTCAAACATGTAATCATATCCTTAATACAATCATCATCATTATTCACTATTTTAATCATATTAGATGATCTATAAAACATAGATTAGTATCAGTCACTAGATACATTCAGTGTTCTCCATCTTTAGTCCAACATTTATAACATCGATCTATTCAATGATATATCAAGTGTTCTTACAAATTCACTAAAAAAATAGTACTGAATGACAATAGTTTAAACATGGATAAAGGATTGTAGAACGGTCATGTAAATTCCCGACCGTAGTTTTCCAAAGTCGGTGCATTATTACATATCATTGGCATTATCACAAAAGATCATGTCTCGAATGACCGATTAGTTTAGCAGGCTTGGAATTGCTAGATACATTCATAACGTTTACATTACATCATACTGTGAAAAACTAAAACAACATCTTGTCTCCATAGACCAAACTCATATCCTCATACTATCCCTGCAAGTCATTCATAAAATACTACTTTACATCCTGGAAAAAATAAAACATAGAAAGGGGTGAGCTCAGATTCTCAGTAAGGATAAAAATATTGCAGGAACATTCATAAATAATAATAAACATTTAAGACATTGTATAACTAAAACAAAATCCTTTTAAACTTGAACTTCAAAATAATATGCCAATGATAAAACGAAATAATTCCATTTAAATATTCACATGGATATTCTACTAGTTGAATAATAACATGAAATATCAATAACCACTTTCATAATAATGAATGCATAATGCCAGACTATCATAACTACATAGTAAAGGCATGTGCCAAGACTACAAATACAATTTTTTCAAATCCTTGTGCCAAGACACTAGTTTGTCTCATGAGACCTACCGATACATCGAGGAGCAATACCGGGCTTCAGTCGTCACTTACTAAGTCCAATGAATTCCACATATGAAAAGTTTGAAACATAACATAATCATTCGTATTAAAACTATCATACGAAATGTCAATACTTTATCCACAAACCATGAATGGTATAAAAATATCACATCCACAGTCAAAAATAACTCATTTGATACAATATGAATTATTTTATTATATCAGATTTACCTCAATCGATAATAATGAAGGACATTGACATAGATGAAAATAATCATCAAAAATATTAGAGAGAAATATCCCCCTTTTTCTTGAAATCATTTAAAAGTCACACTATTTGTCAAGAAGCCATTTAAAAATAGATTTTTGAATCAGAGTTTCCCATACCACTATGAAACTTTTAAAAGGAATTTAAATTTTAAAATAATAATGTCCATATAAATAAATTGTTAAAACCATTTTATAACATAGACACTGATGGATAAGATTTAGAATAATAAATCTTTAAAACATTTCAAAATAATATTTTTTTAGAGTTCCTAACCAAAAGAGAGAAACATAAATAAAAAATGTAATCAAAACTTTGTAATATCATGATAATATAGTGATTCATGATATAATATGTCAAAGTATATTATATACAACATATAAAAGTGATTTTGTGTATAACAATAAAGGAGTCTCAATGGAATGTAAATTGAAATGAAATCTCTCATAAATTCTGTATCCATAGGTTAATTATAAATCAATGAAATGATTATGTGTGAAAAATATAAATACACTCAATTGGATTGGATATTAAGTGTAAAATAATCAAAGGACATTCACAAATATTCTTGTAAAAACAACACCAATCATTTAGATTTTTAACTCAATAAATGGATATTGAGTTAAAATTACTCTTATCAAGTTCACATCGATGAATTGAGAAATTATGAATGTAGTGATTATGTGTATCAAAAGTATATCCACAGAAAGGGGATTAGAAATTATGATATAAGAAAATGAATAGTGATTCCACAAATAATATTGGGATAAAATAATCAATGAAGTATGCGTAAAGTCAATTGAGTGGAAATTAAAATATCAAATTCCCTTATCGATTTGGTAACTTATAGAACATACAACAAGGAAAGAAGGATCATACAATGATGAAATATATATCCATAAATTAATGTATATTACACAATTAATACAATCATGGGAAGTACACACACCACATGCAATAAATAAGTGGTGAACAATAGAAATATCACGAAATTAAAAGTGACACAATAAACCATTTACTTTGTACTTTTTCCATGGTTGAGGGTAGGTTAACCTCCTGTATAATGGTTAAATACTTTTTTTTTAATTATAAAAGAATCATATACAATCATATGATATCATATATGATCTTTTAACATTGATTTGTTGATAATATCATAGTATTATCGTCGTTTCGGGTGTTAACAGATTCGCATTCCATTATATTCATTGTTCTGTGAGCCATATTTGTTATGGATTGGATTTATATTATTCATATCCATAATGATATCATGTCTATAAACATTATTTTTAATCCTCAAATTAATTTTAGTCGTGAATGGATATGATGGGAAATGAATCTTATTGTGTTCGTGGAGACGGTAATCCGTACGTACGCACGAGCAACAATATCATTTTTTTGATATTAAAATAATATATAATTGAATGGTATATCATGTATACAGAATAATTATCATGTTATATTTTTTATTTACATGAATTACACATAATTATTATACCCATCCAAATAATAATATATTGAATAACAATTACACCATGACGTGGAGACGGTAGGTCGTACGCACGCACGTATGGTGACATGTCATTCAATGGATGGATAGAATACTGAATTTTGTTGAAACATATTTATAGTAAAATCAAAGTATATAGAATATAATAGAGTTATTATTTTATAATGGAAATAACAAATAAAGAATAAGTGGATGAAGAAAGGAACTTGAAAGAGGGCGGTGAAATCATTACCTCTTCTCCGGGTGCTTCCTTCTGATTTGATCAAAAGGGATCCTTCAGTTGGCATTCTGACCAAAGGAGGGCCTCAAGGATGAAGTGAGAAAAGTTGAGAGGATATTTGTTCAGGGTTTGGCCGAGGCAAATGGCTTTTAATGTGTGAATTAAAGAGAATGGGAAGTTCCCTTTTATAAGAGGGGTGAGGGGCACTTTAGGAAAAACATAAAATATTATTTTATAATAAAATCATTTTCAGTTTCTAATGGATCCATAGTGTATTATTTAATTTATAAGTTGGGGGTGTGTCTAAAACCACTAACAAAATTGGTTTTAGACAGGTTTGGGTCACTATATTAACCTTAACTTTTAGATTTAACTCTTAGTTAAATAATTCGACATTTACCATGTCTCTTATTATTTTTATATTTTATGGTTAATAATCATACTATATACATCGAAGTGAACCCAAAGTGGTTATTTAATGATAATATTATCATAAATATATGTCCTTTGGATGAACCTTATATTTTTAGGAATATAATATCAATAAATAATATATTATTTGTTTTAAATTGATTATATGTCAATTTTGACATTCTTTGGTATTTTGTTTTTTTTAAATCATAACACCATTATTACTTCCAAAAAAATTCATCTAACCCACCCAAATATGTCATAGTAACCTATAAAATTAGTTCAATTCATAAAAAGTCTCAAATTACTTTTATTTGGATATTTATAATATCAATTATTTTAATAATTAATTAATTATGTAATTACTGCATCATCATTGTGTCACAAATAAATTAAATTATTTATGGTCTAAAAAATATAAATAAAAATACATTATGTTGGAAATATTTTTATATTTCTAAATAATTTTTATAGTAAAATTTATATTATCTTTATCCCTATATTAAAAATGTTTAAGTTATTGAACTTTGATTTTAACTCATTTAACTCTTCTTTGAATAAAATAATAATAAGTGTCCAAATATAATCCAAAGGGACCAAAGAGGTTCATATTTTATTCCTAATGTCATTTGGGTTGAATTATACTTGTCCAATATAATTAGAACATGTGTTAGGGTAATAATAATATCATTTTTACCCTTAATTACCCTATTTACTTTTAAACGTGGTAAATAAAAGTACAATGATACTGTTCACCAAAAATTATTTTTATCTTATTTATCAACATTTTACTCATTGATATTAACTATGTCTCTCATATTTTTGAAATTAAACTCACAGAAGCGGTAATATTTAGTTTTATGTGAATTTACAAATTCTCCTAGGAGGTGGGTAAAAGACGGTGAAAAGTTCAATAAATGTTTATATATCTAATATTATTAAAAAATGGCTCCAATGAATTAAATTGAACTTATATTGGTATTATGTATCTATTTTGGCCTAAAATAAATTTTTATTAAATAAGTAATTATTTAAATAAAAAATTTGGTTTTAAACTATAACTTAGTGTTTTTCACTATTCATCAAAAATTAAATGATTTTAAAAACATACCAAAAATTCATCCAAACCTAATTTGGATATTCTGAATTAAAAAATTAAGTCTATTTTACAAAATTAAAAACATATAAATCGAATTTATTAGTTTAATATAAAATCTCGTTTTCAAAACCAAAAAGCGCATATTTATTTAATAATAACTACCAAAGGATTACATTTGATTATGTCCAATTTCAATGCGAAATTACATCCAATGACATACCATGGATTAAACAGGAAAAATATAATCTAATTATAAAACCAAACCATTCATATGTATTGTTTAACACTATAAATTATTTTGATTAAAAAGTTATTTTCAGTTAAATTATATTATTTTTCACTATTCACCCAAATATGAAATTTATTAGAAAAACACCAAAAATTTATTGAGACTAAATTCTTACGTCCCGATGGAAAATAAAAAGTTCATTTTGTCAAATTTAATATATAAAAGTTTCAAATATTGGATTTTAAAAGGGTTCTCCACTAAAAGGCGTTAAAATTGAATTTTTTGAAAAATATATCTTTTATCTGAAAAAATTATTTTTTCCATACATTATGTCTAAGAAACTCATAATATGGATTATAAAATTATAAGGGTAATATAAAGTTCAAAATTTGTTAATACTGTTCATAACCGCTTATGAACGACTAGTTTGGTAAGTCATGGTGTGCTTGAACTCGATATTGCGTGTAGTGTAAGTTATTGAATTACATTGAAGAACTAACGTACTATGAAATATTGGGGTGTAACATTCTTCCCTACTTCAATAAATTAAAACCATGCAATTTTTAAAATTGTCCTTGGAAATATAATAGAATGTCCCACATCGGAAAAAGAGTCAATAAAACTATCACTTTAAGATAAAGAAAGAGAAGTGAAAAGGCCACCCATGATAACCCATACTAGGATTCCATGTAGGAAAACATGGATATGGAAGATAAACTATGTGTCATGTTCTGATGAAGGGGGATAGAAAACATGATCAATAGAAAGATAACAACAAGAAAACCAAAAACTTATGATGGGACAAACAATCATTAGTTTCCCAGTAGGAAAAGTAAACATACCACATTTTTTTGTTTTAAGTTACATTTCATAAATATGAGGAATTTATTTATGATACCGACTAATAACATTAAGAGATATACTTACTTTTTAAGTAGAGTTTAATTCTTTAATAAATTTCCACCACTAACATATTTTTTTTAAACGATGAGTATTAAAGAAGACGGGGTCACACTGGAAGAGCTGGAATAAAATTCTAGAGAATCACATGATCCACAAAGGATAAAATATATATTTAACTTGCCTTTAGAGATTAATAAAAACCATAAACGTTTAGTACAAGATCTGATTATCCCCCAAAAGGATATTCCTTTAAAGAAAGAAATAGTAATCTTAATTTCTAGAATTATACCAACAATACTCAAGTTAAATAAATATGATTCAATAAAATATTGTCCTTAAAATCCTTCAATATAATCTAAACTAATATTGAAACCTTAAACTAAGAATAATTTTGGTTATGTAGTCTTCCTTGATAAATTTCATCTCTAAATGACATCAACTACTCATAATGTCACACACATAATAGTAATTAACCTAATCAAATATTCTCTATTATAGGTTAATCATTTCCATAAATAACCCAAATCACAATAAATCCACAATAAAAACGTATATAAAAATCCACCATTACTCCTCAAATGAAATCCCCTAGTATTCTATTTTCCATGGGCATATAGTGTTCCCAACAAAGAGAACATCATCCAAAATAACATTTATCACTTAATCATCAAATCATTTTCTTATACTAATAGTATTCATTTGATAAGACATGAGATCCCAAATCAACTTATTATTGATCAATAAAATAATTTAACTAAAAATAATTATTCATACTAACCAGGGACTTGACGTAGTCCAGTGGTAGGCAATAAATCCCAATTACACTCTGGTTGTGGTTTCGATTCCCACATCTTTTTCTGATGCGATGAGTTGTCACACAATCTATATTTTGGCCTTTTTCAAAAACTATATTTTATAACATTACCAAAATAAGATAATTTCCTTAATATAACCATAACATAATTTAACCACAAATGATATATCAAACCTTGTATTTTCATCCCAAAATATAATAACATGTAATTGCCTCAAAACCAATGATCATATAAAACCAAATGTTTATTTATAACTATATCCATAAGAGAAAATATAATTCTTCCTTAAATATCATTTTCAGATGACAACTACATGGTTACAAATAAAAGTGAAAATTATTCCAATGTAATCCCATAAAAAAGGAGCACTAATAATTCTAAACATTTCTCCAACCATTTATTTCCACAAATATTCTTCTTTGACCTTGGAAATATCCTATAGAATAGGGCTTTCAATCAAGTAATGGCCAGGTCCTCTATATTTACAGCAAATGACTGTGAATAGATTCTTGGGTCCATTTTTTTTTTACCATTGTACTCTTAATTTTTTCTCAGAAATTCTTCACTTTATGTTCTTCTTTCCCACACGTAAAGCATTTCTTTGAACCATTGAGACACTTTCCTGGGTGTCTCCTTCCACATTTCCTGCATAATGGAAATTGAAGATTCATTTCTCATTGGTATCCACTGCTAGAGCTCTTATCATTCATCCACTTTCTCTTCTTTGTTGAGTCTGGGAGTTGGTTAATATATATTTTTCTGATCATATTTTTTGAAAACTGATTTGGCATGAACACAGAATGTTTTATGCATATCAACATTCCCTTTTGTTCCTCATTTCCACCACTTTTCCCACCTTGTATATCATTCTCAAAGTTACTATGACTTCCTTGGATTCCAGCCATTGACTAAAACCAGAAAGCATTGTGTGAGTAACATTAGTCACAAAATCATTTAGAGAATACCATGAGACTATATTTTCAATTATGAAACACCATAGGATTAACCAAGGTCATTTATTCTCTTATTATATTAAAATACATCAAATCGGTCTATAAAGAAAATGTATATTATCCTAACCATATCCACTGGGAGTGTCGTTACCAAGAGTTTAGCAAGGACCATTGTTGTGCAGTAGTTCACGTTCGAGTCTAGCTCAAAGCGGTGTTTTCGGGTTTTACCCCAAGGTACATCTGAGCCAAAGCCGCCTCTACTAGATCGTATCTATTCATGGATGTATTGCATGGAAAATCTCACAAAATCTCTATAATACCAAAATTATGGGAAGTTCTTATATAATAATCCACAAAGTCTATCTTAGTGCTATGTGCAATAATCAGTTTTTATCTACATCTAGCTTCTAAGGTTTGTACTAAAATTCCTCTTATACCAACTGTAACGCCTTGACCCTAGTTACCCAGAGTCAGTGCATTATTACATATCATTGGCATGATCACAAAAGATCAAGTCTTGAATAACCGATTAGTTTAGTAGACTTGGAATCACTAGATACATTCATAAAGTTTACATTACATCATAAAGTGAAAAACTACAACAACATCATGTCTCCATAGACCACACTCATATCCTCTTTCTATCCCTGCATGTCATTCATAAAATACTTCTTTACATCTTCAAACAAATAAAACATAGAAAGGGGTGAGCTCAGATGCTCAGTAAGGAAAACAATATAGCAGAAACATTCATAAATAAGCATAAACATTTATAGCATTGTATAACTAAAAAAAGAAATCTAAACTTGAACATCAGCATAATATGGAAAAGTTAAAATGAAATAATTCCATTTAATTATTCACATGTATATTCTACTAGTCGAATAATAACATGCAATATGAAGAACCACTTTCATAATAATGGAATGCATAATGCCAAACTATCATTACTAAATAGTCAAGGCCTTATGCCAAGACTAAAAATAAGATTTTTTCATGGCCTTGTGCCAAGACACAAGTTTTTATAATGAGACCTACTAATGCATTGAGGAGATATAGAGGGCCCCACCCGTCACTTACTAAGTCAAATTCATTCTTCATTTAAAAAGTTTGAAACATAACATAAACATTAATATTAAAACTAGCATAATAAATGTCAATACTTCATCCACAAACCCTGAATGGCATAAAAATATCACATCCATTGTCAAACGTAACTCATTTGATACAATATGGAAGAGTTTATTGTATCAGATTAACCTCAATCGAGAATAATGAAGGATATTGACATAGATGAAAATAATCATAAAAACTATTAGAGATAAATATCCCCCATTTTCTTGAAATCATTTAAAAGTCACACTATTTGTCAAGAGGCCATTTAAAAAAAGTTTTTTGAATCAAAGTTTCTGATACCACTTTGAATCATTTAAAAGTAATTTTAGTTTTATAATTTAATGTCCATATAAATAAATTATTAAAACCATTTTAAAACATGGACATTGATGAGAAAGATTTCGAATAATAAATCATTAAAACATTTTATAATTATATTTTAGTTAGAGTTCCAAAACAAAAGAGAGACACATGAATAAAAATTATTGAGCCAATCAAAACATTGTAATATAATCAGAATAAAGGGATTCATGATATATTATGTCAAAGTACATTATATACACCATACAAAAGTGATTTGGTGTATAACAACAAAGGAGTCTCAATGGAATGTAAATTGAGATGAAATCCCTCAAAAGGACCGTATCCATAGGATAAGGATAAATCAATGACATGAATATGTGTTAAAAATATAAATACACTCAATATTATTGGATATTCAGTGTAAAAAAATCAATGTACAGTTTCCTCACGGATTTTCGGGGATGACCTCCTGGATGGGAGATTCAAACATTCCGATCGGTTTCTAGCGGGTTTGTTTGTAGAACCGGAAACATCCATTTATTCCACATCCGTTTGGACCTACTTTCCAAAGGCATGCGCTCATTAGCTTGTGGACTGATGAGGCTTAGGAATTTGCATTGGTCGAGAGGATGGGAGATCGGACTCATCACACCTTTTTGAGGGGAATTATTGTCTACTCCGGGACTCTCTTTATAGATTTAAGTTATGTTCGTGAATCCTTATTACATTACCAAGTATAAAATTCACTTTCCTTTAGTTTTAACAATCAATGATTAAATATGCAAGAAATTTAGAGAATCTTTTATATGTATTCGAGGTTCTTCATCAATATAGAATCATCTATATCTGTTTAGAGATTCTTGGTCAATGGTATCCTTCAAAACATTTATATAAAAGTCTCTTGGTCATTATGATGACTAGGCTGGTTTTAAAGCCACTCAGTGGGGCACTTGAAGTTTATCGTCATTCAGAAGGACATGGATTATTTCAAAGTTGGGATCGAACCCAAAAAAATGGGCTACCTACGTATCCTTTGTTTTGGAAAAGGAATCAGAACCCACGTAGTTCGAGTAATGGAGTATGATGTTTATGATTGAAGGCTCAAAGAAGAATGTCACAATTACTTTTACACTCTACGCTCACGTGAGTCATGCTCGGTGTGAGAAACAAGAGGTATTGGTAAAAATTAGACAATTGTGCCATGAAAGATGCAATCATAAGAATTTGTTTGGGGCTTATGTATGTATGACTGCCCAGATAGATTAAGGTTTAAGATTTACTTTTAGGTAGAAAATCCATGAACAGGGTCTATAAAGTTATATGTGTTTCATAGAGATTTGAATACTCTAATCTTGGGGCTTACTCCTAAGGAGGATGCCCAAATTAGGAGGGGACTTATGATTGAGTTTTAATCCTGAAAAAGAAAACCCAAATCAAGGGTAAATTAGGACTGGTTAAGAGAAATTTTAGGGGACTTGGTGCTTACTCCTGAAAAGGAAGCCCAAGATTATGACTGGGACTTACTCCTAAAAAGGAGGCCCAGGTTAGGGGACTTGGAGCTTACTCCTCAAAAGGATGCCCAAGATTATGACTGAGTCTTATTCCTGAAAAGGATACCCAGGTTAGGGATTAAGGTTTGGGGCTTACTCCTGAGGAGGATTCCCAAGTTTGGGAACTTTAAGAATTTGGGGCTTACTCCTAAAGAAGGATTCCCAAGTTAAAGTATTCTCTCATATTAAAGGATGAGGTTAAATGAATGAACTCTCCATAATTAGTGACATAAGGATATTTAAATCACTAGGTTTTGAGAGATATTCCACATAATTCCTTTCAGATAAGGAAGTCAAATCAATAAATCATGCCATAAATGGCTTTGAAGAGTATCTTGAAGACTGAATCTTGAAACAGAAAGGTGAAATGGCTTAAGAGGGGTAAAATGGGCAAGATGGGCACCCAAAAACATAGGGGCGGGCAAGTCTTGAAAGGCGCGCAAGTCTTACGTGGGCGTGCATGTATTGGTCGCGAAGGTATACCTGCGCGACACATGTTGTACTTGCGCGATTTTCAACCAGCATTGAAATATTTGAGCGACTCTTTTTTAAACCCTTTAGAATTCTCTTGAGGTTCTTCCAGAAAAGGGACGCACAAGTTATATTGAAGGAAATAATTCGGCGCGCAAGTGTCTGATAAGTTTCAACACTTAGGCCTTCCTTCTTCTCTTTAGATATTCCGTTCTAGGTAAGAAATTACCTTAGAAGTGTTCCGGATGTTTTGAGAAGAGACTTGGGCGTCGGGAGCTTCAATCCGAGTTTCTGAAAAAAAACTGATCCCTGAATGGGGGGCCCACAGGGTCTATTTATAGGCAGGAGAAGACCCCGGGTGGTTACCAGGCGGTTACCACTTAGGTCGCGCAAGTCACTTGCATGACCCAGAGCGTCGTGCAAGTGTACTTGCGCGACAGTGATATAACTTGCGCAGTGCATTTGCTGTTGATCCTTTGTTCATGCCTTTGTCGATTTTTTATGTTTTCTTCAAAGGTTGAATCACTTTGAGCTCAGATATTCCATTTTCCGATATTTAGATTCTATGATGAAAGGAGCGTCAACAAAAGTCCCCCCTCAGAGTTGGATCCGGAGAGAAATGAGGATTTGACTCTGAGTAAATCGAATCCATTCAAAGGAAAAGGGGCAGCGCGCAAGTGTTTAGTGCGCAGAGGGTGGCGCGCAAGTTTGCGTCGCGCAAGCCTTAAGCGCTCTGGGTACGGCGCGCAGATAGGATTCCTGGCCTGTAAATACACGGCTTCACCTCCGTACAAGTATCCGGATTTCCGGACTTCATACCTTCTCGAGCTCTCGCTGCGCAGGTCACCTAAGCCGCGCAAGTCTCTTTTCCACTGTTCCCTCGCTGTCGCGCTCCTGTAAAGGTATTCGTACTTGCGCGGTTTATACTTGCGCGTCAAAAACTAGCGCGGCACACGAAATACTTGCGCTTCATTGTCTAGATTTTCGCGACATAATTCCTTGGCCATTTTTTCTGAATTCCTTCACAAATTTTATGAAAAATAAACCCATTTAAGAGTTAAATTTGTTCAAATTTTTGTGCAGATTCAATGGCTCCTAAGGGAATTGGAACGGCTGATGAACTGGCTAGCAAGCGGATTGATGACATGATGAACATTATTGGCCATGATTACTATGATATCTGTGACAGCACTTTCCCAGATTTGGATAAGTACTTGAAGAAATATCGTCTTAATTTCCCACAGATCATCTACCTGTCTCTGTGTGGTCATGGTCATCTGCAAGGAGTCAATGTTCCAAATGCAAACAATTATACACCTAAGATGCAGCTGCACTGCTACTTCTCTATTTTGGTTATGCTGTGCATTAAGAGTAACAACAATGGTGTGAACTTTCAAATTCTTCCCCCATGTAATTTCCTTGCAGATATGAAAATGGAAAACCCATGGGCTGAAATGTTTTCCACTAATGGTTGGTGGAGAGAAGAAAAACATGGTATTAGATCAATATCTGAAAAGAGTACTCTCTCCAAATGGCTCTTTACTTCTAATGCTCCATTCTCAAATCCATGTATCCATCTTCCAAGTTTCTTGGACAAAAACAGAGTCACTGTTTAATCAGCAGAAAATTTTCTCAAACCGCACTCAAGAACATCCTTTTACAATCGTTCCAAGAAGAGTTGGTATCACTGCATCTCTTATTGTATCCAGTTGAATGAATGAATACCAGGTGGTTTCTAATGAAGCTCGGGATGCCGTAAATCAAATGAAGTGTTATGTTGAAAGCCTCTTGTAATTCTTGAAAAAGAGAAGATACTCTAGTCTGTGGATGTCCTTTTAACTCTTGTGTATCAATGAAAAACACTTTTGTCTTCAATCATTTGTACCTGCATTCTTTTCACTACCTGCTTCAAATTTACTTAAGCCAATGGGCCCAGTAAGTATAGTTTGATTTTTACTAGGATTATTACAAATAATCCTACAAACTTTGAACCTTTTAATTTCTCAATATTACCTAAATCATACAAAAAATGTATATTTAGTGAGCTGGAACTTGACTATTATTCAGAGTTCCTTTGTCTTTTGTGTGGGAAGTTTAAAGTCATGCACGCCGGAGATAAAAGGGGATAATTTTTAAGGTCGAAATAGCTTTGACCAAAAATGGATTAAAATGGATTCAATTCCTTGACAATTTATCTGAAAACATATTATCATACTCAAGTATGAGAGAAAATATGTATACTATGGCTTAAGAATATTTGAATCTGGGGAATGATATGAAAAAGATCTAAAAGGCATTAGAAGAATTAGTTTCCAAGAATGAAGTTACTATTATTTAACAAAACCCGTTAGGGGGTTGAAATATGCAGGGCCACCTATGGGCATTGGCTGCATGGTTAAATAAATAGCATCTTTCGGCTGACAAGTCTGTTATGTGGACTGTCTATGCAAGGCCACCTATGGGCACGTGCTGCATAGTCAGGCAAAATAACTCTCATAAATTTACTTTCCTAGTGCTAAAAGACAGTGAAAGTTTATAGAGATTCAAATTTTCTAAAGTATAGAGTTTTTTGTATGGAAAGAGGTACTTGAATATGGAGAAGATATTTCCAAACAAGAATATCGAAGAACTGGATGAATATCACTCCTACGAAGGTCTGACCCAAACGTAGGGAAGAAGAATAAACCATAGACTTGAATACTTTTAGATCATGAAAAAGGATATGGGACAAATATGTTAAGGATGGCTATTTTTTGCGGATCCCAACATATTGTCATTTAAGACAAATAAGGACAAAAGAGGCATTCTTCCCAAGAATGAAGTTACTATTATTTAACAAAACCCGTTAGGGGGTTGAAATATGCAGGGTCACCGAAGGGCATTGGCTGCATGGTCAAATAAATAGCATCTTTCGGCTGACAAGTCTGTTATGTGGACTGTTTATGCAAGGCCACCTATGGGCACGTGCTGCATAGTCAAGCAAAAGAATTCTCAGAAGTTTGACATTTTTGTGATTATAAGTCATGAAAATGGTTATGAAGATCTGAAAATATTTAAGGTTAGGATTATAACACATAAAGATGGGTATTGTCCAATGTATATAGAGAAACATAGGTCAATGAAAACCATAATCATGTTGTGGCTGGGTCCTTAATTGAAACTTGGACATCACTATGTATCTCATAAGAATGAGAATCAAACCATACGTAGTTCTTGAAATGCAGTTTAACGTCGTGCAGGATGAAAGTATGAGAAATCTTAGTTTAGGGTCATAGAATTCGGACCATAATAATGAATACATAGTGTGTGTTTTCATGAGGATTTTTCAGCAAAGGGACTGAAAGTGAAATTTGGGGTTAGGCCCAAAAGACTTGGGACTGGATTCGTGGGATACTCGAATGTTCCTACGTATCCCATAAGGATGGGAATCAAGTCCACGTAGTTCCAGAACTACCCTTTGTACAAATTTGGTTCGTACATGTGAAGGGTGAAAGGGGACTTTAGTGCAATGATGGTTTAACCTAAGATAAAAAATTTAGGCATTACCATGTATGCACTTAGTCTTTTGAAAAATGAAAACCATGATTGAAAAATCAATGTCAATAATAATTCTCTCTCAAGTGAGGAAATCAAAGAATATTGTAGTTTATTGTCGTACCAGACAAAAGTGTTTCATAGTTTAACGTCATATAACAAGGACGAAAGTGAATCAATGTAAAGATATTGATTCTAGGTGCGGTTTCACGAATCAACATCATATGAGATGGTGGTGAACCGATGTGAAGAGATAGTTTTTGGGCTTGAACCCTGGGAGGTTGCCTACATACCCAGCCTGGAGGGCAAGGATCAAAGTCCGTGTAGTTCAATTAAAGAATGAATTAATGATCAAGTTATTCTTGGGGACAACGATCTAGTTAAAATGTTGTTTGGACGTACACATGGTTAGCGGCCCATAGGGAGTGTTATGGTTGATGTTCGCTCTAAGCTCACGTGAGCCATACTCGGTGTGAGAAACAAGAGGTAATAACAACCTTAACGATGCACAGTTTAATGTCATGTTGGACATAAAAAAGGGACTATGCAGTTTAATGTCTTGTAGTTAGGACTATTGGTGCTGCACAGTTTAGTGTCATGTATGAGGGACAAAATAACAGTTTAATGTCATGTAGGACATATCAAGGACTTTCTATACAGTTTAGCGTCATGTACTTAGGACGATGGGGACAATACAGTTTAACGTCATATTGGACGAAAGGGGGATTGTGAAATTTAATGTCATGCAGTAAGGACAAAATAACACACCATTTATGTCATGTTGGACGAAAGTGCGAATAGTTTAAGGTCATATTCATGGACCGTGGATAGTGCAGTTTAATGTCATGTTGGACCTTTGATGATTATATAGTTTAACGTCTTTCCGAACATGAGGGACTTTTATACAGTTTAGCGTCATGTAGTTAGGACGTCACAGTTTAACATCTTGCTGGACATAAGGGATTTGCAAATAGTTTATGGTCATATACATGGACCAGGGATGATGTAGTTTAAGGTCATGCTGGACGGTTTAGGGAACATTTTCACATTTTAATGTCGTGTGGGACGAAGTTTCAGTTTAAAGTCATACTGGACCATTGCTTTATAGTTTAACATCATATAGCAAGGATGACCTGGTGTTGTACAGTTTAAAGTCATCTAGATAGGACTAAGGTGAACCGATATGAGGATATCAGTTCTGGGGACTTTTTACAGTTTAACGTCATGATGGACGATGAAAGTGCCACACAGTTTAATGTCATGTTGCTAGGACACAATATAGTTTAATGTCATCTCGGACAAATAAGGAACTTCTCTACAGTTTAATGTCATGTAGATAGGACATAATACAGTTTAGTGTCTTGTAGGACATATATGAACCTTCTCTACAGTTTGATGTCATGTAGATAGGACATAATACAGTTTAGTGACTTGTAGGACATAATATAGGAACTTTCTGTGATTGTTTTGGATCTGGGAACAATATTTTGTGTTTATACAAAATACTTCTTCAGAAATCGGGCATTAGTTGGAGTCGTGATGTGTTCTCCATCCATTGAGATTAGAGAATACGCTCCATTGGAGTAGACTTTATGTATTGAATAAGGTCCTTCCCATTTTGGTTTCAAGCTTGGGAGGCTTCTTTCCTGTTATCATTTGTGCTCTGAGAACCAATACCAATTCTCCCTGAATGAATGAACGAAGACAAACTTTTTTGTTAAAAGCTCGTGCTATTCGATTCTGATAGATTTCCAAGTGGTGCAAAGTGCACAATCATTTCTCATCTAACTATTCCAATTCATTCAACCGCTTTTGGGATTTCTCATCTGTAGATAACTGATCACAAATGGCTATTATGAGTGAGGGAAATTGAACTTCAATTGGCAAGACTGCTTCTGTTCCATATATCAATGAATATGGAGTTGACCGCGTTGCATTGCGAGTGGTAGTCTGATAAGCCCATAAAGCATGAAAGAGTTTATCAGGACATGACCTCTTATCTTTATCCACCATCTTCTGTAGTATATTTGAAAGAGTCTTGTTGAAGGCTTCTGTCTGGCCATTAGCCGCCGCATGATATCGAGATAAATGGTTGGACTTAATGTTGTATTCATGATACAATTTCTTTACCTCAGAAGAACAGAAGTTGGTGCCGTTGTCCGTCAATATGGTATGAGGGACACCAAATCTAGTAATGATGTTAGACTTGATGAAGCTAACAATGCATTTAGAATTGACTTCTTTGAGAGGAACTGCCTCTACCCATTTGGAAAAGAAATCAGTAGCAGTAAGAATGTACTTAAACTGCTTGGCCGTAGCTGAAGGGTAAGGTCCCACCACATCTATTCCCCATGTGGAAAATGGCCATGAGTATTTATCTGTATGAAGCAACTCTGGAGGTTTATGAATGAAGTTGGCATATACATGGCATGAATGACACTTCTTTGTAAAATTAACACAATCTTGTATCATTGAAGGCCAAAAGTATCCAAGCCTTCGAATTTGATTAGACAGTCTATGTCCAGACTGGTGGGCACCACAGACTCCTGCATGCACTTCTTTTATGACAGCCATTGTCTCTTCACCATCAATACATCTGAAGAGAACTCCATCAAAACCACGTTTGTAGAGAATTTTCTCGAGGTGGTTTGGGCTATCATAAAGAGTAAAATTGACCACACGTCGCCGAATTTGTTCTTTCTCATCTCTATCAGGTGGAAGTGTTCCATTTTGAAGTTATTCCCTAATAGGTGACATCCATCCTGTAGTATGACCATACGGTTCAGGAATGGGACAAATTTCATTAATTTCCTCTGTTCTGACTTGAACATAAGGTGAAATTGCAAGACGGTGGGCAATACATATGGTTGTCTCGTCCTGATTTGGATCTTCTAAAGCTGTGGCTATATTAGCCAGTGCATCAGCTTTAGCATTTTGTGATCTTGGGACATTAGAAAATGTCTGTTCTGAAGGGAATTCCGACATTAATTCTCTGACGTAATCATACAAAGGGATTAATTCTTCTTTTCTGATGGCATAATCCCCATTGACTTGTTTTATTACCAGGTCTGAATCACCTTTTACCTTTAAGTGATTCACTTGTGCTTGAAGTGCTAATTCCAAGTCTGTAATGAGAGCTTGGTATGCAGATTCATTATTGGTACCACCTTCCCACAACAAAAAAGAAATAAGGTAACACTGCCTTATCTGGAGAAATGAGTACAATTCCTAAACCAACTTTGTTAAATTTAGGATTTTCCATTTTCTTCACTGTTGGACTTCTAGAAGCACCATCAAAATACATTTCCCATGTTTGAGGACTCTCTTGAATAGAGAAAACTTCCTCATCAGGGAGTTCGATATCTGAATACGTGTCTTACACTGAAGGATGTTCAGCCAGGAAATCAGCCAGAGCATGGCCCTTAATTTCCTTTTGAGACACATACTGAATGTCGAACTGTTGTAGAATAACCACCCACCTTGCCAGACGTCCTGTAAGCATTGGACGACTAAGGATGAATTTGAGCAGATTATTACGAGATACAAATTGGACCTCGTGATGTTGCAGGTAGTGTCTCAGTTTCTGAACTGTAAATATTAATGCTAGGCAGCACTTTTCAATACTTAAATACCGGGTTTCTTCTTCAAGCATAGTTCTACTGAGATAGTGGAGACTATTTTCACTCCCAACATCATTCTTTTGAGCGAGAAAGGCACCTAATGATCGCTCTAAAGCTGTCACATAGAGGATAAGCGGTCTACCCTCAACAAGTGGGATGAGTACTGGTGGACTCAAGAGGTATTTCTTGAGAACATCAAATGCTTCTTGACATTCTTCAGTCCACTGGTAAGTGACTCCTTTCTTCAATAATTTGGTAAACGGTAAACTTTTGCCTTCCAAATTAGCGATGAAACGCCGAATATAGGCTAAGTTTCCTTGAAGTCCTCTTAATTCTTTCAAATTCTGTGGAGGTGACATACCAAGGATTGATTTGGTCTTCTCAGGATCGACTTCAATACCACGATGGCATACAACAAAGCCAAGGAATTTTCCTAAGGTTACCCCAAAAGCACATTTTAAGGGGTTCATCGTCAAATTATGTTGTCGAAGCTTGTGGAATATGACTTCCAAATCAGCCAAGTGATTAGAACGTTGTTTAGATTTAACCACCAAATTATCTACATAGAATTCAACAAACTTCCCTAAAAGAGGTTTGAAGATACGATGCATGGCGCGTTGATATGTTGCACGAGCATTCTTTAAACCAAAGGGCATCACTCGGTAACAAAACACACCTTGAGGAGCTCTAAAGGCTGTATATTCCTCATCTTCTGGGGCCATTCGGATCTGATTATATCCAGAATATCCATCCATGAAAGAAAGTACTTCATATCCAGCCGTCGCATCAATTAGGAGTTCGGTAATCGGAACTGGGAAATCATCTTTAGGAAAATACCGATTAAGATCTCTGAAATCGATGCAAACCCTAATTTTTCCATTCTTCTTCTTTACATGGACAATATTATCCAACCACTTGGGATATTGAACTTCTCTGACGAAGTTGGCTTTGATCAACTTATCCACTTCAGCTTCAATTTTGGAAGCATAGGTTGGGTGTGTTCTTCTCGCGGCTTGTTTAAAACCTCGATGTTCTTTTGGTAAACCCAAATGATGAGTAGCAACATCAGGATCAAGCCCAGGCATTTCTGTATAATTCCAAGAAAAAATATCTTTATTTTTCTTTAGAAAATAAATATACATCTCTTGCTCTTCAAGGGTCATGGCCGCACTAATTAAAGTGGGGCGTGGATCTTTCTCTATACCCATATTTACATCTCTGAGTTCATCCACAGTGGTAGAGATAACCTCTTCAAATGCTGGAGGAGCATCTCTAAGATCTTCCTCTTCCTCTTCATCATGTGTTATTTCTTCAATTTCTACTTGCAAAGTAGATGAAAAAATGAAATTCTTATGATCATAAGAGATGTCAAAATTTTCACATTTTGAAGAAGAAGCTTCCATTTCCGACCCTATTGATGATAAAGGGTCTTCTTTGGGAATCAAAGAGGAGATGATGGATCAAGAATCAACATCATTATTCACCTCTGGTGTTGCTATAACTTCTTCTGGCCTGATTAGCGAAGTATAGACTTGTTGGACTTCATCACCACTTATGCTTTCATCACTGCTTGGTAGGTTACCAATTTCTCCCATGTTGTCTGGGTCGATCTCCATAATTGACATTATGGATATTTCCATAAGAGTATTTTGATTTGGGCCTATTTTTTCAATTTGACTGATAGGTAATACATAATCATTACTCATATGTGAAAATGAATTTATTGGAATTTTCTCCAAACCATATGGTGCATTAACATTGGTAATTTCCTTCATTGTAGATTTTTCTCTTCCCTTCATGTGATAAAATTCCGCCTCAATGTATTGAGACTCACATGTCTTGAATGGGGATTTATCACCATACAATGTTCCAACATGACCATCAAAACAGTATTTGAGACATTGATGGTATGATGAAGGAATAGTTGCATGCTGATGTAGCCAGGGTCTTCTAAGCAAGATATTGAAAGCTGAGTCTTGATCAACAATCATGAAATCCGAATTGGATACAAGATCTCCAAACTGCGTTCTGAGTGTAACTTCTCCCAGTGGTTCTTGTTCATTTTTATCATATCCTTGTAACATCATGGTAGAAGGAGATAAATCAGATTCCGTGAGGCCCAATCGACGAAGTTTACGAATGGGCATGAGGTTGACTCCTGAACCGTTGTCAATGAAAGATCTTCGAACATCTACACCATTGACTTTACCAGATAAGTAAAAAGGTTTTATGTGCCCATTCACAACATCATCTTCATCTTTATTAGTAAAAGATATTACTGCATGGCATTCTGCAGGATTATTATCTATGTGATAGATTTCAGCGGCAGCAATTTCAGATTCAAACTCCTTGGAAGCAGATGCTTTGGAAGCTGATGCATCTTGTATTGAAGTTGGCAACATCCTTGGTTTTGGAAGATTAGACTGATTAGATTCATTTACTTGTTAATATAAAGAAGATGGAACCTTTAATCGGTCTTCCAAAATAACTGTGCCAAAACTGAGTTGGCCATTGGCAGAAGAACTTGCATGTTCTTTTTGAGCTTGCTGAAGGGCTCTACCACAGGTTTCTGCTGCATATACAGTGCTAGCAGGGGTAAAATTAGAGTAGTGGCTTTGGAAAGATCCACGTCTTCCCCTGTATCCTGAACCTCTAGAACCTCCTCGGATTCCCTTATTTGATACAAGGAATTTAGGCTCATCAAGACTGGAATATGGATCTGTTAATTGAATCATATTAACAGAACCAAAGATTAACTCTTCGTCTGATAAAGACTCTGCCTGGTTAGCCTGTTTAGGATGTGCCGTTTGGTGGGACGGTGCCCGTGGCTTTGATGTAGATGGCATGAAATCTTCCAGAGTCAAAGACAAATTAGGCTTTGATACATACTCATCTTCTCCTGATTCCTCTTTCTTCTTTGAATTGCGCTTCCCTATTGAGGATTTATCATTTGATGGAGGCTTTACTGCAGCTTTTGTAGGAGACACAATTGGATTCTTCAATTGTGTTCGAAAAATGGAATGGGTCCGATTGATTGTCTTTCTGACCATCAAATCATCATATTTTTCGCAGTTTTGCTTTTGACTTCCTGCCACTCGCCTCCTTCCTCTGGATCTGTAGCGATAATACACGCAACATGAGCTGAAGAACACTTCAATTTGATTTGTCCCAAGTCGACCATCTTTTGCAGGAGGTCTTTAAAGACAAAACAATCCTGGATGGGATGCCCCAACATTTGATGAAAGGGACATTAATTTGGACGGTCTTCATCTCCTTCCTTGTTTGGCCTCTTGGCCACTGGTAATTGAACCAAATTATTTTCCAGAGCTGAAATTAAGTAACCAGGAACTTTCTCACATCGGAAAGAGTATGTTTTACTCTTCATATCCTCAAATTGTTTTCGTCGTTGATCTTTTTGATCATTTGGACGAAACATCCTTTGTTGTTGGTGTTCAGGAGGTGGAGCTCTTCGAGAAGATGAAGGTTTTGAAGTAGAAATAGGTACAGGTGCTTGTTTAAGCATAACTGTAGCAGTTTCACCTTTACCCATTCTCATTCCTGGAGCTGATGGAATTATACGAGATTTAACCTTAGCCTGTATAAGGGAATCTTCAATCTGTTGAGCGATTGAAGTAAGGTCTCGAAACCCTCCTGTGTATTTCACAGGGATCAATGGCGTGCGTAATTCGTCACGCAAATTTTCGACACAGATTGGAAACAATTCCTCCTGAGGGAGTGCTAAACTCAGGGAATACGTTAATCCCTTCCAACGAGCAATGAAATCAGAGACTCTTTCATTCTCCCTTTGCTTGCAGTTTGTAAGATCGAAAACTTTCATTTTTGGCAAAGTTGAGCTAAACTGAAGAAGGGATTTTTGACGAAGATCCTCCCATCTGATGACTGACCGGGATTGCAAGCTTGTATACCAGACAAAAGCTGGTCCTTGCAAGGTTCGCACGAAGCATCTGAGTTTCACTGCTTCTTGCTGCTCTGGAGTTCCCATCATAGGATCACAACAAGACACGTAATGCGTCAAATGTTGTTCGGGGTCGCCTGATCCATTGAATGTAGGGAAAACAGGGTTTCCAAAACTGGATGGAGGAGAAATTGAATCTACCCATTCAGGGTAAACTTTCTTTTCAGGTTGAACTTGCACCCATTTCCCTTCCATAGTTTCTAACCGAGCAGTTAATGACTCAATAGTAGTTATTAACTTTTGAGAAACATCAGGTTGAACTTGGTTTTGGGTAGGTGCGATGAATGGAGCTTGGAAAAACGTGGTGGTTGGTGCTGAAATTGATGGTAGTGCTGCCAACCGTTGTTGCGTTTGACCCGTAGGATTAGACCTTAGAGGGTGTACTGATAAAGGAGGATATTCCTGATCCATCTCAGTAGTTACAACAAATTCCTTCGGCTGTCGGACTTCAGCATTCTTAAGAAGAAGACTACTCTAAAGTAGTTCTTCATTCAACCTTCTTAATTCTTTCATTTCTTCCTCCTATTGTGCAAATATTTGCTCTAATGAGAGCGATTGACCTCCTTCCGAGGAAGGGTGAGAAGTAACCTGATTCTTTCCTTTCCCCTTATTGGATCCTTTTCGGAGCGGGGGATGTGGGTTACTTGGAAGAATACCCAGATTTTGGGTAAGCCTTTGATTACCTGTGCGCACACCTTCTTCATTTAGGTCTGTGTGCGCAACTTCTTGAGCGGGAACCTCTTCGTCTGATCCCTCTAGTTGAGCTTCATCTGGTGAATCAGCAGCAACGGCATTGATAACATTAATGGATGCATATTTCATTGAATCCTTTCTATCAGCATTTCTGTGATATTGTCTTCTTCCATGTCGATGATGAGACATGGAATTCCGTTGACTTGATCCCTCAGGAACTTCTTGTAGAACCGTCACATGGAGAGAATCTCCTGATATCTTGGCTCTTTGTTCCTCTTGAGGCTTATTCCCTAATCGAGAGAATACTGACTTTCTTTTAGGGAGGGATTGAGGATTTGAAAAAGTCCCCAGTCCGGTGGACTGGGGATGTTCCTGCTGCTTCCGCTCAACTTCTTGAATCCCATTTGTTGACACTGAGGGTTGGGTTAGAGAAGTCCCCAGTCTGAAAAGATGGGGTGTCTCTTGACATGCTATGTCTGAGATCATCTTAAAATCTCTCTTGATCTTGCGAATCTTAGTTCGGAAATTAGATGGATGCATTAACCTGTATCCACTTTTATCACCTGGTTCAACAGACCATTGGATGATTTCTGAAACTTCTGTCATTTGATGACGTGTTTGCTCCAGACGAGAGGCTTGTGCAATATTCTATCCTGCTTGATGTAGGAACAATTCAACAACTTGTTCTCTATATACATGATTTTGAGAGGAACTAATTGAAGCCTGTTCTTGAGCAAGCTTTTGATTATGAACAAAGCCCATTGACTGTGGCCGACCATGGGCAATAACATTGCATGAGAACATTTTCGGCGGGCTTTCCTGACTGGAAAGCACTGTGAAATGTAGTGCTCCGTGAACACCCCATCCTCTGATATGAACATCAAATGGAGCATTGTCAATTAACTGACGCAATTTTCTTAGTGCTCCAAGGCATGAACGTTGAAGGGTTCTTTGTTGCTTTTCAGCCTTTGAATACCGAGAGACTGATAGAGATGCCAAATCAATCTGGCGTTGTAACCCTTCTATTATCTTAATATGATTTTCATAATCACCATAAGATAATAATTTCTTTTTCAATTGACAAAGAGTCTTCCATATATTGAGACGAATATCATGGATTCCATCATCCGTCAACATCTTTGGAATGTCGTACTGAGAGTCAGCCAAAGGCCAAAACATGACTGGTACTTCACCTTTTGCCAGTTTTTTTTCATGTTTAGCATTTCCAATTTATTATTAAATGAAGATTCTTCTACCTGTCTGGACCAGAGTTGGTGTTTCCTTGTTGATTCATCGGATTCAACAAGATTGGTAGAGAAATCAATATTCATGCTGGAAGATGAATGACCCAGGGATGGTTCGGAGAATAACCTGAACCCCAGACTATCTTCTGATGGAGAAAGAGTTTCACCTGCTGATAGTAAAGCATCAGACATGACTGGTTTTACGTTTGAAAGTGCCTCAAGATAGGGGGGCTTTCCCGTCACTACATTTCCTTCTGATGAATTTTCGAGACAACGTGAATCACTACTGCGGAGAGGACTTTCGCAGCGAAGTTCATCACCATGAGGAGGACCGTCATGATGAGTTACCGCAAAAGATGAAATCTCTTGCTCCTTGGTCTTCTGACCACACAGAGGGTTCCTGTGGATCTCATCTGAAGAAGAAACTTCAAGATTGACCGAACTTTCATGAAGCAAGACTTCATGAGGAAGTGTCTGTTGAAGACCTTCAAAATTAATGTTCCCGTTATTGAGAACTGAGGGAGTAGAATCTTGAATTCCGACAGGTAAATGTCTGTGGGCTTCAAGAACACCAGCATCGAGCAAGGTCTTGTTGCAGATTGGCCTTTGATCTCCTGACTGTGCTGGGCAGATCTTTTTCTTAGATACCTTCTTACTCACTTTAGAAACCACTTGTTGACGAAAGTGGTTACTCTGAGCAGGTGTATGTGCCTGATCCGGAAAGATGGTCAGGTTAGGCTGACGATCTCCACTCAAATCAGGTGTATGTGCCTGACTTGGTTGTCCGTTTGATATGGGAGAGTATGCCCCATAACCCTCTTGGACAGGAACATATGTGTTTGTCTGTTCCGGAGTGAATCGTTGATGTGTCACTCCACTGCTAGGGATAGATTTATGTGTCTGTCCCTGAGATGATGCTGAAGTTGTTATGATATCCTGGCAAGCATCCAAAATATGAGGAGGAATTTGCTTCTGCTCTTTCACCATTGACAAAATATGTTTGGTGACTTCAGCTGCCGGAACGGGGATATACGTCCATTCCGGGCATGGAGTAGGTGTATGTGCGTGCTCCTGTCCTCCTTTTCCTGTCAGTGAATCCTGACAGTACTCAAGTGTGGAGGCAGAGAGTTGAGTCTGCCTCCTGTTTGTCGTCGGGGCTTTCCGATTGACTTCTCTGTGCGCTACCAAGCGAGACTGTTGGTAGGATTGATTAGTATTAGCAGGTGTATGTGCCTGCGGATTACAATTCGCCAAACGCGGTTGACGAGATCCATCATATGTAGTCAGACGAGCCTGCTGACTAACTGGTGATGTATAAGCAGGTGTATGTTCCTGCCTATGGTACTCCGCCGGAATTGCCTGGCGGGATTGGCGTGATGCTGCCAGACGAGTCAGCTGGACAACAGAATTAAAACAGACAGGTGTGTGTGCCTGCTCGTTGTTTGCCACCAAGTTAGGTTGGTGGACTTCTCCGAAGATGGCAGGGATGACAACCTGCCTATTGTTAACCGGATTCCGTCTCTGGCGGTTCATCTTGCCTGCTTGGGTTCGAGGAACCTGAGATGATTGCCTGGAGTCGGTACCCTCATCATGTTGAGGGCGCACTACCGCACGAGTCTGGTGGCGATTGTTGATTGAGCCCTTGGGAAGGACTCCTGTCTTTTTGAATTAAGGTCCTGCGTGACCTGCTCATTTACTTCCTCAGAGTAAGGGAGCGAACAGAAATTGTGTTCCGGGGATAACAACCCGAAACGATTGGAGATGGTAGTCAGCACCGCCTGCTTCTTGATCGTTGGCCTCCGTTGTCCGGACGACCAGGTAGAGTTGTTAACTTGGAGGGCTTGACGAGCGGCCTCCAGAGTTGGGATAGTACCGTTGCGACGGTACTCCTTAACCAGTGCATTAAAAACCCATTGTTGAAGACGCTGAGTTGGAGATGTCATCCTCAGAGCGGATGACGTTCCAGCAGGAGTAGCAGCATTGATTTTCACAGCAGCAGACCTCACAGTAGAGGTGTTCACAGCAGCAACATTAACAGAGGTGAATTTATGGAAAGCCATTTTGCAGAAGATCTTGAGAAAAGAGTGCATGTTCCATATAACAGACATAATCAAGATGAATCCGACCACTGCATCTTTTGGATGAGCATATGTCAATGATTGTTTTGTTGGCCCAAGGGGCCTAACAAATAAGAAGAACATCACATTAACTTGGTTAAGGATTCACGTCGGGTTCACCATTTTTGTTTCCTCACGGATTTTCGGGGATGACCTCCTGGACGGGAGATTCAAACATTCTGATCGGTTTCTAGCGGTTTTTTTCGTAGAACCGGAAACATCCAATGATTCCACATCCGTTTGGACCTACTTTCCAAAGGTAGGCGCTCATTAGCTTGTGGACTGATGAGGCTTAGGAATTTTCATTGGTCGAGAGGATGGGAGGTCGGACTCATCACACCTTTTTGAGGGGAATTATTGTCTACTCCGGGACTCTCTTTATAGATTTAAGTTATGTTCGTGAATCCTTATTACATTACCAAGTATAAAATGCGCTTTCCTTTAGTTTTAGCAATCAATGATTAAATATTCAAGAAATTTAGAGAATCGTTTATATGTATTCGAGGTTCTTCATCAATAGAGAATCATCTATATCTGTTTAGAGATTCTTGGTCAATGGTATCCTTCAAAACATTTATATAAATGTCTCTTGGTCATTATGATGACCAAGATGGTTTTAAAGCCACTCAGTGGGGCACTCGAAGTTTATCATCATTCAGAAGGACATGGATTATTTCAAAGTTGGGATCGAACCCAAAAAATGGGCTACCTACGTATCCTTTATTTTGGAAAAGGAATCAGAACCCACGTAGTTCGAGTAATGGAGTATGATGTTTATGATTGATGGCTCAAAGAGGAATTTCATAATTACTTTTACACTCTAAGATCACGTGAGTCATGCTCGTTGTGAGAAACAAGAGGTATTGGTAAAAATTAGACAATTGTGCCATGAAAGATGCAATCATAAGAATTTTTTGGGGCTTATGTATGTATGACTTCCCAGTAGATGAAGGTTTAGGATTTACTTTTAGGGAGAAAATCCATGAACAGGGTCCATAAAGTTATATGTGCTTCATGGAGATTTGAATACTCTAATCTTGGGGTTTACTCCTAAGGAGGATGCCCAAATTAGGAGGGGACTTATGATTGGGTTTTACTCCTGAAAAGGAAACCCAAATCAAGGGTAAATTAGGGCTGGTTAAGAGAAATTTTAGGGGACTTGGGGCTTACTCCTAAAAAGGAAGCCCAAGATTATGACTGGGAATTACTCCTAAAAAGGAGGCCCAGGATAGGGGACTTGGGGATTACTCCTGAAAAAGAAGCCCAAGATTATGACTGAGTCTTATTCCTGAAAAGGAGACCCAGGTTAGGGATTAAGGTTTGGGGCTTACTCCTGAGGAGGATGACCAAGTTTGGGAACTTTAAGAATTTGGGGCTTACTCCTAAAGAAGGATTCCCAAGTTAAAGGATTATCTCATCTTAAAGGATGAGGTTAAATGAATGAACTCTCCATAATTAGTTACATAAGGATATTTAAATCAGTAGGTTTTGAGAGATATTCCACAGAATTCCTTTCAGATAAGGATGTCAAATCAAGAAATCATGCCATAAATGGATTTGAAGATTATCTTGAAGACTGAATCTTGAAAAGGAAAGGTGAAATGTCTTAAGAGGGGTAAAATGGGAAATATGGGCACCCAAAAAGATAGGGGCGCACAAGTCTTGAAAGGCGTGCAAGTCTTCCGTGGGCGCGCAAGTATTGGTCGCGCAGGTATACCTGCGCGACACATGGTGTACTTGTACGATTTTCAACCAGTATTGAAATACTTGAGCGACTCTTTTTTAAACCCTTTAGAATTCTCTTGAGGTTCTTCCAGAAAAGGGACGCACAAGTTATATTGAAGGAAATAAGTCGGCGCGCAAGTGTTTGATAAGTTTCAACACTTAGGCCTTCCTTCTTGTCTTTAGATCTTCCGTTCTAGGTAAGAAATTACCTTAGAAGTGTTCCAGAAGATTTGAGAAGAGACTTGGGCGTCGGGAGCTTCAATCCGAGTTTCTGAAAAAAAAACCAATCCCTGAATGGGGGGCCCAGAGGGTCTATTTATAGGCAGGAGAAGACCCCGGGCAGTTACCGGGTGGTTACCACATAGGTCGCGCCAGTCACTTGCGCGACCCAGAGCGTCGCACAAGTGTACTCGCACGACAGTGATATAACTTGCGCCGTGCATTTGTTGTTGATCCTTTGTTCATGCCTTTGCCGATTTTTTATGTTTTCTTCAATGGTTGAATCACTTTGAGCTCAGATATTCCATTTTCTGATTTTTAGATTCTATGACGAAAGGAGCGTCAACATGTACATTCATACATATTCATGTAAAAACAACACCAATGAAATAGATGTTTAACTCAATAAATTGAGATTGAGTTAAAATTACTCTTATCAAGTTCATATTAATGACATGAGAAATTTTCAATGGAGTGATTATGTGTATCAAAAGTATATCCACAAAAAGGGGAGTGAAAATTATGACATAAGAAAATGAATAGTTATTCCACACATAATCTTGGGGTAAAATAATCAATGAAGTATGCGTAAAGCCGAATGAGTGGAAATTTAAATTTCAAATTCCCTTATCGATTTGGTAACTTACAAAACATACACCCATGAAAGAAGGGTCATACAATGATGATGAAAATATCCATAAATTAATGTATATTACACAATTAATACAATCATGTGCAGTACACACACCACATGCAATTAATAAGTGGTGAACAATAGAAATCTCACGAAATTAAAAGTGAGATAAGAAACCCCTTACCTTGTACTTTTTCCTTAGTTGATGGTAGGTTAACCTAATATATAATGGGGAAATAAATTTTATTGAATTATTCAAGATTAATTTAAATTAATATAATATCATATATAATCTTTATCATTGATTTGTTGATAATATATTATTATTATTATCGTCGTTTCGGGTGTTAACAGATTCGTTTTCCTTAATATTCTTTGTTATGTGAGACATATTTGTTATGGATGGGATGTATCTTATTCATATCTAGAATGATAACATGTCTCTATACATTTTTTTAGTCATCTAATGAAATTTAGTCTTTAATGGATATGATGAGGAATGAATCTTATCGTGTTCGTGGAGACGGTAATTCGTACGTACGCACGAGCGACAATATCATTCTTTTGATATTAAAATAACATATAATTGGATGTTGTATCATATTTAATGAAACATTATCATGTTATATTTATTATTTACATTAATTACACATCATTATTATACCCACCCAAATAATAATATATTGAATAACAATTACACCACTATGTGGAGACGGTAGGCCGTACGTACGCACATATGGTGACATGTCATTGAAAGGATGGATAGAATAATGAATATGTTTGTACCATATTTATAATAACATCACAGTGTATATAATATACTGGAGTTACTATTTTGGAATGGAAATAACAAAGAAATAATAAGTGGAAGAAGAAAGGAACATGAAAGAGTGTGGTGAAATCATTACCTCTTCTTCGGGTTCTTCCATTTGATTTTCTCAAAAGGTCTCCTTTAGTTGGCTTTCTAGTCAAAGGAGGGAATCTAGGATGAAGTGAGAATAGTTGATAGGATATTTGGGAAGGGTTTGGAAGAGCCAAATGGCTTGGAAGGTGTGAATTAGAGAGAATGGGAAGTGCCCTTTCATAAGAGGGGTGAGGGTCACCTTAGGAAAAACTTAAAATATTATTTTATAATAAAATCATTTTCGGTTTATAATTGATCCAAAGTAGATTATTTAATGGATATAGTGGGGGTGGGTATAAAACAACTCAACAAATTGGTTTTAGATAGGTTTGGGTCACTATATTAACCTTAATGTTTAGATTTAACTCTTAGTTAAATAGTTTGACATTTACCATGGCTTTTTGTATTTTCATATTATATAGTTAATAAACATACTATATACAACGAAGAGAAAAACAAGTGGTTCATTAATTATACCCCTATCATTATATAAGTCCTTTTTACGAACCATATATTTTTATGAATATAATATCAATTAATAATATAATATTTGTTTTAAAAACTCTTTTATGTCAATTATGACACTATTTGGTTTTTTGTTTTTTATAAATTTATAACACCATTATTTATTTGAAAAAAATTCATCTAACCAACCCTAATATGTTATAGTAACCTATAAATTGGTGGAATTCATAAAAAGTATCAAATTACATTTATTTGGATATTTATAATTTCAATTATTTTAATATTTCATTAATTAGGTAATTACTGAATCATCATTGTGTCATAAATAAATTAAAATTTTTACGGTATAAACATATAAATAAAATACCATTTTGTAAGAAATATTTGTATCATTATAATTTATATTTATAGCCGAATTTATATTATGTTTTTCCCTATATTAAAAAAATTTAGTTATTAATCGTTGATTTTATCTCTTTTTACTATTCTTTGAATTAAATAATAATAAGTGTCCTAGTCTAATCCAAGTGGACCAAAGAGGTTAATATTTTATTCCTAAGATTTTTTGGTCGAATTATACTTAGCCACTAGAATTTGGACTTGTTTTGGGGTAATAATAATATCATTTTTACCCATAATTATCCAATTTACTTATAACCGTGGTAAATAAAAGTAAAAAGTTACTATTCACAAAAATTATTTTTATCTTATTTAACAAAATTTTACTCTTTCATATTAACCATGTCTCTAGTATTTTAAAAATTCAAATTAAAGAAGTAGTAAAATTATGTTTTATGTGAATTTTAAAATTCTCCTAGGAGGTGGGTAAAAGACTGTGAAAAGTTCAATAAAATTTTATATATCTAATATTATTACAAAACGAATCCAATGAATTAAATTGAACTTATATGGGTATTATTTATATATTTAGACATAAAATAAATTTATATAAAATTAATAATCATTTATATAATAAATTCGGGTTTAAACTAGAACTCAATGTTTTTTCAGTATTCGTCAAAAATTAAAAGTTTCCAGAAACATACCAAAAATTCACCTTAAGCTAATTTTGATATTCTTAAATAAAAAATGAATTATATTTTATCAAATTAAAAACATAGAAATTTAATTTATTAGTTTAAAATTAATTCCCGTTTTCAAAACCAAAAAGCGTATTTCAATGAAATAATAACTACCAAAAGATGGACATTTGATTATGTCCAATTTCAAAGTGAACTTACATCCAATGAAAAAACTTGGATTAAATGGGAAAATAATAATCTAATTATACATCGAAACAATTCATATGTATTTTTTATCACTATAAATTATTTTGATTAAAAATGTTTTTTTCAGTTAAAATATATTATTTTTCACTATTCACCGAAATATGAAAGTTATCAGAAAAACACCAAAAATTTATTGAAACTAAATTCATATGTACTTATTCCAAATAAGATGTTTATTTTGTCAAATTTAATATATAAAAGTTTCAAATATTGGATTTAAAAATGGTTTGACAATAAAAGGCAGTAAAATTGCATTTTTTTTAAAAATAATTATTTTATATGAGAAAATGAATTTTTCCTTACATTATGTCTAAGAGACATATAATATGGATTCTAAAATTATAACGGTTTTATAAAGTTCAGATTTTTTAATACTATTAATAACCGCTTTTGAACGGCTAGTTTGGTAAGTCGTGGTGCGTTTGAACTTGATGTTGCGTGTAGTGTAAGTTATTGAATTACATTGAAGAACTAACGTACTATGAAATCATGGGGTGTTACAGGTCATATGCAGGACATTTAGAAAACTTGATTAACTCTTTCACCCAATCCTCATAATATTTTTTTAGTATATTGGAATGCACCCATTTTCAATAAATATCCATCCTATTTGATTAAATATTACTAATATTAAAAAAAGTACATAGAACGTATGATCTTAGAACCCACAAAAGTTCATTATTAAATAATTATTTAAGTTACATGAAGTAATTATTCTAAGATAATAAGTTATAAATGATGTGTATTGAGATTTTTTTGAAGGAATATGAATCACTAAACAAAGTTTATGAATGATATCTATAAGTTTTCAAAGAATCTAATTAGATTTTTTAAAATTTCAAAAACACATAGATGGAGTATGGTTTCTGTAATTTTTCTACATGGGAGTCTAATATGAGTGAGGAGTTTTTGTTTATTCATTTTATTACTTGGTATGTGGGGTGTTTCAATGAAAATATGCTTAATAGATGAATTAGATCTTTTTTCATATGATGAAAATGATGATAAGGCCCAATAACATGGCCATGAGAGTCCAACATTTGTAGAATTTTTTTTAAATTCAATGAACTATAATTCTCAATATGGATTTTCTATGTTTTGGAATGCCGAATGAATAATCTAACAGGGGTATAATGAAGTCTCTAAATTTATCCAATTCACATGGTTGGGATCAATCACCCAAAAATAGTAATGAAAAATTTATAAATATTTATTGAATTCATGTCCAAAATATTGACATATATTTTAAGGAGTGTTTGAAAAGGAAAAAGAGATTATTAATATAAAATTACATTGAAGTGATTTAAATGTTTATATATTTAAATTTTTACTATAAATGTTTTAATTTGGATAGAAAAGGATTGTGAAAATTGATTTTAATTAACAAGAGGTTAGCATAAGAAGAATAATAAAATGTTTGGGAACCTAAATTTTCTTTCATAGAGAAAGGATGATAGTTGTTAAGAAACAAAAAAATATATATTTATTACCTTAATTAGATTATGAATAATGTTATTATTATTATAATGAAGTTGAAAATTTTAGTAAATCTTATGTGGGGTTATTGATTTAAAAAGTGAATGATGATGAGTTATCTATTGATAAAAATAATTCTATTGAAAATGATGAAAAATATGAAATTATGAGTTCACAATAGGATTAATAAGATGTTCATGTTAATGAAAATAATTACAGGATTGTGGGTTCTTCTGTTTTTTAATGGAAGAAAATGGATATAATTTTTTTATTTTAATCCGTGAGAGCACGAAAGGAACCTAGAACATGGTTTTTTCACCCTCATATTTGATGTTCGATCCAGGACCTCGCTCTAAAATAACCTCACAATGTATATGTAGTGATATGTTTTTGTTGACCAACACTTTTTGGTGGTGAAATGTCACATATAAAGAGTATCAGACACTAAAAAATTCGCACACAGTTCAAAATCTATAGAGAAATCGGCGATAACCATGTATTGTGTGATGGTGGTGTCATATAAGTTATGCTTGAGGGAGGTGACACATCATTCAAATCGACGGGGAGTATTTATAAACACCAAATAGGAACTAAAAATGATGAAAGCTAGAACGCTGGATAATAAGTCACATTCCATGGAATTTGAAAGTGTTGATTCATTTATGGGGGTGAGAGGTAGGTTATGGGAGATAATAAGAGAGCACACGACATCGATGTAGAGTGGTAGCGAGGGAGAAAAGTGGAAAGGGAGAGCAGTGGATAGGGATGGAGAGTGATAATGTGGGGGGAGAGAGATACCGATGGAAGGCATAATAATGGAGTGTGCCCGACATTGAGGGAGTGCGGTGGGGAGGGATAGCGGCAGTGTGGGAGGAAGAGTGACAACAATTGATAAGAGAGCACACGACATCTTTATGAATGCTTTTTTAGTGCTGATAAAGTCCTATCATTATCACATCTAGAAAATTGATGAGAACTATTTAATAATATAATAAATTTTTTAAATGAATATAATTATAAATAAATATAAATAAATATAATTGTAAATAAATATTTATATTATTATAAGTATATTTAACGAATTCAAAATATGCAATCAGAAATATAAGTGTAAATAAATATAAATAAATATAAAGAAGTATAAATAAATATAATTATAATTAAATATAAATAAATTTAAATAAATATTAAAAAATATAAATAAATATAATTATAAATAATTAGAAATCTATATAATTATAAATATTTTAAAATAATTGTAAATATGTATTTATAGATATAATTATAAGTATATATTTTTAATTATTATTATAAATATTTTTTTTAAATATATGTATATAATTATAAATATATTTATTTAAATATAAAAAAATTTATTAACAGTTAAATAATATAATTATTAATATAAGAAATTTATTTATTAAAATTTATAATGAACTAAATATTTATTTATTTATTTATAATTTTATAAATACATTAAAAAATTATACATATTTTTTTTAATTATAAATATATAATTTAAAAAATAAATTTAATATTCATTTATATATATATATATATATATAAATAATTTTTATAAAAATATATTTAAACATATATATTAAAACTTATCAAAGAATGTATATTAATAAATGAAATAACCTTAAAATGAATAAATAAAATAAAATAAAAATATATTAAGAAATTTAATTCATAACATTTACTTGAATTAGAGACACATAATAAATGAAGAACAATTAATAAATAGATGGTATTTATTATATAAATAAAAATATTATTAAAATAATATTGATAAAAGGTTTTTATATAAATAAATAAAATAAAATCAAACTAAATAAAATCAAATTAAACTGAGGTATATATTCATGATGAATAGATTATAATAAATATATATTAAAATGAATAAATATTTAAAAAATGAATACATAAAGAAACTACAAAAAATGGGGAGATATTATGAAAGAATAAATAATATTAAATCAATAAACAAATATGCATATATAATCAAATGTACACGTGACATACATACATATATGCACATACACATCCACATATACATACACAAACACACACACACACACACACAAAGATTGATATATAAAATTTTACTTGTATACATATTTAAAAAAATGTAATAACAATATAAATATAAATATATTAAAAAATATTTTCAATTTTATATTATATATAATATTAAATAAAATATAAAATTATTATATTTATTTTAATTATATACCATTTTTCAAATAATTTATATAAATATACTATTTAACATTTTCACTTAAATCATTGTAATAATTTTTTATACATAAAATTATGAAATATTGTTCATTTTTTATTAAAATTTTTAGAATTAATATTTAGATATTATATTTTCATATATAAAATTATTATAATATAAATATTATTTTAAAAAAATAAATATTTCTATATAAAATAAATTATTCTCGATGACAATAATTCCGATTTTTGATGCCTTAAACCTACTCGCCCAGCAAGAGTAGCCGAACAGGTTGTCTAAATGTACTCAAGCGTGCCCCATCATATGCTAAAGGTTACCCAATAGTGAAAAGTATCTAAGGTGGTACGGTGGGGAGATTATTCCCTTAAAATCAATGTAGAGCACATTGGTAGACAATTTATAAATAAATAAATAAAATCAATAATAAAGAATAAGGAAGTGAAACAAGTATAAACATGAAGGTAATAAATAATCAAATCAAAAGCTAAAATTAGTACCATATACAAAAATGATGACATGTCTCTAAAAAAGGGATCAGGCATACCTATCAACAAAATGATACAATATATTTTAAAAATGTGTCAAAAGACCAAAAATTATCCAAGCATCCTGAGAACATGTTCAATCATCTAATACCATACTCACATCCTAATACGAGAAGCCATGGATCCATATCTAGAAACTACACCTTATACAAACCTACAATCTGCTAATCTTCCCAGTTACTATCTATGACTTAGATAGAGTGTGATAAAAACTCAGAATGTCACCACCAATGATGTCATTAAAAATCTTGTCTTTGAATAAATTTTTTTAACACTATCTGTGTATATCAAGGTAAAATATAAAATAAACACAACCAATGTCACGATCACTTTCAGCAAAGGACACTTCAAAAGAAATACCTACTTATGACTATGATATATTCCTATGACCATGTGTTCATTTAATAATTTATTTAGGGATTAAGGAAAATAAAACTGGTTACCATGGAGTAATAATGATGATAATAATAAAAGTGGATCTAAGGAGAAACCAATGAACCCTTGACCTTTGAAAGTAAAAAAAGCTCATGGTAAACCAACATGAATCCAAACCACAAGGGGATAAGTTTAATCCAATGGGTACATAAAATTAATTCTGTTATAAATACATCTCATCATGTCCATGGATCTAGTCAAATGTAAATGTCAAGCTAAGCCAGAATAGATCCAAAGAGATTAATTTGAGTAATTACATGTCCTGAGACATCACACTAAATCCATGGAGTGTATACAAGGAGTTATAATTTTATAGATAAGGATATGTGATCCTATGATGACAATCCAGAAATCTACAAATGGACAATGAAAATGTTCTAGAGTGGGTATCTCCTTTGGAAACTAGATCAATGAATCAGAATGGAATCCTTCGAGTTCTCAAGGAATTCTCTTGGGAAATCAACGTGGGAATAACTCTGATCATGGTATAAAAATGAAAATGGTTTTTATGTACTAGACACCATATAAACACACACAGACTCATATATATTTATAAATGTTCATAGGTCATCCTATCCCATATAATAACCACGCCTATTAGAATTTATTGAAGTTCATTCCAATTTTTTTCATTAGAATGAACAAGGGTTAAAGAGGGACATGAAACCTTAATAATTCATTTATAAGTAACCAGATTGAATTTATTTTGGATTTATAATAAACTATTAAATAATAATTTTTTAAAATTAGCACTTACTTTAAAAAAGGTCACATCAATCACACCAAACGATGTTCTATATAGTCCTGACATTGGTAATCATATGTTATAACAAAGAACTAACCTTAATTCATTGGTTATCATTGATGTATTCAACTCAAATGTTTTAAATTTTCCTCATTATATATTTATATTATAATTTAACAAATTAAATTTAATGCATTGGAGTTTGAGAGGAAATTCATGATTAAAAGGACATGCTGCAGAACAACAATAATTCATAAATGGTGAGGTCCTGGGGGAAATGGTATAAAACGCTTATCTTATACATATAGTAGACCAATAATCCATTATCAACCCTTGGTTAGCCCAAACTCAAAATAAAATGATATAATAACAAAATATCCTGAAAATATGGAATATGATCTTGCACTAAAAAAGTATCTAAAATAATATGATAAATTGTGAAAAGAAGGATATTGATGGAAGAAATTACAGAGAGGAATCCAATATAATAGATGAAATCTTATTTGAACATACGATGAAGAATTAAAATAAAATCCAAGTTGAGGCATATAGGAGGATATCCTAATGGGTGGGATTACTATAAGTAATAACTCATGTAAAAGCGAGTATAAATGTTTTTAAGTAGGGATAAGAAAGTTTTCTTTTTCACCAACCATTTTGAGGTCACATAGTTTGGCCACATGTTTGAACAAATCAGGTGCTAATAATGTGACAAGAACTGTCTAAGGAACCCCTCGCATGGGTTAAGAACATGATTAGACTAACATTCTGCATCCTCTATTAGACACTTTTTTAAAAATACTTGTAAAATTCACTTGGATTTGCACCCGAGGCTACATGGTTAGAACAAATTGTGTACCCCCTGTAGTGCACTGAAACACCCTACGTGGTTTGGAAGAACAATAAGGACTAGCCTTGATAATTTATACTAACCATGTAGCCCACCTATTTCCTCTAAAACAGGGGGCTTCGGGGACTGAACAAGTCTCAAAATATAATATCCCAGAACCCTCATCCTCAGATCCAATTCTAAAATCATAATATTTGTATTTCCATCATTGAAGCCGATAAATTTGGCCTAGTTTTGTTTCTATCCAAACCTTATAACATCAAAATGAATATCTTGATCACTTATGATCTCAACGACCATACAAGTATAGAGTTTTATAGAAATATGTATTAATACTACATAAAAAATACCCATGTTATTAAATGAATATTGTTAAACTTGACTTGATTTTTATTATTCACCATTAACTCATCATCATAATCCATATGAAATTCCTTCAATATATAATTCATTCAACATAATTTCATGATAACCTAGGGAATAGGAAAAAGAACAAGTGTGATCTCAAATGCTTTGTAAGGTAAATCATAATTTTAAACAACTGTATTTTATCAATGAAAATAAGAAGTGAATATTGGTATAAGGAAACAAATCAATGTGTATGAGTGTATAATAAAATAACAAATAACCATCAATTCCTAGATCATAAAATATAAAAACATGGAATATTAAAGATTCAGAAGAGTCAATAATAATGATTCATGTTATATAATTATTGATTATAATAAACATTATAAACCCATAACATGAATCACCAAAATGTGTTAGTATTTTGGAGCATTTCAATTCATAAACCATGTTAAACTCAAGTGAGAAATAAATGGAGCCTAGTTTAATCCATAAGAGAATCCCTCAGGTAACTCCCTCTATTTTCCCTGAAGAAAATGTATTTTGCCCAATGAAATATAGTGCTACCTAGGAACACCCATTTTTTAGGATATAACGGGCTTAACCAACACTATCGGGTCTGCCCCATCATATACACTATAAAACGATCAACAAGGAAAATCTGGGTGCACCCATCATATAAAATGTCCATGATAGTAAGTATACATAAATTAAATGGATCTTTAATTTTTTTAGAAAACTTATAAAAACAATCATTATTCATTTTATAAATTCATTAACCAATGGAAATAAATGTATTTCACGTTAATCTCTTTTAAATGTAATTTTCAATGGAAAAGAAACCATTTTCATAAGAATTTACTTTGAAACGTGGATAAAATGTGGAAAAGAAATGGATTTCATTTTAATATATTTGACACATTATTAACCCTTTTAATGGGAAAGAGTTTCATAAATTAACACTTTAAAAAAATATATGTCATGAGAAAGAATGAGGATGGTAGCATTAAAAATACCCCCATTAGAGCATAAGTAACAACAAGGGTTATTTACATTAGAGAATGGAAATAACATTAAAATATCATTAAATAATTTGTTAGTAAAATAAACTTTTCATTTATAAAATCAATATTTATTTGAACTAAAAAAATCAAAAATTATTATGAAAATTAAATTATATGATAACATCCTTGGAAACATATAATGGATTATTTAAAAAGTCATTTAAATATTTTATTGAGAAAAATGTCATTTCTATTTTGAAAAAATCATTTAAAACCTTTTCAAAATGAATTTATTATAAAATAACCTTGGAAACATATAATGTAACCTTAAAAAAAATAATGGTCAATATCGTGAAAATCATAGTTCATACAGTACATTTCAAAAGAAAAATACCTTTCACATTTTTGGTAAAATCCAAATTGGGCACTGTTTGGAAAATGGAAAGACGATTCCTTGAGAAACAATTTGTAAAAAAAATTCATAAGGGGGTAAAAATTTCATTAATAAATAATTTTAAAAATTAATATATCATTTTTGAAAACATATTTAGAATACATGGTTTTATTAGAAAAATTGGTTTTCGACTGAAGGGATGAAAAATGAATATTTTTCTTAAAAACATTTTCTCAGTTAATTTATGTACGAAATATTGAATAAATGGCACTATTACATATAAATATCTTGAATAAATATAGGAGAATAAAATTAATGATAATTATTGAGGGTTAGATAATAATATTTCAACATTGGAGACTTAATCCTAAACAATCCTGATAAATGATGTGAGGGTAATATAAAACTCTTAGCCCTTTATTAACATTAAATTGTAAGCCCCATGAAAGAGAGATCATAAAATCAATATATAAATTCTAAAAATTTTCTTGATAATAATCATATAATATATTCTATTTCAATATATACACTACATAAAAAAATTAGGTGGTGAATATGGAATATGTCTTACAGAAGTAAAAAGTGAGATGGAAATCCCTTACCTTAAACTTTAGTTTTGTTTATCGTGAATAAAAATATTATATAATGGTTTAACAATTGATTTTAACTTACTTAATAACCATATAAATATTTATAATATCATATGATATCATTTTATAATATTTTATCATCCATTCATTATTAATCGTTAATTGTTTTCATAGTTTTGGGTGTTAATTTCCATGTTTTCTCATTCATGATTTGTTATAAAAGTTATAGTTCTTATGCATATTATATATATAAAAAATCTATATAATAAAAATAATGAGATAAATTTCATATTTATAAATCATATATACATTTAATATCAATCCTGAAAATTGTTTTTGAGAAATTATGTACATTACGATATGTGAGATAGTATGTCATACGCACACATGAGTAATATTTCCATTTTTCATTGATCATTATGTAAAATTGATAAGAAATATTTTATCATTAAAAAATTATAATAATATAATATATACCATAATATTTTTCTAAATATTCTAATAGATATCATACATTTGATGTGGTGAATAAAGTAGATTCACAATGCTTCGTGAAGGTAGTAGTCAACAGGTACATGAAAGAAGTTGTAATATTTAAGAAAGTGAAAAGGTAAGAAATAATATTATCCCCTTGAATGAAAAATACATCAGGAATATAATTATTATTTAATATATATCTCATATATTTATTAACCTTTACATTATTATATTCCATATAAAGCGTTAGTGAATGATGAATCACATCACTTCACAAAGAGGTTGTGGGATGTACACATGTACGTCAATATCGTGTCCCCAAAAAAATTAAAGGGATATGTGTCTATATGATATAATTACAAAATAGGTATAATTATGTTATAAATTTCATATATATATTATATATCAATCTTCTTAACCAACTATAAATGGTTGAAATGTAGGAACTAATAACATCGGTTCATGAGGCGGTAGTTTGTCGTACATTCGAACGATGATTTCGTAATCCATTTGATGGAAGTGGATATAGATGAATGTTATTAAATTATTATAAAAACATATTAGTATATTGAAGACAATTTGGTTATTATATCATCAAGTTTTAATAATAATTGAAGGATTTGGACAACAAAATGAAATAAAGATGCTCGTTGAAGAACATTACTTCTTCTTTAGGTATCCCCTTCTGTTTGAACCAAAGATTTCCTAGGTTGGAATTATGCCAAAAATAAGGCTCCAAGGAAAATATTAGGGATATATTAGAGTTAATTTTATATTTATTCACCAAAACCAATATTTTTTATGGTGTGAGAGGAGATAGTGGACTTTTATATGTGGGTGAGAGGACACAATTTTTATTTTTGAAAACGACTTAGTGATCCCATGTTTTTCATTTGCCACTAGGGACTGAAAAGGGACATTATAAAAAATTATTGGTTCAAGGGTTGAAATATTCCCAAAAAATAGTTTTTATAAATGTTTATTGGTCATTTATGACCTTATCGTTTTAGTTAAACCACAAGTAAACCAATTTTTACCTTAACCACAGTAATTAATGTTTACTGAATTATATAGTCGTTTTGTTCATAAATTCAGATGAATTTATATATTAATATAAATAATTATTATTCTAAATATGGACTTAATTTTTCCAAATTAAAATTAAACAATTATAAAATTTTAATTTGACATTTATCACACAGATGTGATGATAAATCATGGTTTTAAAGAGAAAATGTTCAAATGTTTACAAAATGTTTATATGAAATTTCACCATGAAATTGGTTCCAATGACCAAAACTAGATTAAGTAAAATATAATTGAACAATTTTTACTATAAAATAAATATTAAATAATTTAACTTAAAAAATAATTTAGTGAAAAAGGAATATTTCCATTAAAATTTAGTACTATTCACTATTCAACAAAAAAATCTTTTTTTAAAATTATCAAGCATTCTTATTAATAATATTTTTAAATCATGTTTAAATAAAATGAAGTTTATTTTTTAATTTAAATTTTATAAAATTTAAAAAAATTAATTTTAAAACAAAACCCACAAACAAAAGAAAAAAATGTTTTTTAAGAGGTGTATCTTTTAAGCACAAGATAATTTTAAATTAAATCTATGTATTCCTATAATAATTTTATGAATATGAATATGAATTTATGAATATATAATATAATAGTTTAATTTAAAAAATTCCTCATTATATATTATTTTAATTAATTAAAATTTAGAAACATATTGTACATTAAAACAAATTTAGAAAAATACTATTTTTAAACCAAAAAACAAACATATACAAACATAAATTATAATGATGATTACAATTTACTTATGTGTAATAAATTTAATTAAAAGAATAATAATTTTAAATTAAATCATTCTTAAGACACAATATATTGTTTTAATTACTTAATTTTTTATAACAAAATGATATTTTTTCAAAAAACAATATTTTTCACTATTCATTGAAAAATCAACATTTTCTGAAGAATCCAAAAATTTACTCCAAATTAAATTTCAATACAATGATTTAAAAAATTAATTTAATCTTATAAAATAAAATTTATAAAATTTATTTAATTTATTTGTAATATATTTTTCATGAAAACCAATAAAAATTATTTTTGATGAAAACATATTTTGGAAGAATAAAGAAACTTCACTAAAAATTGGTTGATTATTTACTAAAAATATATCAGAAATTTACATTGAGTTTCAAAATTATATATATATATATATATATATATATATCTCATAACGTAGTTAATACTATTCACTGCTTCTAAATTAATGGTTATGTTACAATGGATATATATATTTTCTGTTGTTTGCGATTGATATAACAAGTTGAATATGCAGTCGAATATGAAAATATAGGAGTTTCATGTACCGTATGATATTAAAGAGATTAAATTTATATAAAATTTTTATATCATAATTTCTTATGGTGTTATATTATCTTCTATGATTAGTGTTGTGTTTCCTTTATGCTATCGAATATAATTTTCGTCTTTTAGAATATCAAGGTGTTACACAGAGACCATCATAACCTCTATGAACTATAATCGAATTACCTGAAGGATAAAGCTAAAGAATTAAATTGAAACTAAAATTTTAGGTATCTCATATAAAACCATGATCTTATGACCTTCTCACCTTAAATAAACTTGTTGTCGAGTTTCACTTTGAAGGATGGTAAAGCTTTTTCAGAGAATAACTCCGGCCAGTGAGAAGATATGTCAGCTTCTCCCTTGAAAGTCTCATCCTATACATGATCATACTACCATATAACCCATACTATAGGGATTGGACAATCATATAAATCCTTTGGACTCTGGTCAATGATACAAATAGGACACTACTTTAAAGAATTATCAGCCTCCAATTCAATATCCTCATGATCCAAATTATGTGGTGGTTTGGCATGTTAATGATGATGTTGTTAAACATGGATGATTTTGTGCATGGATTAGTACCTATAAGAAAGATTTATTTGATATTCTATAAAATTTAATCTCTCCAATATTTCAAAAGTTCTATAAAAACACATAGTCTGTTTCCATTACCAGTATATGCACATATGTCCTAGTTTAGCAGAAATCCACAAGAAAAAATGATCCCCATACTCAAACTCTAGTGGTTATCTAAGGAGATCTATATAAGATTTATATCTAGAATAAGAAGTTATCATACACTTCCTAATAATTTTTATCTACTTCGATGTCTCATGGAAAATACAAGGTCTTATTAGAGCTACCTCCCCAAGCTCTATACAACATTGGGGTGATAGAAATGTCTTACATACAAGGCCTCATATCGATCCATCTATATGGTCACATGATAGATACTATTGTTGGGGAATTTTAAAAGAGATACAAGTTTGTCTACAAAATCTCTATAATCAATGACACACACTCAAAGCATTCCCTATAGTACGTATAGTGTTTATTCATACTATTTGTCAGTATATGGGTTGTAAGATTTACTGATAAGTAAATATATACCATGTTATTTCTAGAACGCCTATCAGAACCAGAATGTGAAATAATAATCCCTATCATAAATTATAGAATGACGGACCATGTGTTGTAATATAATCTCAAAAACATACAGTCTCCCCAAATCTTCCAATATGAAGGTTTCAAGGATAGAAATTATATGGGATACCATTTTCATTCTATCCATGACTCAAGGTAACCGTAGTAAATCGGTGACAAAATCCATCACAACATCATCTCATTTCGATTCCACATCCGGAAATGGAAGTAACATGATAACATGCCACTTGTTCTCCAGTTTCAGCTATAAACATGTGGAAAAATTTCTGATAAAATCCACAATCAAACATTTCATTGAAAGAAAATAATAATGGAAATATATTCCATGATACATATTATAAATCCATAGGTACATCGAACATAGTAAATCATGGGATTCTCACATCAGTTTCTCTTGCATGTATGTAGGTACTCATACATTCCCATTTATAAACATGATTTTGTGTCTATTGATATACCAATATGGATCTGGCCCAAGACTAGTAATACTCTCCCTAAAGACCTTGCCTTCATGATCTAAGAACTGCTAATTCTTTACACAATGTGAGGAGGCTACCCCCATGGTTATATGAGAAGGCCAGTTATAACTCTCATCAACCTCCATGTTTATCTTAGAAATAAGTTACATCAACATCTAGTCATCATTGGTATCCTAAATATCTTGTATATGAGTCGTCCAACATAGAGAATCTAAAAATGCATTTCCCTTTCCAAGTGTATAGGTAATCTCATAGTCGAAGGAATAAAGGTATATGACCCATATCAACAATCCATGGTTCAAATCAAGATGCATGAAAAAATAACTGAGTTTCGTGTGGTTTATATACCAGAAAATGTGGTCCCCCAACAAATAGTTTCCCTAGTAAAGTATTGAATATACAATAGCTACAGGATTACGGATATGTGTTAGGGAATATTTATCATGAGGCCTCAACAACTAGGATTCGTATGCAATATCTCGATCCCCATGTATCAGAACAGCTTCTATCCAAATGTCTATGGAATCAAAAAACACTATATAGACTCTACTATGATTAGGTAGTATCATGATCATGTCTGATGTATGTTTTACCTTTCACTACTAAAATTTTTTCTTACATGATACATACTGGATAGACTTGTCATCTTTCTTAGTCAACCCTATTGGATGTATTTCATGATAAGATAAATACTTTATAAATTTCATCTAATATATAACCACCCCTATGAAAATATATATCTTAAACACAATATTAGTATAGACATAGTAAATTACAAACCTCACCTTCTCTAGGTCAACTAATACTTATGATTTTGATATAATATGACTTAGTAAGTGAACTCTATTAATCCAGACGTGGCATTTGGTGATTTTTCTATACCACTAATGACCTCTCAAAGCACTAAAATGATATAAAGGTGTTTTTATGGTTTTTTTGATTCAATGTGTGCACAAGTATGTCATCTATTAATAAAATAATGATGGAATCCATGTATTGGTGGAAAACTTGATTCATCAAGGACATGAAGATGGTAGGTGAATTTGTAATACAAAACAACATTAGGAGATACACTTAAATAAATCAAATACTTCAAAAAAATGTATGAGTTATCTATGTAGGTCTAACATGTACCTAATGTTATCCTAACCACATATCAGTCATCTAGAATACTCTATCTCCTGAGATCTAGTAAAAAATAATTAATGTGATTTAATGGATACTTATTATTAACTATGAGCTGGTTAAAATATTGGTAATCAATGAATATTTTAGATGTTTAGTTCACCTTCTTGCAAAAAAGGACAAGTGAACCTATAGGTGAAGTAATCATTCAAATAAAATAATTATATTCAAATTCCTCCAACTACCTCTCAAGTTTTTGAATCCAAATAGGTGTCATCCTCTATAGAGGAACATAAACCATAGATACTCCATGAATATTCTTGTTTATAAACTATACCTCTCCATTGGAAGGTAGTCATGGCAAATAATTAGTAAATACATCCCTAAAACAATTCACCACCAGAGGAAAACTGATATAAAAAACCTATGATCATCCTAGTAAATACTTGCAATCATATTTTTCACCCATCAGCCCTCAATTATCTGCTCCAACAGAACCGTCCTGGATATTCCATTCAACCAAATGTATATATCTACCATTATCATGCAACATGAATGACACCCTTTTGGGATAACCGACAGTGTGGGTCTAATAGGGAACTATCCAATCAATCCCGATTATGAAATAAAAACATGTAATCTCAAGGATAAAAAATCTCCACATGAAATGATAAACTCAAAACTCAATAAGACACTCCTTGAATTGGCATAAAATCACTAACCATTATCCTAATGGATAATCCCAGGTCATCGCCCCATAGAAGTATTAAATTTCAACCCTAAGAGTATCCATAATCAATATATAAATAATGGAGTTTGATGTTCTTGTATCAAATAATGAAGATTCTATAGTTGATGAAACTAGAATAATACCTCTAATTATTGACAACCATGTTCTCTACTCCATGGTAATTGACTGTACTAAGTGAAACTGTCTTGATCTGCATCCCTTAACTATATCTACACCTCCCAAAGTGTGTTTACACTATATATATTAAAAAAGGATTCTAGCTACCTCATCCATGACCTCCTCCTCAATTTGATCAATTGGTGGTACTCAATATTCATTCTATACATGGGGCTACTGATCCTACTCTATAAGGTGGAGCATGCATGAATCCTCTTCCACAAGGATCACACAAGAACGTCACACAAAATATATGAGGATAGTCTATAGGGTCACATGATCCAATCATTGCTGGCCTAAAGACATCATGATAACATTTACTTCCATTGGAGAAAGCACTAAACATTCTAGTGTGAATAATATAGTTTCCATTATCTAGATTAGAAACATAATGATAACATTTCCTTCCATTGGAGAAACCACTTAATATTCGTGGTATTAAGAATATATTCCTTATACTATCATTTTTCCCAGATTTTGTTCCATGATATGGTCTATAATTACAATCCCTTAAATTATAGCTACCCTAAAGACATTTATCTGATTTTAAAAGGCATGCCTAATCCCATCCTCAATGGGTGTCTCCCTAGATAGCTCATCTCTAGCTAGGGCGGGTTCAAAATGCTAAATCTCTGTAAAGTGATATAAATAATATGTGACGTACATGGTTACCTACTCTAAGATCAAGAACTATCTAACTTGGTATGCTATAAAAATATTTAAGGAAAAAATCATATAAACTAAACTAGAAATCCCTCCATATCATGCCCTAGAAACGATCATCCAGATTCAGAACATCCCACCAATGATTTGTGGAATATCAAAGATTGTAAGTATTTATCTTCACTCTCCTCTCAGGAGGTTTATGAGGATTATTGAAAATCGAATGGCTGGCCACCATCCATGGATCCACATATAGCGGGCCACAATCTCTTAAAAGTGTTGGTGGACGCTGCTACTACAACACTCAGGTTAACTCTAACATAGATGAAGGGGTGTTAATGTAGCCTGTATAGACTGAAATACCTGTAACCCCTCTCAGAGTTGGAAATCAATTCCCAATATGGGCATGATTGTTAGTGCCTCAACTAACACTACGTGAAGCATCATTGGTGGGTAGTTTCCCACCAACATTAGAGTGTGGTCATCATCACCCTCCAAGAGCATTACTCAAGACAATAATGGTGGAATATATAAAAAATTACAACCACATTCCTCAAGAAATATATCAAAGAAGATACACTCAGAAATGGAAGATGAATAGGAAATGTCTCATTACCCAACCTTCTGAAGAAATTACCCACATCTATGGTTAGGGTATTTTTAAGTGTTCATATCTTCATTAATAGGGGTTTCGATATACAGATGTTCGTTTTCAATTTACGAAAGAGAACTCTCATTATGTTACACATTCCCTCCCCATTTACTTGTAACTATTTAATTCGTATGTTATAATTATAGTTTATAAGTCCATATATGTGTATATGAAAAAGGTTGTAGTAAGATTTACTACAATTCATATGTTTTAAGGTCACATGATTTATAAGTTACAATTTGAATTCTATGAAACTTAAATTGATCTTTTACGAGCAGTCTATGAATGAATGAAGTTGAATATGTTAGATTTTTCAGAAGGATGAACTAGGAAAATTTATTTATGTACTTGATTATTAAATTACAATCAACATCTATTTTATGAAAACAAACAATCATTTCAACTTGTGTAACTTCAGTCATATATATTAAACATAAAATAACCGGTTAATTAAGATGCCACCTATTAATAATATGGTAATACACCAATATAGTTGAAAAAAACACTTTAATAAAAATTTAATTTCTTTATTCCCCACAAAAAATGTTAGTGGAACTAGGATATATAAACCCAAGGCACTCGTAATAATAACTTGAAACACATACAATATAAAAAAATGCACCTCTATGTGGTTGAATATGCCAGGTTTGTGAATATCTTCGTTCTTATAATGATTCATTTATTAATTGGCATCACAATAATAGAGAAAGGAAGAATAAAACCATAATAATAATAAAATCCACTATCCATGTTAACCACTAAGTTGTGAAATTTGTGAAACTGTTACAAGATTAATCCATTAGATTATTTCTCATCCCATACAATTTGGCCTTTTCACCGTATGTGGGATAACTACCTACATGAATAAGCTCATTACCCAGCTCAAACATTTCATAGTCTCCTTTGTACCATCCCAAAAAATAATAATTAAAAAATAATCTCTAATACCACTTTGTGACATCTTAACCTAGCACAACTTGTAATAGTTCCAAACCGGTTGGCCACATGCCCTCATGCATGCCTCCCTTTATGACAAAGATTTCAAACTAGCTATGAGGGTCAACGGTATTATGGTGGGGTAAATATAACCACATATTAAATATAGACAACAATTTTAAATTATGTATAAATAAATAAATAAATGAAATAATAATGAATAAAGATGGAAAAAGTATAAACATTTTAGAAACAAATAATCACCTCAAATGTAGAAATTAGTTACATATATAAAAATGATGTTATGTGTCTACCAAATGGATCAATCATACATGGTAAATGGTAGATACAATATGTCAATAATTAAGATTACAAAATAAAAGAAAAATATCCTACCACACTAAGAACTGGCTCAGTCATCTGAGTCTATGCTCCCATCCTAATACAAGAATTCATACATTTATAAATGGAAAGTACCACTTATCAACACCTAAAATCATGTAATCTTTCTGGGTACCATTAGTGGCCCGTATATGATGTGAGATAAACATAGTAGGCCTCCAGTAATGGTACTCAAACAATTCCAATATATAAATATAAATTATAACTCATTCCAGGTATGTAATGGTAAAATATGAAATAAATACCTTCAATGTCTAATTCACTTCCTCATGGGACTCCTATAAAACCATACCTATTTCAACCTATTCTAGATACCTCTGAGGATCTTTTAATTTAATTATTTAGTGAGTTGTGATGCAATATAATACTGGTGACCGTAATGTGATATTGATGATAATAATAAATGATGAGTTATGGAGAAAAAAAAATCCCTGAACATAGAAGGTTAGGCTAAATAATTGTTCATAACTATGAATCCAATATATAAGGGGATCAATGTAGTCTATGTAAAAAACCCAAGGTATTCCACTATAAATATTTAAAACTAAACCCAAGGATCAATTCCTATTGAAATATTAGGCTAATCATGACTAGTTCACTAGGAGAAAAATTCAAGGCATCACATGTCCTGAGACATCATGATGAATTCAGGGAGTGCATCACATGAATTATTATATTTTGGACAAGGATAAGGGAACATGCATAACCAAGCTGGGAATCCACTATACGACAAAGACCAAGTTTTAAGGTGTTTTTCCATTAAAAATGGCTCTATGATTTAGAATGGCATCATCTAGGTACTCAATGAATTCCCTTTGGAATCTAAGGTGAGATCACATCTAACCGCTCCTATAAAGATTAAATAGGTCCATGTGCCGTATGAACCTTACACAGACACACACACATTCATATATATATTCAAAATTCATCATATTCCACGTAATAACCATGCATTTATAATTTACTTAGGTTCATTACAACACATGTCCATTATAAGGACAAAGGGTTTAAGAGGGACAAGATACCACAATAGTTCAATTATATGTTCCAAGATACATGTGATTTGTGCATGAAATTTAATGATTATATATTCATTTATTAAAATTAGAACATACCTTAGAGAAGGTCAAGACAAGAACACCCAAATTATTTTCTATGTAGTCCCGACATTAGTCATCCTAAAGAATAATAAAGAACACACCATAATTAAGAAGTTGGAACTAAGGTATCACACTCCAAAAATATCAATTGGCCGCATTATAGATTTAGAATAAAATTTAGTCAATTTAAATTAGTTCTTGTGGTTTTTAGAGGAAACTAAGGGTTAAACCGATATGTAGAATGGCGATAAGAATTCAAAAATGGTGAGACATTAAGGGAAAATTCATAGATCACAATCCTTAGGACTATAGTGTATTCTTCATATAGTATTAACCCATAGATTATATTCAATCAGAAGAAATTGAAGAATAGATAAATTACTTGAAAATTGGGAATATTAGCCAACACCAAAATGGTACCGAAGAGGGAGAGATATACCATGAAAGGAAGGATGTGTATTGAATCACTTATCGAGATGGGTATAATGCAATAGACTGAAAATTATTCAGATGTCGGATGATGAAGTAAACTGATATCCTAGCATAGGTATGAATGAAGAGATCCCAACCAGTGGGTTTGATGTGTGTGAGAAGTGATGGAAAAGTGAGGAGAAAATTGTTTTCCGGTAGGATGGGAAAATATTCTTTCACTAAACTTTAAGATCTGGCATGATTTGGCCACACGGTTGGACAAACCATGTTATAAGAAACATCCCAAGGAACCCCTCACACGTTTTAGGTGCATGGTTAGACTAAAAATATATAGCCCGTGCAAAACCCATGACAAATAACTATGCAATGATACTTATTGTATTCATAAAACCATCCACCCTAGTTTACACAGATACAAAAAACTATGATGCCCCCTTCAGTTCACTAGATTACCCGACCTGATTTCATCATACAATGCGGACTGGGATGCACTGTTTATACTAACCCGGTAGCCCACTTGTTTCATCCAAAACATAGTGATATGGGATCAAAATACTCCTCGAATACCATAGAAACCTTTGTGACCTTAAAAGGAATTATCAGATGGATAATGACAAATAATAAAACTAAAAAAACATGGGTTTGTTCCTCATCGAAAATCTAGGATCTTACAACACTAAACAAAAAGTGATAGTAAAGGAGTCAGTTTTACCATGAATGATAAATTTAGATTTTTTTTATAAATCATTATAATACAAGCACTTTTTTAGTTCATAGACCCTTATTTATCATCACTTCTTCCACTCACTCACCCACCCTTCCCCATTACCACACTCCTCTAACAATCCCCCCTTTAAAGAGATATTTCAACCCCTTTGTTATTGTTTTTTTCGAAAATATAATCCTCTCTTAGATATATTTCAACCCCAAACCTCACGCCATCATGCCCAAGGCCTTTACAACTTTACGATGAATATTTATTTAATATTTGACAATATATCTATTTATATATATAAATAATTAATTTTAATTTATATATTTATTCATTGAATTATATATATTTATATAATTAGTTTTCAATACTTTTAAAAATTTTGTCTATATACTGTATATTTGGATATAAATTTTATAAATATTTACATATACAGTTATATGTCTATATATTTACGTATATATGTTTAAATGTATTTTTATATTAATATATAAATTTTTTATAATTTATTTATAAATATTTATTGTAAATACGCTTATAAACTATATTAAATGGTAATGATATATTAATAAAAATACATTTATATATGATGTATTTACACAATATTGATGCACATATACACCCACATACACGCACAGATTTACAAAGACATGTTCCCATTTAATTATCACACATACAAGAATAAATATTTAAATATGCATTTGTTTTCATATATTAGAATATACACAGAAATGAATATTTGTTTATTGAAACACACCTATTTATATATAAATATTACTTATGTAGGTATATATATATTAATTCATGTTTATGAGGTAAATAAAATTGATAATTATTTAATATTAAAAAATGAATTATAAATATTTATTTTTAAAATTTTTTGTACTTAAAATATAATTTTTATTTAAATAAGTTTAAATATTTATTTATATTTGATTTATTATATGTAAGTATAAGAATGAATGTATATAATTAATTATAAATAGAAATAAAAATGAAAAAATCATAAATTTAAACCATATAATATCCATACGAGAGAATAAATTCAGTCTTCACTAAAAAAAGACATGAATACCCCATAAAATGAGGTTGAAATTCCATCAAATGTTCAGAAACTAAGGCCCACTGAGAAAATCACAGTTTTTGAGGCCTTTTATGAGATTAATGACCTAAAAATTATTAACTGAGGTCCTTATGCCACCAAATAATAAGATATTTCATATTATTTTATTTGATTTATTGTAGATCCCAAATGGACACCCGAATCAATAGTTATGATCATTTCATGTTGAAGTCAGGTTTTCAACATATCTTAGATCGTTCAGTAATTTGTTGAATTTGTATTCCATCCAATTATTATTAAATTACTATTACTCAACAAATATAAGAAGATTTTTAAATAAAAATAATTTTTATTTATTTTACAAGTCATTGTTTTCACTGAATATTTTATATATAATGTTTAAATGCATATTTTGTCATATATAAATCATATTTATTAAAATATATTATATTTACAATAATATATATATATCTGATTTTTAATGATATAATTTTTTTATGAAATATACATGTTATCAGTTCTAAGAAATCATTGATAAATACCATCGTTTACCAATGCTAAAAAACACTGATAAAGAGTCTCTTTATTCACAAAAAAAATAATTGATAAAGGATCATGTTTATTAATATTTCTAGATACTGTTTATAAGGGAATACCCCCTATAAGTTTTTTTAGTTATCACTGATAAAGGGTAGGGTTGTTTATTGTGTGTTTTGTAATATTTATAGTATTATATTTGGGTGGGATTAATTATATTGGTAATTAATGTATCATGGATCATTTTTCTAAAGTATCACAACAATCCAAGTGAATTTTATCGATTTCGATTATGTGGGGAATGTTGAAATCTAACACATTCCTTTTAAATTGAAAACATGCACATTCATGTCAAAAAACAAAGAAATATTTCATTTTGGTGTGAGATTAATTCTTACATGTCACAAATAAATAACCTATAATTTTAATAATTCATCCAAAAAATCTATGCATGTGTTTCTTGGGTTTGACTATATGATGCACATTTTGAATAAAAATGAATCTTTATAATTGAAAACACAAAAATTCAATAATATTGATCTAACCACATGTCAAATTGATTTGTGGTTAATTATTATATGTTAAAAATAAATAAATACTCAATTTTTTAATGTATAATAATAATTAGTGAATTTTTGTTCCATTTTGACAATGTGAAGGTCATTTTGAAGAAAAATTTAATTTTTAACTAGAAAACACACCATTTCAGTCATAAATGCCCCTCCATGAATTAGATTTATTTTTGGTTAATTATTATATTTTAAAAAATTCATAGCATATCCCTTTCTTAATGTATAGTGACAATCCAAGTGAGTTTCCTTGGGTTTACTATGCACCACACAATGTGGGTAGAAATTTTATTTTTAAATAGAAATAAATTCAAATGAATGGAAATAAAATAAATTCATGGAGATAAACATGTTTTTAATAATGAATATAGGGATTTAAAAACATGAAGATCATCATCATCTCATTCAATAGTATTAAATTACAATATAAAAAACCAAAAGAAAAATTCACTCCATTAAAATTATTATAAACAAAATAAATCAATAATTAGAATTTATTTATTTTTTTAATTTTAAAAGGAGACATACAACCAATCATGTTGTTATGAGGCTTTCAATAAATATCAAGTAGTTTATATCAATTGAATCTGCCACACCAGGCAGCTAATGTTTTCTTATGTATAAACATATCTCATGGTTATATTAATTATCATTGATGATTAAAATTAATGAGATAAAAAGACATAACGATATAAAAATAAACTCAGTTCACATAGTATGGTGGTTATAATTGATAAAAAATCCATGAATGTTTTTAATAGATCTCATACATGAATGATGAAAATACTCATTTCCAGTTAACACAGTTCCTTTAATTCTATAATACATTAAATAATATAGGTTACCTAATTATAAATTTATCAAATATAATTAAAATAACATTTTCCAATAATTATGTTCGTTGATACGAAAATAAAATAAATAATAAATAAATAAACCACCACTTCATGATGTCTGAAACAAATTTACAAATATATTTATTCATTTAAATATTTATACTAATAATAGTTCTAGTAGTACTAGTTAAAAATAGATATGTAAATAGTTAATAAATATTTTAAAATAAATTTTAATTACCACTGAAACTACTCTTTCATGGTTGTTAATTTGTTAATAGAATACAATATCTTTAATAAATTAATAAATATTATAACTACAATCAATGTGATTACTTGGATTAATACACTACAAACACATTGAGATATATAAGTAATTATTTATATGTATTTTTATTCTGAAATTAGATTATATATGCCCAAATAATTCTCTAGTCATAAAGATCCGTTGATTTGTTATGAAGATTACTTTTCTTCATACAATGTATTTGATGAAAAATTTACACTACAATATCAAAACAATTCCTATTAATTTATAATATAAAACATATAATTTGATGTTAATTTAGAATATATTTATTTTTGTGTATTTAAATTTTATAAGGGACATTATATGAGATTTATTTGTTAGATATCCATGCATTAGATCCAAAAAAATTTATTTCAGGCATTCAAAATCATTAAAACTTGTATATGATGAGACGTAAAAAATTAGAATATAATATTTAATAGAAAAAATGAAAACATATTTTATATGATTACAATGTAGAGTTACCCCTGAATTTAGGTATTAAGAAGAGTTTCTCATATGTTATTTTCATTTCAACATTACGACAACATTTCTTGACCTTCCGAAAATGTAACTTCATCTAATTACTATTTTTCTATATATGTGATTTGAGGACCAATGAATCTAGTTTTGTTTTAAATTTATTCCATTTACATATTGTGATATATTCATTTAATGTAAAAACTATTAAACGGTAATAAACATTTTCCATAGACTTTTGGAAAATGAATTTTGAAAATGTAACTCATGTATAGTTTTATAGTCAATAATCCCAACCATTCATGATTTAGAATATAATTTACATTCAAAATACCAATCGTTTGGTTGGACTCCCCATGTATTAATCATTTTTTAATTATCAAAAATCCTATTCAGTATAAAAACCCTGTTAACTCCATGTAATATATCTCACATCAATTATACAATTGTTTAGTAAAAGCACTCCATTTCGATTAAGTTCTATACACTCTGTTATGTTACTCTACACTATATTTTTTTTTATTATATAATTTCATTGAAAAATGATGAATCCTAAACCATTAAATGAATATATCTACATAAGTATAAATACAATTATTTGTTTAAGTATGAGAAACCATGAGTTTTCCACGAGTTACATTTTTCCGGAAAAGTAATGAGACACTGTGAACGAGACACTGTGAACCATGAGACACCATGAACCATGAAACACTGTGAACGAGACACTATGAATGAGACACTGTAAACCATGAGACACCATGAATGATACCCCATGAACGAGACACCATGAACTATGAGACACCACGAACCATGTGGCATTGTGAACGAGACACTGTGAACCATTAGACACCATGAATTAGACACCGTGACCAATACTGACACCGTTTGAAGGAGACACCATTTCCCCAACACAATATGACATCAGTTCGTAATTTGATTTTTCGTTTTTTAATTTACTCTCTAACTGTCATATTTGAATCTATTAAATGCACTAACATAATTAATGTTTCTTTATAGGAATCTCACCTGACACTATGAGGTACATGGTATGAGGTGAAGAATACATCCAACCTATCACCTCCAACACATGAACTCCCAGATAAAAGAGTAGTGCAGCCCAAAAACCACATATAGAAAAAAGTGAGGCAAACGGAAAAAGGATGATAACGAAGAGTACACTGGAAAAAATTTGAAGAAAGAATTGTCACATGAAACTCGACGCTGCTAAAGAACACATGAAGCATACTTGAATTACAGAATAAAGAACATCTTCGCACTATCAAACATCATGAAAAACATAGGCCATATCTATCTGACTTGCGACAATCTATTTTTTATTTGAGGACTTGATTTTTGAATCTGCTTCGTCTTATAATTCAAGAGATGAAAATATTAACACTCAAAGCTCTTATAAAAGCATCTCTATATTTATGGGCTGTTTTTTATCATTTTATTAGCTTTTGAGAAGTGTGTGTATCTGTATAAAAACACATTATGTATCTTGAATTAATATGAATGATACAAGATAGCCTTTCTCAAACATCCTTTTATACGTGTATACCCACAGATAAGTGTGGAAGATGTCCATGTGTGGCCTCGTATTTTTTACCAAAAAATAACTGTGGAAGAGGTCAAGTGACAAGAATAGTCATGTGTACTATTGTTAACACCGATCTAGGGTGTGGATAAAATTTATTTATATAAAGTTTCTTGGTGGTAGGTGATCACTAGGTGGAATGGATTAGTTCTCAGCTTGAGACTAAACCACATTTTTTATCTTCTATACTTGTTACTTTAGTCTTCTCTGTTTCACTACGTTAGTGTAAATTTTAGAAATCACTAAATCCAAATTGATAGTTAATATGGGAAAGAAGTTACAATTGTTTTCCCTCAATAAAATAACTCCAAATGTAATCATATAAACTATTCATAAGATTTCTGAGAATTAATCAATCTTCAAAGAAGTTATTCAAATAGTCAAACTATCATAATACTATAACCTTGATTAAATGGTATATTTTTAACCTTATGTTGGAAACCATTATTTTAAAGAATCCTTTTAAACCATAAATTTTTATAGATACTCAATTCACCCCCACCCCTCCCCTTGAGAAATCTACTCCGACCAACATTTGTATTTTAGCCAATTTATTAAAGACTTTGTTTGACATTATTCATCTGTGATGGTATTTTTACATTAAATATCTTCAAATTTATGTTGGTTCTAAATTTAGAGCTCTTTCAAAGTATTTCTGTATTATGGATAATAGATTGGATGGTGCTTCATCCAAGAATCCCTCATTTGTTATCGTAACGAACTATGCTCAATGAAAAATTAAAAAGAAAATGCATTTAGAATGTATGGGTTTTAAAATTTCTACTTCCATTGTAGATGAATATAATATTCCTACTATTGATAGAATAAAATGGGATGAACCTACCAAAACTACGTATAATAGTAATTTATAAGCTATTAATTCTTTATATTTCTCATTAGAGGACAATGAATTCAATAGAATTTCTACTACTAAAACTGCCCAAAAAAATTGGGATACATTTTCTGTTTCACATGAAGGAACATCTAGTGTGAAAGAAATGATGCTTAATAATTATACTATTAAATATAATAACTTTAAAATGAAACCTGATGAGCCTATCATTGACTTGTCTCTTAGGTTCAATGATATTGTCAACACAATAGTTTCTCTTGGAGAGAAGTCACTATGATGGAATATATCATGATAATTCATAGATGTTTTCATGACAGATGGAGTGGAACCTCTGTCTTTATTAGAGAATCATGTGACATAAGCAAGCTACCAAAAAAATAACTCATTGGGAATCTGATGGTATATTTAGAAGAGATAAAATTCAATAAGGAAGAAGAGGATGAACCAAAAATAAAATCTGTTTCATTCAAAACCACCACCTCTAAACAAAATTTAAAAGAGAAATTGGAAGCTTCCATATGAATTTCTAGTAGGGAACAGTCATCATCTGGAAAGGATGGTGAGATGGCTAAATTAACCATATGATTTAAAATATTTTACAATAAGAATATATTTTCTAGAAAGCCTAACTTTAAGGGATGATATGACCAAAAAATAAGATTAATGTAGGATTGGAAAAGAAGTGACAAGATTGGTGAGATTGTATGATAGGAATGTAAGCACAAAGAACATATCAAGGATGACTATCCAAAGATCATGTAAAAATAAGATATGTATAAAAGGAGACGATGTATAAAAATGATATGAAAGTAAACTGGAGTGCTTTTGAGGAAAGTTCAAAAGATTTAGAAACATCAAATGATGAACAGGCTAACAATGCCAATATGTGTTTTATGACAAACACATATTATGTAACACTAGACTCTATACATAATTCATTCTATTCTGGAGATGAGAGTGACTCTGAAAATATAACTAATGAAAAAATATTTTAAATACTGTAACATGCTCTTACTGTGACTGTTAAATATGAACTCATAACTAAATAAGATAAAAATGATCAACTGCTCAAAAAGAACAATGAATTAAAAATGTCTAATGAGCAATTAAAGAATGAAATAGAAAAGTTTACCAATTGTAAAAATACTCTTACTCAAATGCTTGGTAAAAAAATTTCCCCTAAATACAACACTGGAATTTCTTATCAACATGGAAAAAAGAAATCATGGTAGTCCAAAAATTATTTCAAAATCTAGAGAATATAGTTTTACTGCAAATTCATGACACAAATCTACCTATTGAAGATATGATACACGTTCATCTATTTTAAACTTTTCTGGAACAAATAATGTTTATTTTTTAAATACTTTACACAATTCTTATAGAAAACATATGAGGAAGATATGTGTTCCTAAAGAACTTATCACTCATGTTACTAGACCAAAAAAAGTATGGGTACCAAAATATGTTTTTTCTTGATCATCTTGTAGGAAAGCTGCATAAAGAGTTCCTGTAATATTTTATTGTAAATGGATAGAAGGTGTTCGAGGAACATGATATGAAACTTCTCATGCTTCAAGAACCTAATAAAAATAGATGGAGGACATGTCAAATTTTTTGACAATACCAAAGGAATGACTATTGGACTTGGCCAAATCGGTAACTCTAACATACTTTTTATTTCAAAATTACTAATTAATGATGTTTAGAAATATAATCTTCTTAGTATTCACAATTATAAGATTATGGATTTCATGTTAGATTTGAAATTTTTTCTTTCAATGTATTTAATTCTAAATAAGAATTAGTGTTTTAATCACTATGAAAAGAAAATGTTTTTTTATATTAACATAAATTCTTTAGTTTCTGAAAATGATTCATGCTTAATTTTATTTCATAATGAGTCTTGGGATTATAATAGAAGACTAGAGCATGATAATATTCACTCCCATAGAAATTTAACTAGAAAAATCCTAGTCAATGACCTACCCAATCATGATATTCCAATTGATAATGTTTGTAATCCTTGTTAAAAGGAAAAATAGCACAAAATTTCCTTCAAGCTAAATAAAGATGTGTCAACTTCTCATCCTCTTGAAATGGTTCAAATGGATTTGTTTGGACCATATAGATTTTCTAGTTTAAATGGGAAACACTATGTTTATGTTCTTGTAGATTACTTTTTTAGATATACATGGACCTTATTTTTGGCCCACAAAATTTAAGCCTTCTCTTAATTTTTTAAACATTCCTTGTATGATGAAAATCTTACTGGACTTAGGATTAACTACTTAATATGTGATCCTGTCCAAGAGTTTGTAAATCAAGAGGTTGAATTCTTTTTCTCAAAAAATGGCTATAGTCATAATTTCTCTACCCCTAGAACACGTCAAAAAAATATTATTGTCGAAAGAATAAATAGAAACATGCAAGATATTGCAATAATAATTCTTAGTGAATATGATCTACCTATTTATTTTTTATCTGAAGATGTAAATACAAAAGGCTATATAATCAATGGAGTAAAAGACTCATTATGAGCTATTGAACAATTGAAAACCCAAACTTAACTACTTCAATTTTTTAGTTTCAATGTCTAAATCCTTAATACAAAGGAACATATTGAAAAATTTTCATCCATGAGTGATGGGGGTATATTTTTAGGATATTCCATTTCTAGTAAAGCCCATAGAGTGTTCAATAATAGAACTAAATGTGTGGAAGAATCTATCCATGTAAAATTTTAGGAAACATATCCAAATGAGCCAAAAACCTTTCTTGAAAACCTGGAGGATGTTGTATCAAATATGAAAATTAATTACAAATCCTCTAACCATTATGGGAAAGAATCTATGAAAACTTCCAGTTTTGGAAATTCAATAGACTCATGTCATAATGAACCTACAACTATTGATGAAACTGAAATCACTAGTCCTTACTTCTCTAGAGCTGTTATAACTCTTAAGAACCATCCCGTTGATGTTCTTGTAGGATACCTAGATAATGGAACTCAAACATGGTCTTCTCGTAAAAATCAGGTTGAACATAACGTCTTTTTATCACAACATGAACCTCAAAACATTAGGGATTAAATAAATGCTAAATTTTTAGTGAAGGATATGCTTGAAGAACGTAATCAGTTTGAAAGGATCAATGTTTAGAAAATTGTAGAAAGACCCAAGGACACATTCACCATAGGCCTTAATGGGTGTTTATAAAAAACTTAGATGAATTTGGTAACATAGTTAGAAATAATCCTTGATTGGTTGCACAAGGCTATAATCAAGAAAAAATAATTCTCTATGAAGAAACAATTTCACCAGTAGCCAGACTAGAAGCCTTCTGAATTCGGCTTGCTAATGTTACACATCAGAATTTCAAACTATATCAGATGGTTGTTTAGAGTGCATTCCTAAATGGGTATATTATTGAGGATGTATTTTTCGAGCAAACTCTGGGTTTTATAAATCCTCATTTTGAAAATCATATTTTTAATTTATCAAATGATGTATATGGTTTAGAACAAGCTCCATGAGCGTGGTATGATAGGCTAATTACTCTTCCTATTTCCAAGGGTTTTAAAAAAGTAATAGATGACCCTACCGTTTTTATATAATGAATATCTAATGATAAACTAGATATTAAAATCTATGTAGATGACATTATCTTTGGATCATCAATAAATTCATTATTTATTGATTTTTCTAAAATTATGAAAATGAATTTGAAATAAGTTTATCGTGTGAACTAAAATTCTTTCCCGGATTTCAAAACTGTCAAATTAATGATGTTATTATTTTTAATCAAAGAAAATACCCTAGATATATTCTAAAATGATTTGGATTGGAAAAAAAATGTAGTGACACTCTATTAAGTAGCACTTGTAAGTTGTATCTTGATGAAGATGGAAAAATTATTGATCAAACCACTTATAGAGTAATGATTGGATGCTTACTCAAAATAACTTGTAGTCAACCTAAAATAATGTTTAGTGTGTGTATGTGTGCTCGTTTTCAAGAAAATACTAAGGAATACCATTTAAATAATGTAATGATAAATTTCAAATACCACTAGCATAAACACAATCTAAGATTGTTCTATACAAGAGGAAAATCATTTGAATTAGTTAATTATTCTGATGATAACATCGGTGGATGTACGATTGATAGAAAAAGCACCTCTAGAACATGTCACCTTTTAAACAAGTCAATTATATTAGGGTGTAGTAAGAAACAAAATTTGGTTTAGTTATCTACTACAGAAGCTGAATACATAGCAGCTAGTAGCTTTTTTGTGAAAATTCGGTGGATGAGAAACACATCACTAGATTATAGATATCAATTCAGATATGTAACTATAAATTGTGACAACACAAGTGATATTAATTCCTTGAATAGTCTTGTTTCACACTCTATGAAAATTCATATGGATGTAAGACATCACGTTTTGAGAGATCATTATCAAAAAAGTGATACCACTCTAGAATTCATTAGAACTTAATATCAGCTTTATGATATATTCACCAAACAATTAAATTTTATAGCAATAGACTATATCATACATGAACAAGGCATGATAAGCCTTATGTAAATATATAATTGTTTTATATCTAATTGTTTTATAACTTATTGTGTCATGTTTATAGTCTCACAATTTTTATTTCATTGTTACTATCTAACACTTAGTATCTCTAACAATATGGTCGCATGATTTAGAAATCACATTTTTTTTGTTACTTTCTCACAGTAACACAATTGTTACTGTCTCACCATGAGAGTTAGTTACTGACTCACTGCAAGAATGCCGTCTTATTTTTTATATAAATTTGAACCCGTATTGTGGTAATTACTTATTTCTTTCCCGCTTTTTGTTTTTACAATGTTTGATATTCTTAAATGATAAAATAAATGGATATTTCACTCGTTCATCACCCGAGAACCCTTCTATCCTATCAAACCATAACCATTATTCAACCTTTAAACCCTTATCTCTGTCAAAACATTAGTGAATGCCCTGAATGAATCAACCTTCTTTGTTGACACATGACAAATATAGTTTAAAGAAGAAGAAAATTGTGCCTATGTTAGCACCCGAGGGTCCTCTGAATCCCAATCTGTTGAACCGAACTATTGTTCCTGAGAAATAGATATTCCCTAAGTGTATTCTATCAATTAATTCTATGGTTTTGAAATTACTAAAAGAGAATGTCTTGTTAGAATAGTTTTCAAAGGAAGAAATACCAATCTACCTGAAGCTAGCTGCACAATTTTATTAGTGTGTACAATTTTCATTTGTTTCAGAATGTGGATATGTTGTAATGAGTTGGATAAATGGACATAGATGCCTTTTTCCTTCAAGGTTATGGGCTGCACGCCTGAGGATACCACATGAAAAAATCTATGAGGACTATCATGGAGGACCTCCATCCCCTTTTGAATTAATTATTTTGAAAGATGCTTTGAAAAGTTTAACCGGATTTGGAACTAAGAGGAGATCTATTACTGCTGAACTAGATACAGTATCTAAACATCTATTTATGTTTATTCAGAACATGATTTTCCCCAAAAAAAGAGGTTTTTCTACACATAAGTAGTAGAATATATTTTTTATTCATCTTATGAAAATTGGACATAAGATCAATCTTGGTAGGTATGTCGTACACCATATTTTTGAATTGATCAAGACCACATCCATGTCAAATTCCCTATTGTATTATCGGCTTATCATGTCCATGCTACATGCCAAAGGATTGATTGGACCAAATGAATAAGTAATCAAGGATCATGGGTTCTGTCTTAAAAAAAGTAAATATAAAAAGGATATAGATCAATTGGAATCCTTGGAAAAAGGAATGGGTGGAATAGAATGCAACAATCTATGAAAAGATCAATCCAGTAGAACATCCCTCAACACCAAAAGGTATTTTTGATTCTTCTTTGGATCGAGATTAAGTTGTTGAGTATTCAAATGAAGAAGAAGAAGAAGAGGCTACTGAGCATACCAGAAAAACTGTTTTGGATATGGATAACACTACTCCTATTAATAATGTAGTATTTGAAAATGAAATCCCTAATCTTTAAGATGATACTGATCTAGACGATCAATCTGATTTTGAAAAATAATCTGTGTCCAAAGAAACTGAAAAGAATGCTATGGAAGATCATATAACAGAATAAATTCCTGTTATGAAAGAAGTTGGCCTCTGGGAACTTTCGGTGGTACAATCTATTCATGAAGTCATTCCTTCAGCTGAAGGGAGGATGGAGCTATCATTTTTAGTTAGCTAGAGTGGAAATGGGTGAAGATATAAGGGATGAATTTGTAGATATAGATCAATATCCGATGCTTCTTAGTCCTAAGAATAATGCAACTTTTTTGGGGGACAAGCCCCCCCCCCCACATCTGGAATATGTTGAAGTTCCAAACCCGATTGATCCAAGATCAGTAGACACACGGTATAAATTTCCCAGTTACACTGATGTTAACGACTCTCAAGAAGTCTCAGTCAATGTTCTTGACCTCTCCAATATGTTTCAGTTGAAAATTACATTTGGATCAAAAGCCATATCTTCCAAAAAAACCTGATCCTGTATCATTCTCTATCTCTAAACCTTCATCAGAACAACCATCCTTGGTATGTAAATATGAACTGAAAGAAATTATTGCTACCCTTTTTAAGGGGGTTGAAAAACTATTTAATACACAACAATCTCATGTGACAAATCTATTGGAGAGAGATTCGTCACTATTATTGGAAAAATACATTTTTAAGATTAAACCCAAAATGATTCATGAGATTCAGGAAGTATATGTTAAGAACATACTGCTTAGTGATGAAGTGAAGACTCCAAGAGGTATGAATGAAGACATGAAAAAAGTGATGAATTCAAGATCAGATATCATTTCTCATCCTGATGAGCCTTTTTCCCCTCAAACCCCACCAAATATCTCTTCTCTAATTAAACCTTATTTATCCTCTTTAGCTGAAAAGGTCGCAGAAAGAAACAAACCAACAGTGAATGAGATGCGTGAACTGGTTTTTGGTCTTAACAAGCTCACTTATGAGTATAAGGGGTGCCATAAAAAATTTATAATTCAAATGAAATATCTTTCCTCATATGTCACTATTTCTAAAGCCTCTGCACTTTCATCTCAACCTTCCTTAGATAGTGATCTACTCAGAAAAATGGTCAAATAAGAACATGATATTATGGTTAGTGGTTTCAATAAATATTCTCATTGTGAAGTTATCAGTAATATTGGTAGAGTTATTTATCTAGTCCAAATCCATTCCAAAATTTCTAATGATGATCATCATGAAAATTCCATGAATGTGGACATATACTTCAACTGAATCTTCTTGAAGACTAACATGACCAATCATTTCAAATACCTTGTTGAAAATCTGAGGATCTCCTATTAATCAAGATTTCAAGACTCAAGTCCAAAAGCTCATAGAGTTCACTCACCTGTTGGATAAGTTTATGGTTAACAAATATGACATTGAGGAATCCATGCAGTATGGTTGAGAGTTCATTGCTGATTTTATCATGCTTCCGAGGCCCTATCTTCATGTACAGAGTACTGCCATATTTTCCCATGCGGCTACACCTCTGAGACCTGGTTTTCCTACCTCTACCTCAGCCTTAGCCTCCACCTATATGTCTGTCATTCAGTCACTGAGTCATATTAGGCCTGTATTCCTTGATTAAAAATGTCCTAGGTCTTCTAATACAACTACACTGGCTCCCTCTATCTTCGAATGTCTTCCTTTACCTTCTCTTTCAACCAGCTCACTCCCTTCTTCTAACTCAATCAATCCTCCTTTGTCTTCTTCTTCTAATACAGCTGCTAAGGGAAAAGAGAAGACCATCTAGTGATAATGAATAGTGATTAATCACCATTGAAAGAATGATTTTTCATTTAATGGTTGAACTACGATATTATTTTTCTCTAATGCAATGTGCACTTTTTATTTTCTACTCATTATTCACTCTTTTTTATAATCCCAAAAGGGAGAGAAATCTCTATTGAAAAATCTATAGGGGAAAAAACTCTTTATATGTTATATGCACATTGGAAATATGTTGTTGGAATTAATATACATGATTTGTGATCATCAAGAAGGGAAATATTGTCGGACTCCACATGTATTAATCATGTTTTAATGATCACAAATCCTATTCAGTCCATAAACCTAGTTAACATTATGTAATCTATCTCACATCAAATGTACAGTTTATTAGTAAAATATATCGAAAGATATTAAGTGATATACACTCAGTTTGGTTACTGTACAATATATTTTGTTTTAGTTTATATTTTATTTGACAAATAAATTAGCCTAACCCATTCCATGAATATCTATGCTTATGTCTGAATACCTATATTTGGCTATGTCTGAGACACTGTGAGTCTGCAACCGATTTTTTTTCTAGCAATGTAATGAGACACCATGAACGAGACACCATGAACGATACTCTGGGAACCATGTGACATCGTGAACCATGAGACACTGTGAATGAGACACCATGAATGAGACAATGTAAACCACGAGACACCACAAACCATGATACATCGTGAACGAGACACCGTGAACCATGAGACACCATGAACGAGTAACCATAAAATAGGAATCATGACCAATCCAAACACTGTATGTTGGATACATCATTTCAATGAAATACTATGACACCATTTCTTAGTCTACTTTTTCGTTTTTCAATTAGATCTCTAATCGTCATATTTGAAGCTTTTAAATGCACTGACATAATTATTTTTTATTTGAAGACATGTCACCTGACAGTACATGGTATGAGGTGTAGAATACATGGAACCTATCTTCTCCAAATGTAAAATGGATTATAATGAGTAACACACTCCGAACGTTGTTTAAGAAATAATTTTCACATGCAACTCAACGCTGATTAAGAACACACGAATCATTCTTGAATTCTATAATTGAGAACATCTTCACACTATTGAACATCATGAAGAATACAAGCTAGATATTTCTGAAAAGTGACAATCTATTGTCGATTTGGGGACATGATTTCTACATCTACTTCATCTAAGAAGTCGGGAGATGAAAAGACTAACACTCAGAGCACTTTTAATCTTATCTGAATATTTTTGCTCTGTTGTGTATCATTTTATTACCATTCAAGAGTGTGTGTATGTAACGTCCCTGTTCCAAAATCCACCCAGAGGCGCCCCGTACCCAGTTGGTAACATGGCCTCAAGAACATTTCCCCAAACACCAGAGGCTGCCGACTATCAGTGAGGGTCATGGGTGTGATAGTGGGAAAACTATAACCTCATTGGCAGAGTAACACAGTAGAAGGAAAACAAATACACAATAGCGGAAGCAGTAAATATATACCACAACAGTAATAGAAGAAGACTGGAATAACAACCAACTGAAGAACATATATAAATGATTCATGGTAGCATGTGTCTAGGAAAGAAGAAAAACAAATCACAAGGATGGAATACAAGCATCACTATACCAAAGTGTAAAAGAAGAAAATGAACTACTCCTCAGCATCGCAAGCCTAAGATGGTTGGGTAACCCCCAAACACACGACATGTACATAAATCCTCTTCCCATGCCCAAGTCCTTCAACAAGATTAATATACATGGATCTCCTAAGACAAGACAACATGGCGTGTTTACAGTAGACATGAAGTGCACTAGACAAGCTTTACTTGGCCCATGTTGTTAGTGACATGACCTTACAAACAGCTCAAACTACATGGCATGTTCAAGGTGGACATGGTTTGTACGTGAAAGGATAACACTGACCTGTGTTGTTTGTGACTTGGACGGGTACCTGGGTCAGACTACACGGCGTGTTCAATGATGACACGAAGTTTATAGCTTAATGTTTATTCATCTGTGTTGTTATTTACACAGGTGGACATAGGGTCGACACTACATGGCGTGATCGACTGGTACACAGTGTGTTACCACCATACTTTCTCCATACCATTGATGCGTGGGCTTCCTTAGAGTGTTATTGAACAACATGGGGCTGTAAAGGGAATTGACCAAGTGAGATTCCTTAGAGAGTCATTGACCTTGGGGATATAAGTGTAATTGAGTGTGTTAGTTTCCTCACAGAGTCCTTGAATTACCACAGTCTATAAGGGGAGTTGACCATGTGAGCTTCCTCCGATCATCTAGATTTAACTTTGAATATATGTGGAATTGAATGTGAGTGCTTCATCAGAGAGTATTTATATATTCACATAACTGAACCAGAGAGGATAGTCTATGTACACTTCCTAGAGGGTTACTGTGCTTGATTAGTTGTTTATGATATGTGGAATTGTTTCTTCATAGTAATTTTTTGTTTACTGCTCTTATACATTTACCTATAATATATTCACTGACTGTTAGGCATACATCCTTGGGTGGTTGACTTATGGGATTTAGTCTCACACCCTATTTGGGACATGGTTTTTGGCCCAAACAGATTATATTACTGCTGGTGTAGACTTGGTAAAGTTCCCTTATACTTCAGGTACTTGACTTTCTGTGGAGCTGTAGAGCATGGGACTAAGCATAGTTTTGTGATGTTGCAAAACTGTTCACTTTTTTGTTTTGTATTTTGGTTTAGTGATGCTCTTATTCTAGCATTGTCATTTGTTTGGATGCTTTCTTATTCACACGTTACCATTAATCATCTATATATGCGCTTCAGTTGTTTGTTATTCTGGTCTTCCGTTATTATTTTTTTTGATATATTTACTTCTTCCACTATTGTGTATTTGTTTCCCTTCTGCTGTGTTACTCTGCCAATGAGGGAATAGTGTCCCTACTATTACACCCAAGCCCCTCGCTACAAGTCAGCAACCTTTGGCATTTGGGAAAATTCTCTTGAGGCCATGTCACCAACCGGGTACAGGGTGCCTATGGGTGTCTTCTGGAACCAGGAACATACAGTGTATCTATATAACAACACACTCGGTCTCCTGCATTTAACTAAAGGATACAAGATATCCTTTCCTGAACATATTTTTATACATGTATACAAACAGATAAGTGTGGAAGAGGTCCCTATGTGGCCTGGTATTTTGTACCCACGAAGAGCTGTGGAAGATGCCAAGTGACCTGGAGATTCATGTGGACTATTGTTAACCCCGATCACGGGTGTGGATCAAATTTATTTATATAAATTTATTGGTGGCATGTGATCACCATGTATTGTAGATTAGGACTCATCTTGAGACGGAACCACTTGTTTTATACCCACTGGGCTGCTTAGTTATTCTTCACTATTTTACTACATTACTTTATAATTATGAAATCACGAAATTCACATGGATATTTAATCTTGGAAAGAAGTTATAATTTCATTTCCTTAGTATAATAACATCAAAAAATACCTAATAATTGTTCATAAGATTACGGAAAATTAATCAATATTCTATGAAGTTATTCAAACAGTCAAACTTTCATTATATTATAACCTTGATTAACTAGGATGTATTTTACCTTATTTGGGAATCCTTTTTTAAGAATCCTTTTAAACCAGAAATTTTTATATATAATCAAATCACCCCACCCCCACCCTCTTGTGTAATATAATCTTACCAACACATTTCATAAGTTACTTCTCTATATTTTTCTCATAAAATTTAATGCACTTTGTATCTCTATTTTGGATTGTTGTATCAACATTAACTTGTACTATTAATACATTTTAAAGTGTAATTAGTTGGGGTTAAAGGTGTATTTGGATGTGGATCCATATTCTATGCATCAGATGTTTATAACAATATAATTTCACACCATCGAAATTATATTTATCACAAATTTGTTAATCAGTATTAAAATGGACTTAATTTAATTGTAGAGAGAATAGATTTTCTACAATGGTAGTAGGTCCATTAAAATTTCACACACACTGTTGCTTCTATGATAAAACGTTGGGGGTTTGGAGGTTCAGTTAAAATTATGGGTCCTCGGGATGGTAAATATTCTCAGAGGATATTTTTTTCACTTAGTTTTTTAGAAGAGAAGGTTTATATTGTTTGACCAGTTGTGCTTAGTATTTAAGTAAATTGTACGATTAGTGAAAAATGTCTATTATAACAAAGTGATTGTTCTATGTTTTTATTGTAGTGAAGAGATGTTGGTGATCATTACTTATCATTATAATATGTTTTAACCTACAATAATACATTTATAATAAAATCATGTAATATGGTGGTTTTCCACATGCTTATAGGACATAGTATGAATCTTGTTTAATCTTTGTGTTCATTTACTGAATTTCCTATTTTTTTTGTCTATTTTAAAATAAAATTTATTTAGGATAGGTTTTTCCTTATACATAGAAGTGTGAGTGTGTGGTAAAATATATGAAGTGTATAGTGTGCTATTTCAACCTAAATATGAAAAAATCATTTGAGGTGAAAGATAACTTATGATGATTCAATTTTCTACTAAGTTGTCACTATGTATCGAATTCCTATATATTTATTCATCTCACATATAGTGGATTATCAATAGTATAAGTGATTGGTATTAAAAGATATAATTTCTTAGTTTAGTTTCCGAAATAAGTAGTATCAAATGGATTGGTTTTGTGATACACATGTATAGAATTATATAATGGAACGATCTGTATTTATAAATTTGATTGATCAAATTTTTTATTTTGATGAATCTTGGTTGATGATTATCTGTTTCAGAAAGACATGAAAATTACCCTATGTGGATTGAAGCCAATATTAATGGAGAAATACTAATTTGAGTTCTTAGATTTTAGGGTTTTTTATTAGAAATAATTTACCTTACATGGAATTTTTCTCTCAATATTCATGAGTAGAATACTATAGTGGATGGAATGAAGGAATTATAGACATATATAAAAAAACAAAAATTCATAACAAAGGATTAGCATTAAGATGGATGTTCATATTGTAGTTCCCAGAAGGGAAGACTAATGAATGATCATATGAATGATTTAAATATAATTATTGCGATGTTAAAATAGATAAAATTTTAAATTACTAATAATGCTTGTGCATTTATACTCATATCATCACCTTCGAAGAGCTGGGATAAGATGTTCACTATAGTTAGTTACTTTTTTGGAAAATCTAATCTATTTATTGGTGATATTAAGAATTTGATACTAAAGGAATAACAATAGTGAAGGGATGTTTCGGGACCTTATAGTAGTAAACATAATCCTAATGGAAGGGATGTGACAGCCCATCTGAAATAAATTTATCAGAAGAAGCCATCAATGGAAAAATCACTACAAATGACAACAGAGAAGAGATAAGAAAAGCAAGATGGAGCAGATCCTACCTGCTGGATGAGTGGGAAAAGATGAAATCTCAAGAATAATTGAAATTTTTTTAATGCGAACACCTAGAAAACATATACCATAACAATATCATATTCAAAAAATGAAACAGAAGTTCACAAGAACTAGTTTCTATGTGAGAACTCACTGGTGGAAGCTTTTGGGATTGACTTTGGAGTGCCTTTCCACTCAATTTTCTATCAAAGATTCTTGTTAAACTATATATCTGGGAAACAAGGAAAAGTAAAATTAGAGGATGGTAAATCCATAGATATTGATGGAAAAGGATATTTCATCATCAAAATATTGAATTTACGACTCTCAATACAATTAATGATTTTCCACATCTCTATCCTCATGAGGAAATTTTTCCCTTGGGAAACTGGATGATGATATCTATATAACTAGATTAGAAAATGGGTTATATAAGGATACATATGGCTCTATAGTTTTTAAAAATATTTAGAGTATGAGGGCCTTTATATTATTGGAATTTTAAGTGATCAAATATTCAGTTTTCAATGATCCTGATCTATGGAACTGTAGATTCAATCACTTAAATGAGAAAGAAAAAAAAAGTTATAAAGGATAAGGGAATATATAATCTTGATCACATATTAATTGAAATGTGTAAAAGCTATTTTTTGGGTAACAAAAACATATTTTCTTTCATCTTATATTGTCAAAAACTGAAGATTTGGAAGTTAGATCTTATATACAATATCTGTTTGGTGGCCTTCCGAAGTTAAATAATATGGTGATTTCCCTTAAATTCTAACTTTAAACAATACTTTTTTAAATAAATAAAGTATTTAAATCATTAAGAGTAAATTTGATGTATTTCAGTAGTATATTCATTGGAAAACATTGGCAGAAAGATACGAATGAACAATAGTGGTGAGTACACCAAATGGAACTCTCATAAATTTTGAAAGAAGTAAGGGATAAGGAATGAGAAGAAAGTGAAAAAATATAAATAGAAGAATGGAGTAGATTAAATGATGGATAAGACTTTGGTAGATAAATTAATAAGAATGATGTAACAATTAGTAATTCAATAGGTGATTTGGGTGAAGGCACTCAACACAATGAGCTATCTCACCAACAAAAGCCGAACAACAGTTGTTGGGATGGAAGATACAAATGGGTTGTAACCATGAAAATTATTAGATGATCATAATAATAGAAACTTTAATAGTTTATCATATTTATATTTAAATTATAAGCATAATGAAATACATCAAAATTAATGAAAAAATATGTTTTCCCTTGGTTGTGGAGCTAAAAATATTGTATTTTGTTTATGGGATGCGAAAAGGGAATAATTAAATAGAGGTAATGATGTTTAATTGATGATATTAACCCATATAAGGACTAAACCTTATAGGAGAAGGAATTTGAAGAGAAAAAAATTGTAGATGTCAAAGTTGATCATATCATCAATAGTTTTAAAAAATTGGAGAACAGATATACATGTGGTGAAGGAACCAAATCCCAAATGAGAGGTTATCATAAATACCATAATGTTCAAGAGTAGATACTAATTAAGTGGAATAACCAAAAGTTCATTCAATGGATGTATAATTACATAATGTTCAGATACTGATAGAAAGAGTTGTGCCAAGTAGATTTGATAATCTAATTCACTTGAGTAGATCCACTAGGATGAGAAGTCTAATGAAAAGGTATGGGTATGATCTATGGTATATAATCCTAAAAACTGATGGGGAACCTAACCATATAGAGGATACAACTTATCTTAGTCATTATAACCGTTTAATATCTTACATTAATGAAAAAATGGATTCATTGATGTTCAATGGAACTTGGTAAATAATTAAATTATTGGGGTTAAAAAGAAAAATGAAAATAAGTGGGTTTACTCAATTAAGGAATAAGATAATATAATGAAGAGATAAGAATAAAAAAATATATGGAAAGGGTTTTAGAAGAATGAATGAGTAAATTTCGTGGATATATTATCATTGTTAATTTAACATTACACCATCTGAATAGTGAAAATCATAGTCGCATAAAAATATTTTTATCTTCAGAATATGGATTTCAAGAAAAAATTCCACCATTTTTTTAGAAGATAATATTTACATGAAACAACCAATATGTGTACCGAATGTTGGTTATTATAATTTCTTATGTAAATAGAAGAAAAATCTACTTGGTAGGGAGAAATCCCCATGGTAGTGGAATTAGAATTTCAATTCATTTACGTTGGAGGAAGGGTTCCACAAATTCAATGAAAGTAACTATTTTTATTGGAAGAAATTTGAATATGGGACATTCATCATATTGGTATTTTGTGTGGATATCATACAAAGTGATAGATAAGATGTTTATAAAGTCTAAATATTAAACTGTGAATAGTATGAAAAATACAAGATGAATGATCATGGAAAGAAGAGGATGATTTGGGAGATAAGGATCATTTGAGATTGAAATACTTTGACATTGGATCGACCTCAGAATTATTATATCTAAAAGATCATGGAAATGATTGGGATGAATAGAAGTAAGCCATCATCAACCCTTCATATTACTCACTTCATGTTGTCCAAGTCACTAGAGATAGAAATGAAAGTTGAGTCCATTTACATGGAGAAAGTTATATATGCATCAATGGTCTAATGCTTAATGTATTAAATGATTTTCACTCTCCGAATTTTTTTCCTATAGTGGGTGTTTTGAGTTGGTACATATAAAATCAAATGAAAATTCATTTAGAGATTGTTAAGTTGGTCCTTCATTAATTTAAAGGATCATAACATCAATATCTTTTTCATTGCAGAGGAATATCTTTTACATGGGTTTTTGGACATGAAAATATTGGAGATTCAGATATTCAAAAGTGTAAAACATGTTTTTTAATTTCATATGGTGGTTTCATAGTTAGATTAATGTCAGTGATTCAAAATATTGTTTCTCTGTGTACAATAGAAGCAATGTTTGTAGCTGAAACACAAGCATGTAAATTAATATTATGGTTGAAGAGACTATAATAGGAGTTTGGAAGGAATAATGAAGGGGGTTGTGCTATACATTTATAGGAAAAATTAAATTCGCTTGGACAAAAACATCGTGTTTAATGAAAGGACATATAATATTGAAATAAAATTAATACAGGAAAAGGATCTAGAGATACATATGATAGAATGAAACCAAAATATGGCAAACATATTCACCAAGACTATAGTTCATGAAACATTAAGGCGACATCGAGCCTCATTTGGACTTGGGTGAAGGATGAAAAGAAATGGGGAATACATCTGAAGGCTAGGTTTTGGATTATTTTAGTGTTTTTTCCCTAGAATAAGACTTCATATGTAATATTATTGGGATTTGAATCCTTGTTCAGTGAATTATAAGTTTAATACATCATATGTATAAAGTATCAGAATTAAATTTATGTACATATTGGATAGTATCAAGAATATGATCTCAATGCGAAGTCATCAACAATATATCTTTTACAATAGCAGTATGTCCATTAGAAGTTTGAATCTACTGATGGTTCTACGATGAAGCGCTAGGAGGTCTAAATATTAGTGAAGTTGATGGGTCATTGGGTTGGTAAATTTTCATAGTTGATCATATATTATTACCCATGATTTATTGAGAGAAAAGTTTACTTGTTTGAACAGTTGTTATTAGTAATTATGTACATGATCCTTTAATTCAATTTAAGGATTAACATAGAGTGGAAGGTTTAAGGATTTATTGTAGTGATGCGATGTTGGGATGAATTACTTGTATATGTAATTCCTTTTCACCTGTAATATATTAGGTATAATAAAATAATGAAGTAGCGTGATTTCCCCATGTACATTGTATTGAATATTAATGTTATTTATATTTTTCTAGTATTTCACATGTATATTTCATCATTGAATGTAAATTAGATACTTTATTTTCCTGTACAGAGGTGTCTGTGTGAAGGTGAATTTATGTGGTGAGTAGTGTTATATCTACCTAATATTGCAATGCTTAGTTGAGGGGAAATAATACATAAAGAGATTCCATTTTCCACAATTCAATCACTCCATGAAAATTTCAGGTGCATCATTCAATTATACTTCTTATGGTCAATTAGTATTACATGGGATTAGTTTTTTCCACTACAAATTGTTAGTCTAGTATCCTCAAGAAGTTATTCTCAACATATCCTTTCGATCTATAGGTTTATCCATTTTGATTCATTGACATGATCTTATATATCACATATTGTTTCTATTTATATAAAAAATGACTTTAGTTAGACATTATTTTACTAATTGTATATGGATTTTAAAATAAAATAAATTATATAGGACAAACCTCTCTATCATCAAAATTCTTTATAAGATTAAACAACCATTTTACAATAGTTCTAATAACATGTTAAACCATGTGATCATCAAGATCATAAATGGTAGCAAGTACCTTAGTGTTTGGCTCCCGAGATATGTAAATCCCTAGTCTCACATTATATTTTAGAGGATCATTGTTGTTTAGAATACTGAAATAGATATTATGCATTGTACCTTATGAAACAAATAGATGAGCGAGAGTTGATATATATAAATATAATAAACATCACTCTATATAATTTTAGAAAATGAAATTTATCATTATTTTTTGATTCAAATTTATTAGAAACTGTTCTAAAAGAATCTATATTCATTGGGTATGACAGGCCTTTGAGGGAAATAAAAAGAATCAAACTGGTGTATTTAGGATCAGTTTCAAAAAATTTACCAACATTTTCGAAATCTTATCTTCATTGAAATAATATCATTCATATCACTAATGAAATTTAATTTCTATATAATATTTTTTATGTGAGGTAATGTTTAAATTTATTGTAAATATATCCCTTTATACGTTTTTTAAAATATCATTTTATTTTCATTCTGGTAATACGATTCTTGCACATTTTCTAAAGATGTGATATTAAAACTGACATTGATAGTGATCCTATTAGTTTTTATATATGTATTTATGGTTATAAATGGGTAAATTATCTTGATTTTGGGTGTTCACCTATTATACATGGCTTTTAAACCAAGAAGTTTCACATGTTAACCATTCCCATTCGGGTGTTGAATTCCTCCAAAAAACCTCTCAATTATCCATATATTTTTCATATTATTCTAATTTATCTTTCATAGTTATTTTATTATTTGAAAACAATATATTATCATTATCCTTTTCTAAAAACAATGAAATTAATTCCCAAGCCAGATTATTATTTTTTAATTTATTCTTTGAGTATATTCTTTAAATAATTGATTATTTCCCTACATAGTTAGAATTTATCATTTAGTTAATAATTTATTTCTTCCCAAAACTATTAACAAAAATTTAACTATCAAAAATGTGAATTCTTTATAATAATCGTTGATTTATAGTGTCGTGAAAACATGCAACTAAATTACTGATTTATTCTAACCTTAGATCACATATTTATAACTTCTAACTAACCCAATTTTCTCCCCTACATTTTCCAACTCATCTACCACTACTCAGCCTCCATACCTCCCTAATACACAACAATTTCTTATTTTTTATTATTTTTTTTTCATTTAATTTATCATAATTTCCATCATTTCGATTATGCATTAATTCTTCCACTGAAGCCCCTACATCTCGAATCCCCCTACCTATGCTCCCTGCCCTTGTCTCTTAGTATCCCTACGTTTTAGCCTCCCTATGTGCTAGAATCCCAACTAGTCCCTCTACCAAGTATATCACTACTACCCTTACTCAGTGACAGTTTTTTTCTGTCCCAACATAGTTCTATTATGACTGTACATTGTTTTGGACAAATAAAACTAGTTATGCATTCATTTATGTTATTCAATTTCATGATTATTTTTAATCCCACTACAAAGGGGGGATATTATACTTTCTTTTATCAAACACTAAAATATACAATATAAATAGAATAAAAAATATATTTTAGAATCAGATAACTTGGAGTGAATTTGGATTCTTTTTTGCAGATAATAATATTCCCTCATGAATTAAGATGGAAGGGTGTGAAATATCATGGTTTTCATCTTTTTTTATTTTAGAATTTTATTATTTAACAATATAATATTTTCACATTTTCAAAGATAGCAATAAAATGGCATAATTAGAAAGAAATATTTTTAGATTTTAATATTTTAGAAAATTATAATACAGATGGTCCAGGAAGTAATTTTCCAAGGTTTTGAAACACACAAATTACTTCTTCCTTTCTGCATCATGTTTTATACCTTATCCATTGGTTTCTAACATGAGTTGTTTAAAAATTACTATATTGGTATGTGGATCAGAATCAATGATGCATCTATTAATAACATTTCATTATGTTATCTATTTTTATAATTTCTCAACAAGATTGGCTAAATCATTAGTGAATGTGTTATTATTATGATATAGGGCATCTTCTTCAAGATGAATTTAAGATCCTACATAAACCTCCACCTAAAATAAAATTGATTGGACATCAATTTTCTATTACTATGCTTCCAATTTTAGAAATCATGGTTTCTCTATTTTTTTTATCTGGTACAAATTTTGAATCCCAAATATATAAAAAATGTAATTTTACAAATAAATGAAACTCCCATCAGAATGAGGAATGTTATATATTAGTAGATGATAATAAAACATGGATGGTTGAAAATGTAGAGCCTCTTGGGCGGGTTTGATTCTGATGGGATTGTATCTAGTCATGTTATTAACACATTTTTCAACTCATCATTGGGCATTATATATTTGAATATATATTTTCAGGAATTATATTTTAATTTTATAGGACTTAGTGATCTGAATTTGAATTTCCTTATGATTTTTTAGGTTTTCTATCTATTTTCCTTCTTATAAAATAATTCCTAATTAAAGCATGTATATATAAATAATTAGATTTATTTTTATGAATAATTTAAACCATAATTGTTTTCATAGATATATTGTTTTTGTGGAATCAAAATTTCGAACTTGTGCATGAATATGGTTTCCATGACTGGTTGATAAAACTAAACAAAGATAGGTAGGCATTGCATGTTGTTTCCTTTATAGAATGGATATCATTAATAACAATTAATTTTAAACTTATTCTAATTCCAAAAAATATAGAATATTAATATTATAGAAGCATATATATAAAAACCAATAAAACCAAAAATGTGTTGAACTAATTGACAATAAATTCATTTTAGGTATATCGTACAAAAATTATGGTTGATATGGCTATGAACTGTTAGAGTTAGGGTCTTTTTGGTAGAAATTATTGAAAACTAATCATAGAAATTATCACTTATTAAACTTAGTTTGAAAAAATGGGGTGTCTTTATTGAAAAAAAAACTTCTATATAGGTTCTATTTGATTCCCCTTGTTGATATTTCATCATGTATTTTTCATTTTTGAGAAATTGCTTGAATTAATATGTACCATGTGATCTATCATTAGAGTTATGGTACATATAAAAAATTATTTCCATTTTTTGTAAAACATATAAACCTAAATACTAAAATAATAACACTTAACTAGTAGAGAACATTTTTTCAATAAAGTACATATTATCAGTTATTTTAGGAAGATTTAATAATTAAGAGGAACTATCAAAATATTAAATTCTCTAAGAAACCATCATCAATATGGTGTAGTAAGATAATATTTCAACAATTAATCTTAAAACACATAATAAAACAAATCTTCATAAATTATTTGCACTATAATAAGTTTTAATCAGGTGTAGTCATATGTTGTATTTCCTTTTCATTCATAAAAAATAATCCAATCATAAATTTAATCCAAAATTTAGAAAGAAATCAAATAATATTTTATTAAATAAAATTAAAAACATGTGTCAGACCCATAATTCAATAGATCACCCAATGATTTAAAATATATATATTCATTATCAATCTAACTTAATCACATTATCTGTAGACCTATTATGGATGTATAATTGATTAATTAATTAATTTAAATAAACAAAGATTAATTTAACAATCACATAATCAATTTATTTTTATCACAACCCCATTACAAAGTGATTTTGTGCATATAATCTATATAATGTTAAATATAGAATTAATAATGACCATACCAAGATAATAAAATATCTAAGGATTCACCCCTTTTCTGTTTAGTTTTATGTCTCTGTGGTTTTGTTGTAGATCATTGTATTATTATATACCTCCCCAAAATTGTTGATGATTACTCTTGATTGAATCAAAAAAAATTAATTTTTTTTTTATTAAAAAATTTGTTTTTTGAATTTTAAAATTTTTATTATAAAAATAATACTGTTATATTAGAAAATAAAAATGTGAGATATGTCTCATTTTTCTATATAAGTTCATGTATTTTTTATATTCTAAAATTATATCAGTTTTAAATTTCATAAAGGTTTTTTTTGAAAACATTCATCATTATAACTATTTTTTTCATGTCTTTAAATCTTCATATATCCTTGTGTTATGTTTTTATCATTTTGTTAACAAATCATATATAGTATTTGGTCAACTTAATTTTAAAAAAAATTCCCATAAAAATTAATTTTATTTTTTGAGTCAATTAATTTTCTATTGATGTTAATTGGAATAAGTATTGTTATTATTGATACCTCTATTATTATATAATATATAATAATGTGAATATTTTTTGGTCTTTTATGACTAGCAGGGGATCATTTTTTAACTATTTTTCATTAGGTTAAATTGATAAAAGGGGATTTCATAATAGCTACTGAAATGATTCTTTATCAGTTACATATATAAGTTATTTTATATTAGAATTTAAGTGAATGTAATTATTTAGAATGAAAAAGGCCACCAATTTTTCTAAATTTCCTTTATTAAATTATAAAACTACTTATTAAAAGAGAACATTTTCATAATTAATTTTGCTAGGCCAGTAAAGTTATTGATCAGTGTAGTCTCATTAATAAATATTTATTAGTTTCATACTCAATTAAAACAATAAAATTTAATTTTTTAACCTTTTCATCAATTTGATATTATATATGTATCCCAAATTGAAAATAAAATTTGATAATTTATTTTAAAAATTCATATCACTTATAATAAGTGCATATACATGTGTTTTGTTTTGATATTTTCGTGGCATTTTGGTGTGAGGTATTTTTGGGGAAATATAACAATCATCACTTATTTTTATAATGTAAATATGTGATATGAATTATATGTACATTACCCACTATGTTTATTATATTTTATTATATTTAATGTTAAATTTTAAATTTTTCATTTACAGATGAATGTTAATTATTTTTTCATCTCAATTAATTGATATGACATATAATAATTATACTTTTTATATCCTTGATAATTTTTTTAAAATCTATGGCTATTATTGATGCTAATAATATGTTATTGTAAATGTGGTTGCTATTGAAAACTATAATGATGTTGTTTTTTAAAAAATAATTCTTTGTTACAATAATGTATTCTTTTTCCTTAAATATTTCAATAGTTTTCTTATAGTCAATATGTTTTGGATTATACATATCATATGATTATAAAAATCATTATATATCATATCTATTTTTTCAAAAATAAATTGTGTTTGTTCTAAAGAATATTTCATTAATTTCATGAATCCATATTACTCCTAAAAAAATTAGAGATCTTTTCTTAATAATGAGAAAAAATAAATATTATTTCACTAATTTGAAGAAATTAATATGTGTGGATTTTTTATTGAAATTATAAATCTTTTAAATTTTATTATATATATATAATGATAATGAAATTACTAGTTTTCGATAGCTTGGTTTTCATGAAACCCTAGTTATTAATAAACCCTGATATAGTACAAATTTAAAACAAAACTATTGAATTAGATGGATTGGAATGTAATTAATTCATGATGAAGAATTTTTACAATGTTTTAAATAATAATAATTTATTGATAATGCATGATAAATAGGTACTCAGTATTCAATTTTAATTTCCTGATTCAAAAATACTTTTTTCAAAAGGGTTTTCATTTAATTATTTGGACAGAAATTACAATTAATTGATTAAATTTTCATTAATTTAATTTGAAATAATTGAAATAATTTTCAAAATTAGTATATTAATAATATTTTATGTTAAATGTTAAAAACCATTCTAACAAGAATTATTTTTTCATGAATATTGAAAAAATAATATTTTTTAAACTATAATATATTTCCATGTAAAATTTTCTTTATGTTTTTAAATTTTTAATAAAATAAAATTATAAATCTTTAATTATAATTAATCTAATTAATGAAATCATTTCACTATTTTACATGACTTTGGTATAATTTCATTTTTTTGCATGAATGTAATATTTTATCCTAAAGATGTTCTTGTGCTCACAATGTCTTTTTCTATTATTAAATTTACTTAATATACAATTATTAGCGGGTTTAATTAACTTTAAAGAATAAATATAAAATTATATATTTTAATATTCATTTTATGATTTTTCACAGGGCATGGAATTTAATGTAAATTAATTTTTATCCCTTAAAAACATTTTTTATAAAAATAGTTTTCATTGCGGTTGTAGTGCTTATTTAAAATTAAATTTGGCCACATATATAATTTAATATGTTAAAATAGACTCTATATTTTTAATCATAAAAATTAATATAGTTTAATATGTTTGACTTCATTTTTAGTTATAATGGATATCAAAAATAATAAAATTATCTTACAACTATTAAGGTTTAAGAAGGTTTACTATGTTCTTAAACCAAGAGTTAAGGGTAGGATTCTTAGCCACACTTTATTAATTTTTATTGGTTGATGATATTTTAAAAGTAGCATTTTCTACTAATCCCTGAAAACATTGAGCCACTTCACCATGAATGCGACGTTATATCATGGATATATTTTATGAAATAACATATGTGTCCCTCCCCTCATTTATAAAAGAGAACTCATAATCCAATACTATCCATGCCATTTTATCTTTCTAGATTATCCTTGAAATAAAAAAAATCATTTTTATAATTCTTCTCTTGATCTGAGTGCTTATAGCCTTCACATAAGATCAATCAGTCATGGATTAAGGTGTAAGTCAAAAGAGTTATCTCAATAAAGAGTTATAAATCTTAATTAAATTATTTCAATATAGTTTTTTACTTTTTCTTCATGTAAATTATTTGTATCCATAAAAACATGGTTCAAACCAAGTCATAAATATTCTTACATGTTATTATGATCATTTCAAAAATATTTACCATCTATTCTCCATGAAATGTGAAATTAATGTATGCATTGTGCATATGTGTGAACTACCACATCCATGGCGAAATACGATTTATTTCACATCACCATCATTCATGAGTGGTTATATTTGTGCCGATCTATTTTTTAAACTGGATTAAAATGAAAATGAATTTCATGGTTTTGTTTTACTGTATTGATATTTTTAGAAACGAGCATCAGAATTGAATTACAAGAGTATGATTAATTCAACGTGAGGATTTTGTACTGGGTTAAAGGTCTGAGAAATATCGTGGGTGTATTGAGAATTTTGGGGAGTGCCAAAACCTGAGAATCAGGGGTTTGAAAGGCTGTACCGGTCATATGGTTTTTCTAATACCGTACAACCCACAATAGGAAACGATACAGACTTGTTTCAAAGGGGGAAGTCGTGGGGTTCATGAGCTGCACATAGTTTTCCAAACCATGTTCCTAGGCCGTATGGTGTGCTTTAGGGTGTAGTAGCCTCACAATATTAACCAAACTATTTGCACATGGTTATGAAAAAAATGTGTGTCAAACCATGAAGTATCTCCTGTTTTAAAATATTAAATTAAATTAAAATAAAATTAAATTAAAAACCTAAACATAAAATAACTCACTCCTCTCCCATATCACTCATGACACATCCCCTGGGGGTTCCTCTTGGCAATGCGACAAACCCCATTTCGGGTCCCTCTTCATCAATTGATTATCATAGTTTTTTGTTTGGATCTTCATCTGAATCATCGATGTATGTTCATCCACACCTCTATGCCTCTTTTTATAGCCATTTTGTGGTCTCCCCATATATAAGGCCCCTGCCTTAAACCTTACTTAATATTGAGTTATTACAATATTACACATTGAAGATCTTTTCGGGTTTAGTGTTTTATAGAATTAGATCATAAAACATGCATTACATTCCACATATAAACAAAGTGGTTACATAAAGATAGTATTCTTCATTCCCCTCAATGGAAACACATTTAAAATTAAACATGGATTATTTCTTGACACATCCTTGACTCTATCATCTTATCATGTACCTTTCCCTTGACCTGTGAAAAACATTTCAAAAACTTGGGATGAGCATAAAAACTCAGTATGGGTTATAAAAAAAACATTGAAAGGAAACATGAGTTCATATATACATAAGAATGAAATCATACTTTACCCATAAAACATTGGCACTTTAACATACCTCATAAAATCATGAATAAATCATAAAAATCATAAGACATGTAGGTAACTTGAGGCATTCATAACATTCTTACGTAGGGATTAACCCTCTTGGTTACGTTTGGAAAACCCATCACAGTATATTCCCTAAATCTCTTCGGAGAAACCTTAACGTTTCACTCCTTCGCGTTACCCAATGCATTGGAGAGCTATAGCGGGCTCACCCACCCTTAGTTTATCACGGAACCACCCGTCTTTATAATAATACCCAAGAAACATAACATAATCATATCACATAAAACATGCATAAATGAAACATAACATTTCCACATTTCAATCATGAGATATCAATACAACACATTGATATAATAAAAACATTATGAAAACCATTTTCAATACCAAAGTAAAACATGGTATTTATTTTTCGTTTTAAAAAAAAGTATGGCTTGTAGAGGAAGCCGAAACTCAAATAACGGTCACAACGGCTGAGAAGTCGTTGTCGCCGCATACGTATGACAAAAACATTTCCTTTTTTCGTTTAGTATACGCTTCGTATAAAAATGATTACTTTTGAATAAACGTAAAAGTCAAAGGGGTTTATACACCGTATAAAAGAAAGTTGTGTATAAATAAAATATGCCTCAATGAAAGGAGAATGAGACGAAGTCCCATACCTCGTATCCGACTTGACCCGACCGTTCTTTAATCTCCTGAATAATAAACTTGAGTTAATCTCTAATTGCATAAGAACCTTTTTCAAGTTCATTATTCCTTTTATAGCATGTTATGGACATCATGTAATCATTTAAGTTAATAATGTTCATTTTGTCGGTATTTGGTTCTTAAGTCAAAAATAGACTTCTTACACTTACATGTTGTTAATTTGGTCAAAGGTTCGTTATATCCAGAATGATATTAATGATTTGTATAACATATACATCATATATATTCAGCATATACATGTATTTATAATATTACATCACATTTAGAGGTAAGAAATGAAATGCACCGTTCATGGAGACGGTAAGCCGTACGTACGCATGAACGCTACTTCCATTTCTATTTCATATTTTCTGGAATGGAATCATAATGATATAAGAGTATATTATAATTCTAGTATAATAACATATATAATATCATTAACTTTATCCTTTACACATCCCACATATGGTATTAACGAATCAAATCACTTTCAGGGGGCGGTAGTCCGCACTTCCTAAAATAAAGATATCGTGTTTACCCATAATGGAAACCATAAATGTATGCCCAAAATGAAAAAAACAGAAGCTTAAGGAAAACATAAACATATTATATATCATATATAAAAATAGTGAAATCATAATGGCCACCTTTGAAGGTGTTAAATGAGTATTGAACAATCATCGTTTCGGGAGGCAGAATTTCGCCATCCACGGAAACCGTATGTTCTTTAACCATTTGATGTAGTTGTGTGAGAGTGTAGCTCAAATAAATCTTATAACAACATCCTAGTATATTTACGATACTGGTGTTGTTACAAAATAAGTAAATATAAAGAGTTTAGGGGGTTGTAGAAGCAAAATAAAACAAATGAACATGAGAGAATGAATTACCTTTAAAAGTGTAACTCCTTCTGATTTGAGCCTAAAGGCTTCCTTTGAAAGGATTATGCCCAAAGGGAATCCTATAGGATGAGGAGAGGGATGTGGATAGAGTAAATGGGCAGGGGTTGGCCGAGGCAAAGGTTTGAGGAGTGTGTGAAATGAGGTAGAGTTGGGGGCCTTTTATAAGAGGAGAGGAGGGGCACTTTTGGAATGTAAAGAAATATTACTTTATTTGAAAATGTGTTTCGGTTTTAAAAGATCCCACATTGATATAATTCGTGTATATGGTGATAAGGGTTCGACATCCACTCATCCAATTTGTTTTGGACATGTGTAGTTCATAGAGTTTACATTATCTTTCCATTTTATTTAAATCGTCAAATAATGATGTCATCGCTGCATCATTATTATGTCAAAAATAATTTAATTTATTTAATGTCTAAAATTATAAAAAAATTACTATGATGTAGGAAATCGTTTTATCTTTCCAATGACTTTTTATAATAAAATATCTGATCTTTATAAGCCCATGTAAAAATTGATTTCGTAAAACATATTATGTTTGTGTAATTTTTACTTTTACATTAAATAAAAAGTTATTTTTGTCATTTCCCAACAAAAGTGGATCCATGGGGTCCTCAAGTTGACCCATGGCTTGTCTTGGTCGGCCATGACACAACCAATAAGGTTGGGACATGTGTCTAGGTCATTTCATATTATTAAACCATTATTTATACCTTAAACTACCCTAATTACCACTAATCGTGATTAAGAACTTAATAAGTTACTATTCACCAAAAAATTATTATAATCTCATTGAACCACATTTTACTTCTTAATGACAACCATGTATGTCGTATTTTTGAAATTCAAAACACAATAATGGAAAAATTTCATTTAAACGGAAAATCAGTCTTTATAAGTACCACTTAGTGGTTTCACTATTCATCAAAAATTGGGGTTTTTCAGAAAATTACCATAAATTCACCCTAAGCTATATTTGATATTACGAATTCAAAAATGAAATCTATTTTACAAAATTCAAAACATATAATTCACATTAATTAATTTATTAATTAATTCCCACTGTCAGAGCAAAGAGCGTGTTTTTATGAAACAATAAGTATCAAAAGATTGACACAAGTTTAAGTCCAATTTCAAAGTGAAATTGGTTCCAATGACCACCATTGGATTAAATGGTAAAAATATATTCATATTTCACATTAATACCAATTCAAAAGATAATCTAATCATATAAATAAATTAGATTAAAAAGCAGTTTTGATGTAAAATGCAGTATTTTTCACTATTCATTAAAAAATGAACATTGTCAGAAAAATACCAAGAATTCACACAAAGTAAATTTTGATGTTCCAATCATAATGAATAAGTTTATTTTGACAAACATAGTTTATAAAATTGTCAAATATAGATTTAAAAAGGGTTTTCCATCATAAGGCAGTAAAACAATCTTTTAAGAATATTAGTGTATTACATGCTTAAGATTGGATTTATTTTCATTTTAAGCCTCTAAAACACTATCTTAATCATTAATAGACATAGATAAAAGTATCTATTATTCATTAATTACCTGGTATGTTACATCCTTCCACCCTTTAGAAAATTGCATCCCCGCAATTTATTTACTTATCGAATAAATGGGGGTACTTATCCCTCATTGCATTTTCAGATTCCCATGTTGCCTCTTCAATCATGTGGTTTTTCCACAAAACCTTTACTTTCTTAATCACCTTATTCCGTAACACTTGCTCCCTGTGGTCAATAATCTGGACCGGTTGTTCCTCATAAGATAGGTTCTCTTCCAGCTGAACTACCTCTGGACTCAAAACATGAGATGGATCTGACATATACATCCTCAACATTGAAACATGAAAAACATTGTGTACCTGAGATAAACTCGGAGGTAAAGCCACCCGGTATGCAACTGATCCAACTCTCTCCAGAATTTTATATGGTCCAATAAACCTTGGACTCAGCTTTCCTTTCTTACAAAATCTCATCACACTTTTCCAAGGAGAAACCTTGAGAAAAACATGATCACCTACCTCGAAAGATAGATCCTTCCTCCGGTTACCCGCATAACTCTTCTGCCTGCTCTAAACTGTTCTCATGTGATTCTGAATCAGCTGAACATTTTCTGCCATCTCTTCTACCAATTCTGGACCCATCAATATCCTTTCACCCACTTCATCCCAGAAAGCTGGAGTTCGACACCGCTTCCCATATAATGCCTGAAATGGTGCCATCTGTTTACTGGAATGAAAGGTGTTATTATAAGAAAACTCAACCAAAGAAAGATTTTGGTCCCAACTTCCCTGATAATCCATAGAACAAGCTCCTAGCATATCCTCCAATGTCTGAATTGTTCGTTCTGACTGCCCATCTGATTGAGGATGAAAAGCTGTACTAAAATTTAATTCAGTACCCAACGACTTCTGAAGGCCTTTCCAAAAGTTAGAAGTAAACCTGGGATCACGATCCGATACAATGGAGAGTGGAACTCCATGTAACCTGACTATTTCTTTAAGATACAAACGGGAAAGTTGATCAAGAGATAAATTATCTCGCATAGCATGGAAATGAGCAGATTTGGTCAAGCGATCAACAATAACCCAAATTGCATTATTACCTCGAGATGTCTTCGGTAATCCAACAACAAAGTCCATGGATATATTCTCCCATTTCCACTCTGGAACTGGTAAAGGCTAAAGCATCCCTTTCGGTAACTGCCGGTCTGCTTTAACCTATTGACATGTCAAACACATTATAGTACAATTAGCAATGTCTCTTTTCATTCCATCCCACCAGTAATACTCCCGCAGATCTCTATACATCTTAGTACTGCCCGGATGAACTGAAAACAGAGAACTATGAGCTTCACATAACAAATGTCTCTTCAAATGTGAATCACAAGGCACACACAATCTCTTCCCAAATCTCAAAAAAAATCATTATCAATGTTGAATTCAGGCAACTTACCTTTCTGAACCATCTCTACCTTTTTCTGCAACTCACTATCTTGCTTCTGTGCTTGCTTGATTCTATCTGATAGAGAAGATCTCACTGATACCTGAAACAAAACAGAAGGACTTCCTGCACCAACAACTTCTATTCCAAATTTCATCAAATCCTTGACCAAAGGATCACGTTCCAAACATAACATTGCTAATGAAGCATTACTTTTTCGACTCAAAGCATCAACCACTTTATTTTCTTTTCCCGGATGGTAATGAATTGTACAATCATAATCCTTGATTAATTCTAGCCATCTCCTCTGTCTCATGTTTAACTCTTTCTGAGTGAATATATACTTTAAACTTTTGTGATCGGTATATATTTCACACTTTACTCCATACAAATGATGCCTCCAAATTTTTAATGCAAAAACAACAGCAGCTAATTCCAAATCATATGTAGGGTAATTTACCTCATGAGTTTTCAACTGTCGTGAAGCATAAGCAATTACCTGATCATTCTGCATTAGGACGCAACCAAGTCCTTTCAATGAAGCATGATTGTATATAACAAACTCACCATTCCTGGAAGGTAGTGCCAAAACTAGAGCATTCACCAATCTTCTTTTCAATTCCTGAAAACAATCATCACATTCTTTTGTCCAGATAAACTTAACACCCTTCCGAGTTAGATTAGTCATTGGACTAGATAACCGTGAAAAATTTCTAACAAACCTTCGGTAATAGCCCGCCATACCAAGGAAGCTACAAATCTTGGTTACATTTGTGGGTCTTGGCCATTCTTCCACAACATTTGTTTTTGTAGGATCAACAGTTATTCCATATTTAGAAACAATGTGACCAAGGAAAGAAATTTGTTGCAACCAAAACTCACACTTGCTGAATTTCCCATATAGTTTCTTTTCTTTTAAGGTTTGCAAGATAACCCTTAAATGTTTTTCATGCTCCTCTTTACTTTTAGAAAACACAAAAATATCATCAATGAAAACCACCACAAACTTATCCATGAAGTCATGGAAAATTCTATTCATTAAGTCCATGAATACAGCAGGTGCATTGGTTAGCCCAAAAGGCATTACTACAAATTCATAATGGCCATATCTCGTACGGAACGCGGTCTTCGGAATATCTGCCTCCTTTACCTTCAGCTGATGGTACCCCGATCTCAGGTCAATCTTTGAAAAAAACTGAGCTCCCTGGAGCTGATCAAACAAATCATCGATATGAGGCAATGGATATTTGTTCTTAACAGTGATATTATTCAAGGCTCTATAATCAATGCAAAGTCTCATATAAACATCTTTTTTTTAACAAATAAAATAGGAGCTCCCCATGGTGATGTGCTAGGTCTAATGAAACCTTTATCTAAAAAATCTTGCAATTTCTCCTTCAACTCTAAAAGTTGAATTTGTGCCATTCGATAAGGGGGTTTTGAAATTGGCTTAGCATCAGGAACTAAGTCAACAGTAAAATCAACTTCCCGACCTGGTATTATTCCAGGCAACTCATCAGGAAAAACATCAGGATACTCATTTACCACTGGCACATCATTAATCTGAACAGTCCCTTTATTTTCAACAACGTGTGCAAGGTAACATTCATTTCCATCTTTTACATGTTTCTCAGCCTCTTGATATGTTATCAAAAGTAAGGGTTCATTCCTGTAAACAAACTTAAAGTCTTTCTAAAAAGAAACTTCTTTAGCTCTACAGTCAATCATATCATGGTAAATAGAGAGCCAATCCATACCCAGGATAACATCAAACTCAACTAGTGGTAGAACAATAAGGTTTTCAAGTAGGTTCTTTCAACAGATAAAGATAGGAAGATTCTTATAAATTATTTTTGCCTCAACATTTCCCCTAGGTGTTTTTACCAAAAGTTCAGGAGTCATTTCTTGAGATGGTATTCCCATTTTACTAGAAAAGGTTTCAGATATGAAAGAATGTGTAGACCCCGAATCAAACAACACACTGGCATAATCTGAAAAAACAAACAAAGTACCTAATACAACTTCATTTGATGGCCCGACATCTGCTGAAGTAGTTGCAATGGATTTCACCAACCCCTTCTTCTTGTAGTCTGAATGCTTCCCATCACTCAAACTCTTTGTCGGACACTCGTTTGCATAGTGACCCATCTCAATTCACTTATAACATTTCACTAACTGTAAATCAAATTTGTTCTTACCTTCACCTTGATCCTTTTCAGTGCAATCACGAGCCTTATGTCCCATATTACCACATCGGTAGAACGTTCCAGAATTCAGAAGACATTCACCAACATGCCTTTTTCCACATTTATCACAAACTGGAAACTTAGTTCTCTTACCATCAGACTTTTTTTAAGAATTCTTACCTTTCTCCTGCCACCTCGGTCTCTTCTTCTGCTGGTTGTTATAGAACACTTGGTCATCGGCAAACTCCATTTCCACCTTCTCAGCACATTGAACAAGCTTTTCATAACTTTTAAACTCACGAGAAGCTAATGCCCTTCGATATTTTGGCTTTAATCTTGAGTAAAAACGATTTATTTTACTATCAAGGTCTCAAATAAAATTTGGATCATACCTTGCCAATCGAGTGAACCTTTCTTCATAGGCAGCCATTGAGTCTTCCTCTTGCCTCAATTCCAAGAATTGCTTTTCCATCTTAAGTCTAACAGCCTTAGGAAAATACTTCTTAAGAAACATACCTTTGAATTCATCCCAGTCAAGAGCATCAATCTCATCGGCATACCTGATATTTTTAACCATAGACCACCACTGATCTACTTCACCCTCCAAACGGTAAATAGCAAGACTAACCTTTTGATTGTCTGAACACCCCATGACATCAAAAATCTTCTCCAGTTCTTTAATCCACCCTTCAGCTAGCACAGGGTCAGATGATCCTCTGAATGATGGTGGATGTTGCCTCATGAAATGTTCCACCACTGACATGTTCCTCTGCGGTTGGTCTGGCTGATCTCGTGTATGGATACCACCACCATTTATCACTTGAGTCAACTGCGCCATTACTGCAACAAACTGTTCAGTTCCAATTCCGACCATTTCTGGATGCTGATTCGGAAGGTTATTTCCTTCTGTATGCCTTCCTAGCACTGCTTCCCTGTTTCCTTTGCGGAAAACCATTCTGAACAAACATGTCTTAGATAAAGTAACATGGTAATCTTTAAATGCTCTATCATTTCAAAAAAAAAAAAATATTTTTGGATAATCATTTAATAGAATTCTAACTCCTAAAGTTATCTAAACCGACCTTTGTTACCAACTATAAGGCCCCAGCCTTAAACCTTACTTAATCTTGAGTTATTACAAGATTACACATTGAGGATATTTTTGGGTTTAGAGTTTTAGAGAATTATATCATAAAACTTGCATTACATTCCACATATAAAAAAAGTGGTTACATAAAGATTGTATTCTTATTCCCATCAATGGAAACACATTTAAAATAAAACATGGATTATTTCTTGACACATCCTTGACTCTATCATCTTATCATGTACCTTTCCCTTGACCTGTGAAAAACATTTCAAAAACTTGGGATGAGCATAAAAACTCAGTATGGGTTATAAAAAAAACATGGAAAGGAAACATGAGTTCATATATACATAAGAATGAAATCATACTTTACCCATAAAACATTGGCACTTTAACATACCTCATAAAATCATGAATAAATCATAGAAATCATAAGACATGAAGGTAACTTGAGGCATTCATAACATTCTTATGTAGGGAGTAACCCTCTTGGTTACGTTTGGAATACCCATCACAGTATATTCCCTAAATCGCTTTAGAGAATCCTTAACGTTTCACTCCTTCACGTTACCCAATGCATTGGAGAGCTATAACGGGCTCACCCGCCCTTAGTTTATCACGGAACCACCCGTCTTCATAATAATGCCCAAGAACCATAACATAATCATATCACATAAAACATGCATAAAGGAAACATAACATTTCCACATTTCAATCACGAGATATCAATACAACACATTGATATGATAAAAACATTATGAAAACCATTTTCAATACCAAAGTAAAACATGGTATTTATTTTCTATTTAAAAAAAAGTATGGCTTGTAGAGGAAGCCGAAACTCAAATAACGGTCACAACGGCGGAGAAGTCGTTGTCGCCGCATACGTACGACAAAAACATTCCCTTTTGTAATTTAGTAAACGCTTCGTATAAAAAAGATTCCTTTTGAATAAACGTAAAAGTCAAAGGGGTTTATACACCGTATAAAAGAAAGTTGTGTATAAATAAAATATGCCTCAATGAAAGGAGAATGAGATGAAGTCCCATACCTCGTATCCGACTTGACCCGACCGTTCTTTAATCTCCAGAATAATAAACTTGAGTTAATCTCTACTTGCTTAAGAACCTTTTTCAAGTTCATTATTCCTTTTATACCATGTTATGGACATCATGTAATCATTTAAGTTAATAATGTTCATTTTGTCGGTATTTGGTTCTTAAGTCAAAAATAGACTTCTTACACATACATGTTGTTAATTTGGTCAAAGGTTCATTATATCCAGAATGATATTAATTATTTGGATAACATATACATCATATATATTCAGCATATACATGTATTTATAATATTACATCACATTTAGAGGTAAGAAATGAAATGCACCATTCATGGAGACGGTAAGCCGTACGTACGCATGAACGCTACTTCCATTTGTATTTCATATTTTCTGGAATGGAATCATAATGATATAAGATTAAATTATAATTCCAGTATAATAACATATATAATATCATTAACTTTATCCTTTACACATCCCACATATAGTATTAACGAATCAAATCACTTTCAGTGGGTGGTAGTCCGCACTTCCTAAAATGAAGATATCGTGTTTACCCATAATGGAAACCATAAAGGTATGCCCAAAATAAAAAAAACAGAATCTTAAGGAAAACATAAACCTATTATATATCATATATAAAAATAGTGACATCATAATGGCCACCTTTGAAGGTGTTCAATGAGTATTGAACAATCATCATTTCGGGAGGCAGAATTTCGCCATCCACGGAAACCGTATGTTCTTTAACCATTTGATGTAGTTGTGGGAGGGTGTAGCTCAAATAAATCTTATAACAACATCCTATTATATTGAAGATACTGTTTTTGTTACAAAAGAAGTAAATAAAAAGAGTTTAGGGGGTTGGAGAAGCAAAATAAAACAAATGAACATGAGAGAATGAATTACCTTTAAAAGTGTAACTCCTTTTGATTTGAGCCTAAAGGCTTCCTTTGAAAGGATTATGCCCAAAGGGAATCTTCTAGGATGAGTATAGGGATGTGGAGAGAGTAAATGGTCAGGGTTTGGCCGATCCAAAGGCTTGAGGAGTGTGTGAAATGAGGTAGAGGTGGGGGCCTTTTATAAGAGGAGAGGAGAGGCACTTTTGGAAAGTAAAGAAATATTACTTTATTTGAAAATGTTTTTCGGTTTTAAAAGGTCCCAAATTGATATAATTCGTGTATAAGGTGGTAAGGGTTATAAATCCACTCATAAAATTGGTTTTGGACATGTGTAGTGCATAGATTTTACATTATCTTTCCATTTTATTTAAATCGTCAAAAAATGAGGTCATCGCTGCATCATTATTATGTCATAAATAATTTAATTTATATAATGTCTAAAAATTATAAAAAAAATTATATGATGTAGGAAATCGTTTTATCTTTCCAATTATTATTTATAATCAAATATCTGATCTTTATAAGCCCATGTAAAAATTGTTTTTGTAAAAAATATTATGTTTGTGTCATTTTTACTTTTACATTAAATAAAAAGTTATTTTTGTCATTTCCCAACAAAAGTGGATCCATGGGGTCCCCAAGTTTACCCATGGCTTTTCTTGGTCGGCCATGACACAACCAATAAGGTTGGGACATTTGTCTAGTTCATTTCATATTATTAAAGCATTATTTATACCTTAAAGTACCCTAATTACCACTAATCGCGATTAAGAACTTAATTAGTTACTATTCACCAAAAAATTATTATAATCTCATTGAACCACATTTTACTTCTTAATGACAACCATGTATGTCGGATTTTTGAAATTCAAAACACAATGATGGCAAAATTTCATTTAAACGGAAAATCAGTCTTTATAAGTACCACTTAGTGGTTTCACTGTTCATCAAAAATTGGAGTTTTTCAGAAAATTACCAAAAATTCACCCTAAGCTATATTTCATATTACGAATTCAAAAATTAAATCTATTTTACAAAATTCAAAACATATAAGTCACATTAATTAATTTAATAATTAATTCCCGCTGACAGATCAAATAGCGTGTTTTTATGAAACAATAAGTATCAAAAGATTGACACTAGTTTAAGTCCAATTTCAAAGTGAAATTGATTCCAATGACCACCATTGGATTAAATGGTAAAAATATATTCATATTACACATTAATACCTATTCAAAAGATAATCTAATCATATAAACAAATTAGATTAAAAAGCAGGTTTGATGTAAAATGCAGTATTTTTCGCTATTCATTAAAAAATGAACATTGTCAGAAAAATACCAAAAATTCACACAAAGTAAATTTTGATGTTCTAATCATAATGATTAAGTTTATTTTGATAAAAATAGTTTATAAAATTGTCAAATATAGATTTAAAAAGGGTTTTCCATCATAAGCCAGTAAAACAATCTTTTAAGAATATTAGTGTATTACATGATTAAGATTGGATTTATTTTCATTTTAAGCCTCTAAAACATTATCTTAATCATTAATAGACATAGATAAAAATATCTATTATTCATTACTTACTTGGTATGTTACACCATCACCCAATGAGATGCGTCTAAACCAAGTGATTGAAGTTAACCAATATTCTTTAGTATTATTTTGGTAGTAGGTTGTGCGAAGGGTCTCCCTTGTCCTGTTCAAATAGATTTCAGCAAACACCACTTTAGGAAAAGTGTTTTAGGTTATCTTGGTATGCCATCATCAATTTTGGCTATATATTTCCTTCGTTATCCTTTGTTTCTTAGTTTATAAATCAGTATTTCATGGTTTATGGGTTATTAGTAATTATCTTCATGTGCCTTTAATCTTTCTATAGTGATTTTGAGACCACATTGTGTTTGTAGTCAAGTCGCCGAAGTTAGAGATGACCTACGGTGGATGCATCAGTCTGAATATTTCTACGTATGTTCCCCAGTTATATATATTTTTATCAGTGAAAATGAATATATATATATATATGGAGATAATTGGGCTTATAAATAATATTATAATGATTACTCATGTGATTGGATACGGTTTTATTCATGTGAGAATATATGGAAGGATCCAGTTGAAAATTATCAAGGGAATGCGAATATGTGCATAGGGGATTAGTTTCCTATTATATATGTGATAGTGCATATGATGAAAGGGGATATTAGCATATTATAGTTATAAATCATATAGATCTAATGTGTCGATTCGTGTTGATCTACATCATGAGTCACGACCCCTTTCCATGGACATTTAATTTTAGAATGCACTAAGTAAATAATTGCACATTATTTTCACTCTTATATAATGCTTTTCCAAGTGTTCTAGTTTATTGTAAAGTGACTTATTTGAAAAATCCAAAGATATAATTAAATGTAATGATTGAAAATTTTATAATAAATGTCATGATTTAATAATAAAACCCCTCTAATGGAGGTGTGTTGTAATCAAGCTAAAAAATAATGATTATACTTTTATTCTTGAATATTTTATATCATGTTGTTTTGTTACTATTTTTCCTTGTTTTTAATTTTTAAAATGTTATGTTTAGGTGCTTGGTCTATTTTTATTGCATTTTACCATGCGCGCTTGTTCTTTTTTTCCAAGACACCACTCCTTTAATCTTGATCCCATTAAATGTAGTTTCTATATATGAATTTGATAAATGAAATGGATATGGTTAATGGAATTATTAAAATGACTTATACAAGATGGTAGCATCCCATAGGGGTGAAGAACATGAATCATTTTGAACTTGTAGCTGAAATCAATTTTCTATGATTTTTCAAATTGGGTGATATGACCTTGAGTAGGGTGGATCACACTAAATGGCATGCCATATATTAAATATAATTTAATATAAATAATGAGATTCATGGGAGCCCTTTTCCATATGTATTTTAATTAAATGTTATAAATCCTATGTTAATGCGTTGATTGAAATGCATAAGATGATTTTTCATAACTATAAATGAGAACACGAATGATTACATGTGAATGAGATGGGTTAATGGAATGCATTAGAGGTTAATTCCCCAAGAATTATATACATTGAATGATTATTCCTTATAGGAACATAAAGGTAATGTGACTTTGAGGGCTCTTGGGCATGGTTTAGGGGTAGACCATGAGAGCCCCCCTGGAATTTGGATGGAGGAGGTACATCTCGATCCCCCCAAACATATACCTAATGCATTTAGGCCAAGGGACTATGAGGTGTTTGGGGTTTGGGTTAAGAGTAGACTGTGAGAGCTCCCCAAAAATTTGGATTATAGTGGTTTATCCCGATCCAAACCATCATATATCTAATTCAAGAAGGCCAATAGACTATCACTACTAGAAATATGACATTTTCCAATGGTTTTGGCCAAACCGTTGGTATAGTTCATTAATTTGGACCTATACCAACGGTTTGGCCGAAACCATTGGTATAGGTCACTAATATGGACCTATTCCAACGGTTTTGGACAATCCGTTGGTATAGGTCCATTATAGAGACCCTATACCAACTCTTTGGGCAAAACATTGGTATAGTTCCCCAATATACCAACGGTTTGGCCAAAACCGTTGGTATAGGTCCTTCAATTTTTTTATCAAATGTTCTTACCGATAACACTATATAAATAAAAATTTAAAAAAATTATGACAATACATATATATATTTATGAAATTATGTTCAAAAAAGTCATGTTAGGTTAGTGGTTAGGTCATTCAATCAGAATCTAGAGGTTCTGGGATAAAATCTGACAGAATCTTTTTTTTTTGAAATACATATACCAACGGTTTTTGAGAACCGTTGGTGTAGATTTTCATATTAAATATTCCAACGGTATTCAAAACCTTTGGTATAGGTCTATTCCAACGGTTTTCCCAAAACCATTTGTATAGAACTATTGTCACAGGCTACTTGCCATCGGTCCTCCAAACCGTTGGTACAGCCTATACCAACGGTTTTTGGGCCTATACCAACGGTTCCAAACCATTGGTATATGGTATTTTTCCACTAGTGTATGAGGTCTCTTGAGAATTGGTTAGGGGTAGACCGTTAGAGCTCTCCTAGAACTTTTATGGTTGTGGTAAATCCAAATACACCCCAACATATATCTATCATGTGAAGGATAAGAGTCTACGAGAGATCCTGGACGTGGGTTATGGGCAGACCATGTGAGATCCCCTCTAATTGTATGGTGGTGGTACATCTAGATGCACAAAAATTATATCTATCAATATATTTATATGTAAAACCAATATGTGTATATATATATTTGACTTTGATAGGATCATAATATTTTCCTGAGAATGAGCCGAAGCGTGTATAGCTTCCAGGTGTCCATTAGAATCCTAGACAATATATTATTTATGGATATAATACAATTTATTAAATTCTCATTACCTTCACACTATTGCAGATATAGTACACTTTATAGAATGGGCTTGACATCATGGGTGTCAGACTACTGTGATTTTATCTCACCCCAAATTTATGTATCCTTTGTATGATAGTAGACCTAATATTTTTAGGATCTGGGATGATTGTTGTATTTTTTTTACATGAAAGTTAGGATCAAAATACCGAGCCTAAGATCAAGATGCTAAAAAAGATCTCATGTGTGGATTTTTAGTATATTCCTTATTTTTATACATTATTGTAATTCATGCAAATTTTTACAACTTTCAGTTATGTATCAACACAATCACATGCATTCATATATTTTATAATAATGCAACGATCATTTTTATAAAATTGATATGATCTATCATCCGCTTGTGTATTTTATTTATTATTTACTACTTATGCTCTTATATACTACTTTTATTATGTAATACTTCTATGCATGTAACATCCCATGTATATAATGATATATAACATTTTAATATTTATAAATATTTGTGAATTAAATAATAATTCTACTTTAATGGGATTTCTATGTTCGATGGCGTACACGATACACAACAACGAGTTTCATTAAAATCAAATGTTGCACATTAATAATATAATATTATTATTTTAAATGTGTATAATTACTAGTCGTAGTATTGGATGGAATTAATAGAACTAATTAAAATAGGATTAAACATGTTTGACTATTGTTTCTATATTTATCCAATAAAATTTATGGGCTTAAAATGCGATTGAATCTAGTTTTAAGCATAATTTACCTTAAAGGATGATTTACCACCTTTTAATTCTGAACCCTCTTTAAATATATTTTTGTTCAATTTTATATGTTCTATTTGAGAAAATAAAATCCTTATTTATAAAAGGTACTTCAAAATTTATTTTGTATGAAATTTTGGATATTTTCTGATAAAGTTCAATTTTAATGAATAGTGAAATAATAATGTATTTTAATTCAGAACTGAATTTTAGTATAATTTTTTATATGGTTTTATTATCCTTTTAATTGGTTTTATATCGAAATTAAAATATATTTTAACGATTTAATCCAATTTTGGTCATTTGAATTATTTTAACTTTGAAATTGCACATAAACTAGTATCAATCATTTCATAGTTAATATTTCTAAAAAACACGTGTTTTGTTTTGACAAAGGGAATTAATTTGAAATTATTTTCTTCCATTTCTGGGTTTTGAATTTTAAAAAATGGATTTCATATTTTTAATCAAGAGTTACAAATTGTGAAATAGGTATATTTTGTTTTTAGACATTTTAAATATTTACTTCCGTAAAAATTTTATTTACCATGGTTAACGGGTAAATATGGTAAATAAGGGTAAATTTTTTTATTATAATAATAGAAAATTACCCTAACATGTTTCCTAATCTTATTTTATGATACATATCCGACCATGGGAATATTTGGGTCGATTTTGGGACCCTGTGGAGCCACTTAAGAGTGATAATAATAATTTATTTTAATTAACTTAAAGTAAAGACAAAAATTACATAAAAAATAATTTTTTAATAAATTAATTTTTACATAGGATTATATAAGTTATATTTTCAACTATAAATTTTTTTTGGAAAGATAAAAATGTTTCCTATGTGATGGTATTTTTTTTATGATTTTTAGATATCATATAAATAAAATTATTTATGACACAATAATGATGTAGTGTTTAACTCATTAATAAATGATTTAAACAATTAAAATTATAATGATTAAAATAATATCCAAAACCTATCCAATTATTATTTGATGGTTCAATTTTGACCATGATTCATCGTATCTTCAACTTTAATTAGTTTTGGACTTTTAGAAATCGAAAATCATTATATAATAAAATAATATTTTTACACTTTCCTAAAGAGACCATCCTCTCCCTTATAAAAATTACTCCCCTCTAACTCATCCATCACACCTATAAAGCCCCTTGTATAGTCCAACTCCGGACCAAATAATCTCTAACAATCCCTATATTCCTCTGATAATCCTTAAATTAGGCATAAGGCACTTCAACAAACCCTTTTGTTTCAAACCAAAGGGAGTTACCTGATTAAAAGGTAACATCTTCTCTTATGTTCTTTTGTATTATTTTACTTCTCCAACCCCCTAAACACTTATAATTACTTTATTATATTAAACAAAACAGTATCCTCAATATACTAGGATGTTTTCATGATAATTTTCTGAGCAATGCTTACACACACCGCCATCAAATGGGTGAAGAACATACTGTTTTTGTGGATGGAAAACTAATGCCTCACGAAATGATGATTGTTCGATTATCTCGTACCACCTCTCATGGTGTACATTAAGATGAAAATATATTTATATATGATATATATTTTATTTATGTTTCCTTAATTTTTATTTATTTTTCATTTATATCATATCATTATGTTTTCCATTATGGGTAAACACGATAATTTCATTTGAGGAAGTGTGGACTACTACCCCCTCAAAGTGATATGAATCATTAATGCCATATGTGGGACATATACAGGATTGTGTTAATGATATTATATATTTTATTATACTGTAATTATTACATACCAATGTATCATAGTGTGTTAATTCCATTAATTTACAAAATAATAATGAAAGTAGTGTTCATGCGTACGTTCGGCTTATCGTCTCCACGAACGATGCATTTCATTTCTTATCTCCAAATGTTATGTACTATAATAAATACATAAATATAATGGATATATATGATATCTAAATCATTAATATCATTATGGATACAATGAAATTTTTACCACTTGAACTACTTGTAATTATATGAAGTCCATTTTTTACTCAAGTACCAAATATCAAAAAAATGACCATTATTAACATAAATGATTACATAATATTTATAACATGGTAATAATTGATAAAAAAGGAATAATAGACTTGAAATTTTTTATTAAGAAAGTAGATATTAACTTTACTTTATTATTCTAGATATTAAATAATGAATGGGTCATGTCGGACACGAGGTAAGAGAACTTCTTAACCCAATTTCCATTCATTAGGTTGATCTTCTGTTTATTGTTTATGTAGTAATTTGATTTTGTGGGAAATCAATTTTTATATGTTATCATGTATTTATAATTTCCTTAATTGTGATTATATTTGATACACATAATCCATATATTTTATTTACAAAATGATCATTGTATGGGAGTACATCTAAATATCATTTCATTAAGGCATATTTGGGTTTAATACACGACATTCATTTATACATTGAATAAAAAACTTTGAATTTTCATTAAATTCAAAGGGAATCCTTTTATATGAAGCAATTTACTAAATCAAAAAAATAATGTTTCTTTTAACGTAATCAGTGGCAACGACCTTCATCTGCCGCAAGTATTATTGGTTGTTTGGAATATTTAACAA